>CM022950.1:1496200-2227609 GCA_012931725.1 Litsea cubeba | reverse complement strand
AGAGAGAGGAGAGAGAGGATTACAACTAGTACATTTGTCTCATAGCATGTTTCACAGTTTAGATCAGTCTTAAAAGAAATTAATTTGGACTTAGAATAAGCCCAGTCACGAAACTGGTGATCACTTGTGATCTCCAAGACTCCAACGAGGGCAATCTTTTCAATATCAGGACTCTCAACTTGGTATTGTAGTATAAGCTTCTATCATTATGCCACTCCATTACTAATTAAATACAAAGTTATTCTCTCATTTGGCCCATTTCATATTCTACATCACCAATGTATAAGCTTGTTTCACTGGGTGTTGGGCTCTTTTTGGTGGCCTCGGTCTTTGGCAGATGTGATGGAGTAGTTGCTCGAGCTAGCCTTAAGGTTGATGCTTCTTTTTCTCACGTATACGTAGTGCTAACGTGATGCGTACTTGCTTGCTAAGGCACTGGGCGATCCTCTTTATTTGTTGTTTCCTTTCCTAGCTTTTGATGTAACCTTGCGTTATCTTCTCTTTTTTTAATGGGTTTTTCTTTTCTCAGTACCAGTCTCTTTATACTGCTGCGTAATAAAATCTTCATTACCAGTAAAAAAACAATGTATAAGGTAAATTTTGTGTTAATCAACCTAGAAAATACGGCTTACAACAAAAATGAGGAAAAAAATGATCATTTGTCCTCATAGTTCATAAATTAAAACAATGTATCACACAACTATCATACAAATAAGTCTTAAAGATTTTTCGTTTTTGCTAAATTGGGAACTCGAATAGTTGCAGACCAAGAGCTCTTCAGATCTGGGGTTTTATTCTAAACTATCAAAGAAAGGTGAAAGAGAAAGAAAGGGAATAGGAAGAGAAAGAGACGTTGGGGAAGCCACAGAAGAATCGAATAACCTACTAGGTTAGGCAATCCTTGTTATATGGTTATTTCATTATTTATGAAAATTACAAAAAATGCCCTTAAGTTTCTACTATTTACGTAAGGCCCCGGACTCACTACAATTAATTACAAACTAAGTCCAATTCTAACTCACAATAGAACTCACACACTCTCATCCTACAATTAATTACAAATAAGTCCAATTCTAACTCACAATAGAACTCACACACTCTCATCCTTTCTATAGTTGACTCAATATGAGAAGAAAAACAAAAGAGGAAAAAAAAAAAAAACATTATTGTAGCTCGTTTTCCATGGGAAAAGTGAGGATTAATAAATAATTTTTCACGTGCGTGCGTGCGTGCGTGTGTGTGTGTGAGAAAACAACCCTGAAGCCCCACCAAAACATATAAAATAACTCCACCCAGACCCTAATGCAAGCCAGCCCCAAGACACACACCTAAATATAGTGTTTCACCTGGGGCCAGGCTAGGCACCAGGGGGCCCTGGTGTATCCACATGCACCTTTAACAACACTGCAGGTAAATATGATTTCTACAGTAAGAGTTATAAATGATTAAAAAACAAATAAAAGAAAATTATTTTATCTAGCGAGGAACTGTCATTTGTAGTTGCTACCCAAGCTTAGGGACCCACCAAGACCTTCCCATTTAAACCTAGTAGGTGTGTTCAAGAGGTTGGAACCATAGAGGGCCCAAATAGGGGATCTCAGCTTGCAATTTCTGACCAGGTCTCACCTAAGAATTTACCCTAAAGATAAATTTATGATAACTGATAGAGAACTTGAGTACATGTTAAAAAAACTGAGATACAAAAGATCCATGCACAGATTCGTGGGATTTTCTCTCTACCTTCCCTGTCAAATTTTCATACTCAAGCAACTGTTTCCACAGTAGCTTCAAGCACTCTGCGGTTTTTTTTGAAGCATTTCCTTTGCTTTGTCATAAGCCGAATCATAAATCTGCATGGAAGTTAAAAACTTAACGTAAATGTTTGAACATATCATATTAACATTTAACAAAAAATACTGAAGTAAAAAAAAAGCATTTAAACAAGCACAGATTTTCTACATGAAGAAACAAAATGGAGTACTAAAAGTACATCTTTTTCACATGAAGAAACAAAATGGAGTATTAAATACCTTTTGGACTTTGGCTGCCATCTCATACTCATGGTTGTTACCCATACTCAATGCTGTATACTGAGACAACAGAAGGAAGAAAAGTATGTCAAAAGCAGAAAGAATGAAAGAATAAACTCTTCAAATTGTTACACAAGGAAACAATCAAGACAAAATTTCAAATCAGTGACATGAATCTAGCTAGACAGGGAGAGAAAGCAGATTAATTTGAATATAAATGATAAAAAAGCAATGTAAAATAGCCCAAGTGAATATAAAATTGAATGTAATGCTGTCAAATGTCTATAAAATTTGGCTAAAACCTTATGCCTTGAACTTCGTTCCATTGAATTATAGGGAGTCAGTAAGTTCACTACAATAAACAGTATCAACCAAGACTTCAGTATATCAGCATCAATGACTGCCAACAAACTTATGTGATCAAGTAGTACTGACCACAGATGCCTGCTCGTCTACAAACTGGCTATTTAGACTTTAAAGGAACTGGATGTTTTGTGGAGAAAGCTTATAATAAAATAAGTATTGAGCAAGAGAAAGGCATTCCTTTTATGCATCTAGCCACTAGAGACGATTAGGTCAACTCAACAAGGCCAAAAAGAAGTTCAGGAAGGCGTTTAGATTTAGAGTAGGAAAGGGAGACAATGTTAGTTTTCAAAAAGATAAAGGAGAACTGGAGGACACCAGTTTTTGTTTAGCATAATAGGGAGGGGATACCGAGCATACCAAAGATGGAACAATTAACAAGAGGGTTGGTGTGAACAAGGGTTCGGATCAAACATCTGTTAAGCTTCAAGGCTCTTAAATCATAAGTTAAGAAATGAGATAATTGATTGGGCTTGAACTTTTAACCATTTCTAACCCATCTGAAGCAGCGCAGAGGAAAGGAGGAAAACCAACGGGTTTTTCCTCAAGCCAAACAGCTTAAACAGGGTGTGTTGGTCACACACCACAGACAAGAGACAAGAGAGAAACACGTTTGAGAGAACTCAAATTATCAATTAATTTCTGTATCCCAAGAGAAAGGATTACATCCTTTATATAATAAAGTCTCAACATAATTTTAGTAATTAAGCTATATAATTTTAGAAACTCCCTAATTCTGCTAAATCATATGAATCATTAGAAATCTAATAAATCTACTAAATTTAAGAAATCATCTAGAAGATTTAAATCTAGAAACTGCCGTGAAAATCAAGATTCTGTCATGGCTTGGCCTTGTGGGCTTTGGGCCTTCTGGAGTAAACTTTCAAACGGGTCCCATTGGCTTGGCCTGCATCAGCTCTCCCCGGCTTGGAGAAACTCGATTCCGGTGAGTTATCAGCTTGGTACCTCTCGTACAAATCCAAATTGAGTCGCTGAAAATCTGTGGCGGTGATCCATGTAGCTTCAGAAAACGGTTTACCTTTCCACTTGACCAGAAACTTGTGATATCCGCTAGTCTTTGTTGACACTAGCTGGTCATCATAGACATCTTCAATATCTTCTCGAGGAGTTGGAACTATGGGAAGTCGGATATCTTGCTCTTCAAACGATTCATCTTGATAATGACCATGATAAATTGTGAGATCTTCAACATTGAATGTAGAACTGATATTCATGTCTGCCGGAAGATCGAGCACATAGGCATTGGAACTGATTTTCTTCAAAATCTTGAACGGACCTGCACTTCTGGAATAGATCTTTTTGTAAGTGCTCGTGGGGAACCGTTCTCGCTTAATTCGCACCATGACCATGTCTCCTGCATTAAATTCAACATGCTTGAATTTTGCCACAGCTCATGTGGAATAGGAAGGGGCTGATACTATCCAGTGTTCTTTTTTTGTCCCTTTGCAAGCTGGCATATCCTGCATAGTTCACAAATTCGAGCAACATCTGTCTTTAGGCGGGGCCAAAAGAAGCGGTCTTCTACAAGTGCCAAAGTCTTATCTCGCCCTAGATGTCCATTGCATCCACCTCCATGCAACTCTCGGAGGACAAACTCGCGGATAGAAGTAGCTGGCAAACACAACTGATTTCCACGAAACAAATAACCATCATGGATAGAAAATTTGGGATGGTCAGAAAACGCACCATTAAGAAGATCTTTGTAGATGCGACCGAAGTCATGATCATCAGGATATTCTCTGAGAATCTCATCAAAGCCTGGAACTGTGACGTAAATTATCGTGAGCAAGTGAGAACGACGACTTAAGGCATCTGCGACGTTGTTTTCCGATCCTAGCTTATGACTCAATACAAATGTGAATTCCTGCAAATATGCGCTCCATTTGACACGGTTTGCGCTCATCTTCTTCTGTGAGTTCAGATGCTGTAAAGCTTCATGATCGGAGTACAACATAAATTCTTTCCCGATCAAATAGTGATGTCAATGACGAAGAGTTTGTACAACTGCATAGTATTCCAATTTTTACGGCGAATATTTCTTGCGATCATTCAATTTCTTGCTAAAGTAAGCAATTGGGTGACCATCTTGACTTAAGACTCTGCCAACACCAACTTGCGAAGCATCACAACTGACTTCAAAGACCTTGTCAAAATCTGGAAGTTTCAAAACTGGTGCCACTGTCATTTTCTGCTTGATTTGTTCAAAAGCACGAGTGGCTGCCTTAGTCCAATTGAAGTCACCTTTCTTCATGCAATCAGTTATAGGAGTCATAATGGTGCTGAAATTGCGAATAAATCTCCTATAAAAGGTGGCCAACCCATGGAAACTTCGTACTTCATTGATAGTTTTGGGAAGAGGCCAATCGATGATTGCATTGATCTTCTCTGGATCAGCTTCTACTCCTTGGGCCGATACAACAAATCCCAAGAATATAACTTTGGAACTTAAGAATGGAAACTTCTTCAAATTAATGTAAAATTTCTCTTTGCGAAGTGCACGCATCACATACCTGAGGTGATCAAGATGTGCATTCTTGGACTTGCTAAAAATCAAAATGTCGTCGAAATACACAACGACGAATTTACCGAGGAAAGGACGTAGAAGCTTCGTCATAACTCTCATGAAAGTGTTGGAGCATTGGATAAACCGAACGGCATGACTAACCATTCATATAATCCATCTTTAGTCTTGAAAGCTGTCTTCCATTCATCTCCTGTGAAGACACGGATTTGATGATATTTGCTTCTAAGATCAATTTTGGAGAAGATGGAAGATCTGACCATCATATCAAGAATGTCATTCAACCGAGGTATCGGAAGACAATACTTAATGGTAATTTTGTTGATTGCTCGGCTGTCGACACACATTCTCCAAGAACCATCTTTCTTGGGTGTTAAGAGGGCTGGTACCGCACAAGGACTCATGCTTTCACGAATATAACCCTTCTGGAGGAACTCTTTAACTTGCTTTCTCAACTCTGTGTGTTCTGTCGGGCTCATGTGATAAGCAGGTACATTTGGAAGTGATGACCCAGGAACCAAGTCAATAGCATGCTGGATGTTCCTCATAGGCGGTAGCTGTAGAAGAATATCAATAAAACAACCTGTATAAGGCTTATCCTAGACCCACACGTGGGATATTTTACATGGGTTATAAAATGTTGGGCTGGGCCTAGGGCCTGTTAGCATAAGCCCTTCTACAGTAGCTCTTTTGGAAGATCTGCTAGAATCAAGTCCTTAAAATCATGCAACAAGGACTTGATTTCTGGTGGTGTAGAAACTGCCTGTTTATCTTATGCCTCTTTGAATTCTTGTGGGATAAGGGCATAAACAACTCCTTGCTCTTTACTTTCTGCTTCAAATTTCCGCATTGAAAGGATGCGAGAACTTGGTTGTGATGCAGTTTGTTTTGCCAGAACTGATGGTGATTGCTTTGTCGGGGCGGTAGGAGGCTTAAGTGAAAGAAGAGTAACCTTGCGACCTTTATGCTTAAAAGTATGGGTGTTTGCTTCTCCATCACTTTGGACTTTGTTATCAAAAAGCCAATGTCTTCCCAACAGAATTTGAGTAACATTCATGGGGATAATATCACACCAAATAGAATCTTCATAACCACCAATTCGAAATGTTACCTGGCACCGCTTGGTTACTAGAATTGCAGAATCATTCGCCTTGTAAGGCTTCGGGTGTTTTTCTGTTGGAAGCTTCAACTTGTCAATTACTTCTCGGGAGATCACATTCATCTCGCTCCCTCCATCTATGACGAGATTGCATAATCTATCTCGACATTTTTCCATAAAGCGAAATATGGTGGTCCGCCTCCAAGCTTCAGCTTCCTCTTCGCTAGTAACGAAGAGGCGATGAATGAATAATGTTCGTCCTTTTGTTTCAGCTTGATAGAAGGAATGATCGTCTTGTTCTGGTGGAGGTGCCTGCTCTTCATATGGTGTCTCAACTTCAATTTCTTCATCAACAGGCTCCGAATGAGAGGTATCGTCTTCATTATGTGCATAGTGAAGATTCTTCGAACCTGGGCATTCAGAAGCATAGTGTCCTTTGCCTTTGCATCGAAAGCACTCGATGTCCTGCTTTGGTCGTGAAGAATTTACAACATTCTTCCCTTTGTTTGCAAAATTTGTAGGTCTTGCTTGATTCTGAGGAGGTGCATGCCTGTTGGAATTTTGTGGAGGACGTTGTCGGGTTGAGTTTTATGCTAGAGCAACCCGCTGATAAGTCGTATCGGAGTTCCTCCTTTGGAGAGGTTCACCAAAACGGCTTGAATATGGATAGCGCAATCGATCTTCGACGCGGAGTGCTAAGCGATGAACTTCTTCAATGCTCTAAAAGGTGTGAGTAGTCAACTCCCTTTGGATCTCTTGACGCAGTCCTTTCTTGTATCGGGTGATAGCCTGTCGATCAGTTTCAGACACTTTGCATCTCACCATGAGATCATGAAACCTTTCTGTGAAATCATCTACAGTGGAGGTCCCTTGTCTACAGTCAACTAGTTGATCATAGAGGGAATCAATATAGTCAACCGGTAGATATTTATCCTCAAGTTTCTGTTTCATATCCTCCCATGTGTAGATAAGACGTCTCCCATAATTAGCATTCCTGTCATCAGTACTCCGGCACCAAACACATGATGCACCCTTCATCTTCATCTCGACAAAGGAAACGCGTTTGTCTTATTCCATATTGTACCATTCAAAATAATCTTCAAGGGCTGTAATCCATTCGGTTAAAACTTTCACATCCATGCGTTCGAAGAAATCAGGAACATCAACACGTACCTTCTTGGTGATGTCATCTCGTCGGCCATGATGGTCATCATAACCAGTTTTATCCATAATGCGCTCCATAAATTGCCGACAAGTTTCCTGCGGTTCACTATTGACATAATTTTCCACATCTGGCGGACGGTTGTTTCCCCCTTGTGATTTACTGTCGTCTTTGTTGGTGGAAGGTGATAAGTCCTTAAAAATGCACATTTTTATGGTTATTTTTGGTAAGTTTAAGGACTTATCAAGCCAAGAGAGCCTCATTTTGTGTCATATCATGATTTTATGCATTTTTTATCCATTGTAGTACATTCATGCATAATTTGCTCAAAAACCATCATTTTTGCATCAAATCATGAAACCTGCCATTTTTAATTTTATTTTTGGAAAGATTTTTTTCAAACGTGTGTTTTTCTCATGAAATTAATTAATCATCAAGTGCATTCATTCATCATTTCATGAGAGATGGGCCCGCAGTCATGCAATTGTGAATTAACAGTAAATTTGTCTTTTCACGTGAAATTTATTTTTCTATTTTTTTGGCTTGCAGGAAATGAGAAAAAAAAAGGGTCCCACACATGCTCATGTGTAGGTCACACATGTGGGGCGTCCAAGAGGGGGGTCCACTTCTTTGCACAAAATCCCAAGTTAATTTTGAAGATAATTCAAGATAATCAAAGAAAATCCATGAAGGGCCAAATCAAGAAAGAAGATTTCCAAAGAGATAAAAGTGGAAAGAATCTACACATATTGGCATTCAATTTTCTCTTGATTCCAACTTAGAGCTTGCCACCTCATGTATCTCTCATAAATGTCAAGTCTAAGGAAGATTTGCTAAAGAAGGAAATATGACATTTGCATGAAGATAGAATGGAGAAAAGAAAGGAGAAGACTTACTAAATGAAGAAGATTCTTGCAACAAAGAAGGGACTAGGGAGAAAGAATAGGGCAGCCCATACCCTATTTAAAGAGGCCCTTGGACGTCCACTCCTTTCATGAAGGAAAAAGCCCCCTCACTAGTTTACTTCCTCCACCATTCTACCCATCTCCTTTCTCTACCATAGCCCATTTCTTTTCAAGAAGGCTTGTCCCAACTTGATGCTTCAACTAGAGAGGTTCCTTTCATCCTAGTATGTAATTATTTTTGAAATTTTAATTCTCCATCTTTTATGTAAAAATATTGCATATTAGTAAAAGTGTGATTCTTTTTAATTATTCTTTTTCTTATGTGGTTAATGCTTGAATTGTGTTTCCTTTATTGTTGTTCTTGGATTGACAACCCAAGATCCTAAGGGCATGAAATAAGTAATTATGAACTCGATTTGAGAATAAAAAAAAAGAGCACACTTATCACACATTTATTTTTATTGCAATTCCCACACATTTACATTTATGCAAAATTCACACATTTAATTTATTGTTAATTCCACACATTTAATTTTATGCAATCCACACATTTATTTTTTTTGCACTACACATTTAAATTCAAGTACCTTTTGCTTTCTTTTCTTCTTATGCTTCTTATTTGTTTATGTGAATTTTTATGCATAGTTTATGGTTGGAACTAGTAAGCATTGCATGCATTTTCATATTGGTGGAGTTTAGATATATTTAAGTTGCTGGAATTAGAGTTTTAAATTGAATAAGCAAGAAAAACCAGAGATTTGAGTCAATAATTTTGGCCAAATATTTTTTGGAAATTCGGATCCCAACATAAAGTGCACAATTCAACACATTGTTGCAGGAATTTTAGGACAGATTTTGTGTGAAAAAGTTTGCAATTAAAACCCTAATCAAAACACATTATTTTTCGATGAAACTTGGGGAAATTAAAGTTTGATCAGTGTACTTTCAAACCCCAGAATTTCATGCAAAAATAAATTTGAAAAGTTGGTGAACCATTGGCTCAAACATGGCTGGTCGGACCCACCTGTGTGCAGAATTCCTGCACAGATTTTTTTTTAGGTCATGTTCATGCACTCATATCTCATTCGTTTTAAATCGTTTTCTACTTCCGTTTTTTTTATTTGATTCATGCATCATTTTAGTTCAAAATTCAGCCATTAAACTCAGTTTTAGGTTGCATTAGATTAGGAAAAAACCATGCATAAAAACAGCCCTGCATACTAGTTTTCTAGCCTTAGAATTTTCTAACATCTCATGACATACATTGCATTACTAACTTTCTAACTTTAGGATTAGTTTCTAATTTTGTGTTTTTTTTTATTATTTAGATAATTTCCAGAAATAAAAGATCTTTCTGATTTTTTTTAATTGAACATTTTAACTTAGGAAGCTTCTTAATATTTGGAAATTCTAATTTAAGGTTTGATTGACTAAATGCTTTCTAATTTGTTATGATTTGAAAATCATTATTTATTTGGAAAGTCCTTAACTTTAGGGAGTTGATTAACTTAGTAAAAAAGTAGGTTGTTTCCTTTTTGATTGATTTGATTTGTTACCAATCTTTGTTGAGCATGTTTTGATTAATTTGGTTTCTAACTTAGGTTTATTTTGTTTCTAATTTAGCTTCTTAGTATTATTTTTGGTAAGTTTTATTTTTGGCTTGTTTCTAATTTGATGTTCTAATTTGTGTATTCTTTTGTAGTAACTTGTGATTCATTTTAGATTTAGGAATTTTTTTTTTGAAATGTATTTAATTTTAATTTGAAGTAGGAATGATGAATGTATTTTTCCCAAATTTAGGCTAAAATTAGATTTTATTTAGGGCAGGTGAAAAAGTTGGAAAGCCTTATTTTTAAAAGCTCCCTGTGGATCGACCTGGTCTCACCAGTTTTATTACTACAATCGCACCCTACACTTGGGTCCGATCAGAAGGTCTAGGGTTATCATTGTTATGGTTGCCTAGAGGAGGCGTGCTTCGAAGACGTTCTTCAACCCTATCCACTAATTCCATAATATAGCTATCACACTGGCGGTCTGTGAATTTACCTCTGAATGTGGCCCTAGTGCGGGTAGTCGGGATCGGGGTAGACATGCTGACTTCTACTCTTTTTTTTCTTTTTTGAGCTGCTTGATAGTGGGCCGAGCTCGACTCGAAATCAAACCCAAGAGATGGGCTTGGTTCTGTCACAGACACGTGAGGCCTTCTTCCTCGTGTCTTGTGCCCACCAAAGAGAACAAGGGGTGGAGACCCTTTTGTTGTATTTGCTGAGAGGGGCTGGAGCTGGAGACGATGTAGAGACGCAGACGCAGATGAGATGGCGGTCGCCTTGCTGGAGCAGTGTGGCCGACGCAGCGGGCGAGCGGCGATTGTGATGGCAGGCGGCGACTGGCACAGGTACGTATATATATTTTTGTTCGCTGGTTCTCTGTTTCTTCCGGTCTGCTCTTTTTTTTTTTTTTTGCTAAGTGGTGGGATGCGGCTGGGTTTTGGGGTCTGGGTGCTCGGACGGGGACTGGGGTTGTTGGGGTTCAGGGACTTGGGGACTTGGGTTTGATTGGCTAGGGGCGGTCCTAATTTGGTTTTTTTGTGGATTGGTGATGATTTGGGGCTTTTAGGGTTTAGGGAAAAATTGATTGAGGGTTGGGATTGATTCAAGAGTGGCTGTTGGGTGTTTGGGTAGGTAGGGTTTCTGGGAGAGGGATGTGATGAGTCAGTGATGGTGACGGTGGATCTGTGAGGATATGGTTCTGTAACGAGGGGTGGTGGGGATGATGATGATAATGGACGGTGAAGATGATAATGGGTTGAGAAGTGAGCAAATTACCTCGGATCGGCGATTGGATCGGCGATCTGAGACGAATCTCAGCTCTGATACCAATTGTATAAAATTCAATAAAATGGTCAGTATCTAATTTCAAAAAACCCAAAGTCCCTGAACCCAAAAACCCCAGTCCCCGTCCGAGCACCCAGACCCCAAAACCCAGCCGCATCCCACCACTTCGCTTCCATCACCACCACCCAGCGAAAAAAAAGAAAAGAAATAGCAGACCGGAAGAAATAGAGAACCAGCGAACAAAAAAAAAATATATACATACGTACATGTGCCAGTCGCCGCCTGCCATCACAATCGCCGCTCGCCCGCTGCGTCGGCCACACTGCTCCAGCAAGGCGACCGCCATCTCATCTGCATCTGCATCTGCGTCTGCGTCTCTACATCGTCTCCAGCTCCAGCCCCTCTCAGCAAATACAACAAAAGGGTCTCCATCCCTTTTTCTCTTTGGTGGGAACGAGACATGAGGAAGAAGGCCTCACGTGTCTGTGATAGAAACCGAGCCCATCTCTTGGGTTTGATTTCGAGTCGAGCCCGGCCCACTATCAAGTGGCTCAAAAAAAAAAAAAAAAAAAAAAAAAAAGGAACAATTCTGCTTTGGGTTAGTGGTCCATTACATAATCCTCTTCTAAGAATCGAGCATTGGTGCTAACACAAACTATTGTGTCCAGGACCACCTCTATCACTGCATTTTTCTTTGCAATTACACAATGAATGTCTGCTTTTTGTTGCACCTCTTCATTTAGATCAATCGATGCCCCTGTCTTTAGTGAGTGCTCCTACTACAAATACTAGGAGAAAAACTAGTGCAATAGTGCAGAATGTAAGCCATAGTTGATCCTTGAACTGCTGCCACCCTTCATGGCCAACATATCCTACAGGTTCACCCAGGAGTTGTACAGCTGAATGTTGTTCCATGTATTCCAACATGGAGATTCGCATAAGAAGACTCTCATTTTCAAACAACTGCTCAACAAGTGCTTCAGCTAGCTCTGTTTTGCCAACTCATGTTGGGCGTAAGAGCAGGAATGACCAAACCACCTTTTGTTCCTCTGGGATATCGAACGAAAGTGCAAACTTCCATTCTTGGTTCCAACTTATCTGTGTTCCCTTTCAGCACATGTGCGGGTCTACCTCAAATCCGAACATGCTTTAAACTGGGTTTGTGCCCAGTCCATAGTTCTGTGGGTCTAGTAGGTACTGACTCAGATGGAACTAAGTTTAGAATGTATGTAGCCGTTTCTAGAGCATGCCCCCAAAAGAATTAGGTAAATCCGAATAACTCATCATTGACCTTACCATATCCATAAGAGTCTTATTCCTTCTTTCTGCAACACCATTTTGTTGAGGTGTACCTGGTGCAGACAACTGGGATGTAATCCCCTCTTGTGCTAAGTAATCCCTAAATTCTCCAAAGAGGTACTCACCACCACGATCAGATCGTAGTGTCCTGATATTCTTACTTAAACGCGTCTCCGTTTCCGCCCTATACTCCTTGAATTTCTCAAAGCATTCGGACTTACGGCGCATTAAGTAAATGTACCCATACCTTGAGTAGTCATCAATAAAAGTAACGAAATACTCAAATCGACCTCTTGCCCGGACATTCATGGGTCCACATAGGTCAGAGTGAACCAATTCCAACGGTTCCTTGGCCCTATAGCCTTTTGTTGAAAAATGACGCTTGGTCATTTTCCCTTCTAAACAAGATTCGCAGACTGGAAGTGCCTCTACTTCCAATGAATTTAATGGTCCATTTGTAACCAGTCTAGAAATCCGTTGTAGATTAATATGACCCAGGCGTAAATGCCAAAGATACGTTTGGTTCAATTGTGAACGTTCATTTCTCTTACATGGTAGGGTAATTGTGTTATTTGATTCAGCTAGTTGCAGTTTAGGAGAGATAGGATTAACAATATAAAGATCATCCTCTAATGAACCAAGACAGATAAAACGTTTATTGTACTTAATAACCACAAATTTATTAAAATAAAGGGAATATATGTCTTTAACCAACTTGGAAATAGAAATTAAATTCCTCCTAACGGAGGGTACATAAAGACAATCTTTTAAAATTAAAGTCTTATCTCTACTAAAACTTAGATAAATGTCTCCTACTGCAACTGCTGCCACTCTCGTAGCATCACCCAAATAAATCTCCCCATCACTTAGCTGCCTGGTTTCTTGGAACCTCTGTAAAGAATTGCAAACATGATTAGTGGCTCCCATATCTATACACCAGGTACCGATAGATATAACCGCCAAACATGATTCAACAACTAGTGAATGAAATTTACCTTTATTGTTTACTTTGTTGAGATAAGTCGGACATTGCTTTTTCCAGTGCCCTGCTTGCTTGCAATAAAAACATTTGCCCTTAGGCTTTTTCACTCCTCCCTGTGCTCCGTTGCCCCCTTGAGGAACTGTATAACGATTCTAACCCTTTTTTCTGTTTCTTTTTGCCTTTCGGCTTAGAAACAAAACATTTTTCAGCAATGTTAACAGAATGTGGCTTTTTCAAAAGGCCCTCAGCTGCCTAAAGTTCTTTGAGTAATTCCGCCAGAGAATAATTGACTTTGTTCATGTTATAATTTAGGTGAAAATTCTCAAAGGAATCAGTCAACGATTGGAGAATGATATCGATCTGTGTCTCCCCATCAATTTCAGCTCTAAGGACCTGTAGTTCATTGAGAACCCTAGATATTACGCACAGATTAATGCGGAAAAAACTTTAGACGATGATGATCAAAGATCATACCTGTGAGATCTTTCTGATTGGATCTCGATATTGCTGCAACTTGAAAATCTCAAGATCTTCTAATGTATTCCTCTATGCTCGAATCCGCACCAAGGTGTGGGCCTCTTTTGCGAATTCTCTCTGCTCTCAAAATTGAGATTTCTCTTGTGTGTTTTAACCTAGAGAGCAATAATGCATATTTATAAGCTACAGTAGGGACCCTAAGAAGTAAATAAGGAATAGGCTTCTTATGGAAGCAGGAAACCTATTTGATCCAAATTAGAATCCTAGTTCCATAAATTATAATTCAGTCCACTAGAGAATTATAATTGCACTCATGTCCTTTATTCTCAAAATAATGTTTCGAGCTTCTTGTTATTAAATGCTTATTAATCTCCCCAAGTTAAGATTTTAGATATCCATCGATTAAATAATTACTGACATCTATATTTAATCGATATCTTTATAATTCCTTGAGACCATACGCTCAACTTATTTAATATGTCGGGGAAAAAGTCCACCTGCAGGGTTTGACATTTTCAAAATTTAAAAGCTTCATCAAGGGGATATCATCAATCCCTATAACGGGACGTGGATTCCGTCAATAAACTAATATGCACCATACACGTAGTGTAGTCATCCAATTTACTGAGATTATTGACCCATAAAAGATCTCTCCTTTGTAAATCAAAATGTTAAAACACTAAATGTATGTGCGTATTATTTATGTCGGGATTAAGAGCACAAGCACTTATAATAAACAATTGGATTTAATCATCTTATATAGTCAGTATAAAGACAATAAACCCAAAAGCGGTCATGTTCAATACACAAAAAGCGTACTAGCATAATGAGTTGAAACTATTCCGTTTCCCGCAGTCAAGACAAGCCTGCTGAAACATCATGCAACAATCGTACCGATGGCAGTTGTTAGGATCGGAAACACACGCACGATCTACAAGGCAATCAATCAATCACACAATCAATCCACGAGACACAGATTTACGTGGTTCGACAAGATTGCCTACGTCCACGGGAGATTCACACCATTCACTATTATTGGAGATTCCCACAAGAGTACAAGCACTCATAATCTCTCTTGTTCTCTCTCAATACCATCATCAGTACAATGCTCTCGCCACCCAGTATAAATATATGAAGCCCTAAACCTCTAGACACCCACAACTGTCGGATCTGGCCTTATTATAACAGATGGTCCAGATTAAATCAGACAAATTACAGATAAACCCCTGTAATAGAATAAAGTCTAGATCAGGCTTCACCAACCCATCAATCTCCCACTTGAAGACTAAACATATTGAATGGCTTGGACAATAATAGAACACGGCTAAGAATCTCGATACCTCATCTTCAAGCTTGAAGACTAGTTTCTCTGTAGTCACCACCTTTGTGAACATATATGCAGGATTCTCACTGGATAAAATTTTCTCCAGTTTCAACACTTCTTTCTTCCAGAAGCCATCGTATGAAGTGATATCTGATCCGAATGTGTTTGGTTTTTGGATGAAAGGCTGAATTCTTTGCAAGATGAATGACACTCTTATTGTCATTGTAAAGCCTGCTGGCCTCTTGCTTCTTACCCAACTATTCCATTAACTCCTGTAACCAAATCATTTCCTTACTAGCTTCTGTAGCGGCAACATACTCTGCTTCTGTGGTTGAAAGTGCAACAATGTTCTGTAGTTGTGGCTTTCAACTGATTGCTGCACTACCCAATGTGAAGACATATCCTGCTTCTATCAAGATCTCCTGCCAAGTCCGAATCAACATAGCCATGCAATTTGATCGTTGATCCTCCAAAACACAATGATGCATTAGTGGTGCTTCATACTAGGTGGTGAGAGCATTGTACTTATGGTATTGAGAGAGAACAAGAGAGACAGTGAGTGCTTATACTCTTGTGAGAATCTCCAATAATAGTGAACGGCGTGAATCTCGGACGTAGGCAATCTTGCCGAACCACGTAAATCCGTATCTCGTAGTTAGATTGTGTGATTGATTGATTGTCTCGTAGATCATGCGTGTGTTTCTGATCCTAACAACTGATACCAATTGAAGCAGCGCATAGGAAAGGAGGAAAACCAACGAGTTTTTCCTCAAGCCAAACGGCTTAAACAGGGTGTGTTGGTCTCACACCACAGACAAGAGACAAGAGAGAAACACGTTTGAGAGAACTCAAATTATAAATTAATTTCTGTATCCCAAGAGAGAGGATTACACCCTTTACATAATAAAGTCTCAACATAATTTTAGTAATTAAGCTATATAATTTTAGAAACTCCCTAATTCTGCTAAATCATATCAATCATTAGAAATCTAATAAATCTACTAAATTTAAGAAATCATCTAGAAGATTTAAATCTAATAACTGCCGTGAAAATCAAGATTCTGTCATGGCTGGGCCTTGTGGGCTTTGGGCCTTCTGGAGTAAACTTTCAAACGGGGCCCATTGGCCTGGCCTGCATCACCATCATAAGACATTTCCATCCCTTCGCTCTTCCTACTTGGCATGCATCTTGGTGGGACTGACGAATAAGGTGTGCAAATCCTAAATCAACACGAGTTGATGCTATCAGGGACTATCAAGTTTGTATAGTAAGCCCAATTGTCTATGGTTTGATGATCTAGACCCTTGAAATGATGGGCTCTATTTTGATGATGTAGACACTCAACAGATTTAACAGCTAGTTTTTGACTGCAGAAAGATACATGATAATGACTTGGGCAACCATTATTTTGGCTTAATAGTGTGTTAATGAACAAAGAACAAACATTGGACTCCAACATTCTGGATTTTTTAAATATTTTTCTTAGGATCTTTTTAGGGCAAAAAAAAATCCCGCTGCACCGTAGCCATGAACTGAGACACAGCTCTTCAGGGTTGAACACGATTTTGAACCACATTTATAATACAATGAGGAAGATGAATTTATCAAGCTAAGACCTTCCTCGAACTGATCAGATATGAAGTAAACGTTTATAGAACTGTAGTCATATTGAAAATAAAACTGAAAGAAAAGAAGAAAAGAAAATGTAGAGCAAATATTGAGAAAATAGCCATGAGAGAGAGAGAGAGTACCGCATTATTAGTAAAGTAGATTGTAGGACTGTCATCAGGCCCCCAACCATATTGAATCACCATTCGCGTTGCTATCTGCCGTAAATGGTAATCACATTATTGATGGGAAAAATGCCCCATTTAGCTTCTATTTTCTTTTTCAAATTGTTAAAGAGAAAATAAAAGGTTATTAAAGCTTCTAAAAGCAGAAAGAGAAAGGTATCTACCTCCTGTGCTTGCTTAAGTTCAGATGAGGATAGAAAATTTTCTTCCCCAAAAGGAAGAAGCAGTTGAGCTGCAATATATGAACCAAAGCAAAATACAAGTTTTTTTTCAAGGTATGACCTAGTTTCTACATTTCCATACATGGAACCTTCATTCTTGGCTTTTGTAATCTTTGTACAGCCAATTCCCTGCAAGTATGAAGATTGAAAACAACACAACTCCTTTATCAAATACTTCATTGTGTAATAGACAACTTCAGTGACTGACTCCTACTAAAGCAAGTGACATATCCAATACAAGCATGCTACCATTTTGAATAACATATTAACATTACCACATGCGAAGACAACTTCCAGGCTATGCAATTGTAGTATTTTTATGATTGTTTCTGTAGATAACCAGAGTAAGGGAAGTGAACATGCTCTATTTATTGGTTAGCTTAGCTGCCGTTGTGTAAAGCACCACGAAGAGCTTGCCAATGGGCAATGGTTTCACTGCCAACTTGACTTGGCTCATTAAGTGGAGCGGGTTGCTGGGATAAATTCCCAACTAAAGGATTTGCTTGAGTCATGTCGACAACTTGGTAAAGTCGGCTGAGTGAGATGCCACATCCAGTCACATGGCCAAGTTGTATGCAATCTTTATTAACCGAAAAGGAAGCATCTCATATGTGGTTTCAAAACTAGGAGTCTAGGACCCAAGCACGTTAGGTGAAGAGCAACCAGACACACTAACTACTACACCCAGCTGATGTTTTATCTATTGCCCAGAATAATATTAAAAAAAAAACCAAAATAATTTAACATTTAACTGGGGGATCGATGATGATGATCTCATCATCATTCTCATCCAAAGGTTAAAATTCTAATTATTACTCATAACATTTACAATATATATAGATATATATGTGTGTGTACTATATATTTTTTAATTTTTAAAATAAAAAAATTGCCATGACTCTCCAAGTTGACTTAACTCCCCAAGTTGCTGAGTTGACTCCACTCCCTGGCTTGCCGAGAGAATTCCAAGTCACAAGTCGGCAAGCTAGGGCACCAAGAGACAAACTTAAAATGCAATTTTCTGTATGCCAATTAAGGTCTGTTGGTTCAATGTTGTGTAGGATGCAATAGAGTCACAACATAAAGCAATTTCTGCCTTGTCGAAATCCTTCAGTTTATTTCTAACAACATTTATCAGAGAGCAGCCATGAGAAATAGTTTTAAAAATGTGCAACCCTACCCAAGGGCTTTTTGTTTCACCAATGAAATCTTGTAAATTTTCAGTAGGCATTAAAAAAAAAGAACATAAAAAGATGATTAACCAATAGAGGCACAAAATACATCCATTTAGAACTAGAGGGAGCCAGCATTGTAAATTGTCAATTGACAAAATATAAACTTTGCACACAACCTAGAAAAAAAACTAGAAAGCCTAAACCCAGGTATTCCAAAGAAAGTAGCAATGGAAATGTAGCTCCTCTTCTTGCACTAACTGCCAAAAGAATTTCACCACATAGGTTCTAATGAAAAGTCTAAAAATGGTGTTTATAATGGAAAGAAAAGATGACTTAAATATGCAGTTATGGTCATCAACAAGTTTATTTAAAAAAAAAAAGTTGCAGAGGGCCGTAACTTTGAAAATTAATAGAAATTTATTTAGCAGATACAAGATAGACGCATTCACAGAACTTGGGACACAGATGAGATTCTAACTGAAACAAAAAAGTCGATGACAAACCTCCCATGAAGCTGGCTCAAGCCATATATTGTCAACTATGTCAAAGTTTGGTAGAAGACAGGCAATAAGACCGCGGCCAGCTGCCCAAACAGCATGCGGGAATTTCGTTTCCCTTGTCCACTAGCAGAAAAAAATCTATCACAAATATGTATATATACATAAATCAAACTAAGTTATTCCATAAACCATAAAAATTGAAAATCAGAATAATTTGATAGATATTTATGAATTTCATTTAAGATGGAGCAATTTCTCATCACTGGCATCAGTCTCATATTTTACTAAGTTCTAATCCATGCTGCACTTTCTTTTTCATCTTTTTATGTTCTTTTTCTTTAAATTTCTTCTTTTTATTTTCTTTTCCTTTCAACTGTGCCAAAGCTCTTGCTGCCATGTTGTGCTTTATTGAATGATGAAAACTTGTATTTGCAGTTCTGCACAAAGATCATGTTAGCCAATTTGCCCATATCACGTCAAGATAGGGTTATCTTAATGCATTGTACTCAAGTCAAGTAACAACCTAGGAGAAATTATCTTAACTTGACTAACATAATGTACAAGTGATGCACCTTCGTGTTTGTGTGTGAGCAGGTAGTACAGAAGAAGGGATGAAATGTACCAAAGGCAAAGATCAACGCTGTAACTATCATCATCTACGACTGTTGTGCAGGCTTTTCCTTACAAGGGAAACAAACATTTCCTTTTCGAGGTTAGTTGGAGGGACTGAGTACTAGGATGTGTCGGGCTCTGATGCTCTGCTATGTTATCTATTCTCATGAATGAGTCCCTGAGGGCATAGACGCATAGTTATTAGAATCCTACGATTCGTACCCCGAATCTTAAAGAAAACGATTCGTATTTATGCAACGAATCTCATTTACAAATGAATCTTAGGATTTAGGTGTGAATCCTACGATTCAATACTCGTTTCATCGAATCTTACGATTCAAGTGATTCGTCTAAAACAAGAATAGCTACAACCAATAAGTTAATATTAATAATCTTTTACCTTTTTTCTCTTTTTATTCTTTCTTTTAGTGTTTTTATTTTTAAAAGATTATTTAGTAGTTAACCAAACCTCCTAAGAATCTTTTGCGGCTTTGATAAGGTTTTAAAGATGAATAAAGAACATGCATTTAACTAAAGCATTCACCTTTACGTATGGTACTTATCTATATCTTCTACATTTTTTTAAACTATTTTGGTTTTTTTCTTCATGAACACTTTCTTAACTTCAAGAGATATCCTACTATGTAAGATTGATGGCATGGATTTATTTTTTATTTTAAGATAATAAAAATATATATTGATGCTTTAAACTTATTTAACTTTTTACACATAATTTATTTCGTATATATATATATATATAAGCCAGCTCTCCTAAGCTCAAGCTTAGGATAAGGTAAGCTCAAGTATGTAGTGGGGCCCACCTGAGGACCCACATGGGGATGGGGATGGGGGAGATTTCAAGGACTCCCTGGGATCCTCCTCTCTACAAAAAATCAACCCCAACCGTGATTTCTATCATCTCCATACGGGCCCAAAAGTTTAATGGTCAACAGTCCATTCGAATCGGGCTGATTTTTTGCAAGGAAGAGGGTCCCAGGGAGTCCTCGAAAATCGAAATCCCCCCATCCCCATGTGGGCCCCATCACACACTTGAGCGTACCTTATCCTAAGCTTCAGCTTAGAAGAGCTAGCCTCATATGTGTGTGTGTATATACAGTCTAGTAAATTCGAATCTGACCGAAAGTTGGTGGACATGTGCAATTCAGGAGGGTCGTGTGTTTGGTCCATTTGGGTGGACCAAGGGCGGGCCCCACAAGTGTGAGCTTATGAAATTTTATCCTAAGCTTTAGCTTAGGAGAGCCTTGCCATATATATATTAATATATGTCTTGATGTTCATGATATGATTGTATGATAGAATTGTTATTATATTTAAATTGCTATAAATAGGAAAACGGACGGTGATGAATAATTACTTTTTTCTTTTTCTTTTAATTTTTAATTAATTTTTATTTTTATTAGAAAAAAAAATTCTACGATTCGCGATACGATTCGATTCATGGGTATGAACGATTTGGGATAGGATTCTGATTTTGAAAACTATGCCTAAAGAGGCCATTTGCCTTTTGTGCATGGGATATGAAAATGGGGTTTGCATATGTGAATTTTTACATTGAAATTTTATATATGCTCTCAAAATCTATGAATATTTAAGACATCAAACTAAACATTTTGGGGTTTGATGGATCATTAAAAAATTGAACAGTTATTAAGATTAAAATCTTGGGGCCCACATGAGTTGCAAAGAATTTAAAAAAAATGCTTGGCTTTGATACTGCAAACTGTCCCAGGTGGGACTTGTACTGGAAATTGCAAACTGTCCCAATTGGAACTTGTACTGGCGCCATTCTAGCCAAACAGCCATGAAACACTTTTCACACCTTCTTGGGTGTAACAGTTTTTCATATTAAAATTGCCTCATTTACTCAGGTGATGCGCAAATGGAGCACGAACAAACGTGCTTGAGCGCATATATTCCATGAGTAACACATGTAAATGGATGCAAACAAACGACCCTTAAAGGATGGGCTGATGCACAATCTCTGAAGGATGGGTTTTGAGGTTAGGTTAGAGATGTCAAATGGCTGTGCCGCCTAGGTCGGGCACGGTAGTCAACGTGCAGTGGCACGACCCGGCCCAATCAACGGCACAGCCCGGAGGCACGGGCTGTGCTAGGCTCGAGTCCCAGGCCTGTGGCACGGCACGACACACGCGGAACGACAATAGCCGTTTTTTTACCGTTTTACCCCTTAAATGATAAAAAAAAAACAGCTATAATTGTTGCTTTGACCATTTTACCCCCCTCCTAAAAGCCATACTAAACAGTCATATTAGGACATTGGAGGTCCTTTTGAATTTTAAAAGCCTATAAATGGGGGCCTCCCATTCTCATTCCTCACCAAACTCATACTCATCCAACTCTCTCTCTCTCTCTCTCTCTCCTCTCTCTCTCTCTCTCTCTCTCTCTCTCTCTCTCTCTACTCTCTCTCTCTCTCTCTCTCTCAAAGCATCCAAATCTCTCTCTAATCATATTTCTAAGAAGTTTTTGGGGGGACCAAAAAATCAAAGCATCAAGAGACGACAAGATTAAGGGGCCTTAAAAACTTTAGGCCGGGGCCTTATAATAATAGTACAGATTTATTAAAATTACAAAAAAAAAAAATAGCTTATAACAAACTCAAGGGCACCGTGGGTACGAGAGACTATACGTTTATACCGTACAAGATGATTGCATAGTAGAAACCTCCAAGGAAAGACCTAACAACCCCTTGTTTTGCTAAAACATCTAGTAACCCATTGGTTCACCTAAGCACATGTCTAAACTCCACCAAAAGATGACAAACCAAAGCTTTTATCTCATTAAAGCAAAAGTGAAGCTTCCTAGGCTTGACCCCATTGTGATTCACCCATAAGACTGCATTGGAAAAATTGCTATCCACGATCAAATAACAGTGAAAAAAGTGAGGACAAATCCACAACCTCCAAGATAGCCAACACCTCAACTTCATTTGAGAATCCTGCACATTTAGGCCTGTTTGTTTGCACTTGAGTGAAGTGAAAGTGGAGTGGAATTGGCCCTAACAGTAGGAAATTCTACTTCTCAATATGTTTGGATAACCTTGGGGAGACAAGAGAAGTAAGCATACCTGCCGATGTGGATTCCTCTTCACTTTACTCGGAGTTACTCTCACAATATATGCTAAAGTGCCTTTTACTTCATCCTCTTCATTTAAAACTTTCTTTTTTTTTTTACTTACACCAATCCAAACACATGTAAAGTAATCCACTGCTCATTTTATTTCAACCCACTCCTCTTTAACTTATGCATAATGTGTCCTTTACTCCAATCTTACTCCTTCCCTCTTGCAAACAAAAAGACCCCTTTAGAGAACATAAACAAGACCCAGACACCCCCCACCCCGCCCAACCCACCACCACACACACCGCGCTCGTCCCGTCCCGTCATCACGTAAAACCCTAATACCCATCGGACCTGACTTTCCTCTAGCTGCACTAGAGGTGTTCAAATTAACCGTGACCCGACCCGACCCGTGGGTCAATGGGTGGGTCATGGTAGCAGATTTTTGGCGCTCGACCCGACCCGACCCAACCCGTTGTCGCCTGTAACGGTTAATGGGTCTCACGGGTCGGGTTTCCGGGCGACACGTGAACCCGGTAAAAAAAAAAATTTTAAAACCCTCATCAGCTCATCTCGTCATCTACCCTAGCCCCTAAACGCCAGAGAAATGCAAGAGAACGACCCTCATCTCTCATCTCAGTCATCAAATGCTGCCATCTCTCATCTGATCTCTCATCTCTGATCTCTCTCCCTCTTCCGGTCTTCCCAGCTCACTGCCGCGGTGCCGACTGCCGCCCGGCCTCCCCCATCTCTCTCTTTTTCCCCTTTTCTCTTCTCCACTCCCTCACCTCACCTCACTCACTGCCCCCACGACCACGGCCCCCACCGTCCCAGCGCCATCACTGTCGCCCACGGACCCACATGTGCCACTGTCGGCCACCACTGGATCCATCTCACGTCTCGCCATTTCTTTCTCTCCCTTTCTCTATTTCTTCCTTTCATTCCCTGTTTCTTCCTCCCTTCTCTATTTTACTCTCTTACTTTCCTCTCTCCCTCATTCTGACCAGAATCAGAGCAACGGTACTACTTCAAGGACCAACCATTGAATGAAAAATCCAAATAAAACATCCAATTGAGGAAGCGCTAATCAGGAGAACAAATAAAGAAATGCTCCTTTTTCTTTTCTGAAAAAGAAAATTTACAGTGAAGGTTTCTGATTCAACATACCTGCAGGGATCACTGAAGGATAACCAAACCAATTCTTGTGTAGGAGAGGATGGAGAAAGTAGTTTGAGATTAGCAAACCATTACTTCTGATGAGACATGAATCAAGAAACAAAATTCCACAACATCAAAGACAAATCATTTGTCTTCAAAGTGGTCAGATAGATTATGTTTTTCCTTTTTATTACTATTGGCAATGGTAGTTTTTTCTCCTGCTCGTTGGTTTTTTTTCTCCCCTTTTAATAAAATCACATTTTTTAATATTTTTTTATTATTTCTTTTTTACCCGAACCTGACCCGTGACCCGCGACCCGACTGACCCGTGACCCGACCAACCCGTGACCCAAACGGGTCGGGTTCGAGTGGGTTTTCACCCATATATATTTTCGGGTCAGGTCGGGTTTGACCCGTTGAACACCCCTAAGCTGCACCATTGCAGGAGGGGTTACCCAACCTCTTCTCCTTGGACGAACCACAAAGCATGCAAGCCAACCAGTTAGAAACAATATCATTTATGCTAATATAATTAAATTATTTGCTAGCAAATGCCCATTTAGCAACCCTTAGATTAACCACTGAAAGAAGATCTGCAATAGAAGATGATTAGCCCTAAAGATCCTGTTATTCCCTTCCTTCCAAACTGACCAAAGAATCACAAAAGTAACAAGCCTCCAAAGAAAAAATACTGCACCCAACTAAAGGCCCCCACCTCAAAGATTCCACCGACTTTGTAAGGGATTAAGAAAACACCAAGCTAAACCATACCTAAAATTTATACCATTTCCATCAACTATCAAGCACATTATTGTTTGTACAGAATTGAATTCTCCATTTGACAATGAGATATGATCAAATCGACAAATGGGTAGGATATGGCAGAAACCGAGAACAAATAAATTATTTAAAGACAAGTGCAATTGCATTAGTGAAAAACACAAGATTGAATTCCTTAGGGCCCGTTTTGCAACTTACTAGGTGAGTCAAAGTAATGTGAAGACTCTATTTTTCAGACAAGGGGTCACATCAAAAGTACACATCTTCAAAATTCCCTCCTAAAAAAAAAAGTAAAAAGGCAACCTCTTTTCTCCACTAAATGACAAAAAACCACCCACTTTTTACACAAAAGGTCATAAAGATACCCTACCAATCCACTAAATACAAAATATCATCATAACCCCCTTATATTTTATTCTCTCTCTATTTGATGCTTTACTGACATTACTTTTACTTTAATAGTAAATTGTCAAACTGGCCCTTAACAGATGCAAGTCCTACAAAAATGCAGAAAAAAGAGAATAAAACAATTCAATATATATTTATCATATAAATCTGATAGGCAAGAGAGTTTCTTACATCAAGAGGAGGGCTCAGAAGTTCAATTCCATTGCTAATCTGACCATATGGTTCCATTAGATCAACAACTGACTCAATATCTTCCCTTGTCAGTGCCAACCCAAGATGATTTACCAGCCATTTGCTTATCCACTTTACAGGCTTGGTCTTCCTTAGCCCTTGAGGAACAACATCGTTTAGACTCTATGCACATGCAACAAGAAATAACAGAGGGTGATCAGAAAAAAGAAATACCTAAACCTTCCAAATTGTAAATTTGAAAAGAAACGGAAAAAAAAAGGAAAGAAATATTACGAAGCCAATTGTGACGCACAAAACTTAAAATTTTAGATTTATCTAGGGTTAAATTGCTTCTTTTAGTTAGAACTGTTTGCACTTAAAGGATAGTCAATAGAGCTTTGTGCCTGCCAAATCGAAAACTAAAAAAGGTATACCTTTCGCATGTGGGCTCGCTAGAGAAAAAAAGAGGGTTTGCGATTAACCATCTTTCAAAAATCAGCACCATGATGATGCTAGCCATGTCAACTAGGCCAATGGGCCTAGGTCAGTGGGTCTCAGCCCATCTTATGGGTCAAAACAAATCTCGTTTGTAAAGATATGTAATTGATTATGCGCCTTATTAGGAGATATGATTAGATGTTAATTAGATTAGGATTACTTTAATTCAGTCAATTATCTCAATCAATGTAAACATTTATGTAAACTTTATCTTTATATATTGAAAGATCGTGACCCACAAAGGGATCATCGAATTCACAGACATTCCTTTCTTTTTCCCTTGCTTGCTTTGACATGGTATCAGAGCACCGAAGAAAAAACTAAACTCTATACAGAGTTTCTGAGTGGATCTTCTTCATCTTCCAAGTATTGGAAGACATCATAGTTGATGCAGGCCAGATCCTTGGTCTGGTTGCCCATTGGGCCCAAGCCCATAAAAAATCTTCAAATCATGCAATAGTTTTATTTTAGTATTAGCTGGATTTTAGGAATAATTATGAGATTAATTAGAAAGATTCTCTTATTTGATTTAGTGCTTATTTTAATGAGAGTTGTTTCCAAGAATAGGTTAGAGTATAAATATATATATAAATGATTGTAATCCCTCTTTAGGGACAATGCATTGATTTAATAAAGTTTCTATTGAGTTTTCTCTAGATTGTGTGTCTGTGGTGTGAGACCAAGACAAGTTTGATCCTATGGATCCATATCCCTAAGCCTTTTGGCTTGGAGTGGATCCCTATCCCTAACCCTTTTGGCTTGGAGTTTAACCTGTTGGTTATCCTCCCTTCCCCGCGCTGCTTCAATTGGTATCAGAGCAGTCGGCGATATGAGGTATACCGTCATCCAATCTTTCTATTTATTTTCGGTCCATCCAATTTCATCCTCACCAATTAGCATTATCATCCTTCACCATCATCCATCTTCTATCATCACATCAAGCCCCATTCCCATCCATAACAACCACTGAAGCCTCACAAGTCACATCACCGACCCCTAATCTAATCCTCTCCAAACCCACAGAACACATATCCTCCATTCCCAAACCCATCTTCACCATCGTTAATCCATCCTCATCAATTCATCCACACAGTGACTAGCCGAAACCCAGAAAACCCACATTCAACCATTCCGTCAAGAGCCCATCACCGAAGCCATTCACATAGCCACACCCGAGCCGAATTGAACCCCCACACCTACTGTCAGCCCTCCAATCCGAACAACCTAGATTTAAAAAAAAAAAAAAAAAGACTCCCTGCCGGCCAAACCTCTTCCCCATTTCAACAAGACTCTGAATCCAACCACTAAAAACCATCCATTCCAAATAAATAAATAAAATAAAATAAAACCAAATCACCCAACTCCCTGATTCAAAAATCCCCAAAATCTAAAACCCTACGTTCCCAGATTTGCCAAAGCTCGTCCTCTCACTTTCCCCAAATTTCCCTAATCCCAAAACCCAATCGAACCCCACCAACAATCCCCGAATCCCTACATCCTCACCCCATTGCAAATCCCTAAATCCAAACCCCATTCCCCAAACCCAAAACTGCTGGAACCCAACCCCTCCTCAAAATCTCGGAACCCATCCCAAATAAATTATAAAAAAAAAAAAAAAAACAGAGAGAGAGAGAGAGAGAGAATGAAAGAGGAGAGATTAGAGAATAAGAAATAAAAAGAAAAAGGGTAGAAGGAAGACAACAGAGAAGAGAGAAGCAAACCTGTCACCTGAGACTTCACCATCACCTACCAGCAGCCAAACCTCTCATCTTCATTGTCGTCGGTCGCCGTCAGCATCATCGTGTCAACACCCGCCATCCCCAACACCTCTCTTCTTTCCTCTTCAGCAGGAGAGGGACAGCAAGTCAGCAACCCTTTTCGTCTAAGCAGAAAAAGGGTACAAAACCCTTTGTGTTTTTTTTTTTTTTTTTGTTCTCTTCACTGCAGCAAGCACACGTGGACCATTCCACTCAACTGAGCAGCAGGCCACATCTTTGGACATTAGTCCTGGGCCACCTTCTGGGCCTCAGTTGGGGTCGAGCCCGACCCGCCAGCAATAACAGTAACAAAAAAACATAAAGGCCTTCCCTCACACGTGCCAGGCCTTTTTTGGCAGTTTGGGCCTTACCTGTGTCCAACCCCAAGTCCAGCCCACTAAAAAAAAAGAAGAAGCCCCGGGCCAGAACCTGTAGCACAGGCATAGACTTGGATCCAATAAGTTTTACCTGCATTCTGTTCCTGCTTTGTTCGCAAGCAGGTCAGTGGGCTCAACCTTATCCATTTGGGTGTCTTTACTGATTCAGCCACTTCATCCGGCACTTCTAAGCAGCAGAACAACCCCTTGTTGCAAATCACTGGTCATTGATCATCTAGGTAAATTCTCAAACATGGTTTATAGAGAAGCTCCAGAAGTTCC
This sequence comes from Litsea cubeba, assembly GCA_012931725.1. Taxonomy (NCBI): domain Eukaryota; kingdom Viridiplantae; phylum Streptophyta; class Magnoliopsida; order Laurales; family Lauraceae; genus Litsea; species Litsea cubeba. Next base: position 2,199,760 of record CM022950.1, on the reverse strand, counting down.
TTTGTTTTATGGAAATAAAGATACAAATGTCTTTTTATATTGGATTAAAATACTTGAAGAGCATTTTACTTGGCATCAATTAAAAGGTCATTCATTCAAAGATTATGCTAAACGAAAGCTTTTAGGAGATGCACAAGCATGGTGGAATGAAGTAGAATGTCAATTGTATCAATATCCACCGACATGGAATGAAATGAAATTACTACTGGAGGACAAGTATGTACATGGAAGAGATTCATTCTGTTTCTCCCCACCAGTGGAAGCCAATTTGAAGCCTATTGGCCATTTTGCTCAGTATCTTAGTTTAATACAAGGAACATTGTCCGTCGAACAATATGCCAATGAATTTGAAAGGCTACATTATTTATGTGACTTGGGCAAGACACTTGATTTCATTCAGTTTCTCAAAGGTTTGCGTCCAAGCATATTGAAAAATATGAAGAAAGAATGCAAAGATATGCACGAGGCATTTTGGGAAGCGATCCGTGTCGAACACGCAATAAAACGCTGTCGCCTCCGAAAAGCTAAGATGCAAGAAGGAAAGTCTCTGCACACCACTGAAGTCCATATGATGGAACCAATCTTGGAGATTATCAAAACTGAAGTTGAGGAACAAAATCAAGACACTAATGATATCCCAACAAATTCAGATGAAGAAGTGCAAGCACCTAAGGAAGCATATGCGGACTTTGAAGAATTGAATGTAGTCAACCAAGAGCCTGATCAACTGGTAGATTTCCTCATATGTTCAATTCCTAAAGAGCCAATGAAAGCATCAAAAGAACAGGATATTGTTTCAAAGGTTGAAAAAGAGGAGCAAATCATTGAGGTTCCCCACATTGATTTCATCTTCCGGAATCGACTGTTGATATCAGAAGATTGTGAGCAGATGGTACAAATTCAGAAATCGAAGCATCAATTTGTCCAAGCACGAGTCCATGCAAGATCCAACCATCAAAAAAGGCAATATCTAAAACTTTCGTGGAGTAAACGCTTCACTGAAGCTTACACACCATATGAAGATCCACAAGAGAATCGGAAGTTTGTACGTTTGATCTTCGACCCAGGCGATCACCTACTGAACTCGAAGACGAGTTCCATCCAAGAGGGGGGGAGCTGATGCAGGCAAGATCCTTGGTCTGGTTTCCCATTGGGCCCAAGCCCATAAAAAGATCTTCAAATCGTGCAATAGTTTTATTTTTAGTATTAGCTGGATTTTAGGAATAATTATGAGATTAATTAGAAAGATTCCCTTATTTGATTTAGTGCTTATTTTAATGAGAGTTGGTTCCAAGAATAGGTTAGAGTATAAATATATATAAAGGATTGTAATCCCTCTTTAGGGACAATGCATTGATTTAATAAAGTTTTCTATTGAGTTTTCTCTAGATTGTGTGTCTGTGGTGTGAGACCAAGACAAGTTTGATCCTATGGATCCCTATCCCTAAGCCTTTTGGCTTGGAGTGGATCCATATCCCTAAGGGCTTGTTTGGATAGGCAAAAAATAGAGTAGAGTGAAGTTAAATGGGCCCTAACAGTCTCAAAATTGAACTTTACCTTGTTTGGATGAGTTTGGCCCAATAGATGAAGTAATGTTGTGAGCCACATGTACTCTATTTCACTTCAACTCTAAATACTTCTATTTCATAGAGTAAAAGTGAATTCTACTCCAAATCTTAACTTCAAAATAAGCATCCAAATGGAGTGAAGTGAACTACTCTACTTTAATTTCAACCTACTTCTCTTCACTCCACTTCACATGTGAAATCTACTTCATTTCACTCCACTCCTCATTTATCCAAACAGGCCCTAAGCCTTTTGGCTTGGAGTTTAACCTGTTGGTTATCCTCCCTTCCCCGCGCTGCTTCAATAGTGACTGCGTGGATCTTCTTCATATTCCAAGCGTTGGCACTCGTCAGGTCAAGGTGTGATCATACATGGCCCACCCCAAATCCGCCTGAAAATTGCAACCACCCTGGTCGCCTGAATATTCTGGTGTTTATGGATAATTTTTGAGGATTTTTTGCATCTCAGAGGTAGGATTTCTATCCTTGTGAAATCACAGTTTCAGCAGTATTTTTTCATCACAGCCGTCCAAGTTTCTGGATCTGGCTTCTTTTTGCAAGCAATCTACTTTGTTGGGTGCGAATTTATGTTCTTCATCAGTCTATTGATTGATCACTCAAATTCGTTTTCTGCTGCTGTACTCCATTCTGACTGCAAATTTGAGGTCGCCTGGCATTTATTTTTTGGAAACACTATTCTTCTGCAGTGTTTTTCAATTCTGATTGCTCTGTTGGTTCTTTTAGAAGTTTTATCCTTTCCGTCTTGCATCTTTTTTCAGTTTCATTCAGCACAGTAAGAGTTCCTATATATTATGCTCGTTTGATTGATCTACTGATTACTACAATGGAAAAGCATGACATTAAATTGATCAAATTTAATGGAAAGAATTATACATCCTGGTCCTATCAATTTCAAGTCTATCTTGAAGGAAAAGAAATGTGAGGACTTGTTTCAGGCTGGGATCCTCGACCTAAGGAAGATGAAAAAAAATACTCTCTTGGAATACAAAGGATGCCAAGATTAAAACCTGGATTCTTGGTTCTGTTGAACCACAATATATCCTGAACCTCAAACCTTACAAGACCTCCAAGGAGATGTGGGAATATTTAAAACAAGTGTATCACCAAGGGAACTTTGCCCATCAATACCAACTTGAACCGGAGATTGCTCAGTATTCCTAAGGAACCTCTTCTATCCAGGACTATTATACGGGTTTTCTCAATTTATGGGCAGAATATGATGAAATCAAATACCTCAATGTATCTGAGACAGCTCTTTCTGAGATTCAAAAATTACAGGCAACTTCTCATAGAGATCAGTTCCTCATGAAATTGAGATCTGAATATGAGATCACTCGTTCCAATCTGATGAGCAGAGTTCCATCTCCATCCCTTAATGAGTGTCTTAATGAACTCTTGCGAGAGAAACAAAGCCAGCTCACTCAACATATTCTGAAGCAATAATCCTCCGGGAACTCTCCGGATGTTGCATATGCTGCTGCTAGTTACACCCCTGGTGTCTCTCACAGTCCGGGAGGGCTCATTCATCATACTACTTCTGCTGCTAAAGGACAACCCCCTGCAAGAGATCTCAGCAAAATCCAATGCTTTGGCTGTAAGAGTTATGGCCACTATGCTTCACAGTGTAAGACTAAGTTTTATAATTACTGCAAATCAAATGGTCATGTCATTAATGATTGCGAAACGCAGCCACAAAATCGCACTCCACAAGCATATCATGTTAACACTGCAGATGCTACTACTTCCAATGATAGTCCTTCAGCACCGGTCATGCCTTCGCCACCTCCTGCCTCCACTACTTCTCCTCAGATCACCCCTGAGCTTATTCAACAAATGATCATAAATGCCTTCTCGGCACTTGGCATTTCAAGTAACCACAAATCCTCTTCTTCCATATGGTTTATTGATTCTGGAGCTTCCAATCACATGACCTCCTCCACCAGTCATCTCTCTAATCTACAACTGTACAATGGCAACTTACAAGTCCATACCGCTGATGGTCAAAAGCTTCCTATTACAACTATTGGTGATATCATTCATTCATTACCTTTCACCAATGTTTTTCTATCTCCTCATCTATCTACAAATCTTCTGTCTGTTGGACAACTGATTGATGATAATTGTAATGTTTCTTTTTCTCGGTCTGGTTGTGTTGTGCAGGATCAAGTGTCGGAGACGGTGATCGCGAAGGGGACTAAGTGTGGACGCCTGTTTCCTCTTTTTATGCCTTTCTATCAAAATAAACAGATTTCTGCTTTTTCTTGTCTTTCTTTTCAAGATGTTTGGAGGCTCTGGCATAATAGATTAGGCCATCCTCATTCAAAATTGTTATCTTTGATTTTGAACACTGGTGGTATTATTAAAAATAAAACATCTTTTAGTCATATTTCTGATGAGTGTTCTGTTTGTAAACTTGGAAAAAGCAAAGTGCTTCCCTTTTCATCCAAATCTACTATGGTTTCCAATTGCTTTGACATTATTCATAGTGACGTTTGGAAGGGTAACTCTTGTAATCTCTCATACACATTTCAAATATTGTCACATTTATTGATGATCATAGTAGATTCACATGGGTTTATTTTTTACACTCTAAATCTGAAGTCTTTGATGTTTTTCAAAAATTTATGGCATACGTTGTAAATCAGTTTTCTACTCGCATAAAAGTTCTCCACTCTGATTCCGGAGGGGAATTTATGTCCCATTAGTTTCAAAATTATTTGCAAAAACACGGGATTTTATCGCAGTGATCGTGCCCTTACACTCCTCAAACAAAACGGAGTGGCAGAACAAAAAAACGGACATCTCCTCGATATTGTTCATTCTCTTCTCTTAGAATCATCAGCTCCCACGAGATTTTGGCTCGAAGCTTTAGCCACTGCGGTTCACTTAATCAATCGCTTACCATCCCATCGCCTCAACAATCAAACATCATACATTCGTCACTTTCATAAAGATCTTACTTATACCCACATGCGCATTTTTTTATGTGTTTGTTTTGTTCATCTTCCTCCTATTAAACGAACCAAATTAACTGCTCAATCCGCCCAATGTGCCTTCCTTGGCTATGCACCTCACCAAAAGGGGTATATATGCTATGATCCTGTGGTCAACCGCCTTCGCATTTCTCGAAATGTCACATTTTTTGAAAATCAACCTTTTTTCTCTACTCATTCCTCGGATTTACCTTCTTTTTCTCATCTATCAGGTTTTTCTGACACAATCTCTTCTCCACTCATTGTTTATGAACGTCGTCGTCATAAGGATGTTCCATTACTGCCTCCCCCTCCAATGTAAACTTTATCTCTATATATTGAAAGATCGTGACCCACAAAGGGATCATCGAATTCGCAGAAGCAGAATATCGTGCTATGTCGGCTGCCACATCTTAAATTGTCTGGCTTCGGGGGCTTCTTTCGGAGCTTGGATTTCTACAATCTGGCCCTACACCTCTCTATGCGGACAATACCAGTGCCATACGGATTACTTAAAATCCTGTCTTCCATGAACGCACAAAGCATATTGAAGTGGCATGTCATTACATACGTGATAAATTTGTGCGTGAAGCAATTACTCTTCCTTATGTTCCTACTGGACTTCAAATTGCAGATATATTTACCAAGGGACTTCCTCGGCCACGACACCCTAGGCCAATGGGCCTAGGTCAGTGGGTCTCAGCCCATGACAAATAAAAGCCCATCTTATAGGTCAAAACAAATCTCGTTTGTAAAGATATGTATTTGATTATGTGCCTTATTAGGAGATCTGATTAGATGTTAATTAGATTACGATTACTTTAATTCAGTCAATCATCTCAAACAATGTAAACATTTATGTAAACTTTATCTCTATATATTGAAAGATCGTGACCCACAAAAGGGATCATCAAATTCACAGACATTCCTTTCTTCTTCCCTTGCTTGCTTTGACAAGCCACTCAATCAAAGTTGGAATGCAAGCCATTCATTGAATTTTTACAGTGTGTACAGTTCACTTTTCATCACATTTGATCCAGCTAGTGACATCAGATGAGACTGAATTTTGGTAGATGCTTAATCTACAAGTTAATGTGGTTCAAGAGAACCTAGGTATCAAACACCACATTGCAATCATTAGTCATTACCAAAAACATATGCACAGGTTTGACCATGGTAAGGTGAGAAAATTACACCCTAGCTGTCATTGACCCCATAATGAGACAAGTTTTCCACACATCAGGCAACTATTGCTCCACGTGGTGGAATGTAATAGCTGCATAGGTTGGGACGTCAGGCCAAGTCAAGTTATAGCCGAGTTCTTATATTTTGAGAAGCAACATCTTAAGTGCGGTAGTCATTTCAATTTTAATTAACCATTGGATGGCTGTGATTAGACCATACTAACATCACTATTGGTTATATTAACAGCATAGACTAGTCCTATGGCTAGTGCATTCAGTATCAAGATAAACGGAAAAGAAGAAGAAAAAAAATTGGAATTAATTGGGTGCCTTTCATTGTGAGAGGTCGTCCCTTCTTATAGTCTGAGTCTATTCTATTTACAGTTAAGTTTGCATCAACTGTATCTGTTTCAGCACCTTTTCGTCTCTTCAAATATATTATTTCATCTTTTTCACATCTTTTTGGGACCTTCTGATAGGTTGGTCTGCAACTTCATTCTCCAATATAAAGCAGGAGCAACTGAGCAAGCTTTGCAATCGGTTGGGAAATTGGAAGGAGACCAATAAGAGGGGAAAAAACTTTGAAGGGAAGTACTCTTTGGTGGGGTCAATGATGTAGAAAATTAAACATTCACCTTATAATTAAGGCAGCAGAGTTCAAAGGTGTGATGCATATGGATCCGGAGAAAAGAAATAAAAGGTCATTTCATGGACATTTCACTCCAGAATGGTATCATCTTCGCCAGACTGCCCCTATCACTAGGAGAGGAATCTTAAAACCAATTGCAGTTTGTTAGGCAATTAAGCCACCAGGTTTAGGTGGGACAGAGAATAATGAGAAGAGAGTTGTAGGTAGCCTTCTCCAATCCTTCAGAGGTAGGAAGCATAAATAGAACCGACAACTTGGGAATAAAGGGATGACTAAAACTAGCATCTTGGAGACTGGCATTTGCAGTTAATGAGATAAGAAAGCCGCTGCCCTTTGCAGAGGTGTTCTACCATGCTGCACTCAGTTCAATTCTACACAACTAATATCAATATTTGTTGAATTACTGAGGAGAAAAAAGTACGTGCAAAATGAGAATGCATTGAAAAATATGACTTCCTCACATTTTTTTTAAAATTTAGGACTTTTTTAAGAAGGGTAACTAATTGGAATCATGAACTCAAAAGCAGGAGAAAGACTATATTACATTAGTACAAATGGTTTCCATTTTTTCTTTTTTTTCTTTTCTTTTGTGTGGAGAAACAACATAAATAGAAATTACCGGTCACAAAAAAAAAAATATATATATATAGATAGAAATTTGGACTATTATGAATTGGTAACTAAAAAACAAGATTATAAAGCTAGAATGAAAACCAACTGTCATTGATGTCAACTCTACAGAAATCTGAAACATGGCATATTGGGGCTCTTCATATGGAAGGGAGGTGTTTGTGAATAATGCATCTAGCAAAACATAGGTCTGAAGTTGCTATCCATCCAATTCAAGGAAATGAAATCGATGGATGAAATAAAAAAAACAGTGAAAAGCTCATATTCATTGTCTTAGATCAGAAGCCTGGCAATGCCCACTCCGCCTGGGTTTTTCTAGATACCTACCCCATAAATCTCCCTTTTATCTGATGGCCAAATAGAGGCCATCACAGTCCAAAAGTCCGGTTATAAATGTCATCAGGTCATCAATAAGAATTGGTTATCATGCAGGCAAAACTAAAAGAGAATATCATAAACTGGTTCTTACGGCAAACCAGCCGGCATAGCTCATTAGTTCATCTGCATCAAGAAATTTGTTTCTGAAAGCACTTCCTTCCAAGGATAAAGGAACAAGCTTCAATTCTACAGGGCGTAAAAGGGCTGTTTTCTCTGCAACCTGCAAAACAAAAATATAATCTTTACGCTGGATTGTACTAGAAAAATCTAACACCCCCCACCCCCACCCACAAAAAAAAAAAAAAAAAAAAAAAAAACCACCACCACCACAGATGCATCGAAGGAATTAAGAGAATGTAACATCATCAATACTGATACTCTTGACATCTAGCCCTTCAAACAGCCACAAAAAATAGAATAATGATCATCATATATCACCATAAAATTCAATATTTCTTAGTCATATAGGTGCCTTCTCAAGGTAGCTTGGTCATATAGGGTACCCTATCAAGATAGCCAAAGTATATAACTGCTGACATAACTGTACGGCTGCTAAAATCAGCCCTAGGCTATGAACAGGAGTGTCTTGGAATTGGAATGCTCTGACAACAAGTTGTAAATTAGAGAGAAGATAAAAGGAAAGAGGAAAAGTTGAGAAAGAAGATGCGTAAGGGAAGAACAGGGAAAAGTGAAAGAAAGGTGTGCCGGACACTCATAATTCAACGACTGCTAATATAAATTAATCATCTTATAAAATAAAACCACCCCCTGATTTCTACAGTAATTACAAAGAATCCCAAACACCTTTTCCTTATTATTAACATGACTTGAAACCACAACCTCGAGGTTGCCATAGTGTGCAGTGAGAACCTTCCACTGTGCCACAGGCTCTTGTCCAAAATAAATAAATAGATAAACAAAAGGTGCCAAGTCGGTGCTGATGGCAAGTTCTGTTCAAATACATATTTCTCTACAGAATGTTTTTCTATAGCAGCACGGAAAAGAACAGAGAAGTACCATTAGGAGGGCAATATATGAACCCACTTATAATAACAGAAAAGCCCTAGTGATAAAAGCCAAGGGTAGGTAACTTGCAACACCAATGCAGGGAATACGCATTGAAATGTGGATGTACAAACCAATTCCCAACAAAGACAGCACCTTGACATGATTTTTGACAATAGGTTTCCTTATCAAATCTTACCGATGTGAATATGTCACATGTACCATTACTGATTCTAGTGAGAACTACCGCTAATTGTCCACAAAAAGAAATGCATTTCTCCATAATAAAAAAATTGAATCCACATAAAATGACTTTTATGTGAATATTCAAGGATGCATTAAAAATTCAATTTGCGTTGCTTATTAGATCTAGACATTTGTTCTTGATGAAAATTGCAAACCAAAAAGAAAAAAAATTTGGATGGACATACCTTCACAATACATAATCATAATTACTAACAGAGCTACAAAAGGAACGTGCACATGACTTCAGAACTGCTTGGCATAGTTACCTTTCTCCAATCTACAAAACCAATGAGTTCATCATCCATTGTTTCTTTTGCTGCTATTCGTAGAATCTTCTCTCTTTCCATCTGAGTTGGCCGTTGAAGATGGAGGATTCTATCCATGCGGCCTGGTCGTTTCAAGGCCTGGTCAATTTGCTTAAGATTTCTTGTGGTGGCAATTAAAACAACCCCATCTTGTTTCTCAAACCTACACAAAACACATCATACATTAAAGAATAAAAAGAAACAAATAGTTAAAGAAAACAGATCTGAGCAACCAACCACAATAGAAACACAGCTAAAAGCCTAAAAGAAAATAGTTTTAAAAAGGAAAAAATCCACACATCAACACAGTTGATTTTTGATGCCCCTTAGATCTACATTTCCACACAGAGTCCCTTATTTAATCATCTTGGATACAAATAGAAGTCACATGGTATAAAGACCAAAATAGGTGCAATATCTCTTGAGATGAACTGTATGCTTGGTTTCAAGCCTGTTGATACATCATGGAAATGAATTGGCAACTTCACATTGCAGGAGAACCTTTAGTTAATCTTCTGATGCATCAAAGGTTGCAAAAATTAATTTATATGACTAGGTATTGTAGTGCTTATGCAATTCGGTGAGATCATAGGATCAATTGACATGTTTGCAATGGCTATCGCCTATCGGTAGAAAGGTGCTTGATAATCTGGGCATGATTAACATCTATGCTCTAGCTTCAGAGGAACAATTGAAGGAGCAATAGCAAGTGTAAGAACTACTTGTGGAGAGACAGGGGAGTTTCCAGTGACTATAGGTTTGCATCAGGGGGTCAGCCCTAAGCCCTTATCTCTTTGCATTATGGATGAGGTAACTGCTCATATACAAGAAGAGGTACCTTGGTGCATGTTATTTGCAAATGGTATTGTGTTGGTAGACGAATCAAGAGATGGTGTGAATGCAAAACTCGAAAAATAGCGGGAGGCTTTAGAATCCAAAGGCTTTACAATGAGCTGTACAAAGATGGAATATATGGTTTGTAACTTCAGTGAGCATATGAAAAGGGCTGAAACTACTGTGAGAATTGAAGACCATGAGATACAACAAAGTGATTCTTTCCACTACCTTGGCTCTATAATTAGTAAGGACGGGGAGCTTGATGGAGATGTCGAGCATAGGATTAAAGCGGGATGGTTGAAGTGGAGACTTGCTTCGGGAGTGCTTAGTGACCGACGAATGCCAATAAGATTGAAGGCGAAATTTTACAGAACAGCGATTAGACCAGCTATAACCTATGGAGCAAAATGTTGGCCAATCAAGAAGCAGCATATACACAAAATGGATGTAGCAGAGATGAGAATGTTAAGGTGAACGAGGAAGAATAGAATTAGAAATGAGAGCTTTTGAGAGCACTTAGGGGTAGCAACAATAGAGGAAAAAATTAGAGAAACTCGTTTGAGATGGTTTGGGCATGTCCAACGTAGGCCGATAACGGCGCCGGTAAGGAAAAGTTTGGTCATGAAGGTTGATGGCCCACCAAGGGGAAGGGGTAGGCCTAAGAGGACGTGGATGGAGGTAGTAAAGATAGATATGAAGAAGTATAACTTATCTCAAGATTTGGATCAAGATAGATCGGAATGGAGAAACAGAATTCATGTAGCCGACCCCAATATAGTTTGGACAAGGCTTTGATGATGATGATGATATAAAACTGCAGCCCGTAATGCTTACGAACTATAACGATAAGTGTAATTGGCTTTTTCTTAACAGATGATAAAAGAATGTTAAGGAGGAATTTTCCTACCCCAACCCCTTCCCCCTAACCCCCCACCACACTCAACATGTTAATAGCCAGAAACACCAAAAGCTTGAGCTGTTAGTGAACGATTGTACAATGTATATCAAAGGTACGTCGACAGAAACACGCCCCGAAGGATTCGAACACACGACCCTCAGCTCTAACATGGTCCAAAATAGCAGCCACTATGTAGCGTAGCGGCCGCCTTATCGCCTATAGTGGTTGAGGCTGCTGTGCTATTTTGAAAACAGTGGCGCTACGGTCTATAACCTAGTAGAGCCAACCAATTTTAATTTAGAATACTGTTTTTTTCATTTCCTCTCCCCAATAGCCTTTTCTAAAGTCGTCTCTACTCTTATATGGTTCAAAAAAAAAAAAAAAGAAAACCCACAAGATTGACTGATACACAAGATTAAAGTTTTTTTTACCACTTAAAAAATTCACTCCGTTAACCACTATTTTGATGCTTGGGCTATAATGATATCATGCTAATAACTGTAAACACCAAAAGCTCAAGCTTTTAGAGCTTTTAGCGTTTTTGGCTATTGACATTGTATCAGAGCCGGGGGTTGTGTTTTCGAATCCGGGGACGTGTTTCTGTCCACGTGAGGGGGGCTGTCAAGACCCTTCGATATACATTGTTTTGTCAATTACTAACAGTTTGAGCTTTTGGTGTTCCTGGATATTAACACAACAAACCGACAGCCTTATGGAAGAAGGCCTAAATACATTTTCTTCCTATTTTCCTATTGGGGAAAGCTTTGGAGGATTTTGGAAACGTCTTTGAACTTATTTTAGAATATTAAAGCCTTCTTTTACAATTTTTGAAGCACTAAGCATTCAAAGACTCAGAAGAATTATTCATTGACTAAGAAAACAAAACTATTTATCCCTATATCCTATGAAGCACGGATACAATACGGAAACGTGGATATGCCATTTCTCAAAAAAGTAGGATACAATATGTCGGGGATACGTTGAATTTATTTTTTTAATATTTTTATATGACTAAGTAATAAAAATCTAACATTATTTCAATCAAAATAGCCATAAAATATGCACTTTCATTGATTTAATCATCATTAAACATTACATTCGATACTTCCAAGTTCAAAATCCAAGTTTCACCAACTACTACAGAAAACATAAGCATATAACCCAAAGATTTGAGCTTTACCCATCAAGTTCCACAAGAAGTTGGTTGATAAATGCTTCATGGTCCTGGTTAACAGTATGAATGAACTGTCCTCGAACACCAGCAAACTCTTCGAAATCCTCAACAAAGATTATAACTGGTGCCTACAAAATGGAATAACATAATATGGAGTATAAATGAAATGTGCCCAATAAGCAAAAAAATGGCTTTGTGTTGAGAGAGAGAGAGAGAGAGAGAGAGAGAGAGTGAACGGTCATGTCAAACAATGTTGAGCAAAGAAGGAAAAAAGTCCTAGGTATAGGTTGTCAGGTCCTTTTGGGTTGTTATTTCCAGTTTTGGGGATGTCTCAAAAGTCGGCGGGGGGGGGGGGGGGGGGGGGGGGGGGGGGTTGTGTGTTCTTTGTTCAAAAGGTTTGGGTTTCATTGTGGGGGAGGGAGGAGGGAGATAGAGTCCATTTTTGGTTTGATGATTTGGTGGGAGTAGGCCCCCTACGTTTTTTGTTTCCTAGATTATTTAGGGTTGTGTCCAATAAAGAATGTCAAGTGAAAGAGTGTTATGTCTGGGTTGGCAATACGATGTCCTGGGATATTAGTGTTAGGAGAGCCCTTGGTCAAATAGAGTTGGGGGAGCATGAGTCCTTGTTGTGTCTTTTAGCTAACGTTGTTTTATGTAGGGATTCTTCTGATCCTCGAATTTGGAAGCCAGATTCCACAGGATCTTTTTCCTCGAGGTCCTTCTACCGGGAGATTGATTCTTCAAGTGCAGCTCGGCCCTCCCAGAGTGGTTGGTAGTGAGGGGCAAGATCACAACAGCGGATAATTTAAGAAGAAGGGGGGTTGATGTCGATGGATATTTCTAATATGCGTTCCCTATGCAGGAAGGAGATGGAATCAATAGATCATCTGTTTTTACATTGCCATGTCGCTTCGTTGATTTGGAGTTATTTCCTTAAAGCATGTGGTGTAAGTTGGTGTTTTCCATGTACGGTAGCGGTGTTTTTTGAGGCTTGGAAGGGCACACCATTGGTAGGAAACGGTAGGATTTTATGGAAGATCATCCCTCTTTCCATCCTTCGGTCAATTTGGAAAGAGAGAAACGATAGAATTTTTCTTAGAAAAGAATCGTCAAGGGAGGAGCTATTGGCTCTTGTGCAATTAAGGATTGCCAATTGGGCTTGTGCTAGAAACGAATTTGCAGATATCAAGATTGATAACATCATGCATAGTTGGGGAGGATGTTTGAAGATCATAGGTTTCAAGAAGAAAATGAAAGTTTGTCGGTGCCTTCCTCCATTTGGAGTTCTAAAGTTCAATGTAGACAGAGCAGCTAAAGGAAAACCAGGTTTGGCTGGTATTGGGGTTGCCCTAAGAAATCATAAAGGGGAGGCTATTTATATGTTTTTCAAGCATGTTGGGATCAAAGACTCTAATTAAGTAGAAGTTCTTGCCATATTGGAAGCTCTTCACATTTATCATTCCTCATATCAACAGAGGAGAGCTGATGTCATTTCATGGGTGAAATCTATGAAAGGACCTTGGAAAATGAAATCCCATTTCAATCAATCTTCTAGTTTCAAGCTTACAAGTTTCGTTTCAGCATGTTAGTAGATCGGCAAATGAAATGGCGGATTGTCTAGCTAAGCAAGGGGTAGTTCGGTCTTGTACTCTTAGTGCTCCTGTAATGTAGTTGTGGTTCGTAGCTGGTATATTTCTCTTGTACCGGTGCACCTTTGATAGTTTTTTTTTTTTTTTTTTTTTTTTTTTTTTTTTTTTTTTTTTTGAGTTGTGCCTTCTTTCTCTTTAATGAAATTATACTGTTACCGGTCAAAAAAAAAAAGAAGGAAAAAAGAAAAGGTAAGCTAACACGTTAAAACTTTTTGCCTGAGCTGATGCCCCCAAAAGGGAGGTCATATACATAATATATCACTGCAAAATGTTTTATAATTTTGTGAAAATGGTAAGTACTGTATAGATTTGTGCTGAAAGTATGGGTGCTGTGTAACTGTATAGATCTGTGCTGAAAGTATGGAATCTATTATAATGAAGATCAGGAGAAAGAATTAGAAATAGATAAGCGGGTTTAGTGGACAACCAAATCCCTTGCTGTTTGAAACAGCTCCCTAACATTCGAAGCACTTTGGCCAACCCAGAGTCCAGCCTCCAGCTGACGAGCTTTAACTTCAACAAGAGGCACCTTAGCTTCTGCAGCTATGGCCAGTGCTAAGGACGTTTTTCCTGTCCCCCTCTCACCTACAATAAGAACTCCCTGCAATAATGAAGGTATTTCAGAGCAATACAGACCTTCAATGTTGCAGACATCCATCCTAAAACTTCAACTAAGTTTTAGGTAAGTGATGAAATATGGACACTTTTACATGTTGAATTACCATTTTTAGATAAAGGTAAAAAGAACACACAAGCTTCTGCATACTTCGATTCGTCCCTTTGCATAGTTTCACTCTAAATGAAAGCCGTATGAAGATAACAACTATTCCAGAAGTCAAAAAATACAAAACATAAGCAACAATGTTTTTTTTTTTCAAAGTAGTGACCATTTTTTTCATTGGGATTTTAACCACTCTAGGTAAGAATGACTTGAGGTAATGAATGGTTGCTTCTAGCATTTCTTTCTTAGAGCCTAAATGATACATGGAATACTCTGATGTAATAAAAAACTTAGGGAAACGACAAGGAGATGGCATGATGTATTGCACATTGTTATCTGGACCAGTGGCAAGGGTGCCAGGTTTCAACAATCCTAAAGTTTCTGGCACGGGAAACTCCAAAAAATTAAGACATAGGGGACACCTCCATAGAAAAATAAGATGAACCATTGAAAGGAAAATTGAAATAAATTACAATAAAAATAAATCCTTCAGAAATAACAGAAGTAACCATTTCAAAAAGGTAAATTCTAATAAAATCAGGAAGAAAAAGTTTCTGAAGTTGCAAGTATTTACCAACACAGTGAATAACAAGAAATAGCCAATTCAACTGTCAAGCAATAGTGCCTTTCATGGATAATTTGATAGATATCTATTACATTAAAAAAAAAAAAAAAAAAGCAAGCTCTAACAAAAAAATAAAGAACAAAACTAACACCAATGTGAGTATTGAGATATTGGGTTATGGAGCCTGGAGCTAAAAAAAATTTAAATTAAAAACCCAAAGCATGGGAACAAAAAAAAAAATTTACAGAAAAAAAAAAACAAATCAGAAAAATGTCCGAAGTTCATCTCCTAGACACTTCACTTGAAGTGTCCAACATGCAGTCCTCCATGACAGTTCAGGTTTTAGAGGTCACATTAGAAGACTCATCTGTTCCCAAGTGCCATGCAGCAAAAGCCAAAATACTCTCAGTCCTGGTAACAGCTTGAAACCAACTTTGACCGGCACAGAAGTAAATGAATAAACTAACATGCTGCAGTGATTAAGCAAATAAAAATACGTCCATATAGAAATGAACTATGGGATATCATCATACCCGAGGAGCACGAGCACCCATTTCCTGGAAAGCTTTTGGATTTTGTAGAAAAGCCACAATTTCATTGATCTCTTCTTTCATAGAGTCAACACTAGAAAACTCCTTCAATCGTATTGGTGGGTTCTTTACCCTCTACAAATCAGATTAACACAAAAAATTAGCACATTATATCAAAGAGATATCTTTGATGACATAAATGTCTACACTGGCATAGATAGTCAATGAACCTTCATTTTGTCAAAAGCAGATCTTATAGGATCAACACCCATCTTTTTCCTACGAATCCTTCTTTTCAACTTGAAATCAAAATAATATTTCTGCAAAACACAGAAAAGCATACTAACTGCAATCAATTAGCTACCCATAAAACTTAAAACATGAAAACCATGCTTCATTCAAAATGACAAACAATCAGCTCTAGAGCCAATCTGAACAGGAGAAATCATAATTTTAGTCGCTTAATCATATGGAAAACAGTAGATATCAGAATGCTTAAGCAGGAAATATTGAGGTCGTAAAACAAATTTGAGAGTTCTCAAAATGCCAAATTTAGTAACATCTACACAACTTTTAACTAAAAGTCAAGCAGGGAGCTTTAAGGTTGTAAAACAGATTCTAGAATTTTCTCAATGCTGAATTTAATACCATCATCACAGCTTTCAACTAAAAGCTAGTTTTAAAGCTCCAATTAGGAGAATACTGGCAATATGAAAATTTTGATAGAGGAAGAGTATGAAGAAGGCTAATGAAACAAATGGAAACAAGAGCAGACATTACTTTTTGCACAAAAGTCCTCTTATTCTAAGAACTATGAAGAAACTGTTTTTAAGTCAACACTAGACTACAGCAAATAATGCACCAAAAGGGACAAAAAGAATGACTATAGATGGTTTGATTCAAATTTGTAGTGAGGATTTCAGAGAGAAAATGATTATAAACCAAACCAAGCCTTTTCCCACTAGGTGGGGTCGGCTATATGGATTTGACGACGCCAATCAAATCTGTTTAGGACCATGTCCTCCGTTAGATCCATGTAGGTAAGGTCATGTTTAATAGTTTCTTTCCAACTTCTCTTGGGTCTCCCTCTCCCTCTCCCTCTCCTACTCCTGGCAATCTCCATGCTTTCACACCTTTTAACAGGTGCCTCCGTTGGACGCCTTCTAACATGGCCGAACCATCTCAGTCGATTTTCTCTCATTTTATCTCCAATCGGTGCTATTCCTATTAAAAAAAATGGCAAGAAGATTCTTTTCCAATTTTATAATAGACGTATTACAGTAAGTGGACCCTGTTAAGAAAGAAGAGGCGTTGGCAAGAGGTGAGTAATGTGTGTTTTTATTCTTCGACAGTGACTAGCATAAGAGAGAATCACTGTCGGCTGAGTTCTACTTTCCACAAGATGAATTAACTGTTTCTGTTAATAAAATTGTAATATGGAAGGACGATTTCGATATAGTAATTCAATGGCTAGCTTCAACTTAATTTTTCTAAGTGAGATAAAATGCATACAAAATTGTAAAATGTACAAAATTTATAAAACAATAAAAATTTACCACTCTTCTCAGCTTTCGTAAGTTTGGATCTTGACGGAAAGGTCCAAAACCAAGGAATCGTGGAATCTTTCTCTTCATAAAACGAAGCACGTTAAACAGAACAAATCCATATATTATGCTTCTAACTAAAAACCAAAAATACCACTGTATCCCTTCTGTCTTCCTAGACTTGTAATTCATTTCTGCCTCAGACTGCCATTGCAAGTACCAGGTCGAGGCAACCATTTGATCTACTTCCTCAGGCCATGCCATCCCCAAACTCATTCTTACCTGTAAATGAAAGGCAGATGTTACAATAAATATAATTGCAACTGCACTTCCATATATCAGTAGTTAAAAGAGAGAAAAAAGAAAAAAAGTATGCTCAAATAATATGATTAAGAAGAAAAAGTATTGACTGTGTTTAAATTAGAGATTTTCATAAAAAAAATTTAGGCACTTTAAATTCTTACCGATTTTGGGATGATGAACTCCACAATTGGAAATACAATTACCATCATTATGTCATCTGTAGTATTTTTTATCTTAGTAAAACACCATTCCCTCGCATATGATACAATATATGAATTCCAGAGTCCAACCACGCATTGCCGAAATATCCTCCAGATCAAGAGAAACTGCTGACGCATATCCAGATCTGACAGTGGGATCCACATCAAGTGAACAGAGGTTGGGATTCCAGATGACAGCATCTTAAGGTAAAGACCATCAAAACCTCCAAAATCTTCAAATAGTATATCAAATTCCTGCATCAGAGCGGGAAAATTAATGGGCTGGGGAGTCCAGACAAAATGTCAGCAATGAAGATGTTTAAGAAGAGAAAATAGAGGCATCATTCTAAGAGTTAATCAGTCGCTAAATTCGATGGATCTGTCACTCGATTCCAGGCTAAAGCCCAATCATCAATCGAGAACTACATGATTATAGAAATAAAATAGATAAACATATGTACCCGGGCATCAATGTAATATTCCTTTTCATCACCCTTGAGTGTAAGATACATGGCAGCCCAGTCATGCCGAATGCGAGCGTTCTCAATTAGTTTCTTAGAAACAGCATAAGGAATGGCTATTGGATCCATCTCCCATCTGCGTCTTTGGTCATTATACCATGTTTTAGCCACCACCCTATCTCGATCCAAGAGGATACGCTCCTGCAGTAAAATATATCAAGTAAGTAGTTATGTACAATCATCAGACTGATACAATAATAGTCCTGCAGTTACAGAAGGTGACAGATATAGAGGGCAGTGCCATCTCCCATGCAACCAAAAAAGTGCAGCATGTATTAACCATAGCACTGAAAACAGAGAGTCTAATCAGATAAATTTCAACATGAGATGAGAACTAAGACCTTTTTTTAGTAATGGAAGATTTAATAACAACAGGCACAAGAAGCTTTCTTTTTTATATATTTTTCTTTTTCTTTAACCTTTTTTTATAATTGGTAACAAATTTTATCATTTAAGGAAAACTATAGAAACCTGGAAACCCCTTAAAAATAAATTAAAAAAAATAAAAAATTACAATGATCACCCACGGCCGACCAACCCCTTACTCAAGACGAAAAAAACAACTCCTGGAAAACCCAAAAGGACACTATCTTAGGATGCTTAACTGAAAGAATCACAGTAGAAAACTACTTTTTCTACTGTGCACCTTTCTGCTAAACCTGTATGGGGTTATCATGGTTGATAGAAGGATGAAGGTTCTCTTTTTTTATATAACTGTTAAATTTTATTCCACCAGAAAAAGAGAACAGAACAGTTACCCAAAAAAAAAAAAAAAAACACTATACATCAAACATGATAGAAGGTCGAGAAACTCCTTCACTTGCCAAACCATTCGCCATTGAGTTAGCCTCCTGTAAGGATTAAGGTTCTCTTATTCAAGCTTTCCTTTACATTTAGACTTCTTTTTAACATTGTCCCTGAATTGATTCTTAGCCAAAAACCTCTAGCAAATGATCCCTTGTCCTCAACATTATTCGCAAAAGAGACCCCTATAGCTTGATCATTGCCAACCATTTGCTCATCAGTATCACTTATAGCATTAAGAGGAATCAGATCGCAACAATCATTGTTTTCTGTGTGATCCAATGTCTTCATAAAGCTATCGTCATCACTCATTAAATCCACCCATCCCTATTATTCTCTTTCATGAATTATAGAGAGATCCTTTGAGTCCTTAAAGCATTATTCTCTTTAACAAGTTCTCTTACTATTTCCTGAAGGGCATCCTTTTTTATTGACGATAGAAGCCCATATAATTTCACCAATTTCAGGGAGTTTTTTTCCCCAACGTTTCCACAATGGACCTAGAGTCCAAACCTTTTCTGTAAAAACTTCACCAGTAGACACCAGTCCACCCACTAATGGAACCAAATTTGATGCCGTAGTTCCCACATTTTTATTTTACCATTCATCAAAATGTCCCTCCTTGTTAAGCATAGCAAAAGGATTGTGATCTCCATAATCGAAGAAGCATCCAAACAATAAATGCAATAACATCACTGCCCTCCACCAGTCCACCATATGGGTCTCTGTTTGATGTGTTTGGGTAGCCATTAGCCATAGGCTGAACACTCTATGGAAAGAATTAGATCTACCTTCCTCTTATACGGGGTGGGAGATTATAAATAACATACAAATGCTATGGGTCATTCTGACCGCCAGGACCACTAAATTATGAATCCCAAATCCCACTGGTTATGGGCCATCATGACCTTTGTGCAAATGTCTTCTAGCTGCTTAATGCAACCAGCAGGCCATTTATGGACATTTCCCACCTTTTTGAGTTTCCATTAAATTAGAACAACTACTATTATATCAACCTTGCCAGCAACTGGATCATTAGTATCTCTAATTAAGCCTCTATCTACGACATTTAAATGCAAAACAGCAGTAGCCGGTAGACCGGTGCATTCAAATTTTGAGTATTGCTATTAACAGTATGAACATGAGCAACTGTTTCCAGTGAACTTGTATTTTGGATATTGCTACTTACTACATTTACATGTTAACGTTTCCGGCACATTCAAAATTTGAATATTAGAAAATCTATTGGTAACTCTCATGAAATTAGAAAAATGAATGGAACATCGTCCAAGATGGTTTTGTACATGTGTTGAGAAGACCAAAAACAACCCCAGCACAAAAAACTGAAGTGCCCCAAGGACAGGGAACTAGGGTAAGAGGAGGCAATGAAAAGACCTGTAAGAAAGTATCAGAATAACATGTAACATGTTAGGTCGAGAGTGACTGAGAACTAAGCTCAAAAAGGGATAAAGCTTCAAGGGCGACAAAAATGATGGCAACCATATATCTGTAGTGAGACCCCATATATGAACAATCTGGGCCGAACTAAGCTTATGCTAATTGCACTGGTTGCTTTCTCTGCTTCCCTGTTAGCCACCAAAGATTAGTGCATTCATTCCAACACGCACAATGTGTGGGAAAACCTCACTTCACAGCACTTCTGTTAGTTAGATAAAGTAAGCAACAATCTTGTCTCTTAAGTCAAGATTGCCCCTTCTAAGTATAGTGGTCAATAATCTCTAACTCTCTATTAGAGATTGGCAATTTCTAATCAAGGATCCTATGGATTTTGACTAACTCATCTTTCTAACTTAAGTAAATTATAATCAACTGGATTCTCTCAAGATAGAACATATGGAAGGAATATTTGCAGCCATGAATTGCACTGACAGACAGAAAGCTGTTTTAACAGCCTTTAAATTAGAAGGCAATGCCAAGCCACGGTGGAAGGCAGCCAAGAAAACTTTCGATAGGGAGGAAACCGAGATTACTTGGACCTTCTTCAAAAAGGTATTCATCAGAAAGTTTATTCCCAAGAACATCAGATACGGGAAGATAAGAGAATTCTAGACATTAGAACAAGGGAGCATGATAGTCTTGGAGTATTCGAACAAGTTCACTGAACTATCCAACTTTGCCGAGGCGCTAGTGGCCACCGAGAAACTGAAAAGGGATAGGTTTAGGTTTATTGAGTGGTTGCGACCAAACATAAGGAAAGACGTGCGTAAACATGACCCAAAGACATAGAAAGGCACTTAAAATTTAAGAAGGCTTTCATTTCTGAGCAAGCAAGCCAGTGTGTCACCGAAGGTCTTCAGGGAAAAAGAAAACCGACTTTAAGGAGCAAGCACCCCCTAAGAAACAGAGGACTGAAGACAGCATAGAGTGTGATTTATGTGGAAAGGACCACGATATGAGCGAATGTTGTAAGAAGTTAAGCACCTACTATAGATGCGGCCAAGAGGGCCACAAGTTCAAAGAATGTCCGTATCCGTATGACCACCAAGGGAACCAGAACCAGCAACAGAATTGGGTACAAAGATTTCAGCATCAAAATCAAGCGAAGAGGTTTCAACCATAGAATCAGCAACCAGGACAGCAACAAAACCAACAAGGGTATAAACCGAACCAATGGAATAGGAATCAGCAGAATCTGCCACAAGGGCAAGATGAGAATCAAGGAAGAAATAACTAAGACAGAAATCATTGGAGGCCTCATGCAAATGCGAGAGCATTCGCAATGACCCACACGGGAGACGGTGTGGCAGCGGGTACATCTCTAATCTCTTGTATGTATTTAAATTTGGAGGACCAAATTTTCTATTCGGGAAAAAGGAGGAGAGGGGTGTGTGTGTGTGTGTGTGTGGGTGGGTGGGTGGGGGGGGGGTATGTAATACCCCAGCACCTGTTTCAAGGGCAAGATTTTTTTCTCATTACTATAATTCCTCCAATTCTGGATTTATAGCTTGTCTTGATTAATTATACTTATTATTTTGTGAATAATGATCTATAATATATAAGTAAATACGTGGGGCCAATGACTACTGTGGGGTTAATTTTCTAATAATCTGAGTAAGGATTGTGAGTCCTAAGATTTGTTAGAATTAGAAAGTATTGGGTAGGGCCTCCTTAGTGCTTGTTTGGTTGAAGGCATTTCTGACAAGGAATTGGGGTTGTTCGGAATTTATGACATGATGTGACATTTTGTCCCCTAGGCATTCCAAATGCACTATTTGATGCAAGAATTCAGAATTTCAGACCACATTAAAAGGCACTTTTAGCCTTATGAATTCCCATAATTCCGGCTTCCAAATGCTCGAGGGGGGTTGAGCATTTGGAATTCTACTTTGGGGTGGGGGGCAGCATTTGGAATTCTCAGAATTCTCCCAGACAAGAATTCTCACAATTCTTCCAAAGAAACATGCCCTTAAGTTAATCGGATTAAACATTAAGTAGCTTAATGTTGGTGGGACCTTGTTAATTTTAGTAGACTTATTAAACCACTAGAGATGGGACCCTGGCCTTAAGCAAATAAGTACAACTAAATAGGGAACCCTGAGTTAAGTGTAGGAGTTTCCAAACAAAGGAAGACAGGACCCAATTCTTTGTTATTAGTAAGTGCTCAATACCCATACCCAAGAGAGGGGCTTGCACCTGTCCTCTTTAGGACTGATCCACGATATTAGTAAAGGGATTCTTCTTCTTAGAGTTCGAATAGGAAGCATGGTCAATCTCAAGCTATAAAGTCACACCACCATAGTATTTTGAATATATCACTCGACTCCCTCTCTCAATCCTTCCCTTCCCTTCTCTAACCATATCTCATCAAGAAGTCCCAAACCCTAGGCGAACTTGGAGGAGAAGAAGGGACCAGCCATTAAAGTTTTGATATTGCTAAAGCAACCATTGCCCACACAAGGTGAGTAGATGTTCTAATCTACTTGATTCCCTTTTTTATTCTAATCTTTTATTCTTGGCAAACTGATATGCATAGCATCTCAAAATACTATCTTTTTTATTTTGAACGTTCAGAAAATAAAATATCCTAAGACATTGTACTGGTACAAAGCCAAAACAGCTATGCCATAACAACACATTATTCTCATCAACGACTCCACTCTATAACACTTTAGACTTTGTCTTCTTCAGAATGGAGGCTCCAAACCTGTCTTCTTTGTCAAATCGGAGCCATCAGATTTCTTTGTATAACCCCCTTCTACTGCCAAGCAAGCTCTGATACCAAGTTTGAATCCTATATTGCTTCAGATCTAGGTTCTTATCTCAAGAGGTTTAGAAAATCCCAGTGTGAAAGAATGGAGAAAGGAGAAAGAAACAGCGAGGATGAGAAAACCACAGAAGAGTTAAACAACCCATGGTAGAGGACCCATGTTTTTGTATTATTTCACTATTTCTGAATATTACAAAAAAGTCCCTCAAGTTTTTAGTATTTACATCAAAGCCCCTGGCTCACTACAAATTATAAATGAGTCCTATTCTTTGACTCACAACAAGTTGTTCAGTTTTAGAGAAATGTTACTTATTGCTAGATCTTTACTCTTTACCCATTCACAATTTTTCTTTTTTCTTAATGCTTCATGTGTGCAACTGATAAAAAAAATGTTTCTCGCCACAGCAAAAAGATGCAAGTTGAAACATGTATCATTATCAAGCCTTCTTTAGAAGAAAAAAAAAAAAAAAAAAAACCAATGTTGGGTGAAATTTAGGAGAACAAATGTACCTGTCTTTGAGCTATGTACTTTTTTCCATATTCAACGTTCTCTAACAACTCCCTTTTTAGATTTGCCTTGGCCTCTTCACGCCACTTCTTCCATCCATGTAACAAGTGAACCTTGACAGCTTTGGGAACCACTACCTCCTTATCTCCAAACATCCACTTTAACTCAACTTCTGGAAAGCCCTTCACAACCTCATCAGGTGGTGTGCTCTCAAGAAAACGTTTTTCATCCCCATACTTCTTCATCTTCTTCCTCATACGAGACTCCAGATTCATTTGTAGTTCTCTTGATTCTTTAAAGCGCTGCTTTATACGCAGAACAAATTCTTTAGTAGTCGGATCCATAAAATGTTCAGAATCTTCAACTTCCACAGCTCTTGGCAGAATCATTTGTTCCCAATATTCCTTTTGGGCTATTTCCAATTCCTTCTGGATATCCGATTTTGAAAGCTTGCCACTCAAACTCTTTGGCATACTGCAAACACAAATTAATAATTACTAGCACAAGCAACAGCATTTGCATTGCCATAATTACTAGCATTTGCACTATAACAGAAGAAAGTCCATAATTTGATGCAAAGACATTCCAGTGGACACCAACAACAAAGAAGATAGCCAGCTGTTATCGAAACTGTACAAATAAATCTTTTTATTAATTTTTCCGAGAAAAAAAGTGTTAGTCTAAACCCATCCCTACAAATATGAATTATCAGGCATTCAACCTTTCCTTGAATGCATTCAATGTGCCACAAATTGCAGAAAGGTTTGAATAGCTAGCTGTCATTGAAGCTGTACAGCTGAAGTTATTAAAAAAAAAAAAAAACTTAATCTGAAACCATTCCAATGAATATGAACAATATTCAAAATGTTTTACCCAAGGAAGCATTCGATGCATCACACATTGCAACAAAAAAAAATATATATATATATATATATATTTGGATGGCCATTATGCCCATATAGAAAACAACTAACAAATACCTTTACCCTACATTTTCCACCCCAGATTATCATTAGCACCAATCCACCATGGACAGGAATTCCGCCCAAAGAAGCATGAAACAAATAGCTCCACCTAATAATATGCTTGATTTCCATGCAGCCTGTACAGCATAACGGCTCACCATTCAGTCTGCTAAAATATCACAACCAGTTGCGACCACATCTACATCCAAACAACAGTTACTACAAAACTCATTGAGTACACTACAAATGGCTGCAATTCTCACTTCTTCCATTTCCCAGATTGGTTCCATTTTTCCTTCTTCTTTTTATTCAAACGCATAAATACCATACACAACATACCTCAAAACAAGGTGTTCCAAGCATTTGATCACAAATACTTTCCAGCAATCATTTCTTAGCATGGCCAACAACTACAATTTGATTCAAAAAAGACAAATGAACAAATGAATGCAATAACCATCACCAAACTAGCCTTACTTACCTTTCAATGCTCTGCTGCCTCAACCTCTGCTTAAACCTCTCCACCAAAAGCTCACTCTCCCTCTGAATAAACGAAAGCTCGCGAATACCAACGTTATAAGTTATCCCTTCCCTTCTCATTATCCTATCTTCGATCTCGCCCACCTTCACCCAAATCCCATTATACTCCTCCTCAGCAGCACCCATACTCTTCTCCAGACTCTCCACCTTCTCCTTATCGCCTCCCCCTGGGCTCCTCAACAACTTATCCCTCTCCTTCTTCGCACCCAACGCCATATCAATCACCTCCGCCGATCTCTTCATCAACCCCGTCCGCTCCCCACGCAATTCCCCCAGCTCCGCATTCAACACAGACAACATCTCCTGCTGGAGCTCCTTGCGTCTCGACACGACCTCTTTCAACGCGTCTCGGACCGCATTCATATCGGCCTTGGACGACTTGACGTCTTCGATCCGCTGGAGGAGGACGGAGACTACTTGGAGAAGTCTCTGAGTGTAGGAAGAGAACTCGTGGTCGGTCGGACTCGGCGCTGCTTTCTTCTTCTTGGTGTAGTCTCTGAGGACTGAAGTGATGGAGAAGGGCATTGCTGCGGCGGCGGCGGCGGCGGAAGGTCGGAAATGGGAGGGGAGGAATCCGACTGCGAGGCAGAAGAGGGCGAGAGCGAGGGATTTGCGGGCTGAATTGAGGAATTGGTGGGGTTTGGGGATTGGGGAGAGGGGGAACCCTAGAGAGGAGGAGGAGGAGGGGGGAGGGAGTGGAATGGGATGGTTTAGGGGTTTGTGTGAGGATTTGATGGTGAAATGGTAGTGATGGGGTTTTCTTCGAGGGGGGAAATGAGATTGTTTGGGAAAGAGAGGGAAGGAGTGGAAAGTGGGGATTGAGAGAGTGGGAGTGAATACGAGAGAATCCATGGCTAAGAAGAAGAAGAAGAAGAAGAGGGAGAGAATAGAGATTAGGGAGTTTGGGTTATGGGGAAAGGAGAGAAGTTGAGGGAAATGATTTTCGGCATTTCTTGTCGCGCTATGAAACGTAACGAGGGAAATGGAATTACGTCGTTTTTTATCTTAGTTTTTCTCCAGGGAGGAAAGGAGCTGACTGAGCTCTGCTCCCAAGTCCTATCCCGCCGCCTCGTCTGCGGAGATGCGACGGGGTCTTTAGCAGGAAACTGGGTTTGGGAATTGGGATAGTTTTCAGATTTTGGGTTTTTCTTTTTTCTTTTTTTTTTTTTTTTTTAATACTCAGCCCAGCGGCTAGGGCACGAGAAAGAAATTAGGGGTGCAAAAAGCAAAACCGCTAGATCAATCCAGACCCATTCGAACTGTCGATTTCGCAGTACATCAGTTTGGTCACAGTTCGAATTTCTTTTAAATCGTTTGGTTCAGTTAGGTTTTTTATTTGAATGTGCAGTTAAACCGTTCAAATTGAATCGAACCAAATCAACTATTTAAATATATATTTTTAATAAAATATATAAAATAATATGAAGTTTTACTTGAAAAAAACTTAAACCCTCACTCCATTACTTGAAGTCCAATGTCTCTCACTAATTAAACTGCTATTTTTTCGTGAAAAGAAAATATAACAATAAAACACGGCTCGGTTCGGTTCGGTTCGATTTGGTTTTGAAAATAGAAAATCGATGGGTTTGGTTTGGTTGATGGTTTCCCTTTTAAACTGATCCGAACAGCCCATGTGCACCCCTACAAGAAAGCCCACACAAGTGGGAAAAGTGGCATATATGGATAGGATATGTGGTCAGTGAGCAGCCGAGTGACTGGAATTCAGAGAATTTCCATCTCTATTATTTTTAAATTCTCCAGCATAGTAGAATTCAGAGAATTCCCATCTCACCGGTCCCACTATTATTTATTTTTTCTCTTTTCTTTCTTTCTTCTCTCTCCTTTAATTTCTTTCCAAGCAAGCCTGATTTATGAATATTTTCTACAAAATAAAAAGAATAATTCAGCTATAATTAATTATAAGAAATTCACAAGTGCCATGCATAGGACCCAAACATGCTTATTAATGTACCAGTCTGACCAAATTTCCATGAACTACACAATGATGCAAGCAAATGTGATGCATGTTTAAAATAAAAAAAAAAGGTAATTAGTGTGACAGTAGGATGATGTAAAATGATTGCATGAAATTCTTGCAAATATGATAATTTTGATTGACTTTGACCTAAATTCCAGCTTGCATGCCCAAATGTATGAAATTCCATGCAAATTACGCTAACTAATTGGTTCACATATTCACATAAAATGATGAATTAAAGATACAAATTTTTGGACTTATCATAAATCCACTGAGGAAGGGGGTTTGCGGATGCGGGGCTTAGAAAAAAACAACTTAGCTCTTTTGGCTAAAACGAGCTAGCGATGCTTAACCAATCAAGATCTCTTGAGCTCTAGGGTGCATTTGGTATCGTGCCATTTGGATATTTTCCATATTCCCGTGAGATAAGGGTGTAAAAAACATATTTGGTATGTATAAATGACTAGCACCAAACGCCCGTGCTAAGCCCGGGCCAAAAGTAAAAATATATTATAAATTTAAGAATTATTTTAAAATATTATTAAGATAAAATAAGTCTAAAAGAAAGAAATTTATTATCTTTGAATATTAAAATCTTTTAACATGTGATAAAAATAAATATAAAATGAGAATTAAACTTACATAACATAATGCTTTCTTGAATTTAAAGGCATTGACCATTACAAAAGTATGAATGTGTGTCTATATAGGGGCAGCTCTCCTAAGCTAAAGCTTAGGTTAAGGTAAGATCAAGTTTGTGGTGGGGCCCACATGAGGTGTTGATGTGAGGATTTCAATGACTCACTGGGACCCTTCTCTTTGTAAAAAACTAATCTCAACCGTGGTAATTTCTACCATCTCCATCTAGCCCCAAAAGTTTAATGGTCAACAATCCATTTGGATCGGTACACAGTCGATCCAACGGTCCAGTAAATCCGGATCTAACCAAAAGCTAGTGGACATGTACAATTTAGGGAGGTCGTGTGTTTGGTCCATTTGGATGAACCAAGGGAGGGCCCCAAAAACGTAAGCTTACAGAATTAAATGGAGAGGTATGGTGCCTGGGCTCAAAAAATATAATGAAATATGTGATTCTTTTCTGAGACATTAGCGGGAAAGAACAAATTTTATAGAAATAAATAAGTAGTTTATATTTATTATATATATATAACTTTAATAAAGAAAAAATAACTTGGTGGGTCACATGATGTAACATCTAACGGTGAGACTCATATCCTAATTCCTTCAAGGTGTGTCAAATTGGACAGTGGGACCTTGCTTATGTGTCATTCCAAGGATCCTTAGTGGGGTCTCATGATGTATCATCTAAAGATATGCCCATATCTACAGGTGTGTCTAATTGAATATTTAGTCAGTAGGCACTTATTGATGTGGTGTTCTAAGGAGCATTGGTGGGGTCACATATCCTAATTCATTAAGGTGCATTATGATGTGTTTAAAGGTGGCCTTGTTTGTCTGGTCTTTAACTTGAAAGAAATATCCCACGGTATTATCAACTTCTTGATAGAAGTGGGTAAATGATAGGTGAGATATGATAAAGATGTGAGTTTGTTATCTTTATAAAAAATAATTGAATGAAATGGAGAGATTTAGGAGGTTATTTGAAAAAGATAATTGAAATGGAGATTTAGGGAGGAGATTTGTTTTAAATGAGTGTGGTGGCCCACTTTTTCTTATATATTTCTTTAAAATGAGAGACTTTTTAGGGATGACGTGGCACCCCTCACACCCCACCTCTCACACCCAAAGCTCTATGTGATTTTATAAGTATTTTTCTGAAATGATAGACTTTTTAGGGATGAGGTGGCACCCCTCACAGCCCACCACTCCCTTTGCTTTAACGCTCGTGCTAAGCCTGGGCAAAAAATCAAAATATGTTAAAATTTAATAATTTTTTTGAAATATTATTAAGATAAAATAAATGTAAAATAACTTTTTTTATTACCTTTGAATATTAAAAAATTTCTATGTATGAAAATAAATATAAAATAAAGTAAATTTACATAACACGATGACCTCTTGAATTTAAAGGCATTGGCCATTACGACCATCTCATTTATGGGTATTTTATACCATTGATGATTGAAAATATAAGAAAAGAAAACAAATCGGATGGATCTACATCTACTAAAAAGAACAAAAAAAAAATTTGGATCAAAAGATTAACGTGCCCACTGCAGAAATAAGTTAAATATACAAGGCCAACTAATTGATTTGCATCCATTAAGAAACCAAACAACGGAGCTTGCCTCCCTCCATCAGTGGGGCCCACTCTTGGAAAAAAGCTGTTAAGAGAAGGTCATTGGGATTTTATCCAATACGGAAGTCCAATCTTGAAATATATTTAATACGAACTGATGCCCACTACTGGAACCATCCATTTGGGGAAAAAAAACTAAAACGAGAGTAAATGAGCTATATTAATCCATAAGTGGGTCCCACTGCAGAAATAAGTTAAATTTGCGAGGCCCACTAATTGATTTACATCCATTAAGAAACCAGACAACGGCCAACAGGCTTGCCTCCCTCCATCAATGGGGCCCACTCTTAGAAAAAAGGGGTTAAGAGAAGGCCATTGGAATTTCATCCAATACAGGAGTCCAATCTTGAAATATATTTAATACGGACTGGTGCCCACTACTGGAACCATCCATTTGGGAAAAAAAACTGAAAGGAAAGTAAAGGAACAACAGCTTGGATTTCATTCATCGGCACGGCCCACAAACCATATTTAACATTTTTAACATGGGACCCATAAACCATATTTAACATGGAACCCACAAACCATATTTGCCTCCCTCCATTAATACGAACAATAGCTTGGATTTCATTCATCGGTAGGGCCCACAAACCATATTTAACATGGGACCCATTGATGATTGAAGATCTAAAAAAAAGAAAACAAACCGACTGTAAAGATTTGCTTATAATTTGGATAATGGCAGAAATAGGACTTAGATTTAAACGTTCATACAAATCTCTTATGAGAGAGGTTTTAGGAGAGAAATAGTAGCCCAAAGTGATGTAGCACCTTAAAATAATGTGGATTTTTTTTTGCATATTTCTTTGAAAGGAGAGACTTTTTAGGGATGAGGTGGCACCCCTCACAGCCCACCTCCTCCTTTACTTTAATATATACTAGCAAAACCCCGTGGATATCCACGAAACCACCAAATGCACAGACTGATATGAATTATTTTTAATAAATTTATTAATTAGTAAACTTGTGAGTCCTTTTTTTGTTACTAATTTGATCTTTATGTTTTTTTTCAAATGTTTTATTCTTTAGGTGAGGAATGAATTAATTAAGAAAAATCAAATGATCATAGACCTAACAAATTGACCTAATATATTTAAGTCGGACCAAGATGAATGGGGTCCATCATCTCTATTCTAACCGTTCATAAAATCATATGATGCGGGCTAGGACCAATTAAATGATTGATAAAGATCAAATGATCAAATGGTCATAGACCTCTCAAATTGACCAAACTTAACTAACCTATTTAAGTGGGACCCCCAAGATGAATGGGGTCCACCAACTATATTCTAACTGTTCATAAAACCATATTATGCGGGATGGGACCCATGAATTGATTAAGAAAGATCAAATGATCAAATGATTGTAGACCTAACAAATTGACCTAATGTATTTAAGTGGGACCCAGATAAATGGGGTCCACCATCTCTATTCTAACCGTCCATAAAATCAAATGATGCGGGCCGGGACCCATTAATTGAGTGATAAAGATCAAAGGATCAAATGATCGTAGACCTAACAAATTGACTAAATATTTTTAAGTGGGACCCAGATGAATGGGGTCCACCATCTTTATTCTAACCGTCCATAAAATTAAATGATGCGGGCCGGGACCCATGAATTGATTGATAAAGATCAAATGACCAAATGATCATAGACCTCTCAAATTGACCAAACCTAACCTATTTAAGTGGGACCCCCAAGATGAATGGGGTCCACCATCTATATTCTAACCGTCCAAAAAACCATATTACGCGGGATGGGACCCATGAATTGATTTAAAAAGATCAAAGGATCAAATGATCATAGACCTAACAAATTGACTAAATATTTTTAAGTGGGACCCCAAAGATGAATGGAGTCCACCATCTATATTCTCACCGTTCATAAAACCATATGATGCGGGCTGGGACCCATGAATTGCTTGATAAAGGTCAAAGGATCAAATGATCATAGACCTCACAAATTGGCCAAACCTAACCTATTTAAGTGGAACCCCTCCAAATGAATGAGGTCCACCATCTCTATTATAACCGTCCATAAAATCATATTATGCGGGATGGGACCCATAAATTGATTAAGAAAGATCAAATGATCATAGACCTAACAAATTGACCAAATATTTTTAAGTGGAACCCAGATGAATGGGGTCCACCATCTTTATTCTAACCGTCCATAAAATGAAGTGATGCGGGCCGGGACCCATGAATTGATTGATATAAATTTAGCACATCTGGTGTGTTGGCTTATTTAGGGATCTCTTCGAGAGATTTTAGACTTTTGAGTGGAAGATGATTATTCATGGAGAGATTTTAGGTCTTTTGAGTGCGTAATAGATATAGAGATATTTTGGATAACGGTAACTCCGGAAATAGAATTGCAAAAAGCTTGACGTTGCGCCAGGTGTCTTTATGTGTGGGGTCCACCATCTCTATTCTAACCGTCCATAAAACTATATTATGCTGGATAGGACCCATGAATTGATTGAGAAATATCAAATGATCAAATGATCGTAGACCTAACAAATTGACCAAATATTTTTAAGTGGGACCCAGATGAATGGGGTCCACCATCTTTATTCTAACCGTCCATAAAATTAAATGATGCGGGCCAGGACCCATGAATTGATTGATAAAGATCAAATGACCAAATGATCATAGACCTCTCAAATTGACCAAACCTAACCTATTTAAGTGGGACCCCCAAGATGAATGGGGTCCACCATCTATATTCTAACCATCCATGAAACAATATGATGCGGGATGGACCCATGAATTGCTTGATAAATATCAAAGGATCAAATGATTATAGACCTCACAAATTGGCTAAACATAACCTCACAAATTGACCAAACATAACCTATTTAAGTGAAACCCCCAGATGAATGGGGTCCACCATCTCTATTCTAACCGTCCAAAAAACCATATTATGCGGGATGGGACCCATGAATTGATTTAAAAAGATCAAAGGATCAAATGATAGTAGACCTAAAAAATTGACCAAATATTTGTAAGTGGGACCCTAATTATGGAGAGATTTTAGGATAATTATGGTTGGTAATAGGGATCTCATTGAGAGATTTTAGGATAATTATTATTGGTAATAGGGATATCATTAAGAGAATTTAGGATAATTCAAATTCTAATCAAGCAATTTCTATTTTCTAGCAGAATACCATTATAGACTGGCTGCTGCCACGTGTCCCTCTTGAAGACATGCCACGTGTCCTCCTCCAGGAAGTCTCATGAAGTGTATACATCCCTTTAGTAATATAGATAATATATATAATTGTTCCGAATTTTATTCTCATAGTAATCTCAAAATCTTAACCCGCCAATATAAGAAAGTTTGAACAAAAAAACTTTATTTTTTTTAATAAACAACTTGCTGGCATAATTGTTTATTTCTTCTTTCTTGCATTTTAAAGAATATCATTTGAAGATTCTAAATCCTCTCACTTATCTTAAATGTAGGCCTCACGTTCACAATCCCAAAGGAGGTGGCCACACTTTATAATTCCTAGAGGTGGTTCGCATGGTCACAATCACAAAATGTGAGCCCCTATTATAAATCAATAGTGGTGGGACCACATTATAAATCGTTTATAAAGGTAGGCATCATGTTGTAATTTCTCAAGGTGGGTCTCGTATCCACAATCACATTTTAATGGTAGCCCCATATTCGGATTTCTAAATATGGGTACCACATTGTAATTTTTTAAAGGTGGGTCCCGTGTTCACAATTAACAAAAAGTATGGCCCCACATTTTAATGATGGCCCCATGCTCGGATTTCTAAATGTGGGTACCACTTTGTAATTTTTTAAAGGTGGGTCCCATGTTCACAATTAACAAAAAGTATGGCCCCACATTATAATTCCTATAAAGGTGGGCCCACATTGTAGATTTTATAAATGTGCTAATCCCATGTTCTGATTTTTAAAGGTGGGCACCACATTCTAATTTCTAAAGGTGGGCCTTGTGTCTACAATTACAAAAAATGTGGCTCCACTTCGTAATTCAAAAATATGGGTCACATGGCCTCGTTTACAAAAGGTGGACCCACATTGTAAATTCTATGAATGTGAGCTCATATTCTAATTTCTAAAGGTGGATTTCATATTTCCATTTACAAAAAGTTAGTCCACATTATAATTCATATAAAGGTGGGCCCACATTATAAATCCAATGGATATGAGTTCCATGTTCTAATTTTTAAAAGCGGGTACCACATTATAACTTCTACAGGTTGGTCTCATATAAGATAATAATAATAGTACTGTAAATAATAAAAGGTGGAGTCCCACGTTCATAGGATTTAATGGCTCGCTTTTGGCTGCAAGGTATTCAAATGGGTTAGAGTCTATTCCTCTAAAGATGAAGAAACGAGAGCACTCCCTCTTTCCTAGAGATGCCAGTCAACGGGCCGTGGCACGGCACGGCCCGGTCAACGGCACGGCCCATGACGCGGGCTGTGCTGGGCCGAGCTGCGCACGGCCCGCCAGGCCCACCGGCCTAGTGGGCCAGCCCTTGCAGCCCGCCAGTCCTGCCCAACAGCCAAAAAAACGGCTATTTTTTTAAAAAATACCATTTTATTCCCCCCAACAGCTATAAAACGGTCATATAAGAGGTATTTTGTGTCATTTTTCATTATACTGAGTCTATAAATATCCTAACCCTCCCATTCTCATTCCTCACCAATTACACACTCATTTCTCACTAATTTACACAACTCTCTCATTCTCTAACTTTCTCTCAAAGCATTCAACTCTTTCACTCTCTCTAAGAAGTTTTTGGAGGACCAAAGATCAAGTCATCAAGAGACAAGATTAAAGGGGCCTTCAAAGATTTAGAGGTATTTATAATATTTAGATTTGAGATTCCATATATAAGTTTATATTATATTATATTAACTCTCATTTTCTCCCCTTTCTTATAATAAATTATCACAAAAGAAGGCTATTAGCATATTACTGTTATTATTTATAAATTTATTCTTTTGAAATATGGCTAGAAGATTTCCCACAGAAGCTTCTTCCGTTAATTTAGATGTAGAAGAAGATTTTATTGAATTACAAGATGAAGTAGGTGATTTACCACCCCCCTTTCCTTAGAGTTCCCATAAACCAAACAAGAGGAGTAGAACTTCAGCACTTTGGGATATATATACAAGGTATGATGTTATTGAAAATGGAAAGAATGTTGAAAAGGCAAAATGTACATTGTGTGGTAAGATTTATAGTGCCCAGTCAAAAAGGGGGTACCGGCCATTTGTCAAGACATAGGAAAACATGTTTACAAAAGCATAAGCCAGAGAATGCAGGGACAGGGGGGCCTGGTTCACAAACCCAAATTTCTACTACTGGTGGTGGTAGTAGTAGTAGCAGTTTGGGTTTTTTTTCTTTTAATGCACAAAGTGCTAGACAAGGTCTTCTTAAAATGATTGTTTTATCCGAATTACCATTTGCTTTTGTTGAAAATGAGTTTTTTGAACAATGGGTCCAGCAATACTGTCAACCACAATTTCACAGTATTTCAAGAAATACAGCCAGAAATGATGCTATTAGACTCTAGCAGGAAGAGAAAATAAATATAAAAAACTATTTTGCAGAATCTCCTAGTAGAATATCCATAATCACAGATATGTGGACTTCTAAAGGGGGTGATAGTTATCTTTGTATTACTGCACATAATATAGATGCAAAATGGATTATGAATAAACGTATACTTAGTTTTAGCACTCTTGAATGGCCACACAATGGAACTAGGATAAGTACATTAATTTTGGAAAAACTAGATGAATATAGTATTAAGGAAAAAGTTTTATCTGTAACTTTAGATAATGCTAGTAATAATACAGTGGCTATTGAATTAATGAGAATGCAGATGCCACTTGCAACTTTGATAGATAGTTCTATCTTTCAAAATAGATGTGAATGTCACATCTTAAATCTTATTGCAAAAGTTGGTTTAAAGCATATTACAAGTTATACAGATGCTATTAAAGACATTGCTAGATTTGTTTTTTGCTCCGCACAAAGAAGACAATTGTATGCCCAAATATGTGCGAGGCAAGGCGTATCAGCTATTAAAATGCCTAAAGAAGTTGAACATAGATATAATTCTATGTATGATTTGTTAAACAAGGCACTTTCTAGAAAAACTGTTTTGAATGAATTTTGTGCTTTTCATGCACAAGATTTAATGATTAGTGATGAACATTGGGAGTTATGTGCCCATATAAGAGATTTATTAGAACCTTTTTATACTTCAACATTATTTTTTTCCGGGATATATTATCCCACATCTAATGAAGCTTTAATGAAACTTTTTAAAATTGCTTTACAATTCAGTAGATTTAGAGATCATTTTTTACTTGGTGGCACTATTAGAGACATGGAAGAAAAATTTAATAAATATTGGAAAGAGGCTCCAATGACATTTTCTTTAGCTGCTGTATTTGATCGTAGGTTAAAATTAAGTGGTGTACAGTTTTTTTATTGATGGAATAAATAAAAATATGAATTATATAGATTTAAATGTTTTTTCAAATATAAGGGCAAATTTACAAGCACTTTTTCAATTTTATTGTGAGCAAATGGGTACAGCTGGGCTTAGTATGGGCAATTCAGAAGTCCAGCAGACAGATGTTGGTGAGTGGGATGTGTGGTATTCTTCCCTGTCCACGGGCATGGCATCCAGCTCAAGCTCAAGTAACAACACTGTGACGGAGTTATCATCGTATCTTGACGTAGGTGTAATTAGGATGCAGGATGCATCTAGCTTTGACCTTTTAGCCTGGTGGAAGCAACAAGAAAGCATTTATTCCGGTGTTGGCAGCCATGGCTTGTGATCTATTGACTATTCCTATGTCTTCTGTAGCATCAGAACAGGCTTTTAGTACAGGTGGACGTGTAGTGGATGACAAAAGAACAAATCTCACTGAAGAAACGGTGGAGTGTTGTGTTTGCCTACGAGACTGGTACTTGGCAGATAAGAGGAAGCAAGAGTTAACATCATTAATGGAAGATTTTGATCCAGCAGAATACATTAGTGGACTACAAATCTGATTTTTTTACTTTTTTCTTCATTATAATTTATAAGTTGTTCATTCTTTTTTTTTTATTTTCTAAAAAGATTGTAAGGTTTTGAAGGTAATCCTATTTAGAAACCTTCAAGAAGTTAAGATCCAAATGGTACTCTCTTCTCAGTGGAGTAGGTCGAGTTTGACCGAACCACTTAAATATCTTTGTCATTCTCCTTGCTTGTGTTCTAATTTTTATTTTTAATACTGATAAGAAAAAGAAAATTCATATATAGTACTTAAGTAATATGTGAGTAAATATCTATAAATTAATTTGAACCACTCAATCATTTGTCAAATGTTTGTATAAGTTTAAATGTTTAGAAAAGTAACTATTGAAAAATTAATGTCTATTGATCGAAAATCAAATTCAAATCCATGTCGTTACGGACTTACGCTTACGTTACGCCTTACGGTAATTATATCAGTCTATATAAAAAAAAAGGCCCGCCAGCCCGCTCCAGCTCGCCCCGCTGTGGGCCGTGCCGTGCCAGGGGTTTCCCCTGGTGGGCCGTGCCGTGCCGGCCCGTTAGCTGGGGCGGGCCAGGATTTTAGCGGCCCCGGGCGGGCCAGGATTTTAGCGGCCGGCACGGCCCGTTTGACATGCCTACTCTTTGCTACGAAGGAAGCTAGAGGATTCTCTAAAGCTGTCTTTTTGTCAGAAGCAATGGAAGTAATCCAAGCGATTAACTATTTTGCAAGACAATGGAGTGCTAGCCAATCTTTTGAATTCATTGCTTTTCCCCGTATTCCTAGGTCTCTCAATGGGATTGCTCATAATTTTGCTAAAATGACATATTTTCCCGGGACTTGTGCACGTGGTGTTGTTTGGTGGGTTCTTTGTGTGGAACGAAATCTTCCTTTTACCAAAAAAAAAAAAAAAAAATTTAGAATATTAATTTCACAACCTTGGAATTATATATGATATCAATGTCCAATGTAGTGACATTGAAATATGGATAATACATGATTACCTCGCAACACTATAACAAGTTATTGATGAATGCTTAGATGACAAGGATAAAACATATATTAAATGTCCCATAATTCAAACCGTTTGTAATTGCATAATCAAGGGATAAAACATAGTAGTTAAAAAAAAAAAAAAACCATCCCATTTGGCACTTTACTAGATTAGTAAAAGTCAAGTAAAACATTCATTTTTCAGACAAAGGATCACATCAATAGCACTTTAATTTAAAATTTCCTCTATCTTAAAAAAAAAAAGTCAAAAAACAACCTCCTTTTTCTACTAAAATAGAAAAAAAGCTTCACTTTTCTACACAAAAAGTAAAAAATATTTCTCATACGTACCAAACAACTAAAAATATAATATCATCATTTTTTTTTGAGGATTTTACCTAAAAAAGGACCCAAGATGGTCACTAAACAAAAAATGGGCTACTAGTAAATATGGCACGGAAGTGGTCCTCTGGGACCACATCCATTTTTTTTATTAATAATCGAAACAAGTGACGACGTCGTCGCTTCTGAAACATTATTTTCCCTATTTTTCCATCTTCCTCCCATCGTTTTCTCCCATTCCCTCTTTTAGACCACTCCCCTTTACCCCTCTCCACAACACAGCAGCCCTCATCCCTCTCATTCTCTTCCGCTCATCACTCTCTCTCTCATTCTCCACTCCCTCTCCTCGCTCCCTCGCCGCCGTCGGACAACGCCGCTGCCATCACCATGACTGAGCTCCTCTCTTCTACCATCTCTCATTTTTCTCACTTATCTCTCCCTCACCCAACCATGCTCCCGGAGCTTCCTGTCGCAGTCCGCGACCACCACCGGCACCATCACCGCCGCCCACCATCATCTCCGACGAAACCCCCCCCCCCCCCAAAACCATCTCTTTCAGCACGTTTGGTAAAAACCATCTGATAGGAATCCATAGCGTGTATCTGTGCTATCACGGAAAACCCATGTTTGTGTGCAACATGGACAGAATGAAATCCCCCAAGTCTCCCGATTTCGAAACCCTATCTTTCGTCTCCAATTTTCTTTGCTGCAACTGCTAGTAGGGATGGCAACCCGACCTTCTGTGATGGGATGCGAGCGCACCTGCTCCGACACGACCAGAGGTGGCCGGACTCTGTGTCGTGCACTCTCCTCCCTCCTTCCTTGTTCTTTTTCGTTGAAACTTCCGGCTTCATCCATCCATCCCGTAGACTTGTTTGTTTGGCGGGATGCTTCCTATCCGTTCTCCTCTCCGCATGATTCAGGTTCTATTTTATGGAACTTACCAACTCCGTACATCGCCACGGTCGAAGATCTAGTGGTTTGATTTTTAGATATCCAGCAGAGATGAAGTGAGTAGATAGATTCTCCTTTCACCTTTTTGATCTTCAAGCATCTGCTGCTCCTCTTGTTCTTAGATTTCTTATTTCAATTGATGATTTATTTGTTTGGAGAAAAGAGAAATTCAGTTTGTCTTGGAGATTTAGGTTTCAGCTGGATTTGATTTGATTGGATAGATGATTGAAGGAAATTTGATATAGTTATGGATTGAGTGATATGGTTATGGATTGAGAGATATTGTTGTGATTATATTAGACCCTGTTGTTGTTGTTTTTTTTTTTTTTTTTCCTTAGATTGTGTTTGTTTTTTGTGGTGTTGAAGATTAAAATGATACCGCTGTATTTTGAAAAGTTAGATAGAACCCGTCCAAACAAACCTATTAACATTTTCCCTAATTACAGTTTGCTTGCAAGTGCCTGATGTTATTGACAAGCAGTGCTTGATGTTATTCTTTGCTATTTTCGTGTTCATTAGGTGAATTGGTGATCTGGTGTTTTAAAATCATAACATGTTTACAAATGAATCTTCTGTTTCCCTTCATTTTTTGTTGGAATTCAATGAGCTAGTTCTGGTAAATGGTATAATATTGCTATTATTTTGATACAGGCAAGACTCGTGGCCTTAAGAAGAGTGGATGAAGCACATAAGGGAGCTTTGGATCCTGAGAGGAAAACTCGAGAAGCTACGGAAAGGGAGGATAAGCTAAATATGAATCTGAAGAGGGACACCAATACAAAAGAGGTGAAAGAAGGTGGCCAGCCTAGAAAAAGTGGATCTGATCGATCCACTATTGTGCAGTCAACATGTGTAGTATAGATTTAGAAGGGAAACATTTTCTATTCTGTGAGATTTACTTCTGTGTGTTTCTGTTTCACAACAAACAACTTGGTACCCTAGAAGGCCAAACAGATACTAGTGGAGATGATACAATTCGAGATGCTTCAGCTGTGGAGTGATGTTTAATATTTTGTAATGGAGAAAGAGTTGGGGTTTATTTCGTACCAACCAACTTATTCTGTAAGGCTATTGATGATTGTGACTTTTTATGTAGATTGATGATTTTGAAAGATCAACATTTTATATTGATGAGGATTGATTAATATGAATATTTGAATGCTAAGTTATGTGCTTTTTTATGGCAAGAAACGAAGCTTGTGTGTCCATGTCTTGTATTGCGCTCGCACATAAAACCAATACACACATCATTTTTTTCGATTGCAATGGTCAGTGACGACGTCGTTGCAACACAGAAGATAAAATTTGAAAGGAAGTGTGCTCTAATATCTGACGACGTCGTTGCTTTACAGAAGCTAGTGGAAGAAAGTGTGCTTTAATATCTGACGACGTCGTTGCTTCACAGAAGCTAGTGGAAGAAAGATTGCTTTAATATCTGACGACGTCGTTGCTTCACAGAAGCTAGTGAAAGAAAGGTTGCTTTAATATCTGACGACGTCGTTGCTTCACAGAAGCTAGTGGAAGAAAGTGCGCTTTAATATCTGACGACGTCGTTGCTTCACAGAAGGTAATGCGAAAATTACTGTGTTAATCTGTGACGACGTCGTCGCTTATAGAAAAAAAGCAAAAAAAATTTATTTTTTGGCGGGAATACCGGTTTCGTAGCATATAAATTAGTGTCTTCTTTTTCGTCTAGTGACCATCTAAGGTCCTTTTTCGGGTAAATTCCTCTTTTTTTTTTGAACAGTAACAAAAGATTTCTTTCAAAGAAAAGAAGGTACAAAGTATAAAAAACCAAAGAAAGAGAGGAATGGGATGTGCAGGAGAAATGCACCACCTCCAACCCTACTAAACAAAAACACACCCACCCAAAGAAGCAACCTATCAATCATTTATATAATCACACCCACTCAATGAAGCAACCTATCAACCCCTTGCTTGGCTAACATATCTGCCATGGAGTTAGCCGATCTAACCCCATGACGGAAGGAAACATTCATTCCAGTAGATAACTTTCTAATTTCATTCAGGTGGAAATGAAACTTCCAAGGATTAGTCTTCCGCTTAGACACCCATGCGATCGCATTAGAGGAATCACTTTCCATAATAAGCGTATCACCATATCTACTAAAAAACAAATGAAGACCTTCAAAAATGGCTAGCACATCCACTTCATTGGAATCGCACACACCCACATACTTGGAAAACATAATTAACACCTCCCCCTTACAATTGCGAAGCACCTCTCCAATCTCGGCCGGACCTGGCTTACCCCTTGAAGCACCATTCACATTAAACTTAAAGGAGGAGGATACCAAGGGATTGTTCTCCTCTCCTTAAAAGAGCCACACCCTATGCAAGCTCCCCAACTAGAAATTATATCGTTAAAGGTAAAATTAGAGAATTCCTTTGTAACCAAAGCCCATTTTGCAATCCTAAAGGTGATTTTGGATATTGTTGATGATAAAGAACCCCTAAAGATCCTATCATTTAGGGGTGAGCAATCGGTTAATCAGTCGGTTATTTTAAGAATTTTTGACCAAACCGATTTTTTGACCACTTTAATGTATTAACCGAACCGAACCGATTTTTTGTTTTGTAAAACTTTTAACCAAACCGAGCCGAACCGAATTATTTAGGTTCGGTTTTCGGTCGGTTGGGTTAATGTGATGCATTTTGTTGGACTTAATAATTGCCCAAGTTTTTGAAGATTTAGAACTAGATTGCTATATTATATACATTTCATTTGTGAAATTGGGCTTAATAATTGGCCCATAAATCCATTATCCATTAATGATATATCATAGAAGTGCTTGAAAATATATTAAACACAATTACACAAATAGACAATAACCATAAACAACACTCCAACTAACAAGTCTAAAAATATTTAGTGGGCTGGGCAATGGGTAATAAAAATATTCAAAATAAAATTGCATATATTTCAGTTAATCGGTTAAATAAGATCATTAACTGAACCGAAATTATATAACCGAATTTGCCAGGAAATTTACCCGAACCGAACCGAATCACCCGAAATAACCGAACTGAATTTAAATTTCGGCTATGGTTCGGTTTGGTAAATCGGTAGGTTCGGTTTTTGCTCACCCCTACTATCATTCCTTTCCTTCCAAATTGACCATAAGATAGCAAAGGGTATCATGCTCCATAAAATTCGGCCACACCCCACAAAACACCCACCCAACCAAGACTTTGCCACATCCACAATACTCTTCGAGCAACACCATGAAAAACTGCACTTGCCAATAAAGCTGCTCTAAACTTTGAAGGCCACCTCACATTTAAGAAAAAGATGATCTACGGACGACTCCTCCTTACCGCACATCACACAGGTACTTGAGATATTGTCAGACGTCAATCTTCTCCTTCTTAGATTATCAACTGTGGAGACTTTTCCTACAATTGCCAACCAACAAAAAGCCTCGACCCGAGGAGGAGCCAAACCCAACCACACAAGGGAAGAGGTGGCACTATGTGAATGAGTTCCCTCCAACGCCAAGTAGAAAGCTTTAGTGGATAACTCCCCAGAAATGGAAGGCTTCAAAATTCGGGAGTCTTTGGAATCCCTGCAAAAAAAGGTGTTAGCAAGAATACTCAATAACTCCTCATACGAAACCCCTTCCAATGGCTGGAGAGTCCTCTTAAATGGCACCCCCCCACCACACACACACACACACACTATGCACTCATTCCTCACCTTAATGCAATCACTTATGGAAGATTCTTTATTGACCGTTAATCTAAAAAACCTAGAAAACAAGCAACACAAGGATCCTATCCCCACCCAGTCATCCAACCAAAACCTAACTGCTTAACCATCCCCCACCAGAAAACCCACCTCCCTGTACAAAGTTTCCCCCCTTGCATTAGAATCATCCCCAATTGAGGCAATAGCCCTTAAAATACCTGATCTACGGTAACTAGGCCCAGGCTTAGGCCACCACCCTCATTTCTCCTCACCATATTTAGTAGCAATCAAATACCATCATAACCTTATTATATTTTATTCTCTATTGATTTGATGTTTTACTACACTTTATTTTACATGTAAAATTACCAAATGACCCATGAGGCGATTGCGATGATCAAATTGAGGTGATAACTGATCCATGTCCACTAGAGAGGAAGATTGACGAGGGCAATAAAAGTTTTTGGCATTAATGAGTATGAGATCAGCTGCTAGAAAAAAAAAATGCAGCATGGAAAGCATGTGCATACTATGCATTTCCCAGTTCTTTCAGAATGAAGTCACATGAATAAAGTTTGCTCTTCCGCAAACATCAGGAAAGAGCACGACAGGGAGGATTTACAAGAGAGGAGATAGCATCCTTCGTATTTGCACAGAAAACACATTAATATCAACTTTGTTGCTAGATGGGGAATCATAGGGTGGTTGTTGTGGTCAGTAGGCCCGCTCCCATTGGAGTAAAAGCAGGCTGAACTTGATGAGTATCAACTTGGCTTGACGATGTGTCGTCTTCTAGCTCTGAACCCGAATCCGTGCCTTGCAAGATAGACACGAAAGAGACAA
The DNA here is from genome assembly GCA_012931725.1 of Litsea cubeba. Classification (NCBI taxonomy): domain Eukaryota; kingdom Viridiplantae; phylum Streptophyta; class Magnoliopsida; order Laurales; family Lauraceae; genus Litsea; species Litsea cubeba. Next base: position 2,156,666 of record CM022950.1, on the reverse strand, counting down.
CAAATTTGCCCCCAAGCTTTTGCTTTGCCTTCTTCATTTTAGTCGTGATAACCAAAGGCTTTGAAGTCTTAAGGGAGATGACAAAGGGAGGTTGACTGCTCTCTTCGAATTTACCGGATGGTTTGTTTTCTTCTGGTGATTGTTGAGGAGCATTGTCTTTATCTTTCTGGAGATTTTCGGCGAAGGGTGCTACTCCTCTTCTTCTTTTTCACCTTTATACATCTGGGAGTCTGCGAAGTGGACTTCTTTACCTTTGAAGGATTTTCTGTCCTCAAAGACTCGATGTATCATGTCGTCGTCGCCAACGACTTTGATGCATTGATGTAGAGTTGAAGGGACAACATCATTCTTGTAAATCCAAGGGTGTCCTAGAATGATGTTGTAGAATGAAGGGGTTTTTATTGCATACACAGTGACCTCAGAGATAAGATCACCGATTTGCAACTTGAACCTCATTTTACCGATAGGCCTTTGAATACTCCTATCGTATCCAAAGATAAATCAATCCCTAGAAGGGTACCTTTCCTTCAGGTCTCCTGACCACTGTGCCATGTCAAGCTTACAAAAAATAAAAATAAAAAAACCCTTCTTGCTAGATGTAGATTCACCAAAATTTACTTTTATGTAGGCAAAAATTATTAGGTAAGGAAGTTGTGGGCTGTATTAGGGATGAAGTGGTTGGTTCATGCTGTACCCAAATCCAAACCTGTGTGAGACCCAATGGGCCCGAGCCAAGGTTGCAGATCCGGTTAAAATCCGGTGTGTCCATCACCCGTGAAATGAGATACAACGGACTACATCACCACCAGACAAGTCCTCACATGCGCATGTGGTCCAAAGCGGACAATATCATACTATGTTGGTTAGGTCTATGACAATCACTAACACCAAAAGCTCGAGCTTTTAGTGAACGACAGTACAATATATATATATCGAAAGGTCATGACAAAACCCAAATTATCGAAAGGGGTCTTGCACTTGGAACTGACAGATTCACATAAAAGCTCTACAATATCTAGATTTAAATTAAAGACCCAAAACCGTATCAGAACCTGAATGCTTCTGACCTAAACTCAGATGGGGAGATTGGATTGAAGCCAACCAGGGAGAACAGTTCCTCACTTGTTTAATGATGAACCACCTGTGTCAAATAGACGTTGAAACAGCCCAAAAGACATTCCTAAAGTCAGCATGAACTCCATTCCCATAAACAGTAAATATTTGCAGCATAGACGAAAAAACAGCAAACATATGCAACCCAGGTAATAAATGCACAAGGTGATCAAATAGGCCCACAAATGGACAACTTAACAAACAAGAATGCCATGCTTCAGGACTCCATGTTTTAAACTGCACTACCGAAATGCCTTCCTCATGACTGGCAAGTATGATAAAGACAATTTTCCTTATGGAGTGAGGTTCAGATATTGCATTTGAGATTAGGTTATGTGACAGCTTCACCCGTTTCCTTCTGCCCTAATGGTCTATATAATCACCAGTTCTATCTACAGAGGTAATAAATAAATAAAGTGACATTTAATTAATCAGTAGAGTAAAATGAGTGTAAGCATTTTCATATCCGAATGGAGAGTAATTCAATTGATCTGCACTACCATATAGCATTTTCCATATATCTTCGCTTTAAAGCCTCGTAAATGTATTATAGTTAGAAAAAATATATATATAAGAAAAATCTGCCCAGTGGAGAGCAAAAGGGTGAAGGAAAATGCATCCCTCTCAACAGAGCAGCTTGTTAAATATCCTCAGGGCTTCACCTTCCAATCCATTTAAATCATGTTACAATGGGAACCATTTCAAATCCACAGAGAAATCATGGGGCTCTATGAGAGAACAGCCTTGATCTTGGTCTTCTGATCTTCTGTCAGTGAACTGGGGAACAAAACCTCAAATGTAACATATAAATCACCTTTCTTCGAACTGAAATGCAAAGGCATCCCTTCGCCTTTGAACTTCCTCACTTCTTTGGGTTTTGTAATTCCCTGAAGAATTTTACAATAGGTGTTAAAGGAGAAGTAAAAGCCACATAAGATGAGCAAGAGAATAATACATTACACTAACTTTTGTGCCGATGTGCACCAGATGTTCATCCAGATGTTTGAGCGACTTTTCAAAACCAACAAGGGCTTGTAGCTGCAAAGAAGAATTACCAAACCAGTTATAAAAGGCTAACACTAGCGGAAAACAAAGTAAGAAGTTATAAATGCCAATATCTAAGAAGGGATGCCATGGTAGGGAACACCTTATCATGGTTGAGTTCCACAAAAGGACCATCAGCTTAATCTTGGAAAATGAGTTTCCATCATGCAAATTAGACAAAGCGGTTAATCGAACATCAGAAAATGACAGAGCCCGTACAAATCATACATCTCACATCAAGGTAATTAATACCCGTGATTGCAGCAGAAAGATAAATAAACATGGATGTGGGTTTTGAGTCTATTTGTTTCCTTTTCCTCTCACCTAAAGAAAATCAATTTACTCTTGCTTGGTACACCTCCATACTCTTGCACAATACAAAGCAATGCTAATCTCAGTTTCTAATAATTTGCACTAAGTGATAAATGATTGGACGAGACTTCAACAGCAACATCAATGATGACGGCAATATAAAGAATTAGGGTAGATTATGAATATACAGAAAATTCACGGTTGCCCATTCAGTGGCATGATCAAGGTTGCACTAAAGTAGGAAATTCTTTAGATGGATGAAATTTCTCCCACCTCTCACTCTAAATTGATATATCACCATTTGGTGCCAATATAGACCAGAGGTGGAGAAAGAATGATAAACAAAGAGAACAGTGCCCTACTGATTTGGTTCTAATTTCTGTGCTTGTATCATGATAAAGAGGATAAAACTAATGTGCCAGACGAGATGAAAATGCTGCTAAATTGGTCTCACTTAAGACATGATAGCAGCCAGATTGACATACCTTGTGCAAAGATTTCCAAACCCAGTGGCTCAACCAGAATTGGTCAATTACCGTGTTGAGTTGACCAGCAGACTTGGTGGGTGGGTCAATGAATTATTTTTTTTTGTTTGTATTATAAATATATACATCTATAAAAACTAAAATAAAGAAAACAGGTAAAAATCTCATAAACAGATATTATGATAAAAAATAAGATAAATTTTATATATGCCATCATCTCAAAGTTCACATAATTTTTTGCGAACAGTAAGAGTTACAAAAAAAAAAAAAAAAAAACATGAAATAATGATTGGGAAAAAAATAACAGAAAACAATGCCAATTGTTTGAATACAAAAACATATTCCACTGATAGAAACATTAGTGAATAGCAAATTTCAAGTCCTTTATACAGGCCTCTCAGTGCTTGCAAATGATAGGCAACGTTAGAGAACAAATACAACAAAAAATATAGAAGAAAAACAGAAGACAGAAAGAAATTGCAAGCGAATATGACTGGAATTACAAAAAAATGGTTTAATGATTTCTCTATTATAAAGCAAAATAAGAGAACTTCCGATTTTAGGTTAAATGGAAAAGAGAGAGAGATTGAGATGTTCAATTCAGGTCAAGAAGCAAAGTGCATGGTTAAAAAAAGAAAAGGCAAGAAATAAGGATATAACAGTGTGCAATGAAAGCACATTAATTCAAAAAGGAAAAGAATGAAAAGGGCCGCACGTTTGTTTTTTGGAAGCAAGTAGCATGAAGTAGGGTTTTGATGGGTCGAATTCTTGATATAATATGAGTTTTACTTGAGTTTGACTCAGCCGAATAATATCAACCAGGCCAATTCGAGTAAGTTCCTAGTTGTCCTGGCGGGTTGGTCAGGTTTGGGCCAAAAACTCGCCCAAACTAGGAGGTCAAACCCAACCCACCTGGTTAAAGACTGGGTCAAGCCAACTCAACAGATTTCGAAGTACACTTGTTAGTTGGAAAACTATGACTTTATGATGATGCTATTGGGGTGGATTTTTTTTGTGTTGTAAGCTCTTTCCATCAAATTGGATGTTGATTTTGAAGAACTTACAATAAGTGAATTAATATTTATCAACAGAAAATTTTTATACTGATGGATAACTCCACTCAGATTATTTTTTCGTGCACAACATCATGGTATGTGGTCTTGAGAGACCTATAGTTGATTTGTCATCATCATGAGCCCTCAAAAGCAAACTGCAGATGGATGGGATTAGACAGCAACAATGAAAATGACGAGGACAAATATGACAACAACTATGATGATGAGCCCTCAAACAATAGGCAACAAAAGCTCTATGGATTTTTTTTCACAGACTCCTACACTCAAATAAAGTGTTCATGGCAAGCAACAAAGTGTTTGTATTTGGAGACAAGATCTAGCATTCCAAATCTAGTTCAATGGACAAAAAGGATCAAAATTCTGATTCAGTAACATGAAATAAATTAATGAACATATTTGAATGTTTAAGTTCACAAAAAAATTTCTCCATTCAAGGCATGGATGCACGAAACATGAGTGCAAACATTCTTAGATATTAAAGTACCATACAAACAAGCCCACAATCAGGGACGGAGCCGAGTAGAGTCCAGCAGAGGCAATTGCCCCTCCTCGATCTTTGTTTTTCTTCATTATAAGAGAAGAAAATTCTAAATTTTTTCATAGGCATTTTGGTCTTATGTTTTTTGCCCCTACTCAATTTTCTTTCTTGCTTGCTTGCCCCTCATGAACTTTTGTTTTTCCTCTTGTAAAACAATAGTACTTCAAACACATTAAGGGCAATTTGGTCTTTTGCTTTTGTCCAAAAGACAACTCATCAATGACTTCCTTATTTTATTCTTCTTTCTATGCAATGACAAACCCATAGTGTCTTTGCTTCTCCTTCTTCCTTTTTTCTTTGTTTATTCACCATTTATTAAGTCTAGAATCCATATCCTCTCAAGTTTGACACTAATAATCAAAAGATTTTGAACACTTACCTATTTAAGTCTTGATCATATTGAGTTGTTAAAATTTATTCAAATTTAAATTAAATTAGATCTAATCTAATTACTAAGTAAGAAATTTCGTAAGACTATAATAGAAGATTTAAGCTTTAAACGACTAATGGGCCAAGAATTAAGGATTTTTGTGAACATCATCAACCCCATATTATGTTTCATGAGTTTAATTTATATTTTTTTTAACCGTTTCATGTGCTCACAGGTAAATACCCTAGCAATTTGCAATTCTTCTCAACTTCTCGACCCATTATTAAATGTCGATGGGTGTGGAGGACAATATGAAGTTATCATTTTTTGGGTAATCTAATCACTAGGTGGGTCTGGAGGTGCTTGGGGGAGGATGGCATTAGTTGGTTGACAAAGCTTTTTAATGTAGTGCTAAAGAGCAAGAAGATGCCTAATGCATGGAGGAAAAGTATTCTTATACCCATATACAAGAACAAAGGAGATATTCAGAACCGTGCGAACTACCGCGGGATTAAATTGATGAGCCATACGATGAAATTATGGGAGAGAGTTATTGAGAGAAGACTAAGAAGAACAACAAACGTTTCAGAGAATCAATTTGGTTTCATGCCTGGGAGATCAACCATGGAGGCTATCTTTCTCCTGAGGAGGTTAATGGAACAGTATAGAGAAGGTCAGAGAGATTTACATATGGTGTTCATTGACTTGGAGAAAGCCTATGACCGGGTTCCTAGGGAGATTCTTTGGAGAGTTCTGAAAAAGAAAAGAGTGTGTGTCGCATATATTGAGGCGATAAAGGATATGTATGATAGAGTCGTGACATCTATAAGGACGACTGGCGGCGAAACTAAGGAGTTCCCTATCACGATTAGTCTACACCAAGGCTCAGCGTTAAGCCCGTACTTGTTTGCCCTAGTTATGGATAAGATTACAAGACATATCCAGGATGAGGCGCCGTGGTGTATGCTATTTGCAGATGACATTTTTTAGTGATGAGACGAGAGAAGGAGTGAATGCTAAACTCGAATTGTGGCGGAAAACATTAGAGACAAAAGGGTTTAGGCTAAGCCGATGCAAAACGGAATATATGGAATGCAAGTTTAGTCAAAGTAGGACACCTGGTAACATAGAAGTAAGTTTGGGCACACAAAAGATTGTAGAGAAAGAAAACTTTAGGTACCTTGGATCTATGGTGCAACAGGATGGAGGGATTGATACTGATGTAAGTCACAAGATTCAGGCCGGGTGGACCAAATGGTGGAGTGCTTCGGGGGTCTTGTGTGATCGGAAAGTCCCCCTCAAGGTTAAAGGAAAGTATTATAAGGGGGCAGTACGACCAGCATTGTTATATGGATCAGAGTGCTGGGCAGTAAAGCATAATCATGTCAAGAAGATGGAAGTTGCGGAAATGAGAATGCTAAGATAGATGTGCGGGATCACAAGGAGAGATAGGATTATGAATGAGGAGATTAGGGGCAAAGTAGGAATAGCACCGATTGGAGATAAAATGAGAGAAAATCGACTGAGATGGTTCGGCCATGTTAGAAGGCGTCCAACATAGGCACCTATTAAAAGGTGTGAAAGCATGGAGATTGCCAGGAGGAGAGGGAGAGGGAGACCCAAGAGAAGTTGGAAAGAAACTATTAAATATGACCTTATCTACATGGATCTAACGGAGGACATGGCCCTAAACAGATTTGATTGGCGTCGTCAAATCCATATAGCCGACCCCACCTAGTGGGAAAAGGCTTGGTTTGGTTTGGTTTAATCACTAGTTTATAGGTAAAAATGGGTTGAAAACATGATTCTATGTTAATATGTTAATTTTCATTTTTTTCTCAATTTTTTTTTGTGCTCAATTATTTTACTTACGTTATTGATTCACCATCCTTGCCCCCCTAAGACAAATTCCTAGCTCCGTCATTGCCCAAAATTGTGCCATTCTGAAGTGAAACGGACAAGTTATGGCCAACTTACGACTAGAGTATCCAATTATGAAGAAAAAGGACATAAAGGTCATTCTTATAATCTAACATTTCCTCAAAGCTGTGACGCCATTAAGGTAAAGTTTTTCTATGTAGGTTGATAGCCCACCAAGGAGAAGGGGTAGGCCAAAAAGATCATGGATGACAGTAGTAAGGATAGATCTGAAGAACTACAACCTATCCAAGAATTTGGATCAAGATAGATCGGAATGGCAAACCAGAAATCATGTAGCTGACCAACCCCAACATAGTTCGGACAAGGCTTTGATGATGATTATGATATATCACTGTTACATGTGAAACACATTACCATGATTGCCAAAATCACCGTTTTCACATGGGAAAATGAGTACATCCAATGGTTTTAGATGTGTTTGGAAGTTTTGAACATTTTTCAAATATTTTTTATAATCCATAAAGATTTAAGATATGAAAGTAAATATCTTGATGCTTATCGCTAATACGAGAATATTGAACAGTTTAGATCATGAATTAGGGCCCACAAGAGTGCAGAAAATTAGATCTATAGGTTTGGACATTTTCACAAATTACTCAAATCTATGAAGATTTAAGATAATCAACTACAAGGTCTTGGGGTTTATTAGTTCAAAAAACAGATCGAACAGTTTGGATTACAAATATGGGGCCACATGAATGAATAAAAATAAAGGTGGTTGATGGGGCCCACAAGAATGCAATCATCGTATGAGACTTAACTGGAGCCTTTTTGCAAGGGGTGTGAAGACTTTGGTGTGTAATCAGCCTTATTTACACACAATTTTCACAACTCAAATGAGCGCCATCAAAAGTGATGATGCATAACCAGGGTTTAAAATATCGGCCGTTACCGTTACATAACGGCCGTTATGTAACGGTAACGGCCGATACCGTGCCGATATTTAGCATATAACGGCCGGTATGTCGCGGGGCCCTTAATATCGTGTAAATAACGGCCGTTACGTGCCGTTATTTTGAATATAACGGCCATAGCGTTATAACGGCCGTTATGTACGCTGACGGAATTTTTTTTTAAAAAACCTGTGCAGTCCTTCATTTCTTCATTTCTTTCACCTATTCTCTTACCTGAGAGCTGCTAAGAGCTTCTTAAGGGCTGTGAGTTGCTTGGAGGAGACCTAAGGCTTAGATCTAAGAGTTTTGGGTGGATTTGTATGTGGGGAAAGCTAATCAAAGTCAAGAGACCTATTTGGTAAGCTTATTTTTTTTATGTTTTTGAAGTTAGTTTCAAGATTCAACATCAAAATAACTTAGAGGTGGTTGAGATGTGTTATACATGTGTTAGATCTATACTTTTGGAGCAAAAAAATTCAAGTTTTAACACTTTTTGTAATATTTTTCATTTTTTCATTATTTAAATCCGAATTATTTTAGTTTTTTTTTTTTTTTTGAAATATTGTGTAATACATGAACCAAAGTCTTTATATTGTGTTAGATATGATGTTACTCACTAATTTCTCCCTAGATCTAGTATTTTAAGGTGTAGATCTAGATTTTTTTTTATTTTCAAAATTTGGGGCTTTTCTTGATACCATTTACATTTTTTCAAATTAGTGTTCAAATGCATTTATAATGTGTTAGTTTATGATAGATCAAGAATTTTGGTACAAAAAAGTGTAAGTTTTAGCACTTTTTGTAATATTTTTTATTTTTTCATTATTTCAAAAGGGTTTAGGCTAAGTCGATGCAAAACGGAATATATGGAATGCAAGTTTAGTCAAAGTAGGACACCTGGTAACATAGAAGTAAGTTTGGGCACACAAAAGATAGTAGAGAAAGAAAACTTTAGGTACCTTGGATCTATGGTGCAACAGGATGGAGGGATTGATACTGATGTAAGTCACAGGATTCAAGCCGGGTGGACCAAATGGAGGAGTGCTTCGGGGGTCTTGTGTGATCGGAAAGTCCCCCTCAAGGTTAAAGGAAAGTATTATAAGGTGGCGGTACGGCCAGCGTTGTTATATGGATCAGAGTGTTGGGCAGTAAAGCATAATCATGTCAAGAAGATGGAAGTTGCGGAGATGAGAATGCTAAGATGGATGTGCGGGATCACAAGGAGAGATAGGATTAGGAATGAGGAGATTAGGGGCATAGTATGAATAGCACCGATTGGAGATAAAATGAGAGAAAATCGACTGAGATGGTTCGGCCATGTTAGAAGGCGTCCAACAGAGGCATCTGGTAAAAGGTGTGAAAGCATGGAGTTTGCCAAGAGTAGGAGAGGGAGAGGGAGACCCAAGAGAAGTTGGAAAGAAACTATTAAACATGATCTTGCCTACATGGATCTAACGGAGGACATGGCCCTAAACAGATTTGATTGGCGTCGTCAAATCCATATAGCCGACCCCACCTAGTGGGAAAAGGCTTGGTTTGGTTTGGTTTGGTTAAATCCGAATTATTTTAGTTATTTTTTTTTAAAGATTGTGTAATACATGAACCAAAGTCTTTATATTGAGTTAGATATGATGTTACTCACTAATTTTTTCCTAGATCTAGTGTTTTAAGTTGTAGATCACTAGATCTAGATTTTTCTTATTTTCAAAATTTGGGGCTTTTCTTGATACCATTTATATTTTTTCAAATTAGTGTTCGAATGAATTTATAATGTGTTAGTTTATGATAAATCTACACTTTTGGAACAAAAAAGTGTGAGTTTTGGCACTTTTTTTTATATTTTTTTATTTTTTCATTATTTAAATCCGAATTATTTTAGTTATTTTTTTTTTAAAGATTGTGTAATACACTAATTCATGAACCAAGGGCTTTATATTGAATTATATAGTTAGATTTAATGTTACTCACAGTCACTAGATGAATGTCCAAACAAAAACTTACATTTATTAAATATTTATTTTCGGAATTTTTAATAAATCAATATTAAAATATATTTTTTTGTTATGATTTGCCTAACATTTTGTTGTTTTATTATTCTAGGTTTAATGTATAAGTATAACTCATGTGTATGTTTCTAAGTTCTAACTTCTAAAGCTAAATGTACTTGAAAAATGGATATAAAACATTTTGTTTTAAGCTTCTATGTTTCAAAATCTAAACTACTTTGCTTTATGGATTATGCGTTTAGTGTTATTCTTTTGTAGAAAACAATGGTACGTGATGTTGACCCGGCGTGGCAACATGGTGTTGATGTGGATGGAAAAAAGAGTAAAATTAAATGCAATTATTGTGGTAAGGTGGTAACTGGGGGAATCACCAGATTGAAGGAACACTTGGCACATAAATCGGGAAATGTGGCAAAGTGTACCAAGGTATCCCCAAAGTTAAAGACGGAAATGCAAGCATTATTAAATGCGGGGAAGCAAAAAAAAGTAGTGGCTGAGAAAAGGAGAGAGGCAGAGTATGAAGCATGTAGAGAAGAGGTGTATGGGCTTGACTCAGATGATGATGGGGAATCAGATGTAGAAAGAGCAAGGAGAGAGAGCATGAGATCATATAATGAGGAAGAAGAGAGGAGAAGAATGATCTATGAGTCTACTTCTAGAGGGGGCCAATATGAATAGGGGGGTGGCTCTGGCTCAGTTAGTGGTGGTGGTGGGATGCTGCGTCGGATGTTTAGTCAAAAACATACTCGCCGACCACCGGATTGGTTGGAGTCTAGTGAATCACCCACACAATAGGCTCGTAGACCAGAAGTTGTGGGTCCAATTGACCCTGCTGCATATAGGTCTCCATCAGCAAAGCAACCTTCTATAGCCAAAGCCTTAAGCGGGAAGATGGGTTATGCAAGAAACAAGTTGGTTAGGGCAGTGGGGAAATTCTTTTTCGATGGAGCCATTGCACCAAATAAGGCAACTTCACCCTATCTGAAGACCATGTTGGACACTGCTGCAGAACATGGTCCAGGTATAAAACCACCCACACCGTATGAGATTGGCCACCACTGTGTTGAAGAGGAATATAAGGAGACGGTGGAGTGGGTGAATACCTTTAAGAGGATTTGGAGAGAGAGGGGTTGCACACTCATGTGTGATGGGTGGACTACCATCACCAGACGGTCCATATTGAATTTTTTAGTATATTCATCTTTAGGGACTGTTTTTATTCGATCGGTTGATGCAACTGAGTACGTCAAAGATGCAACTTACTTGAATAAGCTTTTCAATGAGGTAATTGAGGATATTGGGGCAGAATGTGTTGTTCAGATCATCACAGACAATGATGCAAGCATGAAGAAGGCAGGAATGATACTCATGCAGCAAAGGCCCAATATTTTTTGGTCTCCATGTGCTGCACATTGCTTGGATTTAATGATTGAAGACATTGCTAAGAGGAAAATGATAAAAGGTGTGATATTGAAGGCAAAAAAGATCACTAATTTTATCTATCAGTAAAACAGGCTCATAGCGATGATGAAGAAATATACAGACAACCATGAGCTACTACGGCCCAGCATTACAAGATTTGCTACCCACTTTATAGCTCTAGAAAGCCTTTATAAATACAGAGGAGGGCTACACCAACTATTTACATCACAAGAATGGTTGGAATCAAAGTGGGGGAAGAAGCCGACGCCCCAAGCAAAACAAGTTGTAAAGATTGTACAATCTAAGAGATATTGGCCATTTGTTGGTGAGACCTTAAAGGTTTTAGAGCCTTTGATAAAGGTCTTTCGGTTGGCCGATGGAGATGACAAGCCTATAATGGGCTTCTTGTACGAGGCCGTAGATCGAGCTAAGTTAGCCATACAAGCAAATTGCAAATACTACAAGGCTTATTGGAAGATCATCGACAATCGTTGGGAAAAACAACTCCATCATGACTTGCACGCTGCAGGTAAAGAATAACAGACTGAGACTGCATTTCTAACTATTGTTAAATTGTGGTTTTATCTCTCTAAATTAATATATTATGCAGGTTATTTCTTCAACCCACAGTATCGATACAATGAAACTCAAGACAGAAGCTTAACAGATGAGATACGTGTAGGTCTAAAAAATGTTATTGAAAAACTTGCAGCGAATGAGGATGATGCATGTGAGGTTATTAACCAAGTAAGTGTAATGGACTAATGGGATTTTTATTTTATTTTAAAAGAGCATAAAGAGTTAGTTCATCCTTATTTTATTTTCAATGAATCACCAGATTGATATATATAATGAAGCCTTTGGTAGTTTTGGGACACCGACCGCCAGACGAGCTATCATGAAGTCATTTCCAGGTAAAGATCATGGTAATTCCATTCATTCTACGTCAGTTTAAAAGTTGAGTCATGTATGATTTAATTAATAAATATACTTCCATTTTATTTTCAGCTGAGTGGTGGTTAAACTACGGAGAAAGTGCTCCAATACTAAGGAAAATAGCAATGAAAGTCCTTAGTCAAACAACTACATCATCAAATTGTGAGAGGAATTGGAGCACCTTTTCATTCATTCACACTAAAGTGAGAAATCGGCTGACGATGCAAAAGTTGAACAAATTGGTGTATATACATTACAACATTAAGCTCTGCAACAGACAAAGAAGAAGGAGAGAGTTTGAGGACCACCCAGATTACTTCTGCCCAATCAATCTGAACTATATTTTTTCAGAAAATGATGATGTGTTGGCACAATGGATAGAAGAGGTAGAAGAGCCAGTGCTAGATCATGATGAACAAATTGGTGATATGGTCTAGGATTTGACTGGGGAAAGGCCAGAGCCAATGAGAGCTGCCGAGCGCCTACGTGAGATAAATCTCACCCATCAACGAAGGCATGGGGTCGACCCTCAGGAGATGCGAGATGAGGTTGATGATGATGAGGACACTAGCCTCAGCAGTACTAGCTCATCTTCAGATGTGCCACATGATTCTGATGGGGATGACAGTGGTTATGGTGGTGGAGATGGTGGTGACCGTGAGGTACCACCCCATATGATGGAGACAGTAGAACATTTTTCTTCTTCTGGTAACATAGACCCGACCCGTGGGTACCGGAGAATTGTCCCACCAACCGAATCATCACATGCACTAGTGGTAGTGGATATGGCGGGGGAGAGGGTACTAGTGGTGGTGATGTTGGCAACCAACAAATCATGTATGGTGACTACTATGTACTACATCCACATCAACAAGTTGAACTTCCCCACGAATTTTATCGGCAGCACCCCCACCATGACTACCCTCAATCTTCTCAGTCTACTAATGACTCGGCCTCACTTTATGAAGCAATCTTCGTTCCTCAACCACATCCACAGGCACAACAACTTTATGGGCAGTATGGGAGTGGAGGCTATGTAACACAACAATTTGGTGCCTTCTACCCTTTAAGAAATAATGATGATGATGATAATATCGAGCCAGGACGCCACTCGTTCTGGCATTAGGGCCTTTGGGCTTTGGGACATGCACTAACTCTATTAGTATTTATTGTTTGATTGTAGACTTTAAATGTTTAAGTGTTAACACTGTTAGTTTGCCCAATATTATAGTTGAATTATGTCAAATGTATGATATTTCAGCTTATTTTAGTATATATATCGTTACAGCAATGAATTCAGGATGTTATAACTTGAGGGGACCGTTATTTTTCTTTTAAGTGTGCACAAATGGAAAAAAAAAAAACTTTAGTTTCAATCATTTTATAATATTCTGGATTTTTTGGATTTTTTTTTGGATTTTTTTGGGGTCAAATAAAAATTCGCTCCGCGATGGGCCGCGAACCGCGATGACCGCAAACCACAATTTTAAACCATGTGCATAACCATTACGCATGTGAATCATTTACATATGTAAATGATTGCAACCAAACGACTCCTAAGCATCCAAGCTTGAACCCTATCTAATTTGACAATGATGTATAAAGTATATACTTCAGACATGTGAAAAAAAAAACGTATAGACTTCAGAGTTCAGACATGAAAAACGAGCTCGTTAAATTATTTTTTTATTAATAAAAAATTCTAAACGAAGTTTACTATATAATTTTCCAAAACCAATGCCTGGTGCCAGTCTTCGCTTCTGAAATGCGTATCCATGCTTAGGTAAATTAAGGTATACCTGTAGTTTGGCTAGCCATCCGAGATTCCAGTTCATGAATTGTATCAATAACAATCCATTCTCCCAAAATACTCGAATCACCTTGAAATATGATGCACCCCAAAATCCATCTATGCATAAAGCAAACAAAGGGAGCTACAATTGCCAATGAATAAGCTAGAAAGAGAGACAGCAAATCCCATTTTGTATGTCAACGGCCAAAGCACGATCACATAATAGGATATGTGTACATTAACATTCCTGGAATCTCGATGTTTAGTTATCCCCTTATGATAGGCATAATGATCATAGAAGAAAGAAAAAGAATGAAATAAAAATATAGCTTTTGAGAGAGAGGGAGGGAGGAGGGAGGGAGAAGTTACCAGTGAAATTGTAACAGTTGTATGCAGGTCATTCCCCTCTCTTCTAAAATGTGGGTGTGGTGCAGTACGAATTCTGAACTGCTCATAATATACTAGATGTCAGTTGATCCAATCTGAACACTCCATTTGAACAATAGATGGCATTCTAATTCAAAACAAAATAACTAACCTTTAGATCTCCAGGCTCTCCATCTATAATAGGCTCACCGTCCTCATAAAACACCACCTCCTGTGGGAGGAAGAAGTTATGAGTGAACTAGAAATGCACTACGGTTAAACATCAAAAGAACCCTCTATTGGATGTGATATATAGCAATCAAACTCATATAACAATTTCTAACTATTTCAGAGATTAATTAATTACTGACATAATACTTGTGTTTCAATAATGGAAGGATAACAAAAACAAAGGTTCATGGAAACTTCAAAAAATGCCTGCAAAATGAGACATTCAAAGGAAATGGAGTGAAAACAAGACAAGCAGCACTCAGGAAATGGGACCTGTACGCATATGCACAAAATCAGATCATACTGTCATACACAGTGTAGAAGTGAACAGAGAAAGGTTGTGGGTTCAAGTAATGTTACTGCTTACAAAATAGTAAGAAAAGAAAAAAAAAAAAAAAAAAGGAGTGCCACTTTCCTCCACAGTAATCGCCAACAAGTAAACAGGACAACAAACTATACAAAATACTGAAAAGCAAAAATAGGGGCAATATGTTTAAAATGTTCATTGCTGTGGAATGATACTCTTTCCACACTATGCACCGATGCATCACGTATAAGGTAAACAGGCTTTGATTGAATTGGATAAGTCAACCAACATTTTAGTGTGACAAGCTGCATGCCAGACAACTAGAACAGAAACAGCATGATGCAAACATGCGGACAATAGGAACCTGATGCAGACCAAGTCCACCAAGTACTCAAATAGACAATCTGAATCAACTGATGCAAATCACGTCACCGGAATCTGCAAACAGTCCAACGCACCCAACATTCTTGCAGCGCAGCTAACTGATTCATCATCATCTTAACAATGGCTAGCAACTTTCAGAGAAATCATAATGGGATTATTACAGATAACCACCTGAATACACTAACAATTACAGATGACTCACAATTTACAGCTAGCCAAACCTACAAGTCTGATTTTTTGACAATTACAGATTTCAGAGTGGTTCGTGGTGCATGGGGCAATTGCTGGCCGTGCATGTGATTGGAGCAAGAAATGGCCTTCCCCCGAAAATCTTTCATTTCCTTATTGTATTTATTTTCCTCCTTCCCTATTCTTGACATCTTCATTCTTTGGCTCTTCTTTTCCTGGTGTCAGTGATCTTTGTCTTTCCGTCATTTTTGGCCATCTACAGTGGCCAGCCCATCAATTGAATATCTGGTTCAATATGATCCACAATATATTCCTTTCTTTCAGCTTCAGTATTGGTATCATTAAACCTAGCCACCACAGACAATTAGTAGGCACCCCAATACAAAAGCAACCTAAGCCTCAAGCTTAAAGGTACCGCAGTTGCTTTCCTTTGGTAGACAATAATTTCTCAGGTTGTCCAGTACGTAGTTCAACAAAACACAAGGACATGTATTTTGTGCAGAGCCTATTGCCTGAACAGGAATACTTCAAAAGTATGAATAGCAATAACAAGCAGCACTAATGCTTCTTACATGCTGTTGCAGAAAACCTCAGCATTTACCTCAAGATGTTTCTACTAAATAGAAGATTTCACTCACAGAATCTGACGGAACTAGCAGGTCTTCTGGATGGATATCAAGATAGTGAAACCACACAACAGCATCTGCTGTTGCCATGATAATAAGAGAAAAGGGGCAGTTGTGAGGAGAAAGTGGGAAAATACAGAGGAGAGTAGTAGTTAGTTTTTTCTTCTCCTCCTTTTTGGAGGTAGGAAATGGTTTTTCTCCTTTCTTTCTTTCTATTTAAGGGCTCGTTTGGTATCTCTACTCTTTTTTGGATAAACCCATTAAAATAGAGCCATTAAAAAAGAGTCATAAAAAAAAGGCTAGAATCAAAAGGAGTGTTTGGTAAAGCAAGGATCTATTTTAAATAAACTTTTTTAAATCAATGGTTGAGAGGTTTTCACAAATTTCTCGAGATCCACAAGGTATCAAGCTTTAAAACTTGACCTCATACTTGTGTTCAGCCTTCCAAAAAGATCTAACGGTTTGGATCTTGTGCTTGGGGCCCACATAATCCAGATACTATCAAATGGCCCACTTTTTTTTTTGCATATATCTCGAGATTGGTGATGATCCAACGGCAGAAATTTGTTCCCACAGCCGTGCTTGGTATTAAGAACAATTTCAACGGTTTGGATCGTGATTTACTATCCCATAAATAATATAAAAAAAAAGAGAAAAACATGATTGCTTATGGACTAATCCAAAATTGAGCATGTTACATCAATGACTGATATTGTTTTGCAAATATTTCGAGATCCACAAGGTATCAAGCCTTCAAAATTTGACCCCATAGTCATGTCCAGCCTTCCAAAGAGATCTAACGGTTTGGATTTGTGTTTGGGGTTTACAAAATACAGAAAAAAATATCCAATGGCTCACTTTTTTTTGCACATATCTCAAGATTGGTAATGATCCGACGGTATAAATTTAGTCCATAGCCGTGTTTGATCTTGTGAACATTTCCAACAGTTTGGATCTTGATTACTCTCAGATATTTTAAAAAAAAAAACTTAAAAAAGGGGATTGAGGCGTTGTGGAATGGAAAACACTGATCACCAGCCTCTTATTTTTTCCCTCTACTTTTCACGTGCATCCAAAAGTGGGATGTGGATTTAAGAGGCTTTGCCTTTACTTCTCTAAAGTGGGCAGGGGCTGGAAATCTTGTCAAACGCCTCTATTTTCAAAAAATATGCCCGCTTTAGAGATTTAGAGAAGTAGAGGCTAAAAATAGTGATGCAAAATAGGGGCTAAGTCTCACATTATTACATTGGATTTGATTTTCGACTCAATGTGAACTAATATTTTAGGAAGTTATCTTTGAGGCAGCATCCTCACTATGGATAATCTCCATCGCCGTAGGGTGATCCTAGTCAATGCTTGTCCTCTCTGCGTATCGGCGGAGGAATCAGTAGCTCATCTTTTGCTTAATTGCAAGTTAGCCCAGGCTATTTGGAAATCCACCCTCGACTGTTTTGGGTGTAGCTAGGTTCTCCCTTAATCCATTTTGGAGCTTTTTGATGCATGGAAGTTTGGGTTTTAGTCCAAGAGAGCAAGACTTTTGCGGCGATCGTCTTTTGTTGCTAACATTTGCGCAATTTGGAAGGAAAGATTCAGGCATTGTTTTGAATAGGGGTGATCGACCGGATTTCCGGTCCGGTTTTCGGACCGGATTTCCGGTCCGGCCTAAAATGAAGGACCGGACCGGTTTTCATTTTTTTTTTTCATTTTCACCTCACATCTAAAAAGTGGGCAAATGTCAAATGAATGAATGATGGGTTTTACAAATGGGTGATGGGCTCATGCCTCATGGGCACGAAGATTATGAAAAAAAAAAATTTATTACTTTAATAAATGCGGTCCGGTCCGGTCCAGACCGGACCACAAAAGGTCCGGACCGGACCGGATTTGGACCACCAAGACCGCAAATCCGGTCCGGTTTTGTGGTCCGGTCCGGTCTGCGGTCCGGTTCTATGCAGCCCTAGTTTTGAAGGCTGTTCTTCACCTTCTTTAGTTGTGCTGCGAATGCCAGATTCCTCGCTGCTTCGTGGGTTTCTATTTTGCCAGACTTCTGAGGTGTGCCAATGGAGGTCATTCTGTTTAAATGGAGGGAAGTAGTCTCTTCCTAGTTTTTTGTTCTGTTTTGGGGCATTTCGCCTGCGTTAGAAGCTTTGTGCTTCATTTTTGTTCTTGTGGTTGGTGTTTTTGCTTTCCTTGTATTTGTCCTGGCATTTCAGTAAATGCCTTTTGTACTGTTTTGCTTTGATTAATACATATCACCATTCAAAAAAAAAAAAAAAAAAGTTACTGTGACATGCATCAATATCAAAAATCAACTAGCACCTAAGCATAACACATTGCAATAGCACCATATACAACAAGCATCGCATGTAAAAAACAATGGCCATGAGTTAGCATCCACAAAACCTAAAAACCAATCTGAATAACAAGAAATTTAGTCACAATAATCTTGATGCCAAGATAATTCAAAGCAATGGATACAGAACCTGGGCAATTTACATTGAACACATGCAAACACATTCTTTATCACAAAGGATTAAGGTGCATGAATGCATGACTCCATAATCAGTCACTCTGTCAATGATAACAAACAGAACTATAAGAACCAAAACTTACTTGTCCATCTTGCATTCCTTTTTCAATATCAACAGTGATGAAGTACCCTTCTCGTTCATACTTCACATTTGGGCATTGCTCACAGACCTAAAAGTGCAAAAAAGATGAGACATCAAAACAGGATGTCTTCATAGCTTGTCCCCTGCTAGTTACTAGAAGTGGACATGTTAGCAGGATTATAACTGAAAAGAACTGGATAGAATTCAATTGAGAGAGAGAGAGAGAGAGAGAGAGAGAGAGAGAGAGAGAGAGAGAGAGAGAGAGAGAGAGAGATTGGTTTATAAATATAACATTCTCAACTACAGCAAACTAATGATTACGACAACATTGGGATCCAGATGTGTCATTCATTGCTTCAGCATGCTTATCATAAAATCAGCATGCAACACAAGATAATTGAAACAATTATTCATCAGTATATGCATCATTACTAAAAATTAAAAGCACCTGCTCCGTCATCTGCTGAAACATTCCAGGACCAATTTGCTTATGATAAACCTCATTTCTACAATTACAACGCCTTTTGCCGGGGGCGGGTTTTAATATGTTTTTCTCTCTCCAAATCTGAAAATTGCAAAAGAAAAATGATCAACTCAAAGAGCAAATAGAACTGCATATGCCTAACATAGCTGTATCAAAAGAATGCAACACTAGCACCAGTACTTAATACTACATAGATATTGGAGGAAATAAGTTTGGCATATCCGAATGTACTACGCCCATCATGTTGTACAGATCTATGTTTCGTACTTTCTGTAAAGCAAGGATTAAAATAGCGGTTGTGGTGGGGGCAGCGGCTATTAGTCAAAATGCTACGTAGCGAGCAATATGTAGCGGTTGCAGTGACACGTAGCGGTGTAGCATTGTGAATTTTTTAAGTGGTAAAAAAAACTGAATATTGTATAACGGGCAATCTTGTGTTTTTTTAGTGATTTGAAATCATATAAAAGTAGAGACAATTTTAGTTAAAGCTACTGAGGAGGAGAAATAGGAAAAACAATGCTTAAAATTAAAATTGTTTGACTCTACTAGGTTTTAGACCATAGCGCCGTTATTTTCAAAATAGCATAGTGGCCTCAACCGCTACGGCCGATAATGCGGCCACTACGTAGCGGTATTTTGAACCATGCTGTAAAGCACTATGTTTCAAACTTTCTGACATAAAAAGTTATTTAAAGAATGCTAATACTGGTAATTGTAATAGTCTAGAATTGTTTTAAATAAAAAAATCAATAATATATCTAAAAATCTCAATCTGAAACATGAAAGTTCACGTCATGGATAGGATGGGCACATCTGTATCTGTCCTGGATTTCAGAAAATGCAGTCATATCCACAATAACCATATCAGTGACTGTATACTTAGCCTTTGTGATTTGCATTGTGTAACTAGATTTCCATTGTTAAAGATAGTTTTGTCTTATTGCTATGTAAGGCAATTATGTAATTTAATTGGCATTGGATATTTAATAAAATAGGTTAATTAGGTCAAACAGACATAATTGTCACCACCAATTGTTAGTTCTCGCCTTTTCTTTCTTTCCCTCTTCCATCAAGCCCTAGATCTATTATCTTTCTCTAAATATATGACTATCTAAGGTAAATGGTTGGAAGAAATCAATGTTGGCACCATCTAAATGAAATGGTCAGGATTTCTTTGACTAGGATGAATCTCAAACACCACACATCCACATAGTCCTCAATGAGGATAAAGTTTCAAGTTTCAACAAACATGGATTAGGAGGGCTAAAAGTACTACAATCATACCTATCAATTACAGAACTCAAAAAGTTTAACAATGTAAAGAATGGAGGATTTTTTGTGTATCAGTCCAACAATGTGTGAGATATGACGGGCCTGGGTCCAGGTGGCAGATCCGGTGTGCCCATAACCCGCAAAAAAACATCTGGGATACAAGGGACTCCACCATTCCCACATTGGAAATATCCAAGTTCTGACCCTGGGCTTATAAGTCAAACCCCGTGTTAACTCAACATGACGCGTTTTAAAGACGTGCAGCCCCAGATGCGCCATTAGAACTCCAAAGTTAAGCGTGCTCGGGCGGTAGCAATACTAGGATGAGTGACCATCCCGGGAAGTCCTCGTGCGCGCACGTGGGCCAAAGCGAACAATATCATGCTGAGTTGGGCGTGGCTGTGACACGATGCATATCATTTCAACCAGGATCAAATTACACCAATTCAAAGGTGATTGATGTAGTTGTGCATGAATATTTACTATTAGTAGTAGTGCAACACAAAAAATATTACAGGCGGTCTATAATAAAAATGGTTTTCTAGTAGTCTATCTATTATAATTTACAAGTAAGCCCAATGGATACACCGGAACCATGGCATCCAGCCATGTGCCCAACTTCCCTTTAAAACTCGACCAAAGCTTGGCATCCAAGCTTTGGTCGAGTTTTAAAGGGAAGTTGGGCACATGGCTGGATGCCATTGTTACCACAAGTTTGTTTTCAAAAAACAACCAATAAATAAAATCTCAAATTAATATTCATGAAAGTGAAATGGCTTTGAGAACTAAGGGAGCAACTGACCAAGCCCAATAAACGTGTCAAGCATACCTTTAAAGATCCTCCCATGTACAAATCTTCCAATGTAGCATCAAGTTCGACAATTACATCATCTCCTTTCACAATCTTCTCTTCCTCTTCAGGTGTACCACCGCCAAAAAAGCTAAAAGAAATTAAGGAAATATCATCATGTCAATGATGATGGTAGAATTGTCATCTTGAGAAGATGAAATATAGAACACACAGATAGAGAGAGATAGAGAGAGAGATATGTTGCTGAAATCGTGTGTCCCCTTTAGGGTACCAACACTTTTCATTATATAAGCCCAATTAATAGAATCCTATTACAAATCAAATCCTAAATTATAGCTACCTAATTGTA
Organism: Litsea cubeba; assembly: GCA_012931725.1. Taxonomy (NCBI): domain Eukaryota; kingdom Viridiplantae; phylum Streptophyta; class Magnoliopsida; order Laurales; family Lauraceae; genus Litsea; species Litsea cubeba. The sequence goes on along the minus strand of CM022950.1, from coordinate 2,135,107 downwards.
CAAGAGTTATGATTAAACTAATAGTAGTTTAACTATAATACAATAGCTAAAATTAGAAAAACAAGTACTGGGCCCAGATGGGCCTGCGCAGATGGGCTGGATTGACAGAAATATCCATTCAAGACTAGCCAAAATAACAAATACATTAATAATAGTCATTATTCATTACCATAAGATGATCACTAGAATAACATCTAAAAAAGTTGCACTCACGTGCAGTAAAAAATGATAAATAATGCAGTTTAGGTTATAGGATCAACAGTACACTTGAATAGCAAAGGTAAGATTTTTGCATAACTACAGTCCACAAAATGATGCACTGATGTTCAGTACTTTTTTTTCTTCTTTTGATTGGTAACTTCGAAATATATTAATATGAAGAGAAATTATAACCAAGCATAATATAGAAAATCATCCAGTATGGGCGTATTGGTTAAGAGGAATTTACCAGACACCACCCACAATTACACGACAGCAGCACTTAAATTACATAAACGATCAACCCCTTGCTTAGCTAGTGCATCTGCCATTCCGTTGGCCAATGTACTAATATGCTAAAAAGAAATTTGAGCCATAGGTGCTAAATGATTAATCTTGTTAAAGTAGAGGGCCCTTAAATGAGCTCAACCAATATATGGCATTCAATGAGTTACTCTCCATTATAAAGTTATGTGATGTGAAGTACAGTAGATACAAAGAGCTTCCAAAATACATATCCCCTAATGATGAATCTCCTTAAAGTTGATAGAACTACATCTTCCCAAGGGCCCCAAAATGAGCTCATCAAGTATAGTGGGCAAAACTTTTGCTCCATTAGAATCTTTAACTCGGATGTGTAAAGAAAGCATATACAATACTATTTCTTTACTTTGAAATAATACTCTTAGGACATCCAAACACCTTTTTTTTTTTTTTTTTGAACGACTAGGACATCCAAACATGTTACTAATTCACACTTTTAACAAAATGCATTACGAACAACATAAACAGCAATGGGGCACGATAGACTTACGTACTAAAAATATCTTGGAAGTTCATCCCACCACCTCTGCCCCCACCACCCGCAGCATGTTGCTTTAGGCCCTCTTCTCCATACCTATCATAGATATTCCTCTTCTCACGATCCGACAACACCTCATACGCTGATAAGAGTTAAATAAAATCAAACCAAACCAAATCAAATTTAGAAACAACAACAACATAAAAAGAAAGCACCCAAACTTCATAAAAACAGAAATCAGAAAACCCCACCATTGCTGATCTCAGCGAATTTCTTATTCGCCTCTTCGTTTCCAGGATTCTTATCAGGATGATACTTCAACGCAAGCTTTCGATAAGCTCGCTTGATCTGCTCGTCCGACGCGCCTTTAGGAACTTGCAGCATGTCGTAATAGCTCTTCCTACAGCAATCGAAACAAAAAGAGGGGAAAAATCAAAATGAAAGAGAAAGAAAGAATCTTTACGATTGAAAAGGGAATGCTAAAGCGAGAATTCAAAGAAACGTTCTTCGTTTCTTACCCTGCGATCGAAGAAAGGAGATGGGATAGGAGGAAGACGAATAGAAGGATCCATGTCCTTCGATTCACCATTGAGAAGAGATGTGATCTCCGCTCTGAGATTCTAGGGTTTTGGCTCTCAGTTGTAGAGATTAGTGGGAGGAATTAGGGTTTGAATAGATCTCAAATGCGCAAAATCGAAGAGAAGTTAGGGTTTCTAGAGAGAGATCTTTGCTTCTGCTGAAATGCTCTTCCTCTCTCTCTCTGAGTCGAAGACGGAAGGAAGACCTGGATCGGCGTCTTTATGTTAACTTTGCAGCGGGCTGGTAGCGTACTCTCTCGGGAGCACTCGAAATTATAAGCCCGGATCGGGGTTGGGGGGCATCTTCCTAATCACTTGATTAATGGGGGTGGGTGGGCGCATCTTCCTAATCACTAGATTAACGGCCAATATGATTGTTTGAGGCTAATGGTGACGGAGGCTCCAATCATCATCCTAATCTATTAATTAACGAACGATAAGTTTTCATCGTCCAAAAAATACATAATCGATTCATTAGCTTAGTCAGTTGGAACGGCCAATATGATTGTTTGAGGCTAATGGTGACGGAGGCTCCAATCATCATCCTAATCTATTAATTAACGAACGATAAGTTTTCATCGTCCAAAAAATACATAATCGATTCATTGGCTTAGTCATTTGGAATGGGTGTCGAGCCTTTGATCGGTGATTATCAAAGGGTTCCTGTTTGATATTTCAATTCGGATGGATCATAAGATATGTACTATTAGTGTTTAGAAATGCAGTGGTCACCTTATTATACAAGAGTTCGGATCTCTTATTTCATAAAATTTCTTTTTTAATTTTTTTTATTCTAAAAAGCAATTAAGAGGGTGTAGTAGCTGGCATAAGATTTTACACGGTCATTATAAATTAGATGAAACAGTATCTCCTTATTTCTATGAAAAAAAGAATCCGAACTCATTATAAAATTCTGCAAACAATTATTAAATAATTGTTGTGACTTTTAATTTTAAGGTCTCAGATTTTATGATTTTATGATTTTATGTAGGGATGATGGATGGATAAATTTTAGATGGTAAATGAGTCCCAACTAATAAAAGTAAGTGTGTGATCCAAGGTGGGCCATGCAGTTGTCCGGAATTATATGTTGGTTTTCAGTTTTGCAAGAACATGCCATGGGGTGTGTTAAAGGTGTGCTCCCACGGAGTACCTGACTATACCCGGGTCAGCCGTATGAAGACCGAAGGAGGGACGTGGATCTTTGAAAACGAGCCAATGAGAGGAAGCCAGTTAAGCTAGGAGCCAATAAAGAATTACCACGTGGCATACTAGAGGGCTGTGCCTTTCTTCGGTTCGGAGCTTCAATAATAACGGAAGGTTCGTTAAGACTTTCCATAATACAAAAACTACAGTGGCGAAATGATGGAGCCACGATAGAAAGTTTGCAAAGCCAATATCCAAACGGTTTATTATTAGGGTAGTTAGAATTGAAGGAAACCACATCTCATTCAGCCGTCCATAAAATTCATCAGCCTAATAATCTTTCACATGTGTGTGTAGAGTTCTATTTCTCTATCTAGCGTGCATGCCTATTCCTTGTGTGATATGAGTTCGATGCCCCCACTTGCATGGGTGCTCTCATGGGTCTCAATTTCAGCCCTTCGAGAAAAATCTTGGGTTATTTAAAAATCTCTGCACTAGAATTCTTTTATTTATCCATTTAGGTTTTGTTTGATGACATAGGCTTGGGTTTGCTCTTCACATCATATGTTTGACACTCCAAATTTACTTGATGCACATGTATTCCAGACATATGTTTACATGGCAAAATTAGTCGTGTAAGCTAAATATAGGGATGTAAATGGGTCCTCGATTGTCTGATTACCCGGAGATTCTGACCCATTAAAAATAGGATCTAGGTCCTTATTTAGGCACCGATAAGTAAATGGGTATGAGTACGGTTCCACCTTGGTTCAGACCCGTGAACATGAGAACCGACATATTACCCCAATTTTCAAAACTTTCTCCTAAAAATCATATTTTTTAAATATCATTATCTACATAGACTTGGACCCGTATCTAGACCCGTCCCATATATGATTATAATTCCGATTCCGGAGCCAAGAAACCGGTTCCAAAACAGTTTTAAGTCCAAAACCGACCCGTTTACAACCCTACTCAAATAGCACGAGATACCCTCATTTAGCTAATAATAATAATAAATTTCTTGAATTTGAACGGAGAAAACCCTTTTTTTTTAAGTGTAAGTACTGACACACCCACCCTACACGCACTCACACAAACCCCTTGCATTCGCCTTACAATAAATTGGTGATCGCTAGTTGTTGTTGTAGAAGGGAGCTACCTTGACTAAGCTACCGGTGAATGGAGAAAACTGTATATAGAGCTCTATCTTAAAAGTATTTAGTTATAAAAAAGAAAATATTGGATAATTAAATCAATTGTATTAATCAAATAATTAATTATACCAAAGAAAATATGACTTTTCCCAATGAAAAGTTATCTCTTTTACTTTGTTTTGCAAAAGTTAATAAATAAACGACGACTTCATGAACTATTAATTTAATCATATGCAATGATCATGTTATTAATCATATGCTCAATCTTACAATGAGACAACTCTTACGAAGTAAAAACCAATGACATTTCATACAATAAAATTGCTTTCATTTTGAGTGATTCAGATTTTCAATTGATGGACCCCCATTGTGGACTCATACACTTAGTGGGACCTGCATTTGACCTATATATGGAGTGATCTGGTATCGAGTCTAATCTTTATTGTTATTAGATATATAGCATAAGTCCCCTTTGAGTGTTTCGCTCACTCTTTGCATGAGTGGGAAGACCAGTGCAACTCCATAAAAGGGCCCTCCTATTGAAAATCCAAAGCCCTACGCTTGGATAGAATGTCCCCAATTTTATTCCAAAAAGATTGCTCCCATTGTAGGATTGTTATCACATCACTAAGCTTACTCGCCAACATGCTCATGGTTGAGTGGTATTTGCACTTGCCACCTTGGTAGCACCGACATGCCATGGATCGATAACCCCGAATCTTTATTTCTATAAATAATAATTTAATTTAACACAAAGAATCAAAGCAGACAACAACAACACAGAACAAGCAAGAGTCTTTATGTTTAGATATCACTCCTACTAGTTGTTAGTTTTATGGACTCAATCCAGTAGATGATATAATAAATTGATTAATTTATTTATTTATCTATATATTCATGCTTACCTTTCATGAGATGAATGGTGTTTTATTAACTCGCACATAACCAATACGAATGACATGATGGTTCAAGAGATGAACCGGAGTCCATAAGTATACTAGATGCAATACATGTATATGGATGAGATCTACATACGGGAGACATGTATAGCAAATTTTATACTTGAAAATATTCACAACTAGTGATGAGACTAGACATCTCATCTGATGATATGCATGGCATAATACTAATAACTACCCTTTTATTTGAATTTACTAGTTGTTTATTTTTTCTTAAATGTTCTAATTATAGGATTTTTCTTATTATGCAGGAATTAGAAGGCGCTGAGCATATTTGAGCTTAATTCAGAAAGGTTTAAAGCTAAAGTCCCATTTGAGAAAAGATATACACAAAGAGTATATAGGCTCGTTGGAGGAGAGCTTGAATTTCAAGTTAGAGGCCATGAGTTCAAGACTTGGCACAATTTATTTTTATTTTTGGAGATCGAATTTGGTGGCCCCCACCATATCTAATGCTTGCTAATGGTTGCTAAAAATTAGCAATCAACTTTAAAAGAAGGGAAGGAATCTCATGGACATCAATAAGAATGGTATTCTTTAGCAAGTGATCAAATCATGAAGGAAAGAAGATTTTCGGAATTGTAGCTATCCTACGCAAGCTTTACTCTTTTGACCATAACTTGTGCCACAAGACTCCGATTAAGGCAAGATCAGATGTGTTGGAAAGAGGACTTAAAGGAGAAGAATATCACGTCTCATGAGGATCTCCCAATTCTGATGTTTTGGGGGTCAAAACAGGCTGTCAATTGGAGGGATATGGGGGATGACGAATTTGAAAGATTTATCTTTTTTTTTTCTTCTTGTATTTTTTTCTTTTTAAGGGGAGGCTCTCTCTTGCTCCAGGAGTAATTTAATTTTTCTTTAATCTTTGTTAGAAAGTGAAGGTGGAGATTGAGTGGTGTAATAAACAACTTTGAAGGCTTTCAATAATGAAGATTTGCTTCTTTATTGTTGTTTGTTCTACAATGCTTGGCTAATCCGTGGATTAGGGTGGAGGAGGAAACCAAAACCGGTGAGATCGTTCCTTATTCTTTTATGTCTTTTCCTCATTATGCTTAATGATTTAAAAGATTCTCCTTCATGAATGTTATTCAACTTCTGATTTTGTAAAGATTATTTGGAATGTCTTTTACTTTTTATGCTTGATCTTGACATATCATGTTTAGGTTAAATTCATTTAATGGTTTGTTCTTGATCTTGATAAATAGTGATTAGAGTTTCAACATATTGAAGTGAAGGGAGTCTTAGGTACTAATTAGAGAATTTAATTTGTAAGAAAAAAAAAGTTTTCAAAGCTAAATCTTTCGATCTAAGGCAGTTTCTTGCACATTGGATTGAGTTTTGTTGGGATAATACTATGATGTAATTTTGGAATGATTAAATCTATTTTGGTGAAATCCAATACCCTGATCTCTCTTTCTCTGATTAATTTGTGTTTAGATTTCCTTTTATATCATTTTAGTTATCAATTTCTTGATTAATTGTGGTTTTAAAATCTCTAGTGTGAAAACTGATCGAGGATTTTTGGATCTTGTTTTACAAATCTCTGTGGATCGACCCGTATTTGCCATTATGTACTTAATATAAAGTTGTGTGATTGCGGTTAATAATTTGAGCGCATCATCTGACAAGGTTGCAATACTTTGATTACTATGAGTTAGTGTGATTTGTCTCGATCATCAGAATGTAAAATTATGGATCATAGTGCTGGTACATTGGATGTATTGAAGGACCATGAAAAACACCTTATAAACGATGTTTTTACTTTAAGGTATGCTCTCATAATTCCCTAGCAGTAAGCTCTCAATTTGAGACATTAATGAACTCAAGTTTCTATCTATTCATTTGCTTTGAATCACCAATGAGTGAGGAAAACTGTAGGTCAACACCTCGGTGATTTGAGTACGTGGTAGTAGAGCCGTGGGAATATTCAATGGTCAAGATGGAATCTATCTTTTAATATCCCCTTGCGCTAATTAATGGATTTATCATTGGTAAGTGCGCACCCATTCAAATTAAAAGTTAATTGGAAAGGTACTTATAATCATTATAATTAATTGGGGCTCAGGGATAATAAGATGTGGATCTAAGTTTGGAAGACATGTCCAATTGATTCATGGATATTGATAGAGGGGCCTATTTGTGGTAATGTGGAAGTTTACGGTCTTCTATGTAATATTCCTAAGACTGGAGTTAATTGCATTTATATAGTGGAGTTATTTGCAATTAATTGTGGGCCCGAATTACATATGAGATGTGGGGTCGCGAGTCCCAGCTGGAGCCAGCTTTCTAAGGATTCCTAGTGGTCCTCACGCTAGCTCAATTATAAGAAAGATATTAATTCTAGTTGAACTCTAAAATGTAAGTTACTATTTCTATTTGAAGTGAGACTTCTAATAGTGGTAATAGTAAACTTATTAATTTTAGTGGAAGTGAGAATTCTATTTTAATTAGAAAGGAATTAGAAAGTTACTAATCATATTTAAAGTGAGACTTCTAATTATGATATAGTAAGTTACTAATTATTGTGAAAGTAAGACTTCTATTTTAATTAGTAAAAGAAGATAAACTTACTAATTCTTATGGAAGTGAGGCTTCTAATAAAAATTAGTAAGTGGCGCTTGCATAAGTTATAAATAGAGGAGATATAGGGCTGGACTTGCTTGATGTTATTCCTTGCTTAGGAATTTACGCCTAAGAGGTTCAAGTCCAAGAGTTGGACGTCCAGCCCCCTTTGTGCAAGAGTTGCACATACACATTCTCCTCTCACTCTTCTAGTTCTCCTTCTAGTTCATCATTTGAGTTCCTAGTAGTTTTTTCTTGGAGATCCCACAATCTTCTTGAGAAAAAGATAATCTGATACGGGTCATAGCGTGGAAGATCAAGAGGTATTGGATATTCCTATTTGATACGTGAAAGTGTTTTTATCATCAAAGAAAGACGTAACTTCTCCATTAGAGCACAGCCGAGCTCCAAATATATAATTTACTTCCTTGTATGTTGTAGATTTGTTTGTAGCTTGTATGTTACTGTTTCTATCTTTTAGATAGATTGTTTTACTGATTATGATGGCTGAGATTGAGGACGTGGATCCTGTATTGGGTTTTAGAGCCTCGCTGCATTAAGTGGATAAAAAAGTTTTTGAAATATATCCTAGAGGCCCACTTATTTCCAATACTAGTACCATCAGCATGGCAAAAAAATAAATAAAAAATAAACAATTATCTCCCTCTCCATCTCTCCTTCTCCAAAAGTTCTCCATACTACTACATTTTTTGCGATATCACAATTCTTTATTGTGATATCGCAAAAAAATTATTGAATCATGCAATATTGCATAAAACTACACCTTTTTCCTTGTATTTCAATGTCTGTTTCCAATAATATAATTAATTTTCATGACGTTGCAATAATGTTGAGGGAAATATTTCCACTTTGGTCACCATGCATGAAAATCAACAGCTACGGTCACTGCAAAGCGGAAAAAAAAAAAAAATTCTCTAAACTAAGCCAAATGGCTGATAAATTTGGATATGGATGCTATGATTGGATCGAGGCCCAACTTGGAGTGGAACTCACAGGCACATGATATTTATTTTAGAGCTGAATACGAAGTTTTAAAATTGGACCAGCTAATAATAAACTAAGACAAATAGAAATTCTCAAGACACTTCAAATAAGAAATACTAAGAAAATTTAAAAGGTCCAATGGTGGTTCAACCTTACACTACAAGAAAATGTTGAAAAGTCAACCCACCTTTTACAAACTCTTTGTGAAAAAAAAAAATGATAACTTAGAATCTAGAGCTCATTTGGAATGCTAATTTAATCTAATAAGAGTGGGGAAGCTTAGGTCACAACAAAAACTCTAATTTTTAAGTCCTAATTTATATTTAGTTTGTTTGCTGAAATTTTAAATAAAAAACTCTAATTTTATTTCATAGATGATATATAAATTTGAAAGGCGACGACGGGCCCACTGTTCTAAGTAAATTGTGGTCTATTTTGACTTCTCTCATAGCTATCGATGATTGAAAAATTGCTTTATAATTTGAATCACAAATATTTCTTGTCATAAATGAAAAATGAAATAGGAATAAATTATACTTGATAAATAATAACAATATTTGTGACTTCCTTCCACTCCTTTTCATGATATTTATTATTATTAATTTTAGTTTCTTTCTTTTGATATATATACATATAAGGTAATATTCAGGTAAGAACTAGTTCTCACATATTATAAGAGAACTTTTTTGTAGGGCCCAATTGTGGGCCCCATTTGGGGATGGGACCAGGGGGGATGGAAAGATCTATGTGAGATCACCCTAAGTATCAAGTTTGACCCCAAACCAATGCCCCTAACCCCTTCATCCGTGGCCCACAAGTTTAATGGCTTTATATTCAAAAAAATATTCAACCCTCGATCCAACGGTTCAATCCATCCGGATGTGTGTCTATCCTTGAGATATGTGACTATCAAGGGGTTCCCTATTAGTTACTAGGTTTGGATAGGTTTTTAGTTGGGCCCCACAAAAAAGTTCTCATATAATATGCGAGAACTAGTTCTCACTTGAATATTTCCCATATATATATCTTATAGTTTTGATAAGTTCCATAAATCAACCCATTCTCTTTAACCAACAAAAGAAAAAGAAAAAGAAGACATTCCGAATAACTTTTTTTTAGTGTGTGGCTTACTTTTTATTTAGTTTTGTAACTCTTTTTAGAGGCGTTCGCATTCCTTTGATTAGAGGTTTAATAAACACCCTAAAATATAAATAAAGGTCTAAAGTTTGAAATAACCTCTTAAATTAGGAGTTTGTAAACCACCCTAGATTCCAATTTATCAAATCTCTTCTTTGATTTCTCATTAGCTAAGAACAATTTAAATAACCCGAAGGGGTAGCTCATTTGGCTTAAGACCACTGTTTGCACCCGGAGGTTGTAGGTTCAAAACTGCACTACTACACTGGGGCTATAGGGGAGTTTATCCGGCTTCCCTCTGGGCCCGGAGGAATTAGTCCAGCCTGCATAGTTTAATCAAAGGCAAGAGGTCTAGATTGAGCCAAACCAAACTCCGACATGCAAAAAATATTCTCCCATCAGGCCCAATTTTACACTCATCAGACATTCACTATCGAATTGAATTTCATAAGTAAACAATAGTTAAAGCACCATTAAAATTAAAAAATTATTAAATTAAGGGTTAAAATAATTTGATGGGGCTGAATTATTGGACGGCGGTCCTCCATAAAGAGAGCTTTCCAACTATTCTCCCACTTTGATCAACATGCATTTAAGAGGATCCAATGAACTGGAGCACATATGAATACTATGCGAGCTGCGCTGGAGGAGAAAATTGTCTAACTGGTTCGATTGAAGGTAAGAGACTGAGGTTTTGAATGAGAACCGGGGATCCTCTAGTTAGTATATGCGCACCATGAGTGATCCACTCACAGTAAGCTACTTCACCACAAAATCAGGTGGGGCTGACGCGATCTTTGAATGGGAACAGCTGCACGCATTTTATACTGATGTGACTTTCAAATTAAATTATAATATGTAGTGGTTCATATTCAATATATGTCAAATTAGTATGATTAACCTAATTTTTGAAGAGAAGGGCTCCTTACTTGAGTGGTAAGGAGCGACACTTCTCACTTTGCTGCAGAGGATTTGAATCATGGATTCGCCACTTCTTTTCGTATGTGCGGACTCCCTTTTCTCTTGTGTGGGTTGTCCTCCTATGTGTGTATGCTCTCTCTTGGGTCCCAGCGAATCGCTGGTAAGCGGCAACACGACTGCCAACCCATTTCCTTTTCTTGTATTTAATGCATTTTCCGAGGAGTCTTCCTAAGTTTCTATGGGTCTTGTCATGCCAAACTTATTTCAAGTAGATTTTTTCATCTTTCTCCGGGCCTTATTTCCCATGCACATAAGAAAATTAGCCTATGTTAACTTCTTTTCAGGTCAAGTCAGGTTGGAATGCTCCTCTAGAATTCAGGTCTGATTTTTTTTTTTCTTGACGTGGGTATCCCCATGGTATTTTCACCCAACAGGACAATTTGGGTCTGAATTTAGTTTAGCCAAAACCAAATCCAACAGGCCAGAAAGCCCACAAAAAAACCCTCCGTGACCGTCATCTGATGGAGAAAACCAAACAAAAGATGTGCTGCCTCTGTTACAATCCAAGCAATCATTTAAAAGATATACACATAATCCTGAAAAGAATAAAGATTGTTTCCAAAAGGAACACCCAAATCTTAAATAACTATGAACATATACAACAGCCATAGGTACCTCATTTCCTGAACTCAAAAGACATCATGTCATGAGCCAAACAATAACAAGCATCTGCAATCTTTCTTTCTGTCTTGGAAAGAAGCTTCTATGCTCAAAAGGTGCCCAGAATAAAACATTCCCATTGTAATAATAACAGCAATATTACTCATGATAATAACAGTAATATTACTCATGATAACAATGAAAGTAACCTACAAATGGAGAGACAGATTCAACTCAGGCCTACAATTAATTTTTGTTCACTAGTCATATCTCCTTGGCCTACAATCTACTTCTCTTCACTGGTCCCATCTCCTTAACCTTTGCCCTCAGCAAATGCTTCTGTACCTTCCCAGTCGCTGTCTTCGGCAAAGGCCCAAACACCAGAGACTTAGGAACCCAATATGCTGGCATCTTCGCACGGCAAAACTTCATGATGTCCTCCGCCAAACGCTTCTCATCTGAGCCATCTGAACCTCGCTTCAATGTGACAAAGGCACAAGGTGACTCTCCCCACCGGTCATCCTGCCGAGCTACAACTGACACCTCCAAAACTGCTGGATGTAAGTAAAGGATGCTTTCAACCTCCAGACTGCTGATATTTTCACCCCCAGAGATGATTATGTCTTTTGCACGGTCCTTAATTTCTATGTAACCATCTGGGTGTTTCACACCCAGGTCTCCAGAATGAAACCATCCATCTGCAAAGGCCTCTTTGTTGGCTTTCGGGTTCTTTAAGTAGCCCTTCATCACCCCATTCCCACGCATCACTATTTCTCCAATGGTTTTACCATCACTGGGGACAGACGCCATGGTTTTACTGTTGACTACATCTAGGCCTTCCAGGCCAATGTAGCGCACGCCCTGCCGTGCATTGAGACGGGCTTGGGTTTCAAGGGGGAGTGAGTCCCACTCTGCCTTCCAAGTGCACACAGTAGAGGGTCCATAGGTCTCAGACAGGCCATAGGTGTGTGTGACACGAAAACCGCGCTCTCTCATGGCAGCAAGTACAGATGGGGGAGGAGCCGCACCAGCTGTATTGACATGAACAAGGCGAGGGAGGGGAAGGATTGTATCCTCTGGAGGTGCATTGATAAGGGTATTGAGAACCACAGGCGCAGCACAAAAGTGGGTCACCCCTTGTTGGGCTATGGCCGAGTAGATAGCCTTTGCATTTACCTGCAAGCATTTAGCAAAGCAAGAAGCACAATTAATAACAGTGCTTAAAGAGTATTTTGTCTATGAATAGCAAGAATTAACCACAATACAAAAAAGAATAAATGAGAAGAAAACAACAAATGTTTTAGCCCAAAGTTCAAAACAAAACAGTTCACACGGGGGCGAGTCCTATGATCTCTGACATCACATGATCCTCAGTCCTTGATTTACAATGGAGTCTTGGATCTTTGACTGTTGATTAATGGGCCAATCCATGGAACCAAGAGGGCAGTGCTGATTGAGAGAGACATGCAGCAACTGTTCACAATTAGCCTGGAAAAAGGCTACGGATACAATCTTCTAATTTGATTCCGTCAAGGGGATGGGCAATCTGTGCTGCTTATTCAAACTCCAAATATTTAAAGAGGAGCTTCGTACACTATTCTGGTTCCCACAGTAGTCCTGAAGAATGTCCTTATTCATTGTGAAGTTGACAACCCACCCAATTCATGGGAGGCCCATCATTGGAGTGGAGAGTCCATGACACCATATCAAGCAGTCCTTCCAAGTCATTCAATCAAAATCTTATACAGAAGGTGTTGAAGATGAAACAATTCAACACAGGAGACAGAATAAGAAAAAAAGAAAAAATAAAGAAAAAGAAATGAAAAGCATCTAATAACTTGAGGATGTGTTTGGTTCAACTTCCTAAAAGTGCTTGCCTTTGAAGAGCTCAAAGCCCTTAAGATCTCATTTGGTTATTAGAATTTTAAAAGGGCTTTTGAAGAAGTCAAAGTCAAAATTAGTTTTTTTGGAAAAGCAAACCTAAATTATACAGTGTGAAAAGTCCACACTTAGTTATAGTGCTAGATTAATTTGCCCTAAATTATTTGTTCCTCCTCAATACAGGGTGCAGTTTAGGGCGCCTGTTATCATTTAAACAATTAAATGGCAGCCACAACCTGCCACAGAGTCCTCAGTTAAGTGGACAGCTTAACCATATGATTGTGGAGAGGTGGAGCCAAATGGCTGTCTTACTGGTTAACCACAATAGCAATTTGCCCCCACTGACCCCCTTGCACTTGCTGGATTCTCTTGCATTAAGAGATCATTAAACCTGAGCGGAAGCAGTTAAACCCAGCATACAGGTTCCTCATAGGTAGCAAAAAAACTCATGGACTTCTATAAAGCTTAATGGGCCCAACGACAACAAATTTGAAATTTATCGATACCGGTATATAACTCAGCTGAGTCACACACTGACTTGTCCAAGTTGTAGGGGCTCTGTGCTTACTGAGTTGGTATAAGTTGACTGAGTCGCATGTTTTTGACCGGGATTTAATTCCATGGTTACATGCAAAACACATGGTGAACAAGATACTGTGACTGCACAGTGCCCATAGGGTTCACACGAATCTGGTGTTTGGAAGCATTGTGTGCTCCTTGATACCAAGCCCGAAAACCACCTCAATCGTCAAAACACAACTATTCAATAAATGGTTAAGAAAGACGGAACAATAAATCACATTCAACAATTATAAAATGGGGGGCCCAGTATTAGATGGCAGGCAGCTCTTCCAATCTAGGGAGTTTCAGGAACATGATTTATCCATGGTTAGGTCCATCAGATCACAAGTTTATGAAGATATCAGTAGCATGGCTCACCAGTAGAATCAGTTTGAAAGAAAATAAATCTCAACATCAAAGATTTCATATCGAATTTGGGACCCATCCACATTTAACATTTATATTGTCCAGGTTATCCATAGATATTTGGTGCATGTTAGTTATATGTTTTGCATCAGATAATATATTCTGCATGTAGATAGTTGTGCATGGTTAACTGCAAGTCTATTTAGCTGTTCATGTCCTTCAGAGTATACTTTAAATGATTAGAAGGACGTGTGTATGTTTGAATGTAATGAGTCAAAGAATCTTAAGGGAGATTGAAGTGCAATCAATGTGTTTAAATGTAATGTGCTAATAGTTAATGTTCGCACTGTAGTGATTAGTAAATCAAGTGTCCTATAGGATATCATAGCACAGTTCTTGCATTTTGAAGAATGCATGCATGTCACTTACTCTCGTAAGTTCTCATAAGGTGTCACTAACTATTCTTCCATGTAATAGCCAATATGAGCTCTATGAAATGAAAGGAAAAGCAAGATTCTAGTTTTGTTCATTTCTCTTGTTATGTGATTTTCAGTGAGTGGAAGCTTGAAGTCTAGTTCGCACGGGGCTACTTTGAAGTAATTTACCTTGGGCATGCGGATAATCTTGCAACACTAGAGTATCTGCATTGTCATTTACATTTCTTATTCATATTCCTTCTACTGCTAGAGGTTTGAGGGGGAGTGAGGTTTGGGAATTGCTTGATTCTTTTTCACCTCTTGTATCGTGGTCTGGACCTGGTGAGGTTGACTCGAACTGCATTACTATTTTAGGTAAGCATATCACTGGCTCCACAAGAAAAATAAATATACTAAAAATATCACTGGCTGAGCATCATTTAATTCCTCATTGTTTCCATCAATCAAGAAGATCATAAATAACAAAGGAGAGAAGTCGTTGCAAGTGAAATTTCTTTGCTAAAGAGGCATACCTGGCGGAGGCATATGCTTGTCCCACAGAGAGCTGCAAGCGACCAGGTGTAACACCAACCATTGCAGTGAAACATGGGCAATGTCCAAAGGTATATGGCCCCTTCATTCATCCCCCATATAAGAGCTCCACTTAAGGCCATTAGGTATGCCCCCCTGTGGCTCAACACCACACCCTTTGGGCTGGATGTTGTCCCAGAAGTATAGCCTAGAGCAATGCTTTGCCACTCATCATTTGGAGGGCTCCAAGCAAATTCAGGGTCACCATCTTCAAGAAACTTCTCATATTCAATGGCCCCTTTTAGTATAGCAATTTGAACTGGCATGGGGTCGCAAGTTTCATCTTGTATGACAATTAAAAGAGGATGCTTGAAATTGCTTTTCTTCTTATCTGCTAAAATCCTTAAAGCTTCCTCTGCTAAGGAAAAGAATTCCTGGTCAACCAAGATAACTGCAGCTGAAGAATGGTCCAGAAGGAAAGCAACGGTTGAAGCATTTAACCGAATGTTGACACAGTTCAACACAGCTCCAGCCATAGGAACTGCAAAGTGAGCCTCATAAATAGCTGGGATATTTGGAGCAATTACAGCAACCTGGAAAAAAAATAAAAGAATAAATTAACAATAATGTTCTCTGATTCAGAGCAGAGTTTCAGAAGTATATAGATCATCCACAGGTTTTGATAATATAAATGTGCAGAATTTCTCAAAAGGGCAAAGAAAACAGAAAAGTACTGAAAGTCAGCCATGCAATGCCAAAAGCAGAGCAGTCAAGAACATGGTCAACAGAAACTATGTAGCTTGGACATGGACGTGAATTTCAGTATGACAAGTGCCCAATAAAGGAACTTCAAAAGGCCTAAATTGCCGAGTCATCCATAAAGATATATTTGTAAATAAATTTTACGTGTTAGAACTTAGATGCATATTGCATTTAGTCAGAGTTAAAAAAAAAATATATCATACACGTGTATGTGTTTGTGTGCATGTTAGGAGAGAATGAAAAAAATTCCATTTAAAAAAGAAGAAGAAGAAAATTCATTGATGCACATGTGGAGTACAGAATATCTCATATTATTTTAAGAGATGCACATGTGGGGTACAGATTGATGCACATGTGGAGTCCAGTAGGATCAAGTTGACTTGATAAAGTGATTGATTATCTGAATTTGATTAGGATTGCATAAATCTTCCTACTATTAGAAGGAGAAACTCAAATAAATGGTATTCTTCCTACAATGGAGATCTCTTCCTACTATCAGTAGGACCATCTCCTCTGGCTGTAGACCACTTTCACATTGCTCCTCTTATTCCCTTTTTTCTGTACTTAGATTCTCATATTCGGATTTAGCAGGGTAAGTTAATGTGTTTTAGTGAAACATAAGTTGTGTCCAAGTCGGTGAATCCAAAAATATAGGATTCATAGATTAAGCATAATATTTACTAAATGCTACTTTTCAAAAAAATATATATACGAAATACTAATTCTTATAACAATAAAGATTTGAATATTCCAGTTAAATTAAATTTCAAAAAGAAGGAAGAAAAAAAGGGAATTTATCAAGTGCAAAAGAATGCTTGAATTAGCACTAGAAGAATTTGCCGAAAGTACTAGAAGAATCTGCCAAAAGTACTAGAAGAATCTGTGAATGATCTTATGGTGTCATGCCCGATAGACTAACAAATTGCTCTTTTTAAAGAATCCGTGCAATTTTAACTATGCACATACCATGAAAATACAATGTTGGAGGCTGGAACTATGTACATAGTACTACATAAAGCTATGAAAATACAAGTGGAAAAACACTTCGCTTTCCTGAATAAAAGTATCATTGTATAGAGAAGAGCCCTAGTACATTTGGAAGGTGCTCATTATTGCAACTGCAGGATTGCAGGCATGAGTCATGTTATCATTGAAAGAAAAAGGAAAAAAAAGTGCCATGTCATAAATGTCTGCTTGTAGAATAAAGACATATCAGACATGGTAACATTTTATCAATGAGTTGCATCAGTTCCAGAGGTTGAAAGCATAGAAGACGTATCTTAACTCTTAAATGGGGCATGTCCAAAAGTTAAAAGAAAATTAATTAGATGGTGGAAAGAACTCTTAAAGTTGAAAGAAGACTAACTAGATGGTGGAGAGACTCTTAAATGGGGTCAAGAACATATTTCCAAAGAAGTGGGCTCTCTTTTAGAGTATGTGAAGCATGTCTAAAAGCTGAAAGCAAACAAGCTAGATGGTGGAGAAGTTTTTCCACTTTGACACTAGCATCATTGTTTAATATCATGTACAAAACTTTGAAAAACAAGGACCTTAATCTCTTTCATTGAGCTCACCATGGTACCTCCAGCTCAATACACCCTTGCAGCTGGTGAAGGAGTGTGCTTTTTTGGTCATCATACAAACACAAATAAGGTCGATCATAGAGTTAAGCTACATAGCTAGAATAGCTTTTTCATTAATTCTCACTTGCATCGCTTACACAAGTATTCTCTGAACCATACAATGCGATCGCCTATAACACCGATTTCCAAGTTCCAAACTCGGCCACATACCATGCAACTCCATGACAATGGGAAAATGGTAATTGGGTTGTGAAGCTTTCAAATTCAAAACCGGTCCTCCATGGATCAATCTTAAGTAACTGTTATCTAATGAAAGCATAAATTCCCAATCTGAGCTATTTTGGAAGATCACTAAAGTATGCACAAATTATGAGATAAAAAAAAAAATTATATTTTTTTTTATATCAGTAGTCTAAAACTCACTAAAAAGAATGTACAAACTAGATATAAGGAAAAGGGGAGAGAAAAAAAATATAATGTCAGTCATATTTTATGACTAAGACTATGGTGGAAAGATCATTGGAGAGTGAGTCCTAATACAACATACAAGTAAAACAAGAATCACCCCTGAATAAGGTTATATAATTCCATAATTCTATTATTTGATTAAACAAGGGCCTGATTGGATATATGGGGCTCTAGAATCAGAATGAGCCTCTGCCATTCCAAAATCTCCAGAGATGCTAGATACAGTAACTAAAAATTACATGCTGCTATGAATCTATTGTCTGGATGACGGTACCTTCAACTTCTTTTGGACCTTTGGGAAATACAAGGAATGATCAAAGCTCACGTTTCTGCGGGAATCAGAGTTCCCTGAAGGAGGTTTCTAAGATCAACTTTTTGGAGTTCTATTAGCTATCCAAATATTAAATTCAACATCCAAAACAGTGATAATCTGCATATTCTACGAGATTTTTCCATTTCTGTCATATCAAAACCAGGATCAAAAGTAATGCAAACATATGAGAATGCTTTGGTTTTTTTAAGCCAATTTTGGCATTTTTAAAAATTCACATCTATGAAGGGAGTCAGAAAGTTGAAAAGGATCTACAGTTTAGATTAAACGTTAGATCACAGGTTTCACTTGTTTAGTTTACAACGTGATCCAAGAAAACTTTTAAGTGCTTAGTGCTCGACTCAGTTTAAAATATCACCACATGATGACCATTAAGTGAAACTTATGGGTGATTCTATATGCACTCCCTTTATGTGCTGTACACACCCACATCCCCTTTACATGAACAGTGACTGTTCATGTAAAGGGGATGTGGATCACTGTTCATGTAAAGGGGATATGGGTGTGTACAGCATTATGGGAGGGTGCATATAGAATCTCCCGAAACTCACTGTTCATGTAAAGGGGATGTGGGTGTGTACAGCACATAAAGGGAGGGTGCATGTAGGATCTCCCGAAACTTATACTGTTTAAAAAAAAAAAAAGTGAAACTTACACCGTTTTTTCCGAGTGCTGCCCAAGTCTTGATCGAGTCAAATCAAGTTTTGACCCAATGGTGACAATTTCAAGTTTTGACAAATCCATAAATCTAGCCAAGTCGAGTTGACTCAGGCCAAATTAATATGAGACTTTTTTTTGAGTTCTAAAAACTGTACTTAGGCTTCCATTTCTCCCTTGAGAGGATATCTTACTTAAAGGGGTGTGTCTATGCATTGAGAAGATTCCGCTTTCCACGTATCTCAATTTGTACAAAAGGAATCTTGCATTCATTTCCCTTACATAAGAAATCAAAATCCTCTTTTCCAAGAGAAAAATTTGTCATTGCATGGATAATTAGAAAAAATTACCTCTCTCCTGCGGATTTCTCTCGTTGCACAAATTGCTTAGCACGGATTATTGTACTAGTCTACAATTAGATGGGAACAAAATCTCAGTTCCGTAAATCCCCAAAAATCGTGCGAATCACTGTTTCACGTTCCAAAGATGTAATTTTGTATACAGATTGAGTCTTTTTTTGAAAGTACATCCAAACACACCTTCCTAATCATGAGCTGAACATCAAAATCAGGGAAATGAATAGAGAGGAGAGAGAGGAAGAAATGAATTACTGACCGTCTGTCCGACGCCGATCGAACGGTTGGAAAGAGCCGAAGCGAGTCGACGGCATCGGTGGTAGGTCTGGAGCCACGTGTAGTGACGAGAACCGTGGACGAGGGATGTACGGTTGGGATGGATGAGAGCAGCTCGCTCGAGGAAGCAGAGAGGGGTGAGGGCCGTGTAGTTGGCGGAGTTCTTCGGGAGATCGTCAATGTCTCCTTCCACTGCCATTCTCTCTCTCTCTCTGCTGTGGAGTGGAAGAGTGCAATACTGCAATAGTGCAATGTGAGTCTGAAAAGCTGCAATGCGTGGGCCTGTCTGTATATCAAGGATCCAGGTTGGGCGGGGTAGATGAGTTTGGGCCCACTAGACTTGAAAATTCATTGAGGAAATAAAATTTGCACCAAACATTAATTTCTAACTTCCTTTTTTCTAAGGTATTTAGAAATCATAGTCTTTGCTGACGTGGAGATTTCAATTTTCCATTAAATTGCCTCTACACAAATGTGCCCTTTAGAGTGCCTTTAAGGAGACAAGATGCCAGATTTCACGGCGCCTTCTTCTTGATGTTTGGTGCATTGAGAAATTGAGGGTAAAATTCATTTTGTGTACATGAAGAGGATTCGGACTTTCTACTTGGGACAGTAAGAAACCAGTATTGTAGAAGAGGAAGCGGACGAAATGCTCGGTTTCTCTTCCAAGACATTTACCAAATGCACCCTTAGGATCTGTTTTTGAATACCTTCTTTCTGCCAAAAAGGAATGGGATATGGCGCCAGATTTTTTGGTGCCTCCCGGATCTCGTTTGGTGCAATGAGGATTCAGTCCTCCCGGATTTTCAGGCGCGGTTTTGAAGCCCCATTTTCTCTTTTAGATTATCCGACCACCCTCAAACAGAATCAACTGCCGCAGGTTTCATCTAACACGACTGTGCACAAACAGACCCTTATAGTGTATTTTTGGTGACAAGAGAAATCTGAAGTAGAGAGGAAAGTTGTTATGATTTTCTTTGAAGCAACACTTCTCAGATATTCGGCGCACACTTTTCCCATGGAAAAGAAGAACAAAGAACTAAAACTTCCTCAATAGAGGATTTTGATTTTCCATGTGGATGTTAGGAATGCAGGATTCCTCTCTCTTTCTGATGAAAATTCACAAAGAACGGAATCCTCTAGTTGCACAAACACACCGAGGTCTTCTATTAAGCCCACATGACTCTTGTTAGGCTTGTGTTATATGTACTGTAAACTTACTCAATAGAAGACCAAACTAATAGTATAGTACTAAACAAATGTATAATGAGGGCAATGTCGGTTTCATGTAATTGAATTACTGTAGATTTTAATACTTGTAAATGGAGAAAATAAAAAATGACCATCACATCATCTTTCCTTTAGTGGGAACCGAATCAATGAGAGGGGAGAAATGAATACCCAATCATTATCCTAGTAATTCAAATATCATAAAAGTCAAAGTTACATTTCCTTCTTTACCTTACATCTTTCTCTCCTTATCTTTTAAATGACAATCCTTTGTTCGAACCCAATTGACTATGAATTCCTATTTATGCAATTTCATGCAAACAAATGGACCCTTAATAAAAGTAAGGACATTCGTGATGTTTCAATAGTTCTTTTACAAATTCATTTTTAGCTTAGCAGTCCAGGTGGGAGTTTGAATGGAGGAAATGGGCTGTAAATAGGTCTGCCTGGGCCTGCTTATTTTCAAACAGGACAGACTTGGATTTATTCTTTAATATGCTCCAGCCCATTCAAACTTAGATTTAATAGTAAATGTATTCAGACCTTTTATTCTTCTCACTATTTCCAGCTCATTGTTGATTCCATTAGTCTGCTCTACAACTTCTTCTGCACCACAATTTCTCTTATCCTATATTTTGTTACAGTTGTGTCTATTTATATATATATATATATATATGAGCAAGGCTCTCCTAAGCTGAAGCTTATGATATGATTCCGTAAGCAAACGCTTAAGGGCCCATCTTTGATCCATCCAAATGGACCAAACACACGACCCCCTTAAATTGCACAAGCCCACCAACTTTTGGTCAAATCCGAATTTACTAGACCGTTGGATCGACTATATACCAATCCGAATAGACTGTTGACCATTAAACTTTGGTGCCCAAATGGAGATGATAGAAACCACGATTTGAGCTGATTTTTTGTTGGAAGGAGGGTCATAGGGAGTCCTTGAAATCCCCCCCACCCCCATCCCCATAGGGGTCCCCAATTGAGCTTACTTCAGCTTACCTTATCTTAAACTTCAGCTTAGGAGAGCTGGCCCCATATATATATATTATATATATAAAACACTAAAGTCTGTGAGCTAGAAAATTCAATTACATAAAATAAAGATGACCTCAGAAAAGTTTCTAATTTTGCTAAGTTCATGGACTTAAAATATGAAAAATCAGTGATCATTGAAAGCTTACTAGTGTGGATTGAATAGGGGGCCAACATATGAAAGCTATAGATTACTGTTGTGGTCCTTGTGGAAATTGTAGAGAATTTGAATTGCACTATTTCCTACCTGTTGAGGGCCAAAAAGACCAAAATACCCTTCTGCCATTTTCAAAAGGAGAGTGGCTTTCTACACACTGCATTTACCTCTTTACACACTGCATTTAAAATTAAAAATAAATAAATAAATAAATTCCTAAACTACACTTATCTCTCTCCTTCCCTCTCTCTTCCTCTCCATTTTTCGGCGACTCTGCTCCAGCAACTCCGCCAGCTGCCGCCCTACGCCGACCCATCTGCCTCTCTTCCTCTCCTACTCCGGCAGCCCCACCTGCCCTCATCCCCAGCCCCAGCCCCAGCCCTCCCCCTCCCTCTGGTCTCTCTCTTTCTCCCCCTCCTTCCCCTTCTCTCTCTCTCCATTTCCCTGCTCTGACAGCCCCACCCGTCGCCGCCCTGCTCCGACCCCTCTCCCTCTCCTTTCCTCCCCCTCTCCCTTCCTCTCTCTCCCTATCCCTTACTCCCAGGTCATCTCCCACCCTCCTTCATCCCTTCCACAGCCCACCCCCACCCAGCCAATGGGTTCCATGGAAAATGGGGTTTTCTTCAATAGAACCCCATTACTGCGTTCTACATCGAGTAGAGGCGATCGAAGGAGAAGGAAAGTAGGAAAGGTGATTTGGGTTCTTGTTTTCGGTTGGACCCCACGCCACCGGAGTTTGCTCGGCCGGAACCGGAGAGGGAGCACCATCACACCTTCCCTTCTCTGTTAGCAGGAAAGGCCAAACCTGTGTTGGAGTTTTCTGCAATAGAGGTTCTAGGCTCTGTTGTGTTTGCTGGTACCCCATCTCGTCGCCGGAGAATAGCGGTGATCGTCGGAGGACGTGCCATCACCGTTGTTACAGTAGTCGTTTCGTTGTCCCGTGGCAGAGGAAGAAGAGCCCAGACGCAAATAGGGGTTCCAGGAGAGAGGGGGAGAAAGAGAGAGACCAGAGGGAGGGAGAGGGGTTGAGGTGGTGGTGGGTGTGGGCGGAGGAGATGGTGGGGGGAGGACTGGGAATGGGGATGAGGGCGTGCGAGGCTACCGGAGCAGGAGAAGAAGAGAGGGAGATGGGTCGGCGGCTGGCGGAGATGCCGGAGCAGGGTCGCCGGAGAAGGGAGAAGAAGAGAGAGGGAAGGAAAGGGATAAGGGTAGTTTAGGAATTATTTTATTTTTATTTTTTTATTTTTAAATGCAGTGTGTAAAGAGGTAAATGCAGTGTGTAGATAGCCACACTCTTTCAAAAGGTGTCTGTCACATGCCAATATGTCACCTAGAGGAGCTTGGAGAGGAGCGGTTTTTTTCCCTAGAACTTCTAACAAAAAAATTGGTATATTAGGAACTATGGACATGATCTGAGACCATAAAAAAGAGTAAAATTAAAAATTACAAAGATATCACAATTAAAAAAGAGTAAAATTCTTTATGAGTGCACACACAGGAATCGGTGCGAGATTTTCAATCCCCACCATCCATGAAAGCAAACCCCAGTAAATTAAAGGCACCCATAAAGAGTTTATAGGCTTACGCATGGGATTTTCCTAGGAGAAGACTTTCCCCCTCTAATAAAACAAATAAAAAGGCAAACCCGTGGTATAAGAGCATTATACCAAACACAAAATAGCAACACTAATCAAATACAATAATTAAAGATAAACTATGTCCACCCTGAGCTTAGCCAAAGCATCTAGTAATCCATTTGCTAACTTATCCATATGGTGAAAAAATACTTGTGACGATGAAATTAGAGTCTTGATCGATTGGAAGTAATATAAATCTTCAAGGGCAGTCTTCTATAGAATTCATCCATGAAATTGCATTAGATGAATCATGCTATAAAATTAAATTATCATGAAAAAAAAGAAGAAAACTACCAAATGATTTTCAAAATTGCTAGCACTTTCAAAAAATTTATACCATCTCAAAGTTAGAGAACATTCATATGCATCTTTCCCTCACCATAAGGTGAGGGATACTTTATTTTTTGGAAATTTTCAAGTACATAGGGTGAGGTACAAAATGCACTTTTTACTCACTCTATGGTGAGGGAAAGATGCATATGAATATTCTCCCTCAAAGTTTATCGTTTATCTCTTTGAGTTCGTAAAATTAGAGCCAAATGCGTCGTATATCCTATTGGTCTTGACTTTGCACATCATTGGATTGTAATGACCATTTGATGGAAAATCACTAATTAGAAAGCCTCGACGTCTTTGCCCTAGAAAAATGGATCATAGTTTGTTAGATCATTAATGACAAGCCTGTAGATAGATTTATAAGAGCAAGGCTCCCCTAAACTCAAGCTTAGGATAAGGTAAGTTCAAGTGTATGGTGAAGCCCACTTGGGGACCCACATGGGGATAGGGGTGGAGGGATTTGAAGGACTCCCTGAGATCTTCCTCTCTACAAAAAAATAAGCCACAACCGTAATTTCTATCATCTCCATATGAGCCCAAGAGTTTAATGATCAACAATCCATTCGGATTGATATATAGTCAATCCAACGGTCTAGTAAATTCGGATCTTACGAAAGTTGATGGACATGTACAATTTAAGTGGGTCATGTGTTTGGTCCATTTGGATGGACCAAAGGTGAGCCCCAAAAGCACGAGCTTACGAAATTTTCTCCTTAAGCTCGAGCTTAAGGGAGCCTTGCTCAATTTAAAAACTCTATTTTAATTTACAGATTTAGTTACTATATACTTATTTTTTAAAATAAAATTATATCGATAAATGAAAGCATAATTCAAAGATGTAGATTTTGTTTTCTTACATTGAAAGAGGACATGGGTTCAAAGAACTGGAAGCCCATTAGCCATTTCAAAGTCAACGATAATGAAAACATTATGAGAATATTTTTTTCTACTATAACATATAGTTTACCATGAAAATGTCAACACATTTCGAAGTTAATTTATATGGTATGTGAAAGCTTGACGCCATGTACAACCTTGCCAACCCCACATCTCCACTAATTTTTACATCAGGTTGATTGTTTCCAAGGATCTGTGGTCATGAACTTCTATAACGTGTGTGACTCTGTGTATATAGCTCAACATCAAATTCCACAAACTTTGGTTGGCAGATCCTAACAACCTATTCATATTGGTTTCTCTTCTCTCTTATGTGATAATATTCATGATTGGAAGACAAAAAACACCCAAGAGATTCTGTGGCCAGAGAGTTGAGGTAGGTTTAGATTAAATACAAATCACGTCTCAGCGCGATATAATTAGGCCGCTATAGATTAAAACAGGTTGGATTAACAGGCGAGCTGTCTTGATCGGCTCTTATTAGGGGTAGGTTTGGTAGTACTCTTTTGGATGCAAGGCAGATACTAAAGAGTCATGCTATTGGCACACAACTTTTTTCTTTTCACCCACACACATTTAAAAAAAAAAACCTGTGAAATTACCTTGGTACCCACCCTCTTCCTTTCTCTCTCCCCCACCTCCCACTTTCACCTCCGGCGGCTCCGGCGAGGATCGACGCCGGCCGACTCTCCCTCCCTCCCTCCCTCCCTCCCCACTATTTTCTCTCTCTCTCTCTCTCCCTCTCTCTCCCTTCCTCCCTCTCCCTCCCCCACTGTTCTCTCGTTCCTCCTCCCTTTCTCTTCCCCTCCTTCCCCTTCACCTGCGCTCCGTCGCAGAAGCACGTGTACGCGGAGAGGGGGGAGAGGAGAGGGTCGGCCGGGAGGAAAAAGAGAAAACAGTGGGGGAGGGGAAGGGAGAGAGAGGAAGGGAGAGAGAGAAAACAGTGGGGAGGGAGGAAGGGAGGGAGAGAGAAGGGGAGGAAGGGAGCGATTGGCCGGCCGGCGCCGATCGGGAGAAGGGGAAAAGAAGAAGGGAGAGAGATGGGGAGGGAGAGATCGGGAGAAGAGGGAGAGAACAGTGGGGAGGGAGAGAGGATCCGCCGGCGCTCGCCGGTCCAGGCGGAGCGCAGGTGAAGGGGAAGGAGGGGGGAGAGAAAGGGAGGAGGAAAGAGAGAACAGTGGGGGAGGGAGAGGGAGGAAGGGAGAGAGAGGGAGGGAGAGAGAAAACAGTGGGGAGGGAGAGAGAGGGAGGAAGGGAGGGAGGGGGAGTCGGCCGGCGCCGATCCTCGCCGGAGCCGCCGGAGGTGAAAGGGGGAGGTGGGGAGAGAGAAAGGAAGAGGGTGGGCACCAAGGTAATTTCACAGGTTTTTTTTTTTTTTTTTTTTTTTTAATGTGTGTGGGTGAAAAGAAGAATCATGTGTGCCAATAGTAGGACTCATACTAAATTATAGATTGTGATCTTGAAACGCGTTATGAGAGTCTTGGCTGTCCAACTCTATCCCGCCCTAATTATAATTACTTATGTTTTCTTCTAAGCTCTAATACACAAATCATTGTAGTTCAGTGGGGTAGAGTACATATGGAAGACTTGAATGAGAGCCTGTAAGTTCAAATCCTCTTATATACTTGGAAAGTATTAGCTTAATTTAATTATAATGGGCCTGAAGGAGCTGTTGTATATAAAAAACCAAAAAAAAAAAAGAAGAAGACATGTTTGCATTTATTGGGTGTTAATTTCAACAGGGATAAGAAGATAACACTTCCAATCAATTAATCATTAACTAATCTAATTATCTGAAGAAAACTATATATGTGCAATGTGACTTGAAAGTATGGATCCTTTCACAAACTCTGCAAATCACTTGTTTGTATAAAAAATAATAGAAGCTAGTCAAATGACATTTTTACACTCGAGAGTTATTGAATTAATTAACCATATACAAAAAACTAGATTTTAAATCCTATATATTGGTATTTTTCGATTAATCATCTCCCAAATATTAGAATCAAATCCTCTTAGTAGTATATTACGCTGTTAGTGATGTCTAATAAATTTTGATATTTTTGGTAGATGGCTAATCTACAATTGTCCTTGTGTTTGGTCGGGTCAGTGTGCCTCATGTACATACAATGTAGCACTTGAAACTTGTCTTCAAAGATCATCCAGATTGATTTAGAGATCAGCTGCTAGCAGTGGCGGACCTACCTGTATTGGAAGCCCCCTCTAAATTAGGAAAAAGCCCATAGGGCCCTAAGGGGCCTTAAGCCCAGCCCCCACTTAAATTTATCCCAAGACCCCAGTAGTCCCCACGATCTTTTAACCTTTCCACTTTAACCTAAACAAACAAAAGTAAACATAAACCCCTTTCTCATCTCTTTCCCTCCCCCTCTCAAAAATCCCCATCTCAGGCAGGGCTACCGGCATCGGCACGACGGACGACACCATCCCTCACTCCGGCAGGGCAGTTGGCAGGTGGTCATATCTCTCTCTCTCATTAGGTAAAAAAAAAAAAGACAATGAAAAACGATGTTTGTTTTCTTGGGAAAAAAATAAACAATGTTTGTTTTTTCTTGATGCTGTGGTGGTCACTGGAGTGCAACTGTTTATACTTTCTTTTCCAACTTTAACAATAAACAATGATTGTTTGCTTGTCTATATTGAAAAAGATATATTTAATAGCATTGATGAGATAATCATGCAAAGATTTCAAAATATGAAGAACCGTCGAGGGCAATTGTAAAAGCTTTGTTTGAGTTTTCTTTTTTTGCTAAAGAAAATCTTTTGTAATTAGGTGATCATGATTTTGAGTTTTGATGATACAATGTTAGTTGATCATGTAATTTCGATATTTTGTAAATACAAGACATTTCTCTTTTGCAAAAGTTAATGTTAAGAAATACCTACAAAATAGCAATTGATTTTTTCAAATGACCACCTTAAGCCCCCACCAAGTCAAAATCCTGGGTCCGCCACTGGCTGCTTGGATGGTTATTAAAATACTTTGTACTATAAATAAAAAATTCATTAGGGACAATGGAGCATAAAACTAATCTACAAGGACTTGTCTGTAATGTGGGTCCTTAATGACTTATATTGAAAACCATCCACCAATATTCTTATTTGTAATTTACTAGATTAGTAAAAGTAACGTAAAGCCTCCATTCTTCATTTAAGGGGTCACATAAAAAATACATATCTTCAAAATTCCCTCTACATACTTTGAAAAAAGAAGCAAAAAAA
Organism: Litsea cubeba; assembly: GCA_012931725.1. Lineage (NCBI taxonomy): Eukaryota > Viridiplantae > Streptophyta > Magnoliopsida > Laurales > Lauraceae > Litsea > Litsea cubeba. The sequence goes on along the minus strand of CM022950.1, from coordinate 2,107,250 downwards.
ATAACATTCTTTTTCCACTATTAAGACAAAAATACACTGGTTTTTTTTATGTAAAAAGTCAAAAAAGATTCCCTACTAATTCACTATATTTTATTCTCTTAATTTAATATTTAATATTACTTTTACTTTTAATAGTAAATTGCTAAATGGGGAAGGCTAATTCTTCAATCTATCCAAAGGCCTGAGCCCCATCATCCAATTTTTTTTTATCATTAATCAGTGGACCCCACATGTACAAAAAGTACAGAACCCTAGCCATTCTGTCCATCTTTTGATGGCTGTGCCCATCCATTCATAATGCCTCACATCACATGCACTTACTAGCCAACAAGTAGGGGTGTTCATATACAGCTGCGGCGCAGTTTTAGAAACACAGGCCCATATCCAGCCCAAGCCCAACATACCCCATAATTTCCTAGCCCGTGACCATCCCTCCTCAATTATGTCAGGCCCAAGCCTGCCCATTTAGTCGATAGGACCGGGCCGAGCCAGGCTTTTATAACTTTTCTGGGCTTTCCATTACTTGCTTTGGCAAATTAGTCACCAAACTATAAACAATGCCTATTCCAACCGGGCTTCAAGGTTTCATAACTTAATCCAAGCGCAGCCCAAAGCAGGCTGGGCCTAGGCTAGCCCGACCCTTGATTCGGCCTGTTTGGTAACTTTACTTGTTTAGTAAAGTTAAGTAGCAAATCAAAAGCACTTTAATTCAAAACCCCCTCTATCTTTTAAAAAAAAAAAAGTAAAAAAACAACTACTTTTTTCACTAAAAGACAAAAAAAACTTCATTTTCCCATACAAAAAGTCAAAAATATTTTATCTCAAACAACTAAAAATAAAATACAATCGTAATCCACTTATATTTTATTCCCTCTTTTTATTTCACTTTACTCCACTTTATTTTAAAAGTAAAATGCTAAACGAGCCGTCAACCCTGAGTCATGTCTGTGAATACAACAGTCAAGACCGGAAGTACCCTGAGTCATGTCTGTGATGCATATTTAAAAACCATGTCATCTATTCCCACAGTAGGAAAGATAATTAAGAGTTTAATTACAATTGGTTAGTCTTTCTTGACAACGACCCTATTCTTCTTTTGTGGGTGAGAAACACATGTAACAAGATCCAAATCAAAAGAGGCCAATTCCTCTAATTCTAGATTAAGAATATAGAAAATAACCTTAAGAATGACATCACTTTTCCTCCTTATCTTTTGCTACGTTTTTTCTTTAATTATTCTTTACTGGGTCAGATTAGGGTTACTGTCAAGGTGATAACTATAGTATATTTGATTTGAGAAAAATACTCACCTAAGAATAGAGCAACCCTAAGAAAGGGCTGCTGCCAGTGGCACAAGATAAGTAATATGTTTACAGTGCTGATTTTTGGCCCAAGGTTAATCAATTATGAGGCCCTTCTAACCCATTAAACCCTCTGATTTGCATGCTTTTAGGGACTTAAACTGCATATAAATCATGTGCAGTCTCCTGCAAGAGAACATGGACTTCTAATCCAAGTGACCAAATTCCAGGTATAAGCATAACCTGGTCATCATGGTAATTGGAATCATGCTTTGAAAAACTTGATGACTGGACTAGACTCAGCTGAGTTGAGTTGACTCGACTCGATCAGAACTTAAGAACCTGTAGCTAGGAGTGAAATTTTGGATTGGGCTTGAACTAGGCTTGGACCTGAAATTCTCAACCCAAGATGGCCCTTTGTCCAAGTGACCAAATTCCAGATATAGGAATAAACCAGTCATCTTGATAACCGAGATCATACTTTGAAAACTCAAAAGACCTAGACTATACTTTACTCAGACGGATTGGTTCGACTCAACATATTTTAGAACTTTTAATTAGGAGTGCAATTTGGGTTTGGCTTGAGACTAGGCTTGGGCCTGGAATTGTCAACCCAAAATGCCCCTCTAATCCAAATGGCCAAGCTCCAGGTATAGGTATTGTTAGTGTTGTTGTCAAATCTGCACTTTATCTTAGTATTGTTAATTTCGTATCAAGTCGAAGACCTTGCCTCAAGAAGCTTTAACATAGAAAAGATCACTGTAAGTACGAATCCGAGTGCTTTTCTAAAAGCTAGGTTTGGGTCATTTTGAACTACAACAAGCTTATGGCTAACCGAATGCCTTCCTACGACAAGCCGTAAAGCTAGAAGTTGAACAGAAAGGCAATTTTGACTAATAAGTCAAACTAGCTATTGGTATTTTCGATTGACCGAAGGTTAATCAGCACTGACTGTAGACTAGCTGTTGGAGTTCCATCTATATAAATATTTGAGATCATTTTAAAGGCTATATATAATGTGATTTTGAAAGCCCTCATAAACCACAACCTAACCCTCAATATTAAACACATTTAGAGACATCAAAATCTTCTTTCAGTCACTCTCTTCGGATTAAATAGTAGGCAAAACCTCCTCAGGCCTTTAATACCATCTTCCACACACTTCTAAGTGCCTAATAAGTATATCTTTGAGTACTCAAAGCTTATCAAAGAGTGTTTTGTGGAAATCTCCATTTCTAGGGATTAGACGACTAACCTCATTGGTATACCTTAGTCATCATAAACTTAGACCTCCTTCCTCACTTGGTTGTGCATAATTGGAGCATCTTCACCACCAAGGAGCTAAGTAAGTAAGGAGTCAAAGCTTGGAGTTCAAGCTCAAACTTCAAAGAACGTGCATCAAGTTATATTCATCTACAAGAGGCAAGTGTTCTTGTTTCATTTGAACTTTCATATCATTATAAAATGGTTTAAACCTTAGTGATCAAACCACTATAAAAGAAAAGAAAATAGAGTGGTGGAGTAGACTTAAGTGATCGAACCACTGTATCAAAAAATTGTTGTTGGTGTAGTAGACCTTAGTAATCGAATAGCTGCATCAAAGAATTAGGTGTAAAGGTTTGCGAGGTGCACCTATTGAAAGCCTCCAGTAGTGAAAGATAAGAGACCAATTGTGTGCGGTTGTCTTAGGAGTGGATATAGTTCAAGGATCGAATCGCTATTAATTATTCTGTGCCTCTATCACTTTTATGTTTTATTGTTTCATAACTATGTTATAAATTACATGTGCTAGATAGTCATATTTTTACTAATTGGGCATATAACCAACATGTGTTAGAATAGTATGAACTAATTGACATATCATTGAGTGTTTAGCCTACACACCTCGTACAACACTATACAATTGATCACTTGATTGCCCTCTTTTAAAATTATACATTGTTATGCTATTGAAGTGAACTTGTGATCGTGTTTAATTGGACTAAGGTGCTTAATTAAGTTAAAATATTTAATTAGTCGTATTCACTCCCTTCCCTTTAGGACTTGCATTGGTCTAGCTTGCACTTTCAGGTATAACTCGGTTGTCATGATTATCGAGATCATGTATCACTCGACTATACTCAGCCAGATTGACTGGACTCATCAGATTTTAAGCAGCTTTAACTAGGATTGCAATTTGGACTCGGCGCAAGACTAAGCCTGGGGCCAGAATTCTCAACCCAACCCAATTTTCACCTGATTGAACCCACCAGGACTTTATTTGAGAATCAAGCCCTTGAAGTTGGGCTTCTTATGGGCTAAGTAGGTGTTGAGTACGCCTTCTAGAACTATGGCTTGGACTCTGACTGGCCCATAACCCAAATTGCACGCCCATCTCACAGAGATGAAGGGTATGGAACTATGAATTGAATGATGAGGCCTCCTTTTTTTTTTTTTTTTTTTTTTTTGGGGGGGGGGGGGGGGGGGGGGGTTGTACAAAAATTGTACATTTGGGGGGGGGGGGGGGGGGGGGGGGGGGGGGGGGTGGGGTGGTTTGTACAAAAATTGTACATTTGCATGACATCACAAAAAATGTACCACTATGTCGGCTGTCCATGGATTGTGTTGACTTGTCACCCCATCCCATCCCATCCCATCCATTGACCTCAAAATGTAGTGAGGAAGCAGAGGTATCTAATCTTTATAAAAATAAAGCAAATTCTCCGAACATTCCCTCTTTTCTTTTTTTTTCCTAAAGCCTTTTTTTTTGTTTTAAACATGGGACCACCTTAAAATTAAATAAATTCTTTCACAAATGCTAACTTGATTGAATTTTATTAACAATAAATTTGCATCATATATAGTCGTTAAATATAAAAGTTAAACCTAAAAACTAAAATCATTTAATCGGATGACATTCAGTACACTTCCTAACCTATCTAGTCCATACTCCCTTGATTGTACTATATCCATTGAGACCCAAAAATGATGGACAATTCCTTTTTTTTTAGACCATATTATAAGTAATCAACCACATCAAAACTTCAGTGTCATAGGTTCAAATATGCACTTCAAGTTGGGGCCCAGCCGTATAATAATCCAACTCTTTGAGTACAACCGACCAATGGTGAATGGACAGGCACTTTAGCATTACTTTGATTAGACGGATTCTTTGATTAGACAGGCGGAAAACACCTAATTTGTCATTAGCTAATTAGGGTTTATTGTCGATATGGGCAACCTAATCAATTGCATTAGGGTTATTTAAATATTAGTCTTTCCCTTCCCTTTTTTCTATAGTGAAATTGAACTTTTATAAATAAAAAATAGCTTTTAAATGTTTATCAATTAGTCTTTGTAAAATGTTTTTACACCATGAAAAATAATTGCTCGAGAAAAGTAATAATTATATTTACAAGGGGATTCTCACCCTTACTATTCTCCATGTTTCTTTACGGTTGGGATTATCCAATTATCATGTTCTCTATATCCAAAATGCTCCTTTTTGTTGGAATTCAAGGAATTTCTAAATTTCCAAACATAGTGGAACTCGTAGATACTCCCTTGAACTTGACCATCCGGAAATTCCACTAAAAGTTAAAGGAGCTGGGATTCCTGAATTATCAAAGGACATTTGAGACCTTTCAAGTGCTAAAATTTTGAAATGCTAGTAAAGAAACATGACATTTGCAAATGCTAGAAGACAAGGTGTCACATCATGTCAAAAAAACACCAACATAGTGAATTCCTGTCACAAATTCTAGTAAAGAAACAGGCCAGGTTAGAGGCATTTTTTTATAAGGAATTGGATGTTTGTTGGGAATTTATGACATGATGTGATATCTTAAGCATTCCAAATGCTCTGTTTGTTGTAAGAATTTAGACCCGTTTCTTTGGTGAAATTTCAGGAATTCTTGAATTCTCAGACAAAGTGGAAATTTTGGATGTCTCTTTGGGCTTGAGCATCCAGGAATTCTACAAAAATGCATAGGGAGTGGAATTCCTGGATTCCCAAAGGGCAAAAGGTGGTTGGAATCCAGAAATGTTAGAAAAGAAACATAGAGTTCAGAAATTTCATGGGACAGTCTGTCACATCATGTCCAGGAATTCCTGGACATGGTGAATTCCTAGCAGAAATTCAACTAAAGAAACAGGGCCTTAGAATTCCGAACCACATGAAAATGAACTTTTAGCCTTATGTATTCTAGAATCCTAGCATTCTTAATGGCAGTTGTGTGTGTGTGTGTGTGTGTGTGTGGGGGGGGGGGGGGGGGGGGGGGGGTTTGAACATTTGAAATTGTACTTTAGGGGACAACATTTGGAATTATCATAATTCTCCTAGACACAATTCTTCTAAACAAACAGATGATGAAATGTGAATCCATGATTGGTTTATTAATGTTTTGAGTCATTGTAATTAAGTTTTTATTTAAGGCCCGTTTGGATGAGGAGAAAAACCTTTCTCTCGTTTTGAATTCTTTTAGAGGAGAAAAGTGATTATCCTCAAAGTTGTACTTAATTTAAAAAATAAAATATTAATGGGAGAAAAAAGTCTTCACCTAAAAGGATGGAGAAAATATGCATTTCACTAAATGAAAATAATCTTTGCTTTATTAAAATGGAATTTGACCATTAAATTATTATTTTATTATCTAAAATAAAGATTTAGAAATTTTGTTTTCCTGTACATTTTCTCTTTGCAAATCAAAACACGCTGGAGAATCACTACTATAGAAAAGTTATGTACTTTCACAAAAAGATTACCAACCTAATTGAGATTTTCTATTTGTCACTTTTTTTTAAGCAAAATGTGCCCTTAAGTTTATTTGGTGGGGGAAATAAAGAATACATAAAATAGAATGTGCTGATGGGGTGATGGACTGGAGAAGTGGAGAATGCAAAAAAAAAAAAAAAAAAAAAAAAACCTTAATCTTTAACACAAAACCAGTGAACCACCCATTTATCTGCACCCTGTATAACTCTACTAGTAGGTAACAACGTAAACTTTAATGCTGGTATTCATCAGGTACATGGATCACATAATTCAACCACCAACTTTCTTGCCATCCCTCAACAGTGGCTTGTCCAATGGGTGGCTCCACATCATTCTCCTAGAGTCTTCTCTTTATTGTATTGTTGTAGTATCTTAGTATCATTTCTGTTCAAACTCACTGTCTCCAACAAGGTGAGCTTTGGCTGGAGAATTGGATAGAAGAAGCTGTCTTTTTTGACAAATTTTCTACAATGAGAGGATCCTAAAATCTTATTTTGCCTGATTGAAAAGTGACCCAAAGCCTGCTTGTGCAAAAACGCTCATTTAGGGTCCGTTTCTTTATCAGAATTCCAAGAATTCATGTCTGGAATAATTTCAAATTCTTCAAAAGTTGTCCCGTGGAATTCCAAATCCCTCTTTTTTTATGGAGGATTTGAAATTCCAACAAATGGTATAAAGAGTGGAATTCCAAGAATTCCAAAAGGTCTTTTGGATAGTTGGAATTTGAAACTCTAATGAAAAAAATATAACATTTCAAATGTTGGGGGATAAAATGTCACATCATGTTACATAATGTCCAAAAAACCCAAACCGTCCAAATTCTATTTATAAATTCTAGTAAAAAAAGAGGCCCTTAGTATTGACAAAGAGTCCATGCACGCCAGGTGTCCTTTGAATATGCGCCCCTGTGGCTCCCACCTCGACCATACTTTTCTAAAGTGTGCTTCCTCATAATTGTACCAACAATTTTGAAATCAACTACAAATGCATTGTACACATTCACGGAATCACAGGTAGACAACTGCATCAGAATTTTGTTTGAACATGTGCAATGTGCTGTTAGTCTATTATTAACATGAACCCTAAGATCAAGAACATCATGATTATCACATGTAGGATTTTAATCTTAGATGGATTAAAGATTACCTCCAGACATCTTGATGCAGAGAGCTTTCCGATCCTGCTGTCTGATGTTGATGTTGAGATCCGCCCAGGAAAACTTAGGGAATAACTTCAGTTTCTTTCTCTTTACCTATAAGCCTTAATGTGTTGAATTTCGTGAATAAATCTTTGTGATGGAGGAAAGACTCTATTTTATAGGTGGAGAGAGGACCGAATATTCCAATTAGGATTCCATTAGTTTTAATCTCAACCGTCCATCAAGGGTAGAGTTTGTTATGGAATATATCTCTTTAGGAAACCTTATATGAGTAAAAGATAGCATGTATCCTATGAAAACGAGATTCCTATAATGACCACAATTTATGGAAAGGTAAGGACTTGTGGTCTAAGTAAAAGACCTAAAGTAATTTCCTTACATGTGCATGCTAGAGGAAGAGAGCTGAAGGAGATAAAGAAACGAACAAAACACATCTGCCTATGTCCTCTTAAGGGAGATGAGACCTAAAGGGAGTATTTCAAAAAAAAAAAAAGTATAAGTTTTTTTTGCTCATTTTTAAAAAAGTATATAAAAATTTAAATATTTTATAGAAGTGTAATAAGTTTTCCACAATTCTTTCAATCTATGTCCTCTCTCTAATATATTTTTTTAGAAATGACAGATATCACCCTTCTTTTATGATAGATTTTTATCTTTTCTTAACCTCTTTCCTTCCTAAAACTAGTCATTTTGATTTTCATTATCATAAAGTTAGTCTTTTAGTCTTTGGAATTAATTCTCTATTTTAACCATCCATGCATAAAGGTAGTTGAAGTGGGCCCCACTAGTTCATTTGGATTGGATATGATCATTTCTCTTAAATAATTTTTTAAAATCTTGAAAAATGACATAAGGGTATTTTTGTTATTTCTCAAAAAATTTATAGAGAGGACTTGATTGAAAGAATTGTGAAAAACTTTTATATTATTTTAAAGTATCTAAATATCCATGTACTTTTTTTAAAAAATAAACCGCAAGTTTTCTACCATTTTGAATTTTTTTTCCTTTATTAAAATAACCAAATTGGCCACTGTGATGCCTCGTATGATTTCTTTACCAAATAGTCGGTATGTTATAGTAAATTCAAATGCTGATTAATTCTTCTTTTTCCACCCAAGGTGGCTAGTCCCAAAGAGACGAGACTAATGCGGGAGTGAACCACAATACGGAATGGGGGAGAAGACCACCTGCACATGTAGAGAAGAGCCAATACTAAACAGTTGGATGAGAACGAGACTCCCAAGCCTCCCAACCATCGGCTTTTCCTTCATTCTTCTTCTTTTTTGAGCTTTAGAGCCCACCTATTGGGACAATTCATTAAAATCTAAACCGGTTAAATCTCATTTCTTACGTGAGTTGAACCCACCTTTATATTGATGATGTTGTACATTGTGGGACTCACATCACATGCCATACATTAAATATTCATTTGTTGCTACGATAAATAATAAGGGTGAAAGTCACCCTAACATTTTAGTCTCAATTGTTTGCTTCCCGGAATTACTAGCAAAAAGCCCATGTGTTGCATGAAAATTAAATAAAAACTAAAATCAACATCAAGCCAAGTATCAATTATAATGGGAAATTATAATTGATTGAGTAATAAGTCCATTCGTGCTATCATTTTAGTGACGACCACATAGTTTTCGATCCATGGGAGGGAGACTATGTATAAAAGACTTTTTCCCCCCTCCTCCTCCTCATATATATATATTTTTTTGGGGATTTTACTGGAAAAATCCCAAAATTTAGGCATTTATCCTGCTGGGTCCCAGCCAAATTTTGGACACTAACGAAGTCCGTTAGTGCGTTTTTTATATTTTTTTTTGATATCTGGGGTGAGTGACGCTAGCGTCACTAAGCCCTGATTAAAGTGACGCTAGCGTCGTCCATCGCTATACCTATTTAACCCACCCGTCCCCATTTTCACCATTTGTAACTTCTGCTCCTTCTTCAGAACGACGACGGCGCTGCTCCATACTTCTTCCTTCTCTATCATCCATCATCCTTGATACATCCACGTGAAGGTATGTCCCTTTAGCCCCGTTTCCGCACAATATTTCCGGATCATTAAGTGTATTTCGAGTTCTTGATCCGCTGTGTATGGTATAATCCATCATCCTTTGTTTTTTCAAGCATAATGTTTGTTTGGAGTCTCCATTCTTCATTGTTTTGTTCTTGTAAGCCATCATGTATTTCTGGTTATATCATTTCTCTTTTTTAAATTGTTTGCTCTTACGCACACTATTTGTTCGATGAAATGGGACAATGTAGGTTTCAACTTATGATTATCGCAAAAGAGATACTACCTTCTACCATTTTCATTAGTTAGGGAATTTACACCTCCTCTACGTTCATTGTGCAAAAAAAGAAAATAAAATGGTTTTGGAAGCAATACTAAGACTTGACTTCACCTTCAATAGAGAAGGTTATTTGTTCTATCCTAACATTGGTTTTTATTAATCAAGAAAGTAGAGGTTTTTTATTTTTTAGATTCATTTTCATCAACGAGATTTGTAAATAAATAAGATAGTTATCTTAACCATTTTTACTAAACATGGAAGAGAAATGGTTTTAATAGGTAAATGAAGGCTTCCATGAATCATTTGCCCTCACTATATAGACCTAGATGAGATGAGATGGTGGTAGAAGATAAGTTTAGATCTTAGGGCAATTTAATAAGATTAAGAAACCACTTAAGAAGAAACCAGTTAAGAACATTGTGGGACTTGATGATAACAATGATAAGCAAAAATGGCCATAACACTATCTATAATGACCCCTGTTTTAGAATTACTCTATTCATAGGTGGTTGGGGGAGGGAACCACAGTGTTGAAACTATTTCACCACAGACATGCTCATTAATATGATTGCATCATTGCCTATTGGTTTATACAGAGGAAATGCTCATGCATCCGGAGTGCATGGCTTACTATGCATACCAGCTGCTTGGCCCCAACCGGACCCTGCAGATCATGGGACAGTGGTGGATGGAAATCTCCAAATATGAAGTTTCAGGTCAACCCAATGTTTCTAACCCTTGATGGACTGTCTCTTTGTACAGTTCATTTTTGCATTAAAAACATTGTTAATTCTACAAAAAAAAAAAAAAAGATACAAAGGGAAAGCCGAAGTGTAACAGGTTGCTAACAAGAACAATCATAAGCAGTATGAGAGGATTTTGATTAATTCGGTAAATGTTGATTGCTCCTGATTTGTGGAAAATACTAATTATATTTTATGAGTTTATGTTGAGTAGAATTATACTACTAATTGTCGTCTTATTTTTCTAATGATCATACAATAAACTCTTTAGTATATTTCCGTTTATGAATGTGGTTGATTTTATCCTCTCCTCGACTCATACCTGTATATGCTCACTGTTACATGCCTTTGAACTGAACAGATGGCGAAAGACGCGTCTTCTGATGATGAGGGGAGTTGTTGTATGATCAAGATCAACATGTCTCAAAGGCAATATTAAATGGGGCTGAACCTGGATGTTACAGGTGCATCAATACCAACCCTGACAAGAAGATATGGGTATTGACGGAAAAAACAAAAGGAGCATGTGAGGGATGCTGGTCTATCATATTTGTCAGAGATAGACTATATGAGGATAGACCATGCCCTAATATCCGGGTTAGTTGAAAGATGGAGGCCCGAGACTAATACGTTTCACTTACCAACGGGTTGAGGCAACGATCACTTTGGAGGACGTTGCTTATATCTATGGACTCCCTATTGATGGTGAACCTGGTAACGGGAAGAACCTTCAATAATGCATTCATCCCGGAAGTCTGTAAAGAGTTGCTAGGCCTTGCCCCACATCCGGGAAAAGACACGATAGGGCTAACAATAAAATTCAAATGGTTGGAGAAGAATTTCAAGCCCTCCAAGCAGAGGAGTGATGTATGCAGGACCAGAGCATATTTATTTTTCCTCGTGTCTGGACAGATCTTTGCTAACTCTTCTGGTGCAAGGGGACCAGCGTGGCAGTTAGAGCTCTTTAGGGAGTTCAAGCCCTATGCATGGGGTCCAGCTTGCCTTGCAAGTTTGTACAGAATGCTTTCAAGGGCTACTAGGCTATTAAGAGGTGAAGAGGAGAGTGAAGAGGGAGGGGAAGTTGAGGAGAAAAAGAAAGTGGTAAACTTACACTGCACAAGACCCTAACAGGCCCTCTACAGCTGATATAGGTTATTCTTTTTTAATCTGGTCAACATACTTCTATGTTCATGACTCTCTTGCAATTTTACATGACTTTTTTGGTGTCTTTGTTGTTTCTTACTTGTAGATATGGGCATACTCTAGGATGGCTATTGGGAGGTGCCCTAAGCCTGATCCTAGTTGGCAGAAGGATCTTCAATTTCCATTGTTTAAGACATGGGAGAAAAGACTTAAAGATAACAAGAAGTTAACAAACATGAAGGAAATACGCGTTCAAATCAACGGTCTGAAGGAAGATGGGGGTACTCATTTACTATGACTGTTACTTCGTCATTTGTCTCATAACCTTTAGTTTAATTATAGAGGTTGCTAATGGTTTTATTCTCTGTGTAGTTCTTATGGCAACCATACAAGGAGATGCCAAAAAAACTGCTCCAAAGTGTGCCAAAAGGGGACAAGAAATTGTTTACGTCATGCACAGTCCTCATTCATTATTGGGTGTTCGAGAGGCATAATGCAAATCGTGTGACCAAGCAATTTGGCATGAAACAGTCAGTTCCCCCACCATTCGAGGTACCATTCAAGCGGAACGAGCGCATAGAGCGATGTGTGATTGATTATAGTCAAAATCATCCAGATGTTTTCAACTTATGGGAGTCAAGGCATACTTCTGTACTCTCCGGGAAGAAGGACTCTAGCAAAACACATAGTGATGATTGTCTTTTATGGTATGGCTTGAATACTATCATGGAGGTAGTATGTGGTGCCCATGGTGAAGGACGGGGCTCACCGATCAAAGAAACAGCAAGTCCTCAGAAAGTGGTAGAGGAGAAAGTCAGCAAGGGATCAGAGCATTTAAAGGATGATGCTACAAGAAAACATGTGAGCATCCAATCATTATATACGTATTTCAATATAATTTAAAACCGTTGCTGTTACAATTTAACAAATTGACATGTCTTCCTTGATGTTTGTATCAGGTGTTTCATTTTTGGAGTATGTGGAGCGGTCATCCTTGCGTGCTGATCGCAAGAAGATTAAAATTGGGAGATTTTACACCCGATTGCGGAAGAAGATCAAAAAGCTTTAGAGATGCATTCGCTACCGCTTTCGAAGGGTTTGGAACAGAATCTGCATCTACCTCTCAGTCGGATGATGATAAGGAGGTGGATGATGATAAGGAGGTAATTGTCCCATGTGCTTTCTTAATTCCACCAAGATTCTTCTTTGTTTACTTTTTTGGCGTTTTTTTTGGTCAATGCAGGGTTCGTCATCATTATCAAGGAAAAGGGCAGTCCCAAAGGGTAGAGAGCGACAAAACTTGTCGCCGACTGCTAGGAGACTACAATATTCGGAAGGGAAAAGAATCGATATTGAGACAATACATGATGATGAGCCAATACATGATAATGAGCCAATACATGATGATGACCCTCCAGCAGCTAGTTTCGCATCGCCCGTCGTGCCACATTTAGACGATGTCTTGACTACTCCAGCTGGTTGCAAGTCCCTCTCTGCAAATAGTGATGCACACACCGAAGTCTGATATCAACACATTGATCTGGCGTATAAAGAGATTGCATCGTGAGAGGAAGATCCCTCGTTATTTCGAGGATTATGACCATCAGCTGGTGCGGTCGGCATACGCTTTGACGGAGGAAGAGTTGACGCTACTGGAGGGGTTCCTTGGATTCTACAAAGAAAAGTAATATTAATTTGTGATCTTAACGCCATAAATAAACTCAGATACCTTATTAGTCTTCAAGAGTACAATGAAAAGTAACCACGAATTTTGTATGTTCTTATGATATTTGCAGGCGGGATGAGCTTGATATATACTGCACAATGGTTTCCGCTGGATCCTTGAAAAAAGTGCTCGATGATGGCACTTGGCTAGACACAAACATCATGTATTGGTGGTTTGAGGTTCTAAAGGTCCGATATCCGGATGTTTATTTTTACGATCCAAGTATCTGTGTAAGTGCTTCTTGTTGGCGCTGTATTTTCAACCTTCTCTACTACAATGTCTCATTTTCCTCAGTGATCATATGTCTGCATTAATTATATTGTTCTTCGCGTCCACAGAGTTGGTGGCAGTCCAAAAACACAAAGGCATTGCAAGATAACTGTTGGGGTAAAGATGGGATGAGGGTTTGGGAAGCAAAGGAAAAGCGGTTGATGGTGTTCGTATTGTGGCATGAACATCATTTCAGTTTGCTCGTAGGATTTAATGAAGAAAGACGATGGGAGTATTACAATAGCTTGAAGTCTGACAGGACGACTGTTAATGTGGCTAAAGAATTCGTAAGCACAGTACAATAATTAATTTGTGTAGGCTGGGTTGTTGAAGTGTGGTATATCATCTCGCATTTTCTTTTATTAAATTCATCTAATCAGTTTTAACATCTTCTATGAAACAGATTGACTTCCTCGGCAATCAATATGCTAATTATGGTTGGTACGACACTGGCGTGTGGACACTACTTGTGAAAACGAAGATACCTTATCAAGATAATGGCAACGATTGCGGGGGTCTTCGCGCTAGCGTACGCAGAACATCTTGCAGCCCGTATACCGATTGCATTCACGTCGACTGATATACCGTATTATAGAAGCAAGATCGTTGTAGACATCTATGGTCGAAGCTGGGAGTTGAATAGCGATCGATTGCCGATTGATCCACTTACTCAATGACTGTCCGAGAACATGGAAATTTTCATCTTTACTTTTTGCAACTGATGTAAATCAGTTTTGATGTCCATAAGTTTCATTTAGGTTAGATGGAGTTGCTTAATGTATTATTTTATAGATGGAGTTCTTTCAGTTTATCATTTTGTTGTGGCAATTTTAACGATTATTTTTATGGGAATGAATGCTACAGGTTGTCACAATGTATGTAAGATTTGCAATGAATTTTACAACTGTGGTTTCCTTTTTTTTTTTTTTTCCACTGTAATGAGTGACGCTAGCGTCAAAAAGTTTACATTCTGTTGTCAGTTATAGCCTGACATAAGTGACGCTAGCGTCACTCAAACATGGTTTCTGTATCATATCAGTGACGATAGCGTCAAAAATTTTGCTCTCTGTGATAACTTTATCGCCTGACATATGTGACGCTAGCGTCAAAAACTTTGCTTTCTGTATGACTTTTAGCGCCTGACATAAGTGACGCTAGCGTCACTTATAATGGCTTTCTGTGCTGACTTCCCTGACATAAGTGACGCTAGCGTCACTAACTCTGTATTTTGTGTATGTCATACATGACAGAAACCATTTTTTTTTTACGCTACCGTCACTGGTATCAGTAAGAAACCATGTCATACTTGTAATGTTTTGACTTCAATATTCCAAAATAATTCTTACAGAAAGTGAAGGCCAAAAAAAGTATGTTCTTTACATATGAACATAAACAAACTCACAGGATTATGGTCCATCATCATGAAAACAAAACAAAAAAGTATGTTCTTTATAAGATGAACATAAATAGTGGCACAGGATTATGGTCCATCATCATGAACACAATTTCTCACAAAAAAACAAAGAGAGTATTGTGTTGGCGACAGTTCACAGAAATAATTGAGACTAAGTCTGTCGATGTTGAGCCGGGGGATTTCGACAACTCTGACGATTGTGGCCTTTCTCGTTGCAATTGGAGCATGTGAACACCCTCCGTTCCCTGTAACGATCCTCAGTTCGTATTCGATTCTTCTTTGGTCTCCCGGGCTGTTTAGTTGCAAGAGGAGGGATAACTCTTTCGTTCGAAATATGCTCCCATTGTTTGCTATCACGAGTGGCGTGAATCACCTCATTGTACGTGGCATGTAGTGCACTTGTTAGATACCAATTGTCGCAAAATTCATATGGATTATATTCCTCACTCGCATTGAAGCGATTGCATGTGAGCACGGTATCCCAAGTACTTCCCACTTGCGACACGTGCAAGTTCGACGATCTAGATGAACAATGTCCACTTACTGTGCAGACTGAACTTGAAACTCAACGAGTCCGGCAACGCGTACGTGCAACCTTCGGGCTTCTTCTGTTTCAGGTCCTAGCAACTTCTCAGCATATGGAGTCAAACGACTGTTAATGCAGCAGTTTTCAGCTTGTCTTTTTTGGAAGAACTCCATCAATCTAGCTCTTATCTCTTCCACTTGCTTGACAATTGGTAAAGCTCGAGTATCTTTCAGCATACTGTTGGTGCACTCAGCGGCATTACTTGTAAGCATGTCATATCGTCGACCTTCGACAAAGGCATTTGCCCAATGCTGCCGGCCAAATCCGTTTATATAATTATATGCATCTTGATTGACAGCCCTGATGTCTTCCATAAACGCCTCATATTCACATGCTCTGTATGCCTTTGCAGCACACCAGAATTTCATCACAATTGCCGGATCTTTGAAGGTTGACTTAATGTTTTCCGCAAGATAACGACAACAGTAAGAATGACGTGCACTTGGAATCACATTTGCCAACGCGGGAACAAGGCCCTTCTGCCGATCGGAGACAATTGTCAAATCTGTAGGTTCTCCCAATGATACAGACAGATTGGCGAGGAACCACTCCCAGCTGTCGCGCCGTTCTGCCTCCGCAAACGCAAAAGCTATTGGGAACAGCTTGTGGTTTCCATCGAGGGTCACGGCAACCATTAGAACTCCTGGGTACTTGCCACGGAGATGTGATCCATCAACAGCAATCATTCGCCTAAGGGATGTTGTGAATGACCGAATGCATGGACCAAATGCCCAAAAAAATCTCCTGAACCTGTCGTCGTCTGACGTATCAATATGGTGACAGTACCCGGGTTCATCAATTTCAACTCCTCACAATACAAAGGGAGGATCTTAAAAGAATCTTCATATGAGCCCCTAACAATGCGCAGTGCAATTTCCCTTGCCATGTGTGCCTTCCTATAAGAAATTGTGACACCAAACTCCATTTGATAGTAATTCATTATTTCCTTTGGCCTAATATTGTGATTTAACCGCACTTTTTCCAAGATGTACTCTGCAATAAGTTCTGATGACGCTTGACGATGTGCAGTACCCATGGATGGCTTCGAACATTTATGGATTGGGTTGTAGGTCCTAACCTTGAAGCGTGGTCCACTCTCAATCATGGATGCGTGAATGCGCCATGGACAGTCAGTTTCCTTGCAACGTGCAGTGACTTTGAATTGTTGTGTCTTTAAGTGCTGGAGAGTGAAGTTGTTGTATATTGCAAATTTCGTTATAGTTCTCCTAAAATCATCACGGTTCGGAAATTCGCGCCCAAGCCACATCTCCCGAGATGAATTGTGTTCCAACTCTGTATCAAATTCTTCCGGGACCATGTCATCTTCGAATATAACTTTCCGATTATGGTAGCTTTGTTCTCCAACATTGTACATAGAAGGTCTTTGGCCTCTTGCCTTTGAAAACCCTGCAAGATTGGTTCCCGTGTTCCCAGATTCAACATTGACAAACTCTATTTCATCAGGCATGTTAACTTTCTCAATACGATCAATGAGTACAAAACTACTTTCTTTCGCAAATTCATTACCACCAATGTCTTCGACTGCTGAAAAATAAATGTCATTGTCTTCGCATAGATTGACAGTAGGAATTTCATGACTTTCCCTGGAAGGTACTTTGCGCTTATCATTGTGATTGCTCCCAGAAAAATTAATTTGTTTGCCTCGTAAAGAACTCTTGTCCATCTCAAATGACCTGCTCAAGGTAAACACATGGAAATATTTACATTAGACTACTAGAAATAGTATTAAGCATTATATATAAAATACATAAAAAAAGATATTATGTACCTTCTAGGTTCTCTTTTCTTATTGGAAGAACCATTCGAACTGCTATTGATGTATAGTAATATCCCATTTGTATTGTGTTGTGAAAGTGTTAACATGCACTTGATGTCGCTATCATCCTCTATGGCAGCCAATGAAAATACGTGCCCATTGTGATGAAGATAACGTATGCTTATGTTCTCACAGGTTTCTTCCCACTGTGTAGTTTGAAGAGCTATGTTCATCAATTCGGAGTATGTTATGTCACTTTGAATGGACCTCATCTTCTGATTTCCTCCTTCGTATACCGGGTGAATCATGTCAAATTTAAATTCTCCGTCATAATGAAAAATCACAATCAACTCACCATCCGACATCCTATTTCAGGACAGAAATAATTATTTAGGCATTATTTTTGTACAAACATGTACGGAAAATAGGGACAACCACCTCATTGACCAAAGAAGTGTGATATTTGCAAAGGGCCAAAGACGTAACACAGTGGAGGGGCATCTATGGCCTAGAACAGCTTACAATCCACAATTTTTTGAAAGTGTCTAGGGTTACAAACAATATAAAAAACATATGCAAGATTACAAACAATACAAACACTCAGTTTCACACTCCAAAACACAACATACACGTGTGTGTGATAGTCTCTAACTTCATTGATACCAAAAGTAAATGAAAAGGCATCACAAATGATCGTTATATTCAATTTTTCCCATGTTACTATGCAAAGATAGACATAAATGCACAAACCTTCAATAATGTTACATCAACAGCCACAGAAATGTTAAGAAAATGACGGATTACACTTGAATACAAAAAATCAAATAAAACTGTCACACATCAGTTGGAGCCAGAGTAGATTTATTGACTAACATTTGTTCAGAAGAAGAATGTTCACTTTCAAAATACAACATTCACGTGCGTGACAATCTTAACATCATGGACACCAAGAGTAAAAGGGAAAGCAACAAAAAAAAAAATACATTATCTTCATTTCTTTTCATGTTACCATGCAAAGATATACATAAATGTACAAACCTCTTTCCATGAAGATCAACAGCCACAAAAATGGAATCAAAGTGACGGATTACACTCGAAAATAGAAGCCCATAGACCAGTCATGCTTCATTTCTAGCCAAACAAGATTTTTTATGATCCATTGGGTAGAACAAGATTGAAACCAGGGGACGACGCGAGTATTTAAAGGTTGCGCAAAGTGACGATATCGTCACTCAATATTATATCAAGTGACGCTATCGTCTCTATGAATATCATATAAAAAAAAAGGAAATTGGCGGGAAGACCCAATTAGTGATGAGAATTGGGCCAGTACTATACCGGGGTAAATGCCCATATTTTGGGACTTTTCCGGTAAAAACCCCTATTTTTTTTCTCTTGGGATTAGGAAAGGCCATGCATATGTAAAAGACCATAAAACTCCCTCTGTCGACATATGAGGGTTTTACCACTCTAATCGTCAGAATATAAAGTTATAACATAACTAATTTAAAAAGAAATCCATATAAAGAGTTTCAACTTTCAACAGTATGTAATTATATTTGATTAGTGACTTTTCTAGCTTAAAACTACTATTTATATTTACATAAATATTTATAGAAGTTTGAATTTAAAAAAAATATGTTTAAGCAAATGTCCTCCAAATAAATCTAAAGGTAGACCCACTACGAGTGCAAAAAAGAAAAAAAAAAAAAAGCTAAACCGATCCGTAACGAGCGGTTTGAATCGGTTTTGTAGTAGATCGGTTCGGTTACGGTTCGGATCTTCTTCAAACCATTCAGTTTGATTCGGTTTTCGGTTTGAAGGTGCGGTTAACCGTTCAAATTGAACTGAATCAACTGAATCAATTATATAAATATATATTTTTTCAAAATATATAAAAGAATATGAAAAATTATTTGAAGAAGACTCGAACACTCACTCTGTTACTTGAAGTCCAACGTCTCTCACCAATTTAACTGTCATTTTTTTTTGTGAAAAAAAAAATCGTAGCTGAATCGAACCAAACCAGTTCCTTTCGGTTCTGTTTGGTTTGGTTTGAGCACATGGGCGGTTCGGTTCAGTTTGGAAAATAGAAAATCGCTTGGTTCAGTTTGGTTGATGGTTTTTTCCCTAAACCGATCTGAACCGCGCATCTGCACCCCTAAGGCCCACCTAAACAACATAATCATCGAGAGATCATGTAAATAGTGTAATGTAGCGGGCTCTAGTAAATCACATTGAAACCACAAGATACCCATTATTTCCAAGCAATCTATCCACCTACTAAATCCATTGATGATGTATAAATAGTGTGTTCTATAGAACGGTGGATGAGTTGGATGTGATGGCCCCCATTTATATATAGAGATAAAATGACCAATTTTGGATAAGTGGGCCTCACTTATGGGATTCGTGTGATGCTCAAAGTCAAATAATCTAACTCAAAACTCTCATTTGCATGTGAAAGAGAAAGTAAGAGTTTAATGATATGCATAATGGTCATTTTATTCTTTTTTTTCCTAGGGATAAGCCTCTAGTAGTCTAGTGCTAAGAGAGAGTTTTTACTCTACTGGAGATAAGGGCGTTTTGTTGCAATTATTTGCATAAAAGAAGATTTGTCTCCAAGTTTGCCTCTGTTTTAATATTTCGGGAAAAGTTGTTTCTTTAAAACTAGGAAAGTAGAAATAGCTTACAAAATCTGACACTTCTTGGAGAGGTTCATAGGGACAACATAAATCATAAACTAACATAAAGATAAACTAACAGGAGCTCATCTAGTACCTTTTGCCTCTTATGTCTCGTCATTTTAAGCCCCTTTTGTTCTCAGGCGTGTTTGGATGCACGGTAAATAAAATATTAGGAAAAATGATGATTTTTTATTTTTAGTTATTTGATAAGGAATTATTTTTATTTTTTGCGTAAAAATATGAGTTTTTTTTTTTGTCTTTTAGTGGAGAAGAAATGTTGTTTTTTGACCTTTTTTTTTTGTAAAAGGAGGGAATCTTGAATTTGTATATTTTTTATATGACCTCCTGTCTTTTTTTGTTTGAAAAATGGAGGCTTTACTTCACTTTAACTTTACTTCATTTGTGTAATTAGAGGCGCTCTCGGTGGATTTTTGTTCTATAAGAGAGTAAAGTTTTGTACTCTTACATCTTTCGTAAAAACTCAAAATCTTTTTTATGGAGAAAAAATGATTTTGTTTTTTTCTTTTTTTTTTATATAAAAAATTGTGTTGCATCATATAATGAGATAATTTGCAGCATGAAAAATCCAAGCTATTTTTCACTCTATCCCGAAATCCTCTTGTTGGATAAACACACTCAATGCAAGCTCTATGAATCCATCAAAGAGGCTCTAGCCCTCACCGATTTGTTTAGCACAAGTAGTAGTAAAAGAAATGTGTGATGCAATATTTATTTTATTTCAGCATGTTTGGATGAGAAAAGTGGAGAGAGGAAGTAAACTCATAATGTGACACTACTCTTTTTCTTTTCTTTTTTTTTTGCATTAAAGAAAGGTTCATTACAAGGAAAACAATAATACAGAGGGGCTAAACCAAATACATATATCTTGAAACATAGAAGCCTGAATGACAAGATAACAAGATCATCACAAAATACTAGGAAAGGCAAGACAACCAAACATCAACAATGACTAGGGGCAAGAATTGCTGAAGCCAACAATTAGGCAGTTGGGCCCCTGTGCTGAGTAAGCTTTTGAGTCATCTGAAATCAGGATGGTAGTTTTGGCCATTCTGAATTTGGTGCCATGGAAGTAGAAATTGTTTGTCGTAATCTCCTTCTATTTTTTGTTCTTAGGAAATCATCCTGAATTGGAGGAGACAGAGCAGCTCTAAAGATATTAATCACAGGGAAGTGTAGCTTAGCTCGTGCACCTGCTAATTGTTCTCGATCTGCCGACAAGTATATTATATATCAGATCTCAATTTATCTTGGAGTCCTCAATAAGTATATATTCCTTTCTTATCACAAAAAAGTGTGGTAAAATATAGTGTAGCTGATAAATGATAAAATATCCCAGACATCAATCGTGATCTTTTGATATAAGATAGGGACATTCAGTTATCTCGGATTAGCAATTGGATCTTATTTCCTTGTGGCCACACAATTCTCTCAGTATGACGAAAATTATTTTTCAATCTACACTCCCTCTCCTTATATCCTAAAAAAAAAAAGGGAGAAAACTATGCTATGTCTCCCATATACCCTACTTTATTATATCGAACAAGAATTTTATTACACCTCTATTTTTACTTTAAAATATCTTATCATTGTGGTGATCCCTTGCTTTGATTGTGAACAAAAAAAAATCAACACAAATAAGTTTGGGTACGGTATCATGCCTAACTACAAGGGGAGCTTTGATTAATTAGAGTGGTTTGAAATTAAGAGGTGGGGCCCAGATGGATTCATAATTCATAGGTGCCCTAATTTGGACGGTTGGACGCGGATTCTGCTTATGAGGCATAATTCACGTGGTGAGCCGCCCTTGGGAAAATGATGCTTGATTTAGAAGGCAAAGATCTTTGCTGTAGCTTTCGTATCAATCCAAACAGATATTGCTACCACTAAAATAATCTTAAAAGCCTTGAGCCAATGCAAAAAAAAATAAAAATAAATAATAATCTTAAAAGCCCTAAATGCAAGGAAAGCATTAATGATATTCTTTTAAGTTAACAAAAAATGAATGGCCCACCGTGCATAGCCATGCACATTGTTGGAGTTTCCTTATGTTTGTTTTATCGACTGTTTATTTTTGGCTTTGATGTGCACAGTTTCATCTTTTCATGACACAAGTTACATTTCCATGAAAACTATTTTACTAATAATTTTTTATTCTCTCACTGCATGATTTTATATCATGCAAATTATAATCCTAATTCTAAAAGAGAAGAGTAATAGAAAAGTTGAGTTTCTTTCGTGTATAAAAGGTAATCTCACCGACCATGCACTTTTGGGCGGCTCATTTGATTGTCGATAGCAGATTTTACGCTTCTACATATGCGCACAAAATCTCTCTCCTTGTCTCTTAAACAAATGCAAAAGGCTAAGGACGTGTATAGGAATTGGAGAAGGGTTGCTATTTAGTTTTCCTCTCCAACCGTGTGAAGAAGTACCCTCTTCATTATTGGGGGAAGCCTTGCTGATTTTTAGTCAAGAAACAGCCAAGTTGAGAGCAAAAGGAAGCCAAAAAGATGAAAGGCAATATATGCGTTTAGTATGGAAAATATTCAAGTGATAAATGAGATTTTTTTTTTGCGGGGCCTAACTAGCAACCAATCCAAACCTAGCAATCAATAGGGAATCCCCTGATAGTCAGTAATACTAAGGATTGGCACACATCCGAATGAATTGAACCGTTAGAATCGATGGTTGGATATTTTTTTGAATATGGAGCCATTAAATTTGCGGGCCATGTATGAAGGGTTAGGGGCATGGGTTTGGGGTCAAAGTTGATATTTGAGGTGGTCTCACATAAATCTTTTCATCCCCCCTAGTCTCATCACCAAATGGGGTCCACAATTGAGCCCCACAGAAAAGTTCTCATATAATATATGAGAACTAGTTCTCACTTGAATATTACCGTTTTAATATTAGCCAAATCATGAGACTTTTTTATTGCATCATCTCCAGCAGGCAAGATTTTCAAATGCATGAACCTTCTCAAGCAGGTGCATTGTATATAATCTCCCCAAGTTCAGAAAAGGACAATCCTATTATGCAATGGTAAGTGCATCAAGATGTTTAATATAATAATATCTTAATTTTTATGGATTTCGAGAAACTTGTGAAAAATGATAACGTGTTTCCAAATGCATCTCAAACCATTAGACATATTCATTTACTCATGTGAAAAATTATAAATTTGACCAATATAATAATGCGTATCGCGTATAACATTTACATATATAAAACCCATTTTCCTATCCCTTGCATAAAGACAAACGACCCATGTATAATCTCGAGCACCATTGATATCGGATGGCCCACCAATCAGGGGCGGAACTAGTGGGGGCTGCCCCCCCCCCCCCCCCCCCCCCCCAAAAAAAAAAAAAAAAGAAAAAAAAAAAAGAAAAAAAATTAAATAAATAAATAAATTGGCAAAAAAAAATTTCCTTAAAATTTAAAGCAGCTTTTTTACAATGGCCCCCCCAAAAATTTATTTTCCTACAATGGCACCCCCCCCTGTGTAGATCCTGGTTCCACCCTGCCACCAATAATTTATAGCGGACAATATGAGAAGGGTAAATTATGAATTGCATGTGTCCCAAAAGTAAAATCTCTCCCATTGGTGGGCCACATCTATCAAATTTTCCTTCTAAAAATAAAGCGTTATATTAAAGTGCTACTCTCTTTTTGTAGCATCTTGCCAATCAAATGGCTACAGCGTATGATAATAGAATTAAGATACCTTTTTCCTGTCTAAGAACCAAATTATCTAGAGATTGAGTAAATAATTTGGACATCCACAACTTTCTGTTGAAATGTTTAATTATATAGTCACTTTCTTGACCAAAATCAAACTTTTTTGTGACAAACTTCAAGCAGAATCACCGTGTTTTTCTTGACCTTGTATGCTTGTATAAAAGATTTAAAATACATAGGGTGGTTAAACTTGAATATCAAAGTTGAATTCCAAAAATGGGTATCAAATAACATCTTCTTTTGATTCTATTTTTCTAAAATAATAAAAATATTATTTGACTTGTTTTTGGAGATTTACCTTTAATCTTCATTTTTAACCACTTTATGTATTCTAATGCAAACAAATAGGCGTTAAGATACCAAAATATTTTTAGTTATTTTGAAAATGAAAGAAAGGATCCTTCTAAAGAAATCTATTTCAAAGCATTCATGTGTACTTTTTGTGGAGCCACCAAATTGGTGCCGAAAAATGATTAAAACAAAGTGAAACCACTTAGAATTTATCATGCATCTTGATCCATCTCATTGGAAACTATCATGCAGCTCTGGGAATGCCAATTGTTTGAATAATCATTAGTATTTTATTAACCCCGTAATGTTTTGATTAATAATTCCAGTTTCTTTAGTTTTTTGGTGGCATTTTGGATGCTCAGTGACGCTTACATATATATCTTATTAACATTCCAAAAAAAATAAATGAGGTGACATCCACCAAGAGTAATACATCTGTTTTTCGAAATAGCTTTTACCTTTCTTTCTAAAATAAAAGGACTCCACAGCTGTAATTAATTAGTAAATACATGTTGGTCTTTAAGAAGAAGTTCTTAAATACTACAATCATAACCTGAAAGTTAAATTTTCAATGTTGGTCAAAAGTTAAGCATTCAAATAAAAAGATAGGAAGCTAAAAAATAGCAGGCAGGGAGTTTAAGTCACGGGTTAATTTCTACATATAAAAATAGCAGGTATGCAGTTAAGCTACGGCTTTCCACATATATGGTGAAAAAAGTGGTATTATATTGCATCAACTAATCCCAAGGGATAGTTCCGTTAGACTAGAACTACGGTTTGCATTCGGAGATTGTGGGTTCAAAATTGCACTACTACAATGGAGATACAGTACAGTTTATTCGCTTCTCTTTGAGCCCAGAGGGATTAGTGCTTCTCTCTGAGCCCAGAGGGATTAGTACAACCCAAAGAGTTAGGAACCCTCCCATAGCAAAAAAAAAAAAAAAAAATTGCATAAACTCTCGTGTCAATGCTTCCACTTTTAGGGGTGAAGTAGTTAGGATGTCTTCTATTTTCTAATTTGGAGTGCTCTTTGTTGGTTGTTTCATGTATTTGTTTTTCCTTGTGTACTCTTATTCCTTTGCTGCTTTTAATGAATTCTTCTCTTACCAAAGAAAAAAAAAAAAAAAAAAAACTCTCGTGTCAATGCTTCTACCAAAAAAACCCTCTCATGTCAATGCTAGTTTTCCACACAACTTCTCCTATCTTGTTTTCGTATGTGATGAGGCATGCTTACCTATTCAATTGAATTTCTAATACATGCATGCCTTGCCACTTTTAGGTAGACAATCTTTGACCTATCCATGACTAGTGTACTTTGATGACGGGGGGTGGACACCTTCTTCGTTCATGAAAATAATAATTGGTGGATGACCATTCCATCTTGCTAACAACCTTTCTAAAGGAAAATTATTACAAATTGGCATCAATGTTGTAAGGCCAACAAGCTAAAGAATGGGGCACATTTTGTCATGTTAAAACCAATTGGATCAATCCTCTACACATAGTAATTGGTTTGCATCTTGTTTAAATTGCTTTGGATATTAAAGATCGGATTGAGAGATCTTGTCATGGTGATCACTTTGGCATAATGATTGAACATCAAGGCAGTCATCTCAAGGAAGTATGATTTAATTAACTTTGGCTTATGTCCGGAAGAGGGCACTACGTATAATGTTTTACCCAAATGATGTATATAAGAACAATCCATTGCAAAGGTGACAACACATTAATTATGTCTAAGTCCTTCGTTTTTTTAATGCCATGGACGAGTGAGTTGGTATGAAAGCAAAAGCATAGAAGACTTTTCATTTTGCTCCTAGTAAAAAAAAAAAAAAAGGCTATACAAACATATCACAAACAATACGAATGACATGATTGTTCATGAGATGAACCGGAGTCCATAAGTATACTAGATGTAATACATGTGTATGGATGAGATCCACATACATGAGACATGTATAACAAATCTTATACTTGAATATTTTCACAACTAGTGATGAGATTGGACATCTCATACTGACAAGGTTGCAACACTTTGATCACTATGAGATAGTGTGATTTGTCTCGATTATTAGAATGTAAGATTATGGTTCAAAGTGCTAGTACATTAGATGTATTGAATGACCATAAGAAGCACCTTATGAATGCTGTCTTTACTTTAAGGCTTGCTCTTAGAATTTTCTAGCAGTAAGCTCTTAATCCTGAGACATTAATGAACTCAAGTTTCTATCTATTCATTTGCTTTGAGTCACCAAAGAGTTATGCCAACTATAGGTTAAGATGGAATCTATCTTTAATATCCCCTTGTGCCAATTAAAGATTTTGATCATTGGTAAGTGTACACCCATTCCGATTAAGAGTTAATTGAAAATGTACCATGATCATTATAATTAATTAGGGCTCAAGGTTAATAAGATATGGATCTAGTTTGGAAGATAGGTCCAATTGATCCATGAATATTGATGGAGGGGCCTACGTGCATTAATAGGGAAGTTTAGGTTCTTCTATGTAATTTCCTAAGACTAGAGTTCAATTGCATTTATATAGTGGAGTTATTTACAATTAACTGTGGGCCCGGATTACACAAGAGATGTGGGGTCGCGAGTTCCAGTTGGAGCAAGCTTACTAAGGAATCCCTAGTGGTCCCCACGTTAGCCCAATTATTAGAAGGTTTCTAATTCTAGTTGAACTCTAAAATGAAGGTTAGTATTTCTATTTGAAGTGAGACTTCTAATAGTGGTAATAGTAAGTTACTAATTAATTTTTGAAAGTAGGACTTCTAATGGAAATTAGTAAGTGGAAGTTTGCAAAGGCTATAAAAGGAGATGCATATGGGCTGGATGTCCCACTCTCTTGCTCTCTCTTGGTATTCACGCCCAAGCACTCTTCATTGTGCAAGTGTTGCACAATTTGTTCTCTTCTAGTTTCCTTCTAGCACTACAAGGAGATGCACTTTTTGTGACGAAAATGTAAGTCGCCAAAAGTCAACATTTCGTCGGTAAAAGTCTTTACCGACGAAATTTTTTTTTCGTCGCCTAGAAGTCGGTAAAACTCCGTCAGCAAAACATTTTATCGACGAAATTATTTTTTGTCGGCAAAAAATTAAATTTTTTACCGACGATTATCTTAATTTTACCGACGTTTTTTGTTCGTTGGCAAAATAATTTAATTTTTTTTTATTTTTAATTTTTACTTTTGCCGACGTTTTTGTTTCGTCGGCCAAAATAATTTCAATTTTTTTATTTTTTATATTGCCGACGTTTTTATTTTGTCGGCAAAAATAATTTCATTTTTTTTTAATTTTAATTTTTCTTTTTGCCGACGTTTTTATTCCGTCGCCAAAATAATTTAATTTTTTTTATTTTTCTTTTTAATTTTTGCCGACATTCTCATTTCGTCGCCAAAAGTATTTTTAAATTTTTTTTTATTTTTTGCCGACGTTTTAATTTCGTCGCCAAATATTTTTTCATTTTTTTAAATATTTATTTTAATTATTCCCGACGTTTTTTTTCGTCGCAAAAAGTAGTCTAATTTTTTCTTTTTACTTTTTGCCGACGTTTTTCTTTCGTCGCAAAAATCATTTTATTTTTTTAAATTTTTTCTTTTTTATTTTCCCGACGTTCTTATTTCGTCGGCAAAAGCATTTTAAAATTTTTAATTTTAAATATTACTTTTGCCGACGTTTTAAAAACGTCGGCAAAGGTCCTTTTTTTTTTAATAATATATTTATTTTTACATTAATATTTTCCAGTAAAACCTGTAAACCTGTTTATACACCTGTATAAAAAAATAAGCCTATTCATACACCTATATTCAACATAATAAAATACAATGAAACAAAAGTTACTAAATAAACAAACAACCATCTCCATTTTTCACTAAATCATTCGTCTCATTAAACAAATATTACAAGGGGTTTTGACCATACAGGGTATAAAATATCGTGTATTCTTGAAATGGTGTTGACAAAAAGTATATCCCAAATATGGGTATCGTACAAAGATCCTCTTTTTTTTTCCACTTTTACCCTTTTTGTGCGATATCGCAAATATTGCGATATCGCATAAACTGAAGAGTCATTATATAGCTGCTCGTTTTCCCTCCCTTTTTTCCCTCCGTTTGCAGCAAAAAGTAAGCCGTTTTTCCTCATTGTTTTTTCATATCTTTTGTTCATCTAATACAATCAAATAAAAAAAATTAAGAATAAATTTCAAAGTATCTCCATGACCATAATTTTTTGGTGTCTCAATGCCCAACCATTTTTAACATAACATCGGACAGAGTATATGAAAAACTCCAAACATGTCCAAATATTGTGTAAAAAGAATCGTTTGAATGCCTTTGGAGAAATGAAAGAGCGATTGCTACAGCAAATACATTTTTAGGACGTTTCATATCTTTTGTTTCATCTAATATAATCAAACAAAAAAATTAAGAATAAATTCCAAAGTATCTCCATGACCATAAGTTTTTGGTGTCTCAATGCCCAACTATTTTTAACATAACATTTGACAAAGTATACAAAAAATTCCAAACATGTCCAAATATTATGTAAGAAGAATCATCTAAATGCCTTTGGAGAAATGAAAGAGCGATTGCTTCAT
This sequence comes from Litsea cubeba, assembly GCA_012931725.1. Classification (NCBI taxonomy): domain Eukaryota; kingdom Viridiplantae; phylum Streptophyta; class Magnoliopsida; order Laurales; family Lauraceae; genus Litsea; species Litsea cubeba. The sequence continues at coordinate 2,078,731 of CM022950.1, read as the reverse complement.
CCTTTTGAGAACCTCCTATAAAGATGAAGACAGCCACAGGAAAATAATGAGGGAAAACGACTTACTTTTTGCTGCAAACGGAGGAAAAAAAGGGAGGGAAAACGAGCAGATTATATAATAACTCTTCAGTTTATGCGATATCGCAAATATTTGCGATATCGCACAAAAAGGGTAAAGTGGAAAAAAAAAGAGGCTCTCAGTATGATACCCATATTTGGGATATACTTTTGGTCAACACCATTTCAAGGAATACAGGGTATTTTATACCCTATACGGTCAAAACCCCATATTACAATCATTAATGATACAGTCTAATATAAAAGTCCAATCTACAAATAAACCGAATAAAAGTCCAATATACAAATAAACGAAAAAAAGTCCAACACCCCCAGAAGTCTGCAACCGACCCCAAAGCGTCCATCAATCTGCAATGACAAAAACAACATTAAACTCTTTGCAATGAATTAAGTTATAAATGAAACATAAACATGTATATATATAAATTTTCTTACATTTTTCGGTCTTAATTCTCTAACCGGGAGCCCTATTTGCGAACCGTTAGTTCCTACAAGTCACTCTGCCCACGAGCGAAGTGCTCGTGCTAGTTTCAGAATTTTTCCGCAGCCGTTTCCCGTTCCGGACCCCCGGCGGGCCGTTTTCGAGCCTAAGTGTTGGAAATAAACATGTTTCGGTCTTAATTATCTAACTGGGAGCCCTATTTGCGAACCGTCAGTTCCTACAAGTCGCTCTGCCCTCGAGCGAAGTGCTCGTGTCGGTTTCGAAATTTTCCCGCGGCCGTTTCCCGTTCCGGACCCCCGGCGGGCCATTTTCGAGCCTAAGTGTTGGAAATTACAATGTTTCGGTCTTAATTCTCTAACCGGGAGCCCTATTTGCGAACCGTCAGTTCCTACAAGTCACTCTGCCCTCGAGCGAAGTGCTCGTGTCGGTTTCAGAATTCTCCCGCGGCCGTTTCCCGTTCCGGAACCCCGGCGGGCCGTTTTCGAGCCTAAGCGTTGGAAATTAGCGTGTTTCGGTCGTAATTCTCTAACTGGGAGCCCTATTTGAGAACCGTCTGTTCCTACAAGTCACTCTGCCCTCGAGCGAAGTGCCCGTGCCGGTTTCGGAATTCTCCCGCGCCCGTTTCCCGTTCCGGACCCCCGGCGGGCCGTTTTCGAGCCTTAAGTGTTGGAAATTAGCGTGTTTCGGCCGTAATTCTCTAACCGGGAGCCCTATTTGAGAACCGTCGGTTCCTACAACTCACTCTGCCCTCGAGCGAAGTGCTCGTGCCGGTTTCGGAATTTTCCCGCGGCCGTTTCCCGTTCCGGACCCCCGGCGGGCCGTTTTCGAGCCTAAGTGTTGGAAATTACTATGTTTCGGTCTTAATTCTCTAACCGGGAGCCCTATTTGCGAACCGTCAGTTCGTACAAGTCACTCCGCCCTCGAGCGAAGTGTTCGTGCCGGTTTCGGAATTTTCCCGCGGCCGTTTCCCGTTCCGGACCCCCGGCGGGCCGTTTTCGAGCCTAAGTGTTGGAAATTACTATGTTTCGGTCTTAATTCTCTAAACCGACAGCCCTATTTGAGAACCGTCGGTTCCTACAAGTTACTCTTCCCTCGAGCGAAGTTCTCGTGCTAGTTTCGGAATTTTTCCCGTGGCCGTTTCCCGTTCCGGACCCCCGGCGGGCCGTTTTCGAGCCTTAAGTGTTCGAAATTACAATGTTTCGGCCTTAATTCTTTAACCGGGAGCCCTATCTGCGAACCGTCCGTTCCTACAAGTCACTCTGCCCACGAGCGAAGTGCTCGTGCCGGTTTCGGAATTTTCCCCGCGGCCGTTTCCCGTTCCGGACCCCCGGCGGGCCGTTTTCGAGCCTAAGTGTTGGAAATTAGCGTGTTTCGGTCGTAATTCTCTAACCGTGAGCCCTATTTGAGAACCGTCAGTTCCTACAGGTCTGTCTACCCTCGAGCGAAGTGCCTGTGCCGGTTTCGAAATTCTCCCGCGCCCGTTTCCCATTCGGGACCCCCGGCGGGCAGCTTTCGAGCCTAAGCGTTGGAAATTAGCGTGTTTCGGTCGTAATTCTCTAACCAGGACCCCTATTTGAGAATCGTCAGTTCCTACAAGTTACTCTACCCTCGAGCGAAGTGCTCGTGCCGTTTCGGAATTCTCCCGCGCCCGTTTCCCGTTCCGGACCCCCGGCGGGCCGTTTTCGAGCCTAAGTGTTGGAAATTAGCGTGTTTCGGTCGTAATTCTCTAACCGGGAGCTCTATTTGAGAACCGTCAGCTCCTACAGGTCTGCTTACCCTCGAGCGAAGTGCCCGTGCCAGTTTCGGGATTCTCCCGCGCCCGTTTCCCGTTCCGGACCCCCGGCAGGCCGTTTTCGAGCCTAAGCGTTGGAAATTAGCGTGTTTCGGTTGTAATTCTCTAACCGGGAGCCCTATTTGAGAACCGTCAGTTCCTACAAGTTACTCTACCCTCAAGCGAAGTGCCCGTGCCGGTTTCGGAATTCTCCCGCGCCCGTTTCCCGTTCCGGACCCTTGGCGGGCCGTTTTCGAGCCTTAAGTGTTGGAAATTAGCGTGTTTCGGCCGTAATTCTCTAACCGGGAGCCCTATTTGAGAACCGTCGGTTCCTACAACTCACTCTGCCCTCGAGCGAAGCGTTCGTGCCGGTTTCGGAATTTCCCGCGGCCGTTTCCCGTTCCGGACCCCCGGCGGGCCGTTTTCCGAGCCTAAGTGTTGGAAATTACAATGTTTTGGTCTTAATTCTCTAACCGGGAGCCCTATTTGCGAACCGTCAGTTCCTACAAGTCACTCTACCCACGAGCGAAGTGCTCGTGCCGGTTTCGGAATTTTCCCGCGGCCGTTTCCCGTTCCGGACCCCCGGCGGGCCGTTTTGGAGCCTAAGTGTTGGAAATTACTATGTTTCGGTCTTAATTCTCTAACCGACAGCCCTATTTGAGAACCGTCGGTTCCTACAAGTTACTCTTCCCTCGAGCGAAGTCCTCGTGCGGGTTTCGGAATTTTCCCGTGGCCGTTTCCCGTTCCGGACCCCCGGCGGGCCGTTTTCGAGCCTTAAGTGTTCGAAATTACAATGTTTCGGCCTTAATTCTTTAACCGGGGCCCTATCTGCGAACCGTCCGTTCCTACAAGTCACTCTGCCCACGAGCGAAGTGCTCGTGCCGGTTTCGGAATTTTCCCGTGGCCGTTTCCCGTTCCGGACCCCCGGCGGGCCGTTTTCGAGCCTAAGTGTTGGAAATTAGCGTGTTTCGGTCGTAATTCTCTAACCGGGAGCCCTATTTGAGAACCGTCAGTTCCTACAGGTCTGTCTACCCTCGAGCGAAGTGCGCGTGCCGGTTTCGGAATTCTCCCGCGGCCCGTTTCCCATTCCGGACCCCCGGCGGGCCGTTTTCGAGCCCTAAGCGTTGGAAATTAGCGTGTTTCGGTCGTAATTCTCTAACGGGAGCCCTATTTGAGAACCGTCAGTTCCTACAAGTTACTCTACCCTCGAGCGAAGTGCTCGTGCCGGTTTCGGAATTCTCCCGCGCCCGTTTCCCGTTCCGGACCCCCGGCGGGCCGTTTTCGAGCCTAAGTGTTGGAAATTAGCGTGTTTCGGTCGTAATTCTCTAACCGGGAGCTCTATTTGAGAACCGTCAGCTCCTACAGGTCTGGTTACCCTCGAGCGAAGTGCCCGTGCCAGTTTCGGAATTCTCCCGCGCCCGTTTCCCTTTCCGGACCCCCGACGGGCCGTTTTCGAGCCTAAGCGTTGGAAATTAGCGTGTTTCGGTCGTAATTCTCTAACCGGGAGCCCTATTTGAGAACCGTCTGTTCCTACAAGTGACTCTTCCCTCGAGCGAAGTGCCCGTGCCGGTTTCGGAATTCTCCCACGCCCGTTTCCCGTTCCGGACCCCCGGCGGGCCGTTTTCGAGCCTTAAGTGTTGGAAATTAGCGTGTTTCGGCCGTAATTCTCTAACCGGGAGCCCTATTTGAGAACCGTCGGTTCCTACAACTCACTCTGCCCTCGAGCGAAGTGCTCGTGCCGGTTTCGGAATTTTCCCACGGTCGTTTCCCGTTCCGGACCCCCGGCGGGCCGTTTTCGAGCCTAAGTGTTGGAAATTACTATGCTTCGATCTTAATTCTCTAACCGGGAGCCCTATCTGCGAACCGTCAGTTCCTACAGGTCACTCTGCCCACGAGCGAAGTGCTCGTGCCGGTTTCGAAATTTTCCCGCGGCCGTTTCCCGTTCCAGACCCCCGGCGGGCCGTTTTCGAGCCTAAGTGTGGGAAATTACTATGTTTCGGTCTTAATTCTCTAACCGAGAGCCCTATTTGAGAACCGTCGGTTCCTACAAGTTACTCTTCCCTCGAGCGAAGTACTCGTGCTGGTTTCGGAATTTTCCCGTGGGCCGTTTCCCGTTCCGGACCTCCGGCGGGCGTTTTTGAGCCTTAAGTGTTGGAAATTACAATGTTTCAGCCTTAATTCTTTAACCGGTAGCCCATATCTGCGAACCGTCCGTTCCTACAAGTCACTCTGCCCACGAGCGAAGTGCTCGTGCCGGTTTCGGAATTTTCCCGCTGGCCGTTTCCCGTTCCGGACCCCCGGCGGGCCGTTTTCGAGCCTAAGTGTTGGAAATAGCGTGTTTCGGTCGTAATTCTCTAACCGGGAGCCCTATTTGAGAACCGTCACTTCCTACAGGTCTGTCTACCCTCGAGCGAAGTGCCCGTGCCGGTTTCGGAATTCTCCCGCGCCCGTTTCCCATTCCGGACCCCCGGCGGGCCGTTTTCGAGCCTAAGCGTTGGAAATTAGCGTGTTTCGGTCGTAATTCTCTAACCGGGAGCCCTATTTGAGAACCGTCAGTTCCTACAAGTTACTCTACCCTCGAGCGAAGTGCTCGTGCCGGTTTCGGAATTTTCCCGCGCCCGTTTCCCGTTCCGGACCCCCGGCGGGCCGTTTTCCGAGCCTAAGTGTTGGAAATTAGCGTGTTTCGGTCGTAATTCTCTAACCGGGAGCTCTATTTGAGAACCGTCAGCTCCTACAGGTCTGCTTACCCTCGAGCGAAGTGCCCGAGGTATCTTTTTAAAATCCAAATGATGCATATCCAAGCCCCCTTTTCTTACATTTTTTGGAGTTCACAAGTGCTCTCAAAACAGATATAACATAAACCCCAAAAGAATTCATGTACTTTATGAATTTTTAACAAAAAAAAAATATAGTCAAAAAAACAACAAAAAATATCCCCTTATTAGTGGCTTTAATTCACCCATAGCAACTTCTTTGAATCCATTTAGAATAAGTTTCACATAGCATTTGACGTAAATCAGCTTATGCGCTTTTTGAAGGGTAACAGATACACCCAACATCGCATTATGGGCGCTGCCAATGACTGATATCTGTCGGCCAACACATTATTTTAGTTCCACAAGACAGGAGCATGAGCAGAACATGAATGAAACAGGTCTGGATGGGGAAATGGTTGCTCAATGTTAGTAAACACCTCAGAGGTCGCAAGCTATAGTGAGATCCGAGGAAGAAAAACCCTAGGTAGAGATTTCCAGCAGCTTATGGTGACGTAGATTTGAATATCAGTACGAAAATCAAGATAATGAAAATCGTATGCAAAAGGACGGTCAGAAAAAGAGACAGATAAGGAAAATCGATTGTATCTCCCTTCAAACTAAAAATTAGCTGAAATCTGTCAGCTAATAGGCCATGATACTCCTAGAACACAGGATATAACTGAATACAAGTGAAATATGTGAAAATAGAAAAGGATAATAAACAAAGACCTCGATTGTACTTAGAAACAAAGAGTCATATATGACTATACTGACAAGTGTGTGTTGTATAACTTTAGAATTTTGTATATCATATAAATGAAATATAATTTACATACTCATCAAACAGATGAAACTGAGAAACCGCACGAGCAAAGCTCCAATATTTGACCAATTCAAGAAACTACTAAGGGCACGTTTGGTAAATGTGGAAGAATCCACGGATTAGAGGATTCTCTCCATCTCCAAAGAATCAATACATCCTCAAGAAGGATTCCCAATGAGAGTTCTATGTTTGGATGGAGGGAGGTTTCCTATAAATTGTAGAATGTGTGATCCAATGGTCACAAACATTTTTTTAAAAATTTTCAAAATCCATGAAAAATCAAGACCTCAACTTTCACCTCAAATTAGTTTGTGGTCATCTAGAGAATATGTACGGTTCAGATCGTGCAAAGGGGGCCCACAGGAATAAGAAATTAATATTTTAGTACTGAACTTTTTGCAAATATCTCAAAATATGGTAAGGATCAACGGTTGAAATTTGGTCAACTAGCCGTGTTTGACCTTCCAAAAATAACTACTGGTTCAGATCGTGCAAAGGGGGACCACAGGAACCAGAAAATAAAAAAAAAAACGGACTGGATTCAATCCCGTTTTTTGGCCCACAGTAACTCAGAAATCTTCAATGAACGTCCCAGACGGTTTTGCACATATCTCAAGATCTAAGATGAATCAACGGCTGAAATTTTGTGACATGGCCGTTATGGACCTTCTTAACACAATCATCGGTTTAGATCTTGATTGTGGGGCCCATAAAAATAAAAAAAATGCAAAAACCGGTCTGCCCAATATTAACGTCCAGATTTACTGTAGCTCCGCAAATCCATTGAAGTGCTGATTCCTCGGATCCGATGGGGGGGGGGGGTTCGAACTCTTCAAATATTCAATATGATGGAAGTCGTCAGTCCATCCTCTACAAATCCATGCTGAACCAAACACTCAAAATCCGTGAGATCGTGGATTTTAGACGTGGAATCCGACCCTAAGATGGTTGCCAAACGTGCCCTAAAGGAAACAATAGGACACCTTAACTGTTAAAAAAAATGACAATAGAGTAAAGAACCTCGATTATATCTTACAGCAACCCTATTATGAAAAAAAAAGCCCTTATCTTCTTCACATATAGCTCTTACATCATAATCATTTGAAAACTCCAACGTTCTACAGATATCACCAGCAAAACTGAGGAGCACCAAAGCCCTAATGCTATACATTATCTTAGCAACCCAATAGAAAAACAAAATAGCCCCAAGACAATAAAAGAAAATTAACACATTGATATTCAATAGTGAGTAGTAAGAAAACCCAATGAAGAAAAAAAACTAAACACAAAATAAGCAGGTCATAGATACCCCAAAGTTAACAAAATATCATAGTGGAGAAAGGAACCCCAAACATCACTCGAATAAAGAATAAAAAAAATGTCTTTCTGTTGAATTTGACACTATTAAAGAAAACAACAAATGAACCATGAAGAAAAATCATAGACGAAAGCATATCCAAAGCATTTGAAAGACACCCACATCAGGAATTGAGAAATTAACCAAACCTTCAACCGCTAACAAGACAACAGCAAAGCAAAGCAAAACACCACACCAGGAGGCAATACTTACTGAAAAAAAGTACCATTTAACAAAGTAAGAACCACCCATGAATAAAAATAATATATTAAGCCATACCCACTGCATTTCAAAGACACCCCACATTAAGAACAGAGATACTCATACTAACCAAGACCCCTTCAAGTTTCAACCTTTTATTTTATACCAAAAAAGTTTCAATCTTTTCTGAAAAAACTGACATTGGCTAATGAACAAAAAGCAAACCTGAAATGGGTGAGCTGGTAGTTGCCATCCATGACTTCTCACCATTTCTGCAGGCAGAAATCCACAGAAAGAGAGAGAACTCAAACCCTTGCAAGAGTAAGCCAAAAGAGATGTGGATAGGATCACATCATGCATACATACATCAGACGTGAATGTAGTTTTGGAGGTCCAGTTTCAATGACCCAATCACAGGCCCGACCAAAAGTGAAATTCGGGTACATCTTATTTGGGTTTGGTTGGGCTGTGGTGTTGGTTTTGAGACCCATTACAATCTCTGTTGGGCTTAAAGTCTAGATGTCAAGTTCGGTGTAAAAAAAAAAACACATAGAAAGTAAATATAAACTTTGTAGCGCCGAAAGTTACACGTATTGAGTTTGTGGCATAGAATCTTCATGTAGCATTCAAGCAGGTTGGGTAGTTGGCTAACACATTTGCCTTCTTCTTTGCTAAACAAGCAGTTGCTCTAGTATAATGCTTTCATACCACTGATTCCTTTTGCATTATAATTCTGTTTTGCCTACTTAGCTGTAAAAGGGGGAATGTATCAACAGTATTGGCCATCATGCCCAATTTATAGTCTTATATACTCTAAATCTCCAATACTATTGTGAACGATGATAAATAGTTAAATACATTATGTTAGTTTGGTCTCAGCTGATATATTAGTGGATACTATACATATTGGCCACTGTTTTTATTTTTTATTTTATCATCTTTGGTCATCATTGTTGTTATCTTTGCTGCCGTCATTGTCATCGCTGCTTTCATTGTATCGGAGGAACGCCCCACATAAGGAAATGACATTAATAAAGGAATCACAAATACAGTCAGGAGGATTTGTTTTACCTATGGGCGTAGATGAGCACCCCCAACACCCAGCGTCGCATCATGATCTCCAATAGCTGTGCTATCACCAGCCGAAGATGTCCCTCTCGTGATATCCAATAAGCCGGTCGGATCCATCCCTGCTGCAGATGCCAACCGTTGAACGAGGGCCTCAAGTGCTCCATACCTCTTGTCCTGCTCAGCCTGCCTCCTAGCATTCTCAGCCTGCATCTCAGCATGCATCCTAGCCTGCTCAGCCTGCAACCTAGCCTGCTCAGCTACTTGCTCCCGCAATGTGATCAGCTCAGACTGCGATGCCCGAGACTGTGTGGAGGATGGAGAGGATCCCGTAAATATGCCATATCCTTTTAAGTATCCAGACCTCTTCCCAAGCACATCAACAGCAATCTCCTCCTCACTCATTGGAGTTGTGACAGAGGGCTGCGACTGCTCCTCAATCCTCTGCACCAAGGCATCCTGCCATTTAAATCAATAAGGGATTTAGAATGCTTATATGACATTATTTGACGATTATTATTTTATTTGTTAGCCAACGTACATGTCTTTGCTGAGCCACCTCGTTTACCCACTCTTTGCTCTTTTCTCTGTAGTGGGTGTCGCGGAAGAACTGAATAATTGGCGGCGCTTGACCGGCATTCTTCGCCATCTGTTATTTGAAACAGCTTTGTATAAGATATTAATCTAGATATTTATTGATAAATTAATAAAGTCATTGCAGTTTCGTCATATGAATATAATTAGTACCACCATAGACATCCTAGATGCAAATGACCTCGAGCCACTAGTATGATTATATGGCAACTTGGCTCGACTCTCTTTAGCCTTTGCAGACTTTGCCTACATAGAAAAAAAATAATACAATAGCAATCGTTTATAAAAACATTACTAATAGAATTACGATGGAATATAGTAAATTGAGTGTAGATAACATGCAATGGTACCTTCCAAGCTGGTGATTCCCAGCATTGTGAGATCATAACTCGCCAATCATTTGCATCACAACCTGGTGCCGGGTGGTCCTGGGGTTGTGGAACCCCCTGCTCCAACAATCCGAGGTAGTGACTATGCAGCTCATATTTCCAACTTTTATACAAAGTACCACATTGGCGGTCAATGTCCGCCTTGATCTGCATGTCACCCTCGTAGTCCCCGATGTCAAAATATTGCTGCATTAGGGGAGAGCCATATAAAGATTAGTAATAACAAAATATAATCAGATATTGTAATGAGGATCACAACTAGCATAATTTGGATAGATATTTCTTGTTTCAGTTTACCTTAACTGCAGCAATAACACCAAGCTTGATCCCACTATCAAGCTTCTTCCAGCCATGGGACTTTACTGGGGCAACAGCTCTAATGGCTAACCCAAGATGGTTAACCAGTAAAGGGGCATGTTCCCCCTCTGGCCTATGGCTGGATGTCGGGATCTGAACTGGGATGCTATGACCCAGTGCTCTTCTAAGCTTCGATGCATTCTTCCCTCGCGTCACACCCCTTACGCGGGTCGGTTGCAAAGAGGGTGGGCCTGATGCTGTTAAGATGACAACGGCAAATGAGTTAGTGAACACAAATCATTAAATTGAAGTGAATTCAAGATTTTAAAGGGTCATAATATTCTCACCTACGCTGCTACCAGCTGTCTGAGGACTCAGCGGCAGCTGGGACGGCTGAGGAGGGGTCGGTAAGGGATGTGTGATGCGAGGCTGAGTCGGTAAGGGCGGTATGGTCAACGGCTGGGTCTGTAAGGATCCTGTGGTCGGTATGGCCCCATGTGTGCTGTCTGCACCAGCTGAACTGAGTGTAGCTGCAACAGTCCGAGCACGTTTGACCCTGCTTTCCCGAGGCATTACTGCAACCTGGATTAAAGCAATGTGACAAGGAACATAAATAATTAATAGCAAAGATCAATATTATTAGTAAAGTGAATGCAACTGACTTTAAATGTAAAAATAAATCATTCTAGCATGAGTGTCAACATAAAAAATAATAATTTTAAAATACATGTCATGACGTTCACATAAAGATTACCTCTTCCGATTGAGAAGAAGATGCATCATCTTCTACATCATCATCTGCCGTGGGAATATAGTCCTCATCCTTATCATTGTCAATGACATTCTTCTTTCCCTTCTCGTTTGTCCCATTATTAGTCGAACCAAATATAGCACATGCGGTTCGCTGGATACCTAGAGATGCAAGTTTTTCTGCATTCTGCTTAATTGTTTTTGTTCTCTTTGATAAATAATTGGAAGCTTGCAATTGACGGGACAACTCTCCTGGTTTGACCCATTTTTTCCTTTTGTTTGGCATCTTTTGCAACTATAAATTATATAAACAGGATTAAAATGTGAAATGTAAAAAAGAAATTATCAATATTTGAACATATCACAAGAGAAAATGAAATTGAATACAATGTCATTATATAAGAGAAGATCTTTATTAATTTACTTAATAATTATATGTGTAAAACCTGAAACAAACACTACATGTCATATTCTATATCTTCATCTTCCTCACTATGAACATCACTTTCTTCTTCATCTTCGTACTCCGCCAGTGTTTCATCCTCGTCTTGGCCATCCTTGTCTGCAGACTCATCATTGAGAATGATCTCAGGATCTATATCATCCATAGAGTGTTGGACACTAGTACCATCGACGAGGACTGGGACAACAAATGATGATTCGTCCTGCTGAAATGCATCATTAGGCGCATCACAATCTTCGTTGTCGTCATCCCGCTTAGCGGGTACATCCCACGATCCACGTGGCTTGACCCGTTCTACGACTCTCCAATTTTTTCCTCTGCTTGTGTCATTGACGTAGAAGACTTGCGCTACCTGACCTGGTAGGACAAATGGATCATCCGTACACCAACGACCAGTGATATCAATGCTTGTAACATGGTCTTCAATGTTTATCTTGTGCTTGGTACTAGTGTTGTACCATTCACATTCAAATAGGACCACCTTACCCCCGTGCAGATAGGACAATTCCCATACTTTACAAATGTAGCCATAGTAGTCATGTTTCTCCCTTTCGTATTCCCCTTCAACGACCAAACCACTGCTCTGGCTCCTACGACATCTCTCACGATCTTTAGTGTGGTATCGGACGCCATTGCAATCACACCCCTGATAGAGATTCACTTGGGACATAGGGCCATTTGCTAATGACCACATCTCATCAGACGCTTCCGGTGAACCTAGAGTTCGCAATTGATTCATCTACATAGGCAAATTACGTCAGATGTATTGGATATATGAATATTTAAAAACAAATCCAATAACATGTAACAATTATAATGATCCAAAGTTTATGTCTTACACGTTGTTTGAACCATTTTGCAAATTCTCTTCGTTGTATCTGCCCGACGTCTCCAATTCTTTGTTCCTGAACTAAATTCTTGTGTTCCCTACTCAAGGTTTTTTTTACTATATAAGTAAATATAGATAATGAATAAAGGAGTCAAAAAAGCAATGCATAAATATGGCTAGATTGAAGCACATACTGAAGATATGGCAACACCTCGGGGCAATTATTCAACACAAACCAATGAGCCATGTCACGATCTTTTTGAGAAGGATCATGTGCCCTTGGCATCATTCCGAGGGGACGGACAGTTTGTGTGAAGACCGACAACCCCGGACCACGTTCGCCACCATCATCATAACGCTCTACTCGATCAGTCTGCCTTAAATACATTGAGCAAAAAGTGAGACACTCTTTGACAATGTAAGCCTCTGCGATCGAACCTTCAGGCCGAGCTCGGTTGCGAACGTACCCTTTTAGGGTCTTCAGAAACCTTTAAACAACCAATGATAAGACCCATGATTTCCAATGCAAGGCAAAAGCAATAATACATAAATAATTAATCAATGGTCACCAGCTATTACCTTTCAATCGGGTACATCCACCGATATTGCACAGGTCCACCTAGCATGGCCTCACGTGGCAAGTGAACCGATAAATGGACCATCACATCAAAGAAAGCAGGAGGAAAGATCCTCTCGAGCTTGCACAATATTAAAACTATCCGCTCCTCCAATTTTTTCAAATCATCTTGTCTCTGTGTTTTCGAGCAGAGGTCTTGGAAAAAGCTGCCTAACTCAAACAATGTTGTACATATGTCCTTATTCAAAAAGCCGCGCATGCCAATAGGAAGGATGCGTTGGATAAGGACATGGCAATCATGGCTCTTCAAACCAGCTAATTTATTATTTTTCGAGGTTACACACCTCGAGAGGTTCGCCGCATAACCGTCTGGGTATTTGATGGACTTCAAGAATTCATAAAATCCATCTCTATGTTTTGGCTGGAGAGTGTAAGAGGCATGCGGCTTCAAGCTTGATCCATCACCTCTCTCCACTAGATGCAACTCAGGTCTGATGCCCATATTTTTCAAATCCTTACGCGCTTTCTCGGTGTCCTTGTTTTTGCCCTTTATATTTAAAATTGTTCCAACCAAAGCTACACATACGTTCTTCTCAATGTGCATAGGATCAAGGTTGTGTCGGAGTTTTTTGCACTTCCAATAAGGCCATTCAAATAGGATGCTTTTCTTTGTCCAATTCAGTTCTCCATAGTCACGCGGTCTTTTGTTATTCTTGCCAAACTTGACCGGCGGTATCTCTTCAAGCTGGTCCAGTACCTTTTGCCCCGGTAGATCCAAAGAATTCTTTTCACGCTCAGGCTGACCGTTGAAGGCCTTGCTTCTACGCCATTGGTGGTTTAGTTCCAAGTATTTACGATGGCCAATGTAACCAATCTTATCTTTCAACTTCACCCCTAACGAGCTGTCGTTACATGAGGGGCAAGCGTTATAACCCTTTGTGCTCCAACCAGACAAGTTACCATATGCAGGAAAGTCATTTATTGTCCACATCACAGCAGCATGCATTTGAAAGATTTCCTTAATGGAGGCATCATAAGTAGCTACACCATGATCCCACAACTCCTTCAACTCATCAACCAAGGGCCTCAGATATACATCGATATCATTTCCCGGTGAGTTTGTTCCTGGAATGAGTAATGACATCATCAAGAATGGCTCCTTCATGCACATCCATGGTGGCAAATTATAAGGCACAAGTATGACAGGCCACATGCTATACGAGGTGCTCATGTTACCGAAAGGATTGAATCCATCGGTGGCTAACCCCAGTCTCACATTACGTGTCTCTTGGGCAAACTCTGGAAATTTCATATCAAATTCTTTCCACTCCACTGAATCAGCCGGATGCCGCGCTGTCCCATCATCAACCCGCTTATCACTATGCCATCTCATCTCCGTGGCTGTCTTACTTGACATATACAATCTGCGTAACCTCGGTAATAATGGGAAGTAACAGAGCACCTTATGAGGGATCTTCTTTCGCTTGCCATCATTGACCTTGTACCTAGGCTCTTCGCATTCTGGGCATTTATCCAATTAAGCATTCTCCTTCCAATATAGCACACAATTGTGTTTGCAAGCATCTATGTTCTTGTATCCCATGCCCAATTCACGCAATAATTTCTTCGCCTCATAAACCGATGCTGGCACCACATGACCTTCAGGTAAAAAGTCCTTAAAAATTTGCAAAACCTTGTCGAATGACTTATTGCTGCACCCACTTTCTACCTTCACATGCAATATCTTGATGATAAACGATAACAAAGTATCCGAAGTTTTGCATCCTGGGTACAGGCCACGCTGAGAAGCCTTCAACAAAATTTCAAAATCATGCACATCATCCCTCTCTTGAGTATCTTCATCCAAATAGGTTCCCCTACGATGGTCCTCTAGCAACTCATCATATTCATCATGATTATCTTCTGTTTCAGCCTCGCTCTCATCCGAATCATCGGGTTGAACTATGGGTTCCCCGTGATATATCCACTGCATGTATGAGACCATCATTCCGTGAATGTGCAAATGCTTTCTCACTGTATCATAGTCCTGCATCAGATGGTTACAGCAATCATTACATGGGCACCTAATCAACACCGCACCCCCCGAATTCGACTTTGCAAAATCAATAAATGAGATCACCCCATCTATGTACTCCGCATCAAATCGGTTCTGATAACGTAATATCCAACTCCTGTCCATATCTGACCAAATCACAAGTAAATAGCAATTAGATATTGAGCTATTATATGCATGTTTTGGGATTGCAAGAATTCTCAAACTTTTCTCCCATGTTTCGTTTCACAAATGCTCAAGTATAACGAGCTTCTTTATGCACCAATTGCGATTGCAATCACTGAAACCTCTTTCATTTACAAATTTGTAGTATTACTGCTTCACGACTCCTTTCTTTCAAAAGCACTAGAAAATCCAGTGTCTAATAATATGTAGCAGCTACATACCCTAAATCCAAATTCATACATAAAATATCTTGTTTTATACATAACAGTGTCTAATCCATACACAACAGTGTCTAATCCATACATACATAATAGTGTCCAATCTAAATTCATACATAACAGTGTCTAATCCAAATTCTTTTAAAAAATCTTGTTTTTTAAAACAAACATATAAATCCAATGGTAGCCCATTGGTGAGCATCTCCCTATCTACGGATACAAAGAGGGATCCATCCCTTTCCTATTGAATAGGAATTTGGGTAGGGATGGATAATAAAATAAGATAAAATCATGAGATGCAGACTGCATAGACATTTAGCTGTCCATCGTCCTAGCATTTAGCTGAATGTTAAGTACAAAAGAAATGAAAATAACAGTCCATTGGACATTTGGACATAAAGATTCATCAGTATGACATAAAGTTGTAGCTTTTTCTAATTTATGATCTAGATATCTCAATGCCATAGCAATAATTCAAGCATCTATTTTGTTTTTTTAATTCTTTGCTTCAAGTTTTAACCCCCCTTGTTTTATTGTTCTGTGATGCAGAATTAATTGAAATAGCTTCCAGGATGCTAAGTGCTTTTATTCAATATTATGTTGAATCCAATGAGACTTTCATGAGAAAGATTATTTGTCAAGAAATAATGCTCCACAGACAGATTCATTGAGAGCAAGAAACCAGGCATCATACATAATTTGTCAAGGCATGTGGCCTAAAAAATCTGGTTGTGATAAAATGCGATAACATCTATGAGAGGATTGAGCATTGGGAAAAAAAATCAAACGAATTCCAGAAAGTCTGTCAAGCCTGTAGAACATCCAACACATAAAAATCCTCTTGGGAATTTCAACAAACAACTGCCAGTCCTAAGTAATACACATGAAATTATTGACCTTTTCATCAATGCTAGAAAAAAGGAAGAAGAGAGAGAACGGAATAGAAAGAGAGAGGATGGGGGGAAGCGAGGGGTGTACCTGTGAAGATGAAGATTAACCGGCCGTCCCTGGGCTGCTGCTGCGATCGTCGATTGCCTGTTGCTGCTGTGATCCTTTACCGATGTTGCTGTGATCGTCCCTAACCGGTCTGGAGAGAGTGATAGAGTGAGAGAGTGAGAGAGAGAAAAGAGAGAGCGAGAGACAGAGGGAACAGAGGGAAAGAGAGAGAGACCGAGTGAGAGAGAGAAAAGAGAGAGCGAGAGACAGAGGGAACAGAGGGAAAGAGAGAGAGACCGAGTGAGAGGGAGCAGATCTGAGATACCGACCGAGAGTGAGAGACCGAGAGAGCAAGAGAGAGAGACCGAGTGAGAGAGAGACAGTGAGAGAGAGAGAGTGAAAAGAGAGAGCGAGAGACAGAGGGAATAGAGGGAAAGAGAGAGAGACCGAGTGAGAGAGGGAGCAGATCTG
Organism: Litsea cubeba; assembly: GCA_012931725.1. Taxonomy (NCBI): domain Eukaryota; kingdom Viridiplantae; phylum Streptophyta; class Magnoliopsida; order Laurales; family Lauraceae; genus Litsea; species Litsea cubeba. The sequence goes on along the minus strand of CM022950.1, from coordinate 2,062,473 downwards.
ATCAGAGACCGAGAGTGAGAGACCGAGAGAGCAAGAGAGAGAGACCGAGTGAGAGAGAGACAGTGAGAGAGAGAGAGTGAAAAGAGAGAGCGAGAGACAGAGGGAACAGAGGGAAAGAGAGAGAGACCGAGTGAGAGAGGGAGCAGATCTGAGAGATCGAGAGTGAGAGACCGAGAGTGCAAGAGAGAGAGACCGAGTGAGAGAGAGAGAGAGAGAGAGAAATGGGAGAGAGACCGAGACAGCCTTGATGTCGAGCGAGAAGCCGAGAAACGGGAGAGAGACCGAGTGCAGCGAGAGAGACAGCAGAACAGTGAGTAGCAGGGGAAAGAGAGAGAAGAAAAGAGGGAAAAAAAGGGAAAAGAGGACATTTGGCGGGAGAGGGGAAAAAAAACGTGGTGGCCGAATTTTATGTCTATTTTTTGTTGTAAAATAATTTTTCATTGGTAAAAATTATTTTAGATTTTTTTTTCAAATTAAGTGAAAAAAAATATAAAAACCTTTAAATGTCGGTAATAAATTTTCTGACTCTAATTTTTGACGACAAAGATAAAATTATAGGTAAAGGACTCAGACTTCTAATTTTCCTAGAAATAGAGTTCAACATTACAGATGTTTTACGAAAAACGCCGCTAATCGTTCATTTTACCAACGTCGTATAATCAGTCGATAATAGTCTCTGATAGTTTTACCGAGATAAAATAAAAAATAAAAAAGATTTTCAAACACTTAGGCTCGATAACGTCTAATCGGGGGTCCGAAACGAGCAACCTCCCCTATTTAAAAATTGAAAATCGACGCGAGCACTTCGATCAGGAACAAGTAAATTGACGGAACTGATGGTTCATAAAAATGGCTCCCGATTAGGGAACTTATAGTTACTAAAAGATTTTCCAGGTGGAGGTGCGGAGGCGAGGGGAGACATGGGAGGAAGAACAAGAGAGGAAGGGAGGGAGACCGAGAGATGGGAACGAGAGAGAGAGAATAGAGAAGAAAGAGAGAGGAGAGGGAAAATGATGCGCGATGTGTGCGAAGGGCACGAAGAGGGAGGGGTTTACTAACGTCATAAAATTTGTTGATAATATAATTCGTCAATAATAGTCTTTGATATTTATTTTCCTTAAAAATGATGTTAATAATAAAAAGAGGGGTTTCGGTGGCGGGAGAGGGAAAAAATTTGGTAAAAACTTACCGACGATTATTTTCGTCTCAAAAAATAGATTTTTTGTCAATAAAAATTATTTTATTTTTTTAATTGAAAACAAGTAAAAATGACTACCAACCTTTACTGATGTTTTATATTAAACATCGGTGATAAATTTTCCGACTCTAATTTTCATCTCCTTCTCCATTCTTTTCTTTCCATTCTCTTTCTCCTACTCTTTTACTCTCCATCACAACCACCCACTACACTGCCATTACCACCCGGCTTGCATAGCCACTGCACTAACCTTGCACCACCTTCGGAGATAAAATTATAATGGTAGAATTTAAGTTCATCATACGACTTCAACTTCGGAGATAGAAATATAATGGTAGAATTTAAGTTCATCATACGACTTCAAATTCGATGTTTATTTAAAATAAAAGAAGTAGGGCAAATGTACAAGCTTCACAGTCACGTGTGGACCAAAACTCTGTCCTATATTTAACCAAATTCAGATTGAATTGTTTGAGAGTCGGTTTCTTTCCTTTCATATATTTCATTTAGAATTTAAAAACAGATGACATGGGAGGTACACCTAAAAACTGAGGAGATGATGCATCTTCTGGAGTTACCTGCTTATATTTCTTGTAGATTCGCTTGGTTTACTATGTTCTTGGATTCATCATTAATCGACATGGCATTGCACATCTCAGCACGGTACTCATCATAATGAGGCTCCCATTTCTCAAACAAACGGCTATGATACCAAAAGTCAACCATTGGATCATTATAGATTGTGATGTATTGATGAAAACGTACAGACCATTTGATCATCATTTATGGAATTTTGTACGTCCTGTTTTCGCAATCCAAATTTTTAGTCCTCTTCAAAAGGTCATTTATAGTTATAGGTCCCAACCCCAAATGTTGATTCAATATGGATCATGAAATATATTTGAAATAAATATCAATCGTTGGATTAATGCAAGGTTACTACAGTGCATTCACGAGTTGAGACATGCAGTCCGTTTTTTCTATATTTTTGAACAATCTGGATCTCTAATGCAAGATATGGACCATAGACCCCCTTTATATGGCAAGTAACATTTACTGGATCAAATTCCAACGATTGATCCTTCATATCTTGTGAGATATTGACAAAAATGACCAAATGGTTAATGGTTCAATTTTAATTTTTGTGGGCCACTTTTTCCCGATCTAAACCTAAAATCCTCTTTAGGAGGTCAACAATGATTATTTGGTCAAATCTTATCGCTTGATTCATCATGGAATATATAATTATTTTATTTTTGTCGATAAAATGAATATAAAAATAAATAAAAAATAATAAACAGATTTACCGATGTTTAATTTCGTCGGTAAAAGTAAAAAATAAAAATTTAAAAAGATATTTACCGACGTGTTTATTTTCGTTGGTAACATGATCGTAAAAATAAATAAAAATTAATAAACATATTTACCGACGTTTAATTTCGTTGCTAAAGGTAAAAAATAAAATTTTAAAAAGATATTTAACAACGTTTTTATTTTCGTTGATACAATTAATATAAAAATTAATAAACAAATTTACCGACGTTTGTATTTTCGTATGTAAAATTAATATAAAAATAAATAAATATTCATAAACATATTTACCGAAGTTTAATTTCGTCGGTAAAATTAAAAAAGAAAATTAAAAGCATATTTATCGACGTTTTATTTCGTCGGTAAAATTTAAAAAATAAACCATTTTTTTTTTAAATTTAAGAATCGCCTTTGCCGACGTTTTACTAAAAAACGTCGGTAAAGGGTATACTTTTGGCCACGTTTTTTAAAAACGTCGGTAAAAGTCTGTACTTTTGCCGACGTTATTAAAAACGTCGGTAAATGGTACACTTTTGGCCACGTTTTTTAGGAAACGTCGGTAAAAGTCTTTACTTTTGCCGACGTTTTTCAAAAACGTCGGTAAAGGTCTACCCTTTACCGACGAATTTTAAAAACGTCGGCAAAAGTATACCCTTTACCGACGAATTTTAAACACGTCGGCAAAAGTATATCCTTTACCGACGTTTTTAAAAAACGTGGCTAAAAAACGTGGCTAAAAGTGCATCTCCTTGTAGTGTAGTTCCTAGATAGTTTCTCTTGAAGATGCCACTTATCTTCTTGAGAAAAGAGATCTGATAAAGGGGTCATAGTGTGGAAGTCCATTGGGTATTGGAGAAACCTATTTGAATCGTGAAAGAGTTCGTCATCAAAGAATGTTGCAAATTCTCCATTAGAGCACAACCGAGTTCCAAAGGTAAAATCTATTTTCTTGTATGTTATAGATCTTTGTTGCATGTTTATTGCTGTTTTTCTATCTTGTAGATAGATTGATTTACTAATCTTGATATGTGAGATAGAGGGTTTACATTTTGGATGGATTGGTAGCCTTCTGGATAGTTGATCCCTGAATTAAGTGGGTCAAAAGTTTTGAAACTTATTCTAGAGGCCCGCCTAATTTCCTACACTTTAAACACTAAACACGTTTTTTTAATGCCATGGACGAGTGAGTTGGTATGAAAGCAAAAGCATAGAAGACTTTTCCTTTTGCTCTTGTATAAAAAAAGAAAAGAAAAGAAGGCTACACAAACATATCCTAAACACCACCTTCCATGCATAACGACCATTTTAAATATTCTGCACCATCCATTTCAAATTCTATCGCTGGATGATTAGTAATATTGTCTAATCATGGTGACTTTTGATATCATAAATCAAGGTGAATACTTGGTGAATTGCTTAGGTTTATGGTTGAGCTAATTTTATTGTGATTGGCATAGACTCTTCACTTTACTTCATTTGATCACATAGTTAAAGATAATCCAACAAAGTGATCATTACTCTTCGAGCATGCAAAAATTTTTTTTGTTAATTTTAAAACAATTGTTCAAGATAGCTTTAGAAATACAACTACTAATGCTGCTGATATGTTATTAAGACTTTTCTATTAAAAATCCCCTTTATGAGATCTAAATTCTGAGTTTTTTGGAATTTTGACCAGTTAACTACCTGAATAGATGGGTATCCCCGTTCCCTTCCCAAAGAGTCCAATTTTTCTCAGACTTTCTCCACACTAAGAGAAATGACAAAACTGTCAATATTTACGCAATGTTATAATCTTTTAACTTAATTATGTGATATCGCCAAAAGTTTTCCTTTTGTTGAGTTAAAAAAGGAATACATCAATGTGATAACATACCGTTTATAATTTTATGCAATATCGCATGGTCAAGGACGTTTTAGTCTATAAAAATTGTATAAGTAGCTATGGAGAAATATCCAAAATTTAGTAAGCAGATGAAAAAAATCCATTGGGGTTTTACCAAGAAGCCTAAAATATCTTTATACATCCAAAAGCATCCTCAAATACATGTAATGCATTTTATACTGTATACTTCATTTTTTTTTCTATACCAAATTGCCTTTCACTTTATCTCTTGCGAGATCAAGATTCGACCACATTCGTGCATTGAAGTATTTCACGACTCTTTATTTTTTTTATTGAACTCTTGAATCGCTAGTTTATTTTGGACATTAAGAGTAGTTAAAACTTTTTTAATTCACATTCTAAAACGAGAAACATGGAGGAAAACATCTTTAACTTAGTAGCTAATCCAGACTATAGTAAAATTAGGGTTACGAATAAGAAATGGAGAGGATTACAACTTTTATATTTTTATTTTCCTAAAAATGAAATTATAAACTTTTTTTAGTAGAATCTTAACAGATTGTATTATGAGAAAGGTCGTAGTGAGTAAATTCACTATTGAATAAACCCACAATGGAATAATTTAACTCATTCATTCATTCATAGAAATTATTTTTCTTCATCTTTAAAATTATTACTAAAACCTAATGCACCGGTTGTGCATATATACACCTGTTACTCCATATTAGAGGTGTACACGGATCGGATTGGTGCGGATTGGGCCAAATCAGTCACCAATCCGTTACCAACGGATTGACGGATTTGAAATCCGTCACCAATCCATTGCTATTAAAATCCGATCCGATCCGATCCGTGGAGGACCGGATCATATCGGATTGGATTCATCCGGTCAATCTAATTTTAAAAGAAAATTATCAAATATGTTATAAAAAAATTACATTTTGACCCCTTAATTTTTTTTTCTTATTTTAAATTTAGAAATCTTAATTTATATTTAGACCTCTTATATTTTTTTATTTATATTTAATGCCAACGGATCGGATCGGATTGAATCCGCGGATTGAGGGTGAAATCCGCCGCCGATCCGTTGCTAATAGATTACAGAATTTTCAATCCGTCACCAATCCATTTACCTTCAGATCGGATAAAAATCCGCGGATCGGATCGGATTTCCAAATCGACAAATTTTTTATATACCCCTGCTCCATATCAATACAACTACAGCAATGCTGGATCCCTTATTCTTTACATGGAGGAGAAGTGCCTCACCATAGAGCTGCGAGTGCAATGAGAGGATGACTTTTTAACAGTTATGTCAATGACCCGCAAGTGGAAGACAATTCTAAAGCTCCACAACTCTGCAGGTCATGTCAATGTCCTGCAAGTGGAAGACAATTGCTCTACAATTCTAGGGGACTTTGCTAAATATTTCATTCATACAACAGGGTGTTCTTGCAGGTTGTAAAAATAGCAGGGATGTATTTAAAAAACCAAACCTTGTCTCTGTTTGGAAATCATGCTTCTCACACTCACTTTGTCCATACATATGTACATATGACCCCACAGCAATCCTTCAATTCTTTTTATGTCCACACATCATAACCACTGTCATCATATCAAAGCGCATCAACCAGAAATATAATAAAAGCTTATCATACTATACATCCGCATAGCTATTATTTATCAATTACCATACTCTTGCATAGCAGGGGCAATCACACACATGCAGTGATCCATTGAACATTAATGTGGATAACGGAACATAATAAGGGGGTCACTTCCCTTCTTGAAAATTTTTAAGTATAAAATATATTTTTTAAATACATAGGGTAAAATACAAAATGCACTTTTCATATATAAAAAAAGAATGGTGAGGAAAAAAATACATATGTATTGGACTTATTTTAATAAAAGTTTTTTTTTTTTTTTTGTGTGGTTATATGCGTGTTATATTCCTTTCATTCATACATGTGCATATACTTTACATTGACAACATACACAATAAGCGTGTGTATTAGATGCACACGTGGCACCAAGCAGGTGAGGTCATCCACTCGCACGGATAAAGACCGCCCTTGATGTCTTAGTGACTGATAGGATGAGGTGCATGCATTTGTATGATATGCTGATTAAGCCAATATGGATCTTATTGGTGCGTACAGATGTATGGAACGCTGACTCAGTCTTGTGTGCATTGGGGTGATGTGGATCACAAGACTGAATGAGACTTAGCATTAGTCGTCGGACAAATCACACCCTAATAAGTCCGATAGCCTGTTTTAGAAACCAAGCATGGTTGTGTTTGTGATGATCAACTTGCGCAGTAATGAATCGGTGCAATGTTAGCATGGGCTCCGTTATAGAGCTAATGCTTTTCACACTGCGACGCGTGTCTACAGACATGCGTGTTTAAGGACCTACCTACGAGCAACGGGATAATACCCTAGAAATCCTATTTGTTGTGCGAGAGTTAGTCCCGTAGGTGACTCTTGAGCTTGGAGTTGGTTATTGTGTGAACCAATTCTTGAGGCTCTTGTGCCCTTATACCAACCTCTTCGTTGGAAAGATGAGATCGGTGATGCTACTTTAGCTGCGGTTGTGCCACGACAACATTGGAGCCTACGAGCCGCCGTGCTAGGAAAGCTGCTTGGTTGATTCTGACTCTCGTAAATCCATGGGAAGACCCCTTGACATCACACTCTAGTTTATACGTGTTTACGATACTTATCAGCCCGGGCTATATCGAGTATTTTGAAATTTTTAACCCCAAAAAAAATTTAAATTATATATATGTATAAATATGTTATTTTATAAAAAGAAATGTTTATAAATGGTTTTACTCGATAAGTTGAATAAGCACGTATGTGGGTTGAACACGACTCAAGGGTATGAGTCAACATCCAATCCGGTGTGGTCATGCAAGTGTCTAGGGCAGACTGATGTGTCGGTGAGTTGGTGTATTCTAGTCAGATGGCGACTTAGTGTATATTCTCTCCGTGAATAGGCATAGTGGAGGTCCCACTCTTCAGGTCCATTTTTACTTTGTAGAATTTGATGATGGAAATTAGTGATCAAATGGAATGAATTTTGTTCGGTGCGAGTGGGAGATGTTGGCATTTGTGATGGGACCCACTTGTGTTTACATGTGAATGGACCCCGCTCACAAAGATACACCCCTCACAAGGAGTCTCATGGTGATATGGATAAGGATAGCTTGAGTTTTATCCAACTTTCCATCTCTTTATCATATCTACAATCAAATTTAAATCGAGAGAGATTAATCATAACCATCTCTCAATTCGAATTTGAATAGAGATCTTATCACCCATTAGCCTAAGGCCTATATATAGACATGAGAGATATAGCTTGGGACAACTTTAAGAATTCATCTTCCTTCCACTAGATCTCCAATTCTCCATCATCATCTTCTGCATCCAGGCTGTCCATCCTTGCCCTTGGATATTGAAGAGTGACTCATATGTGACTGATCTCTTGTAGACAGTCACAGATCTCCACACCATTGCCTGATTCAACCGATATTGTCCTAATCGCGTTTGTAGCAGCCAACACCTATAGATCCTTGCTTCCGCAATATTTACTCCCTTCAATATAAACATTTCCCCGTAGATAACTCGTCTTTTGGCAGACAATGAAGATGAAATTATGAGAAAAAAAATCCACTTCATAAGATTCAGCAGGCAAAAACAACTGTTGAAATTGCTGCTGATGGGTACTTTTGGAAGTACCCGTCAGGCTAGTGATAGACGCGCATTTATATAGTGTGAAACTGAATTATCTATGCTGGCTATAACTAGTTGGATTACCAACAGGACTGGTCAAGTTGGATTTGGGTCATACTGAGCACTTGAATTCAGTCTATAAGTTGAACAGATTGGAAAATATCATCTTGAATTCAGTCCCTAAAGTTAAAAAGAGTCATTGGAGAGTTCTTAATTAACAAGTTGGCTTTGTACTTGAGTTTTTTTTTTTTTTTTTTTTTCGTTTTTTTTTTCTTTCTTACCCGACCCTAGGGGCTGGTTCCCAACAGATTCCACACAACCAAAAAGATGGAGCCCACACCGTGGAAGGAGAGAGCCCACATAAATATTGGGAATAGGAAGCCCACAAAAGTAGAAAGAAGAAGAGAAGCCAACACATGAGAAAAGTGGTATATCTAAGAATCGATCATGGGCATCCAGATGATATGTGCGGGTTGCCAACCAAGCAGCCCCTTGTTAAGAGGAACCCCTTGTGACATGCAGGCTTCTTGTTTGAGTCGGCAGATGATGGATGAATTAGTTTAGTGCATTTAGGTTTATTAATTTAGTACGTTTAGGTTTCAGTTGAATTTGTGGATCATAGCTAGTGGGTAGTCAATTTGAGCCGAACACATTTATCACTTTAGTTGGGGATCAGATTCCCAAATAGGGCTCAAATCTTTCCTGATTTTCAAATTAGGATAAAAAAGTTCAGAAAAAACACTTGTGATGGAAAGTAAACCAAAAAATTCACTTTATCTTCCCTCACACCTAACCTGGTTTTCCACAAAAAATATGGAGCCTCCGCAAAAAAATAATTAGTTCGCCGTCCTTCCTTCTTCCTTCTTCCTTCCTCTTCTCTTCTCTAAACCCAAATGCTCAGTTCCACAATATACACTTAGATCAATGTACCAACAAATCTGCATACCTTCTATACTTTTCATTGATATTTTTAGTTTCCGGGTGTTAGTAATTTATGTGTTAGCACTTTGGAAGGCAGGCTAATTCGTTACATGATCTATCATTGGTGTGGCCCATTGCATTTTGGCGTCAGTATGTATGGGAGTGGGACTATGGTCAGTAGGCCCCCACTCAGAAATGCAGCGAGTTAGAACCGTTCAGCCTACGGACCCATGCTATAACAGGATCTCCATTGCATGCATCTATTTAATAAATAGTCCATACAATGATAGGTCCCAATGGTCCCATTCATTCACCAAGACTTTTGTCGCCTCGGCCTCTACTGTACCTCAACATGTTTTGGAACGAGTCCCCTGTAGGCCTGTCAATGGGACGGGCCGGGCCTGGGCTTGGGTTGTCCAATCCCATCCCGAAAATAGGACGGGCCTGCCAGGTGTTGCCCAATCCCGGCCCTAAATTGAACGGGCCTACATCTAATCCCATCCCGTACGGGCCTGGGCTTAGCCCGATCCTGGACATAAAGAAAACATTTTCTAATTATTCCTACCGTCTCCAGACACCCGGTGTGAACCGAACTTTAAACCCTCCTCCTTTTTTCCGGGCTTGGGACCGGTAATGTAATGCAACAAGCAACATGGCGGAGTTAAAAACTTTTTTTTTTCTGTGACAGTAGAAAATCAAAAAATCAATAGAAATGAGTGAGTTTCCTATATAAGCTATATGCGTCAAGTAATGTCGGAACGGTTAAAACCTTTTTTTTTCCTTGTGAAAGTAGAAAATCAGAAAATCAATAGAAATAAATGAGAATGAGTATCCTATATGAGTTAAGTTAAAGTAATGCAAGATCGGTTGAAATTTTTTTTTTTTGACCGGTGAATGTAGAAAATCAGAAAATCAATAAAATGAATGAGAATGATTATCCTATATGAGTCAAGTAATGTAAAAAAGAAATCAACATAAATTAATTTTCTTTTAATATGTCTAAAATATCAGTTAGTGCATTCCCATCATTGTCTAAATCACCATCACTAGTTGGGCCATGACTAAACCAATCTTGGGCACAAACTAATGTTTCTACCGTATCTGGTTTCAAAGAAGTCCTATGTGGGTCAAGTACCCTCCCTCCTGTGCTAAATGACTTTGTAGCGGGCCGGCCGGGCCTGAACGGGCTGGGTTGTTTCTACCCAGTCCCAGTCCCATTTTGGGCGGGCTTTGAAATGTATTGTCCAAGCCCAGCCCACTGGGTTCAAATTTTTTTAAAAGCCCTGTATTTTCGGGCTTGGGCCGGACTTTTTACCCGTTTCAACGCGTCCCATTGACAGGCCTAATCCCCTGGCGACATATATGAGATAAGACCTACCCCCATTATAATAAAGTTAACTTTTAGTGGCAACTATTTTAGACGCGTGCAATTTTTGTCACAAAAAACTCACTTTTAATGGTAAAAATATAATATCGCCACTAAAGGTATTATAGTGCCTACATTTAGTGGCAATTTTTATGTCGCGGCTAAATTTCCCCACTAATTTCTTGTCGGAAAATTTTTAGCGCCATGAGATTTTGGACGGAAAGAGATTTAGTTGTAAGTTTTAATTTGTCGCCACTAATGGCCTAGGGTTTTAGTGGCAACGTTTTACTTTCGTCACTAACTGCTTTGACGTCTTATTTTTTGCCGTGACTTTTTTTTTTGCCACTTTATGTACTATCTTTTGTGGCGACTTTATGTTGCCACTAAAGACATACCTTAAGAAAACAACCTTTACTTGCGATATTTTTAGCCACAATTTAGTTGTTGTTGCTAAAAACGCACCATTAGTGGTGAGATTTATTGTTACCACTAAAGATATAATAGTGAGGACATTTAGTGGCAACTCGTATGTTGTAGCTAAAGGTCATTTTAGAGGAAAAGAAATTTAATGGCAATTTTTAATTTTTCACCACTAATGGTCTAAGATTTTAGTGACAACCTTTTATTTTCATCACTAATTGCTTTTAGTTGCGGTGTTCTTTTTATTTTTTTCCCACGACATATGCTACCTTATGTGGTGACTTTATATTGTCACTAAAGATGTTACCCAAAACATTACTTCTCATCTTGTATTGTTCTCAAATATGAGAACCCAGGCCCTTACCAATAGAGTGTATCATGTTTGTGGTGCCTATAATACCAAACTACTACATTCCATCACAACTAAAGAAGGCATGCAGATTGGTTCATTGATTTGAGTGTCTGTGCTGTGGAACTGAGAATTTGAGTTTAGAGATGAGAAGAGGAAGGAAGATGATAAAAAGATGATAGAAAAGTCAACCCTCACCAGTTTAGGGCTTGACAAAATGGGTAAAAAAAAAAAAAACTTTTAGCAGGAAGGCTGATTGATTTGGTGTGAGGGAAGATAAAGTGAGCCTTTTGTTCTACTATACATCTAATGTGTTTTTTTCTGGTAAAATACTCTTAAGAAAACTTAGTTTTCAAAATTATACTTAAGTTTTCCATATTCATTTTAAATTAGGACATCCATCAAGAAAAGGGTTTTCCGGCTACTCTTGTCTCCATTTGAATCAAATTCTTACATTGGGAACACTCTCCACCTCTCCTTTCAAATTCGACTTTATCTGTTTACAAGGATACTTTGAGGGCATGATTGATGTGATGCCAGTTGAAAGGCCTTGTTATTGGAGATTTTGTTTCAGAGATCATGTGGGTTTTAGAATGTACTAGGTTGATGGCCGTAATCTATAATTTTATCTTTGCTTCACAGGGCCTTTTTACCAGTCTTGACACTCTTTTCATATAGTGAAGTTGTTACCTTCTTGGGCCAGGGATGCAGCATTTTAAGGTGAACTACATGTAACTTGTGTCTTGTGTGGATAAAAATTGAGTCTTATTTTAAAATAGGGACATTTATAAAAAAAATTTAACTAAAAATGAAAACCACAACTGAGGACCCCAATTTTTTATAATATTAGAGGAGGACCGGCCTCCTGCCAAGATTATCTTTTTTTCTTTCATTTTTGCCCATCATTCGTTGATGTCCACAAAACTCATAATCTTAGAATCGATAGAAAAACATCACTTAGGCAATCCAACAAACACATGGAAGGCAACACACTTCAACTCTAGACATAAAAAAAAAGGACACTCTCTATATAAAAAAGTTGAAGAAAATATCACTTAGGTATTCTAACAAACACATGAAAGGCAGCATACCTTCACTTTCTATCATTTCATGGACATCACCTTCTTTTTCCCTCTTCTTTCTCAAACAATCAATCTAATCTCCTTTTCACCTCTCCTTATTTTAAAAAATAAAAACTCAGATTAAAAAAACTAACAGAGGAGATAGGCTCATACATCAATGATGCAAAAAAAAAAAAAAGAGTGATGACGAAATTCTAAAGAAAGTCTAATAGATGGAATCTACAAATAAAGAAAAAAGAGGGAGAAAAAAAAGGTTTGCTCTAATGAGTTTTAGGTCGCAACAGGTGTAGTAGATTTTATTTGGATGGGAGGGTAGAGATGATCTCCTCGAATTTTCTTCTTCTCCTTCGTTTTCTTTATTATTGATTTTGAAATTATGAATTTTGTTGACATCAACGAACAAATGATGGGCAAAAATAGAAAAAAAAGTGAGTTTTGTGGGGAGGTTCTCCTTAATATTATAAGAACTTGGAGTCCTCAATTGTGATTTCCATTTTTAGTTGAATTTTTTTGGATAAGTGTCTCCTGTGGTCACTGCATTGAATTTATGTCCGTTGTGAGACTTTTGTTTACTTGTCATTTTCATGGTACTGTCAGTCTAACAAATGTAGAAAATTCTACTAGGTGCAGTGAAAACAATAAAATAAAGGGAGGTGCTGGGTACTTCCATTTTCCTTGAACGTGATTGTATCATTCATACCACAAACTGTCTCAACCGCGTGAGCCTTGCTCTGGATAACCGTATTGCAGAAGTCAGTGATTTTATTGGGCATTTGAGCAATAAATGGAAATGTTTCAACCAAGAAGTCTAGACCATTTTCCATCTTTTGTTGGAGGACTCACTATCATGGTTTTAAATTCCGGTGCCAGTACTAATGTCTCTGAAGATTGGGATTAGTCGGTGCGGCCTATGCCGGTCCGTAACATTTATTTCGGACTGATACAGCTGTGCCAGTTTTAAAAAATATCAAAAATATTTAATTTTTTTAAAATAAATAAAAATAATGAAAAACCATTAAAAGGTGAAAATTGGGCTATTTTACAAGTATCCAATCTAAATATAGAGATGCTTATTGTGATCGTGTGTTGAGTAGCTACGGGTGTAACATTTCAGTGCTGGTTTTTTTTTTTTTTTTTTATGGATAAATGATATAAATAATTCTTTTTTTAGGTTCAACATATTTCACTAGCTCATGTTACTTTTAGTGAGCCGACCTAGATGCATAAAAGATTAAGGGAGTATTTCAATTGAAAGTCGTGGATGTGGTAGGAAATATGTATTATCAAGTCATTCAAGTGATCTTAACCTTTCATTTTTTTTACCCAAAGATCCAAACAACATATTATCTTTTTAACTCAAAGGTAAGTCATTTGAGTTTTTAATGGTAAAGTGGTCAAAATAAAAAATTTAAAAGGTTTCATTTGAATTTGAATTAGAAAATATGAAATATTAATCCATTCAAATAATATTGGCCTTTTGCTTTTGGTCCTCAAATTTAACTGGCAAAACTATTTTTTTTTTTTTACTCAAATGATAAGTCATTTATCTTTTTTCAAAGATCAATTGTTCAAAAAAAAATGGAGGGTCCCAATCCCATTAATTTTTATCTAATTTGACTATACCTCAATGTGGATTTTAATAATATTTTTTTTTTTTTTTTTTTTTTTTTACATTGCACAGCCCATACCAGGCAAGCAAAAAGTGACCCATTGTATTACTACCAATTGTGAGCTACGTCCTTCTTTGAATAACTATGTGCAATATTTAATAAATATATAATTTTTTTTCCGACACAGTGCAGACCGGGATTTAATACTATGCCCAAGATCCCTGGGGATGTGTGGAATTAAGGTGACAAAGCACTCAACCATTATTGTTTTTAATTAAAAATTTTTTTTTTGAGAAACCATGATTGTGTTCGCAGACCTTTTTTTTTTTTTCATGAAAAATGATCCAATTGTATGAATATGATGGACCAACTGGCATGATCAGTATGGATTTTATACAATATATGATATTTGTAATGAAACTAACACATTGGAAAGGAAAATGTGTTGGGAAATTATGTGGCCTGACTATCATGGGGCCATGTCAGATCGACCATGGTGGTGTGTCGTGGATGAATTCTCAACAAGTGTTGATCTGGTAGAGTCAGATAAGGATCAAACTCTTGCTTGTAGAGTTTGGTTCAAGTTTAAACTTTTGATTTTGCAGAATTCTCATGCTGTAATGAGATGTGGGATTATAGGAGGGATATTGTCCATAGTAGTTGTGACTCATAAGAATTGCTCTTTATGATGGAGACAATTAGTTGTTCCTTCAGTAAATCTCATAACATTCGCATAATTTATTCATATCGGAATGCACAGAAGGTTTTGAACAACACTTATTTCAAAATGCCCTTAACCATTTTGATGAGTTAAAAACTGATTCTCTGTCGATAAAAAAGTGATAGTTACAGATTTTGTTCAAGACACATAGTCTTCATTTTGGGAATGGAAGTCTTCGTTTAGAACAAAAGAGGGAGACACGGACTTTATGGCTCTTGTGATGTTCATTGTGTACTTTCTTCTAGATGTTTTTTAGTCTGATATATGGACATGAAAATGAGTTAGTCCATGGACTAATCCCATGATATCCATGGAGATATAATGTCATAATGAATTAATTCAATGAGTTAGTCCATGTAGATTTTTTGATGTTGAATTCGTAATTTTTTGGTTGTATTGCTGGTTGATGGGGAAGTGAGCGCTCTCTCTCTCTCTCTCTCTTAAATATTTTGCAATGCAACCAGACCACCTCTCTCTTTTAATTGCCAATATTCTAAAGAAACCTTTTCCCCATGAACATCAAATGAAAAACCATGATCTTTCTTTTAAATGTAACCACGCAAATACATCAAAAACAATATGGCTCATATACATTGGCTCATTAGTGTTAAGTACTCACTGCATACATTTTTTTTTCCCTCTTTTCTGGCCAATTGCATGAATAAGAACATTTAATCTTTACATAAACCACACACATTAGCATTGATCAAATTATACAATCATCAGGATCGTCTATCACAGAATTGGATCTGAGCAACACAACTAATTAATTAAATCAACATAAACTCACACATGATTCCATCCCTTGGATCTTCGTATTCTCAGTTCCCGCAACCAATTAATGCGATCTGCAATCTTAAGATTTACAACTCTCTTTTACTTTTTTAGTGTGTGATTATTGATGGGATTCAAATAAAATCCTGTGAGTTACGTTAAAACCAATATATATATATATATATATGCCTATTCCATTATAGACAAGTCTTAATCTTACATGATTGAAAGTTTCCCTTTCCCATAACTTGAGGTGAAGCCCAATCTCATGTGAACCACATAAAGGTATGCCATGTGAACCACACCCTTGTACGCCCATCAGCAAGTATATCGAAAACAGCTCATGTTGGAAGTTACTCTATGGACAAAGGGAATTAATATGGTACTGTTTGACAACCTACTAAGCCATTTGCCAATGAGGAAAACATGTAAATATTTGTTTAGCCCATTTTTCATCATTTTGTGTTTTTTGTTTTCTTTTTAAAAGTCAAAATATTTTTTTATCCATTATGGTGGCAACAACGACTTAAAAACGACTTGATTGCCACACGTTATCAATTGGTAAGTAGAATTGTATTTCCTTCTCTCTAGGTTGGCCGGCCTACTAGAGTGATATTGTGAACCTGAAGACCCGGGGATCGATCATTGGACATGAGTATCATATCAAAGAACCTACACTACTCAACCATGAGTGTGCTTGCTCTCTTGGCCTAATAGTCAAAGGGGACTACCTAAACCTTATATCCATGGAGATATCTATATTCTAGGTAATTGAAATAATCACTCTTTTGCAAAATAGCTCCACACTGGTTGAAAACTTTGTAAAATGGTTGAGATATATGGCCCAATGATTGGACCCTGGGGTCTATTCTCATATTGGACCCAATAAAATGTTTGCAAAAAGGGTACAAAACAACAAGTGCGTATCTGCAGGTTGGCTGCTTGCTGCCTAAAGACTCCCTCCATGTGCCTTTGATCACTTCCTGAGGGTGGAGCCACCTCCCAACCATGCAATCCAATTACCTAAATGCAAGCCCTTCGAATCTATTAACGTAGAGATATTATTTAGATTTGGAGCAATATTTTCAAATTTTTTTGGTAGAAACATCTCGTCGACTTTAATATTTTTCGTTTTCTTGATACCATCCAAGGTGGCCAGGCTCTCGAGAGACCCGAATAACAAGGGAGTGAAACCTAGCACATGTGGGGAGAAGACCACTTACATACACAAGATTGATCAAGCGAACATTGGGGCAATATTTTTCATTGGATACAAAACATTGAAAAATGTAAATTACTCTAAATATTGAATAAAATTCATGCCACATAAAATGCACTGTTTATCAGATAGTAAGTAGTACTATAATCAATCAAAGTGGCATCCCTTCGATCAATTATAGATTCATGGCTTGTGTGAAGCTGATGGATGACCAAGATTACACCCACAGTAAAAGGGTTGAGTTATTCCATGTCCTAGAGAGTGTCATTCAAGAGAAGTGTGAGGAATATAAATCCCCTCTGTTGAAGAAAGTTAGGGCCTAACTGGTTGCAAGAATTTGGGGACATGTTGTCTGGATCATTTGGATTTCCCCCAAAGCAAAATTACAGAATGTCAAGTGTTGATTGGCATTAAAAAAAAAGTGGATATCTACGAATCCTACATTCCAAAATTATCATTTGGAATGCCACTTAAAAAATTATTCTCAATCAAATAAGGCATTTCAAATTCCAGGGACACAACAACTACGCTCTTGTCAGAAATTCTAAGCAAAGTGAAATCTAGACAAAAATGTTTGCAACCAAACATGACTTAGTTCACTTTTTCTTATTTTCAACATAAAAACCTATAGCACCATGCAACAGGAGCGAACCACACCAAAAATGAAAACAATTAATTCACAAATGTATCCTTAATGCCCAACCAATAGATCCATCCTCTTGTTTCACAAATGTGTTCATGGTGATGAGCCCACATGAATCTTATCCAAGTTCAACCATTCTAGTAATTGTGCTTTAAATTAGGTGAAGGCACAATCCATTTGAAAAAATTCCGACTGACAGATTGGTCGATATCGACCATTAGAACTAAAAAGAAGAAAAAGTATCTTTCCTCCGCAGGCGAGTGAGAAGAACGCAGATCATATGTTCGACAAAATGACTGAAAGAGTACCAAGAGCGAGAGTCAAGAGAGAGATTATGGGGGGCGAAGAGAACTAACTGTCACCTGAAAGAGCTCACCTACCCAATCCTCCTCTGCGAGAGAATCTGTGGCGCGACAGAGGAGGCCGAGTCCTACATAGTTGACTGCATGAGGTTTGGAAGTGCGTCGACCATCTTGCCCAAATGCTCCGCTCCATCTTCTTCATCTCTAACTCCACCCCCATCATCTATGACCACCCCATCCGTTGCATCGCCTCCAACACGGCCAAGAACCTCGAGCGTGCCCTAACCCTAGTCCGCAATTGTTGATGTGCTGGCGTCCTTCGCCGGCTAGTCACCATCATCAACCTTGGCGACTTCCGCAAGACAATCGCCCTCGCCTAACTTGCCTTCGATAATGACCGGAATAAAAAAATTGTCATGAACATTAAAGAATGGTCGATATCGACCAACCTACAGAAAGGTCAAAAGACTCCTTCCGTCTTCAACATGCTATTGAATCTTCGTCGATCTTATAGGATCCTATGGAGATTTTTCCTGTAGATTCCTCTTATTTCTATTATAAAAATATTTACTTACCTAATATGACATTTAAATAATGACTGGCCCATGCTTTTGTGATGTTAACATTACATCTTAAGTGGTCTAATTTTTTTCTAAAAATAAACTTTGACTTACTAAGAAATAAGTACTCACTTTGTCTCTATTTCTTACTCATATCTTGTTGCCAAATAATATATTATTTGTTTGTCATTGATGTTCTATTTTAGCATAAATAATTACACATGTAATAGAATTATAATACTTTCTTCCGATTAGATATTATGTTATTATTTTAAATATAGATTTCTTCCAAAGCCTTTTTTGCCAGTATATTAAGAAAAATAGATGGAGAGACTCATGGGGAACACAGAGACACAACCTGTGAGAGAGAGAACACTAGAACAAAACCCATATCTGTCCATCTTTGTTTACCAAGTGGTAAAGATAAAATAAGGTAAAAGTTGATCACCTCTTCTCAACTTACCATGTTTGACTTTATTTTTCCGGTGAAAATTTACCATATTAAGTTGAAAAAGTAAGTAAAGCAAGAGTAAATACTATTAAAATTTTACCACAAGTTACTTTTTTTTTATTCCTATTAAAACTAAAGAATGACAAAGTAAATTAAAAAAAAGTAGTTATTTTACCACTTCCTCTCACTTTACCTCATGCAAAATAAACGCAAAGATTACTTTACCACGACCACATGCTTTATTTCATCTTTACTATTACTAATGTTACTTTTACTTCACAGGTAAACAATCTTGGAGCCGAGTAGCCGACGTGCGTTTAACATTCTCTTAACCATTAATTAATTCCAGTCTGAATGGCATTCAAGAAATACAGACGCGTTCATACGCTCGTCGCAGTATTTTTGAGCCAGCAGCAACTTTTCACGGCCGGACTCGCTCTTTTTGTACAGGATTCTTTCATCATCTGCTACTGCTTTTTCTTTGGTTTTTACTGACTACTATATGACTTCCTCTCTTTATTTCTTTGTATGCCGCGGGAGCACCCAAAGAAAAATCTCCTATTCCCATTACGTGGATTTCTTCTTTTTAGGTCAGTCAGTGCTCAGTTGTATGATTATATCAATGTAAAGATTTCATTTTTATTCACGTTGAGGTGTCTTGGTCTTGTCTTCCTTGCTGATACTGAAACCCCATATAGGTTCTTTTTTGCTGCAGTTCTTGTTTTATCGCTGAGTTGCATAGGAATTGGCCCTTTTTTTTTTGCCCCTTTTCACTGTCAGAAGTGTTTGAGCTTTTGATTAGCTTTTTCCAAGTGAAATTGGAGATGGGTATTTGATTGGAGTTCTTTTTTGTCAATTTTGAGATGTGCTTGGGGGTTTAATTATCGTTAGAAGATGAAATCTTAGATGGGTTTGTTTCTGAAGTTGTTGTTTTGGTCAGTGAGTGTTGGAACTGAGAGGATTTCATGATGGAAAGCGGCATTCAGCGTTTGGCTGGATGGGACATTCATGGTTTTCACACCCTGGAAGGTAAAATTGGGGAAAGCCTACGCTTTTCCTTTTTTTTTTTTTTTTTTTTTCTCTTTCTCTCCCTCTCGTTAGCATATTCTTCAGTTCAATTTGATTATGAATTGGGTCCTTTCTATGTCTTGTTGGTGGTGTTGTGTTTCTTCTTTTTGAAGTTCTCTGCTTTTGGGTTTGTTAAAAAAATTGTTTGACAAACTGGGTCTGTCCCAATAGAGTAATTAAACAAATTGCATGACTTACTCTGTGGAAATGGAAAGAAATGTAAAGGGTGCTCCCTGGAAGATTCGATTTCTCGATTGCAGAGTTTCCGGGGTAGGAGAGGAGAAGGGGTTCGATGTTTGAGTGAGATACAAATAATCCTTTCAAAAATTGGATGTTACAGTTGAAAAATTCCTTCTTGGATGTGTATCTCCTATTCCATTTCCTTGGGTTACAGGTCGGTAAGGGCCTTCCATAAAGAACCCAGTTTGTAGAATTGTCCAGTTTTTCAGTTCCTGCATTTGTGCATCCCTTATATGCTTAAAATACAATACACCTATGTTGTTTATGAGAATGTTTCACTTTGTCGATAGTGCGACTTAATTATTCAGCCTATGTCATACCATGCTATCCATTTGCATGTTGGAAATAAGTGCCATCATGAAGGACGGGTGTTGTCGAGGCTCTATTTCTCTTTTTGCTAGTTCCTTTTGCATTTTATGTGTTGCATAAGGTTACTGATGACGGCGCCTAAAATGCTTTTTGACACAAGTCATAGCTTTTGTATGCTATCTTTTACTTACTAGCTGACTTGGTGAAGACACTGCCCATCCATGGTGGTTACCCAGTTTAAAGCTTGCATTGGAGATTATTACTTGAATGTGAACTCAGTAATTTGTTGGGCATGAGTTGAGAGAAATTTGATATCAAATTTTAAGGCGAAAAATTGGACAAGTTTATGATTCAATGCTTGGTGTAACAGATGACCACCTCTGGGATACATCAATAGCCACAACAACTAGTTGTTTGATACAGTATTTTAGTAGATCAGAAGTCTGGTCTCCTCTCGATCAGTATTGTTTTGTACCTGTCTATAACTGGTTCAGTTGCTCACTGTTTTCTTTTGCTTGCAGACTTAGATATTGCAAAAACGAAGGAGGAAGCTTTGACAAGGTGGCTTAGGCCAAATGAGATTTATGCGATATTGTGTAACTGCGTGTATTTTAGGGTCAATGTCAAACCAGTGGAATTACCACAAAGTAAGTACTTGCTTGTAATGGCCACCTTAGCAGATGCTTATTACATTAGAAAAAAAAAAAAAACTCTATAATGTTTTGCTATCAGTTTGTGTGGGATTCTTATTTAGGATTTTGACATTTAATCTCATTTTGATAGTCTTCTTAGTATGCTTAGGAATGAAGTGTAAAAGGAGTCACTACCTTCAACAAGCCTGTGGTTAAAGCAGTGATTATATTATTATTCCAATCTTTCTTTTTGTGATTTGATTATTTTAATCTGGTTTCCTCATTACTGCAACACTTAGGTGGTACAATTATTCTGTATGACCGCAAAATGCTAAGGAACTTTCGGAAAGATGGCCACAACTGGAAGAAAAAAAAGGATGGGAAGACTGTTAAAGAAGCTCATGAACATTTAAAAGTAAGTCTTTCACCCTGTATACATAAAGTTGTAGTGTTTGCATTAATCTGTTTGGTTTATTAACATTTTATTTGAAGTCTTAAAGATACCATGGATATTTGTACATATTTATTTTTTAATAGTAAGGATATTATTGATTTGTACTTGTGGCTTTTACCCACATATTTCTCTTGGAAAATGTTTCAGTGTAACAAATATTATTTTTTATCCTTGACTATTACTTTCACCATCTCTGACAGGGTTAGGCTAACATATTACATGATATACATGCCACATACACACTCAATATCCCTTTCTTAAGCCCTAAGAAAGCCCTAGTACAAAGATCAAATGCCCTTGAACCCTAAACTCAAGTCCTGGCTAAGCCATACCACCCGATCTGGTTAACCTGGAATAGAAGGCATAACCCAACACCTTGTTTCTTGTAGTCAGTTTGGGTGCTAGGATTCATTCGCACATTAACTGACCAGCTCTAGGCATAACATTCAAAATGCAGTCATAGCCTTTTTGTATGTACTGCAAACTATCAAGGTCTTCCCCAATTGATGAGTTAAGAAGTAATCCTTCGGTCAAACATTTAGCACATTGAACTTACCCCTTTGCTTAACCTAATAACAATATAAGTTGCAATGGAATACATGGGAAATATGATTTTAATAAATGCTATGTAGTTGATTCATTGTAACAACCAAAAGAATTCTAAAGCGAAGTGGTTGTATTTTTTACCATCAGATGGTGATTGGTGGGACCCAATGATGGATGGAGCCTTTATATATTCACCATGGATGCCCAACCTTTAGAGTCATTAACATTGGCAAGCCTAGGAGTCTTACTTGTTCAAAGCATTCATAAATAATGAAGGGATAAGAGAGACCAATTTCATTGAATTGTGTAAATGAGAGATTACAAAGGGATTTATAGAGGATGGAAGTGTCACGACCCAAATTCCGGGGCCCTGTCGGATATCCAGATCGTGATAACTTGGCAATATATGTCATACATTTATCAAATGGTTCTAGCAAGATGGTAGGCATTTAAATCAAACCATAATTCCAATTATATTATGATAAGTCAGAGACACAAATAATCTATGCATAATAAAAATCCTTATGCCTTGACTGAGTCAATAATGTATTAAAAATATTGAATAAGTTCCCTAAACAAAAGCTAATCTCTCTAACAATTATTTAAATGTTTCTCGTTCTCTCCCTTCAGCCACGTATGCCAAAACCTACGTGCTGAACGCCGTCCTGTTCTAGCCCACCCGCAGTAAGATTACCTGAAGGGGGCAGCACAACATCAGTAATACTGGTGAATGAATATTCCTAATTACACAAGTCACATATAGCATAATATTACATAATTCACAAATCTGAATCAATAATCAAATATAATTAAAAGTTCTTTGACATACAAATCCGTGCCCATGCACGTTACAACGCCTCAAAGGCCTTATCGTATACATGTATACCGGTCACCATGACCCTATCTCATCAGACACGTCCACTAAGGACCAGCCATCAAAATGGCCACTCATGTCCACTAAGGACCAGCCGCTATAACAGCCACCATGGCTGGAGCCATCAATCATCCGGACACAAGCCCAACATCCCAAATCTGGGACCAGTGTACAATCTCATAATCACATAGTAACCATAATTCATTATCATTAAGAATTTACACAATAAATAGTGTGGATCCAACCCCTACACAATTCACTGGTTGCTGCCCCACTTCTAATCATAATTGGTATTGATTAGCATAGGGGTGCCCACACTATATTATTCAAATAAACTTCAATTCTTCTAAGTAAGAAAGTTAATTAGTATTTCTACACAAAGTCCAGGTCTATCCTAATTAATAGACCCCCCTTCCAGAACTCATCTTATCACACAGAATACAAAACAAACAAACAGTTCATGCCTGAACTTCTTGATGTAAAATCCAGTGGGTCCCACTTGGCAAATCCAAGATCAGTCATCAAGTTCATGGTTGCCCAAGGGTAAACCCTCAGCCCATTGGATCTCATCCATCATCAGATCATATTCTGGGGCCCATAAGTCAGAACTAAGTTCTGATAATTTCTGTACTAAGTCACGCCTGGGTTTCCTTGAATATATTGGAGTGTGGGTCCCACTGTTCCCAAATCCCAGATGTCCTTGACCTCTATGGTCGCCTAGGGGCCCCACACCTGATGACCGGAATTGATTTCCAATCATGTGGCCAGATGGGTCCAAGTAGGGTCTAACGGCATGTAGTCACAAAATCTGTGACGGACGCCTCCTTTGCATTATGGTGATTGGATGAAGGCCCAAATGGGGTCCACTCTCCATGGGTCCTCCACCCTAAGGGTCGCCCATGGCCCTCCTCATAGATCCCTGGACCAGATTTCCCATCTGGTGGGCCATGTGGTCCCACAACCCCTTAAGGTCAATCTGTGTCATTGACGACAGGCCTCTGGGTTCTGTATATTGCACAAAGACTCAACAATTCGAGGAGAAACAAGAGTTATCAAATCCCTAGCATTATACTCTTCACAGTCGAGATGATATAAGACTCAAGAGTTTGTGTGTAACCCATAGATACAGGAACCATTACTGTAACTGTAGAAATTTCAATTCAACAGGATCATGCACCAACATCAATCTTCTGATTAAAGCATCTAGGTATTTAGGAAGATCCACTCACCTTTGATAAACGATCGTTGCCTTTGCAATATGTGAATGCGAATATGACATCGGCAGCCTTCCTCTTCTTCCCCTAAATTTCAACCCACAATACTTTTCTCTCAGACTTTCTCCAAAGAAGATGAATAGAATATAATGATAGTGGTCGTCGGTTCTCCATATATATAAAGGGAAGATGGAATTCTAGTCATCTCAAACTTCCTATTTAGAGTTGTTTTACAACTCCATTCCTTTCCAAAACCCAATCACGTGGGATACTACTAAGTTAACTAAAAAGTATTACTTCTAATTCCATAATAAGAATTTAACTAATATCCTACCTGAGCCAGACTAATCCTAGGCCCATGTAACTCAGGATATTACAGGAAGGTCATCCTGTGTATTAGGGGATCCTAGATAGCATTTCCTTTCCTCTTCGTGAAATGATTATGTGATAAGCTCTTTTCGCCAAATTTGATTTCTTTCCTCTTTCTTATTGATTACATCTCAATCAATTATCTTGCAAGATGTTTTTAAGAGTTTTCTAAACTAAGGAAATATTCTAGAAAGTAGACATGGTCGGGGCTAATGGGCTAGCTCACCATCCACTGGCCCCAATGGACCAGTCAACTCTGGGCTTGGTTCAATGAACTGGCCCGCTGTGGGTTAGGCCCAATGGACTGGCTGACTGCGGGCCTATTCTTGTGCCTCATTTGTAGCTTGAGGCCCATATGCAGTTGGATTGCATCATCAGAAGACTGTAAAAGAATGTGTTTATACCTCTCTACATGTGACCTATTATAATTATATCTTGTAATTGTAAACCACATGTGATTATACATCACGCATGTAACCTTCTTTTATATGGAAGTTCATCAGGAGTGCTAGTGTATTATTTGGTGGGCTCTAGAAGACAGTAGTTTTCATTTGTTAGATAATGTGCCAGGAACCTTGACATCCATTACCTATGTTGAAGATAAGCATGCAATTCTCTTATTCAACGACTATCATTTGAATTTACAATATTTTAATATTTGTGCTCTATATTTTACTTGAGTAATACATAAAGACTATAAAATCCATTGGATTTCAAGATTTAAATGCATGAAGCATTGCATATTAATGCATAGCTTTGTTCCATTGAACAGGTTGGTAATCAAGACAGGATCCATGTCTACTATGCGCATGGTCAAGATAATCCCAACTTTGTCCGTAGGATTTACTGGCTTCTTGAGAAGTATGTAATGTTAAAATCATATTCTGTGTTTCAAATATTTTAAACTGTAGGCTCTTTTGTTCTGCTTGTATAAAGAGCTGTTTGGATAAAATATAGATATATATTTATCATTGGTGTTACCATAGTTTATACGAATGCTTCTAAAGTTTATTTCTTAGGAATTTGAGGTCGTTAATGTTCAAGAATCTTAAAATCATGTGTTTAAATGTTAGTTTCTTTAATTTTTTCATCTTGTTATGCATATTGGTGATCAGAGGGGCAATTGGATTGTTACTAGGGCTTTAATATAAATCAGGCCTAGAAATAATTCTGACAAACCAGACGCTGCAAGATAGGGACTAGAGAAAAGAAAATAGGATTAGAATTCATTGGATTGCCTAATTAGACCTAGGAGTTCACGCCCAAAGACATGTTTGGTGTTACATTCTTCTAAAGTCTTATAATTGTGGAGAAGCACTTGAACATAATCTAAAAAGAATGGTCATCCAGCCCATGTCATGGTATTTATTTGTTTGATAACTATATGAAAGCCTAAATTAGATCTTGCTCCTTAACCACCCACTGAATTCTGCCAAAAATGTTATAATTTTAGCCATCCATTTAGTTAAAACTCAAAAAGAGCAAAAGGACCCTTTACTTTAGTTATTGATTAAGGGAACAGCTAAAATCAATACTAAATAACATTTACAACCTAAAGTAATTGATGAAATAGGCTTGGGTCCCTAGCTCAATAATGTTATGTGTGTGTGCAACTGTGCGTCCAACTATTAATAATGTGGATATGGTCAATATGTTGAGAAGTGTCACGACCCGAATTCCGGGCCCTGTTGGATTCCAGATCGCGTTCTTTTGCAATATTCACTGAGCATAAATCAAATATTTCCCTCAAGGAATTAGGCATTTAAAACAATCTAATATTCCAATTAGAATTTATCCTAATCAATAGGTTTTAGATGCTACTATGTACAATAGTATTACAAAGCAGTTGAAGAACCCAACATTATCAGTCGTCTAGGGCATCGTTAGAGAGTATCTAGGAAGATTCACTCACCTTCGGTAGACGATTGCTGCGTTCGCGATGTGAGGGCATGAGTAGGACATCGGACATCCGCTAGTCGTCCCTCTGCTGGTTGCCTTCTTCTTCTTCACAAGATCCTGAATTTCCAGCCAAACACTCTTTCTCTCAGATTTTCTTTCAAGGAGAAGAAAAATTGAATACCAATACTAGGGATTGATCATCTATATATGCACACTGGATAAGGTAGAGTCCTTCCTAAATACATCCTACACAAGCCATTCATAGTTTGAGTTGACATATAACTCTTTCCTCATCCTAATACTAACTCACGAGTGTCCCTCTCCAATCCAATAATAATTAGAACAAGCAAGGGTCTAACGGTCCCACCTGGGGCCCTATTAATTACTCCCAATCCTAGAGTCCTTATATGATCCAGGATATTACAAGAAGAATGGGCTTTGGTGATATGTGGGACAAATGGATATGGGAATGTATTTTTACAACTTTTTCTGTTTTTTTTTTGGTATTGGTTAACTGATCTCCAACCAATTATTCATGGTGTTGAGGGGTCTCAGTCTCACATCGCCCTTATTTACCATTGTTGCACAAGCTTTAGGTTCTCTTCTTTTCAAAGCCAAGGATCTTGGTTTTATAGTTGGCTCCCGAGCAGGTCAAGGTGGAGAAATCATCTCTCTTCTTCAGTTTGTAGACAACATAGTTCTGTTAAACTCCTCTAATTGGGAGAGCATAGCTAATTTGGAAAGAATTTAGCGATATTTCGAGTTTAAGAATCAATTTATCCAAGAGTTTGTTGGTGGGGATTGGATGTTCAGGGGGAGGTTAACAAATTTTTGGCTGACGGGATTGCATTGCAAAGCAGTCCGGCTTCCCACTAAATATTTAGGCCTGCCAATTGGGGTGAATCCTTGACCTAAAAATTGTGTGATGCAGGAGTGGATAGCCTAGATTTCATGAATGCTGTGATTGATTAGGTCCTTGATTATATGGGTGGTTTGATCTGTCACATGAATTCTTTATCTATCTTTACTGGGGTCTAATAAAAAAAAATTCAAGAATGGCTCAAACAAAGTCTTGGATGGCTAGGATGGATTGAAAATGGTCACAAATTTGAAATTAAATATGCTGAATTTTATTGGGTTCAAAATCAGTCCTTAATTGAGTCTGATTGGACTTTTAATCAAGCCCATAAGGACCTAATGGTACCGAATAGTCCATCTATCTTAGGCCCACTTGAAGTGGGCCCAAATGCACTTGAATTTGGCCCTAACCAGGCCTAAGCCGGTTGCCCAAGCCTGGTCGACCGTGCCAATCATGTGGCTGGTCCATTAGGTCTAGAAATGGATGCCTACAGTCCTAATTTAGTGGGACATCCAATTTTGTCAAGAAACAAGTAGTTTTTAATTTGGACTCTTTCCTACTAGGTTTCTTAAAGGTAAAAGCTGTATAAAAAACTTCTTAATGTGAAATGATTTGAAACAAGAAAGACCTACAAGCGACATGCTTCAAATAGGAAAGCAAGTTTATACAAAAAAAAAAAAAAAAAAAAAAAAAAAAAAAAAAAAAAGGAAAGCAAGTGGAGCCATATCCCTAGAAAGAAGGGATGTCCAAGTAGGATTAGGCTTTCAACAATATTTCTTTCCTTCTTTCTAAGTTTTTGGGATTCTTTGATTGTATCAGGACTATTTATTGGTTTACCTTATTTGTCTGGAACTTGAAGAGTGGTTGGGATTTCTTTTAGATTTAGGGCTTTATTTTAGTTGGCAAATGTGCATGGGATGTTCAGCCCTCGGCATGTTTATGATATTTGTCTGGAACTTGATGAGTGGTTGGGATTTTTTTTATAGATTTAGGGCTTTATTTTAGTTGGCAAAGTATATATATGTGCATGTATGGGATGTTCAGCCCTAGGCTTGTTTATAATATATTGTGCGATTTTCTATCTCTTCTATTGTTGAGTTATCTCTGAAAGGATTAAAGGTTTCTACTTAGCGGATTGATTGCTGTTTGGGTAAGCAATTGTTGTTTCTCCTTGTGATTATGTAAGATTATCTGTTGATCTTGTGATTTGGGTTTTGGTTTCCCGAATGGTCAAATTTGGCTTCGTTAATCCTTAATTGCTTCATTGTGGGGCCATGTTGCCTAAAGATTTTTGAAGAAGCTTTCTATGTGGAAGAGACATTATTTGTCTTTTGGGGTAGAATAACCTTTATTAAAGTACCACTTTCCAATCTTCCAATCTATTGCATGTCTTTCTACAAGATGACTGGTGGTGATTCAAAGGATCGAATTTGAAGAAATTTCTTATGGGATGGTATTTGTTATTTTGTTAAGTAGATTGGTTTTCCGCTTCCTAAAAACTTAGGCTTTTGGGATGTATCAGCTAGTCGGACTTGACATGGTATTAGAGCCAGCGCTAAGTCGCGAATTTGAACCCAAGTGAGGTGTTATTCCCCCCAGGTCTCGTGGCAGGCACATATCGCGTAGGTAGGCACATATGGGTTGTGAATTTGAACGACATCCCATTCGGGGGGTGGGGTATGGTAGATTGGTTTTCTGCTTCCTAGCAACTTCTGCTTTTGGGATGTATTAGCACTTAGCTAGTCAGACTATAACAATATTAATGAGGAAAACGAGGTATACTATGAAATGGAGGGAGGTGGTGAAGGCGAAGTCAACTGGTGGTTTGGTGTTGGGATGCTTGCCCCATAGGATCCAAGCCTTCATGCCAAATGGTGGTGGAGATTTGGTTTTGAAACCAATAAAAGTTTCTTCTCTTTGGGTAGAACCCTTGAGTTATTGAAGGTCCCTACGTTTGGGCAAACCCTTCCACCAATCCGGCTGCATTAGAGTGGGCCTGCGGGCTGGACCTGATGGGCCTGGTTGGCCCATCAGTCATGGGTCTTGGGCTGAATCAATATGGTGTTGAAAAGGAGGCCCTATGGAGGAGTGTCATTTTTGCCGAATATGGTGAGGATAAGTGGGGTCGATCCTAAGAGTTTTCCTAGGTGAGGAGATCTTTTTGTTGGGGAACCATTTCTTCTTTGGGTGATGAGTCATCAGCTACGAGGGTTGTGTTTAGAAAAGGGATGGGTTTTAGAATTGAGGTCGGGGATAGAGTTAAGGCTTGTTTGGCAAATCTTATCTGTACAAAACAGATCTGTATGATATAGATCTGTTTCAAATGGAGTGGTTTGAAATAGATGATTTAAATCCAATGGTTCAGAATCTTTCTTTAATTCCTCGAGATCTACAATGAATCAAGGCCTAAGATTTGTACCTATGGTTGTTTAAAACCTCCAAAGAAGATCAATGGTAAGGATCATGATTGTGGGACCAACATAATTCCATAAATGCATATCTATGGTACTGCGTGTTTTGGAAATATCTCGAGATTTGAGAATGATCAACGGGTCAAATTTGAACATAATGTTGTGCCTGATCATGTGAAGAGTTTCAATGGTTCAGATCACCATTTAATGTCCCATAAGTTAAAATAAAAAAAGGAAAATGGACTGCTGGAAGGTAACATAGAATGTAATTTTTTAACCAGACCACATCCAACGATTCTTAAGTTTTTTGTAATTTTCTGAAGACGTACACCTAATCACTGGCTGAAATTTGGACCGCTAGCCGTTTGCACTATTCCAAAGAGGATCAACAGTTCTGATCATGACCGTGGGGCCCACAAAAGTCCAAAAATGTGGAGCTATGGTTTTGTGGTTTTATGTAAATATATATCGAGAGTTGAGAAAGATCAACGGTCCAAATTTGGACACATGGCCGTGTTTGTCTTTTAAAGATTTCTAATGGTTCAGATGATTCTGTAGGGTCTCAGAATTAAAAAGAAAAAATGGTGATACTTAAAATAATGTCTCATGTACTGTAGCGATTGACGTCTTTGCGCTTCAGACTTCAAAGTCTGTTTCGATTCACAAGGGATTTGCTCCTTTCAAAATCAGACCGTTTTCCTCTTTTACCATTTTCAAATGGAGTTGACTATTCAACTTCCCAAACAGTCCATATACATTTTTAAATGGCATTTAGACAATAAGAGCTGGAAACTAGATTTGCCAAACGGGCACTAGTCTCTTATTTTTGGTTTGATGATTGCCTGGGGTGTCGTCCTTTTTTTTAGAAAGTCATTTAGACTCTTTAGAGCTGTGACAAAGAAGGAGTCCTCTCTCAGAGATTGTTGTGTTGTTTCGGGCGATAGTTTCTCTTGGAGTTGTCCATCAGAAGAGTTTTGGATTGGTTCAAAGAGTCTGACTATGTATCTTTGTTGGGTTTTCTTTCTAACGTGTGTTTTTTCAAGAAAGGTAGATGCTAGTATCTGGAAGTCGAATCCAGCAAGATATTTCTTTGTCAAGTCTTTCTACATCTCTCTAGAGGATTCTTTTGTAGTTCATCCTCCTTGATCTCGCATTTGGCTTGGCCTTTCTCCCCCTTGGTTGGTGGACATATATGTCAGGTGTAAAAAGGAGAATGAGTCGAGTAATCATCTTTTTCTTCATTGTGATTGCTCATATAATATGAAGAGCTATTTTCTTCTCATGTGTGGTTTGGGTTGGTGTATGTTAGTATCTTTATGTGATAATTTGGCATGGAGGGTCGGTCCATTTTGTAGCAGAGGTTTGGTTCATTGAATACTTATTCCCAGCCTGTTTGTTCGCATGAGGGGTGAAATGAAATAAAATTAAGGTTTAAATCAAAAGAGAGAAAGAAGAGGAAGTTGAGAGTAAAAAGCACTAAAAGACAAAATTACTCCTTTCCTTTTTGTCATTTAGTGCCTTTTAGAGTACCTTTTAAGGGTAGTCTTTTGTCATTTTGTGCCTTTACCATTAACCCCTTACTTTTAACCCCTTTTTCTTTCTTTTCCTCCTGATTTGATCACTTAATTTTATTCCATTTCACCCCTCATGCAAACAAACAGGTCCTATAAGGGTGTGTTTGGCATCATGTCATTCGGATGTTCCCATGAGATGAGACTAAAGAAAACATATTTGGTAAGTGTAAATCACTATTCTGAATTTTGTTCTCGTTGGAAGGCCATGTTAGAAGGCGTCCAACGGAGGCACCTCTTAAAAGGTGTGAAAGCATGGAGATTGCCAGGAGTAAGAGAGGGAGAGGGAGACCCAAGAGAAGCTGGAAAGAAACTATTAAACATGACCTTGCCTACATGGATCTAACGGAGAAAATGGCCCTAAACAGATTTGATTGGCGTCGTCAAATCCATATAGCCGACCCCACCTAGTGGGAAAATGCTTGGTTTGGAAGGAATCCCAAAATCTTAACCCGTTGGGAAAAGAAAGTTGGAATAAAAAAACTTTATTTTTTTTAAGTAACAACTTTCTGGACTAGTTGTTTCATATTCATCCCTTACCTTTTAAAGAAGACCATTTAAAGACTCTAAATCCTCTTACTTATCCTAAGGTAGGCCCCATGTTCACAATCTCAAAGAAGGTGGCCCCACCATGGATGAAAATATTTGCCGTAGCGGTGGCCACTGCCACGCTACGGCTGATTTATCGGTCGCCGCAGCCGCAGCCGCTCCGGGGTGAGAAAAATTTTTGCTTTCCAAATTTTAAAAAAATGCATAATAAGACTTATTTATTTTATTCTTCTTTCCAAATAATTATAGACGACTCTTCTACCCTTTTATGTTTAAAAGAACACCAAAAAGCACATGATCTCGCCGAATTAACAGTCGATACAGAGAGTTGTTCTCTAAGTACATCCTATTAGACACCCCCTTTGGTAGATGTATTTTTTTTCTCTAGGTACTCTTAAGTCTTGACTTCATGACATAGTTTGTTCTTTTACGGGCCTTTCATTAGTTAGCATAACTAAACAACATGAACACATGTGAAAAAAATGATCATTACTATTATTTTCTATTTATACAGCGATATAGGACCTCATACAATGAGGGGACCGCTACGCCCCCTTATCTTAGTTACTTTTGCAAAAAAAAAAAAAAAAATACATTTTCTCTCATTTTCCAATATTCTAGATTTTCTACAAAATTTTCATATTTTTTTGACGATTTTTCCAAATCGCACCGCTACGCCGTTATGTAGTGCCACTACGCCCGCCGCTACCGCTATCTACGAAGCATGGACACGAACACGGGACACGGACACCGACACGCCGGTACGACATTTCTCAAAAAAGTAGGACACAGACATGTCGGGGATACGTTAATATTTAATAATAATAATAAATCTAATCATATGCTAAAAAAGATAATATCATTTTAACTTTGCAATCAATTTAGCAATCAAATAAATAAAAATTCAAGTACCAGTGTACAACACAGCAAAGAAGAAAACAACAAAAAACAGAACATCTAATGATCAGAAAAACAACAATAGATTTTTAAAAAATAGTATAGAAACAACAAACATATTTGATGGGCCAAAAAAAAAAAAAAAACCAGCAGCGTGAGCGAAAACTAAACAAAAAAAAAATAACAAAATGTTTTTCGCAGCAAAAACTGAAAAAAAGAAAAAGAAAATAAGCAGCAGCAGAGAAAGAAAAAAAAGAGCAGCAGCAGCGGTGGCATAAAAAAAAGAAAAAGCGTACCTGATGAGTAGAAGCAGTACCACGAGCGAAAAAAGAAAGCAAAAGCAGTATTGCAGCAAATCTTCTTCTTATTTTCTTTTCTTCTTCTTCCTTGTTCCTTTTCTTTCTTCTTCTTCTTCTTTCGTTAGGGCTGGAAGGACGAATAGGGTTTTTTTCTCTTTTGTTTAGGGCTAGATACGAATTAAAAGAGCTCCATTTTTCTCTTAAGTTATAACTTTTTACAAACAACCCCCTTTTCTTTTCTTTTTTACTCTAATTTTAATTTTTTTCCAATTAAAAGAGGCCAACGTGTCCCCCAGCGTGTCCCTAACGTGTCCTAGCGTGTCCCAAGCATGTCCGGAATATAAAATATAAAATAATAAATAGGATACTCTTTTTGGCGTATCCGAGCGTGTCTAGAGCGTATCCGTGTCCGACACATGTCGGACACGGACACGACGGCCTCGGAGAGGTGTCCGTGCTTCTCAGACTGCTATTTTCATCCTTGGGCCCCACTTTGTAAATTCTAAAGATGCGTCACAATCACAAAAGGTGGGCCCATATTATAATTTCTATAATGGCGGGACCACATTATAATGCCTCATGTTCTTATTTTTAAAGGTGTGCACCACGTTGTAATTTCTAAAGGTGGGCCCCGTGTCCAAAATCATAGAAAAGTGGCCCCGCTTTATAATTCTTAAAGGTGGGTCATATGGTCACAGTCGCAATAAGTGGAGCCGAGCCACATTGTAAATCCTATGAATGTAGGCCCACATTGTGAATCCTATGAACGTGGCCCCATGTTCTGATTTCTAAAGGTGGGTATCACTTAGTGATTTTTAAAGGTGGGTCCCATGTTCACAATCAATAAAAAAGATGGCCCCACATTATAATTCCTATAAATGTGGGTCACATTGTCACAATCATAAAAGGTGGACCCATATTGTAAATCCTATGAATGTGGGCCCCATAATCTAATTTCTAAAGGTGTGTACGATGTTGTAATTTTTAATGATGGGTCCCATATTTACATTCACAAAAAGGTGGCCCCACATTATAATTCCTATAAAGGTGGGTCCACATTGTAAATCCTATGAATATGAGTCCCATGTTCAAAATTTTAAAGGTGGGTACTATATTGTAATTTCTACCGGTGGGTCCCATGTACGACAATAATAGAGTGATGCAAACAATAAAAGGTGGGTCCTATATTGTAAATCTTATGGTTTTCTTGCTTCCATTCCATGGAACAAAACTTTTATAATGTACCAAACAAATTTTGTACAACTATTCTTAGTAGAGTAATTTAATATAATGTTACCAAACAAGTTATGCAGAGTATAGTCTCGGCACAACCCGATCATAGCACAATCTCATCCGAGCACAAAATTGGGAACAACACGAGAACGATGCCAAACGGGCCCTAAATGTCTTCTTTGAGGGTGGCATTTAGGTATATTCCTCGATCTGTGAACAAGGTGCCAGATGGTTTGGTGAAGCTTCCCGACTGAGGTGCCGGAATGTTTGGCGAAGTGGGGATCATCCAGTACAGAATTAAGTGTCTTTCGATGTAACTTTTGTTGTGTTGGTGAGGGTATTATGCTCTTTTGCCTTCATCTTATTTTTCTTGTTCGGTTTAGTCTTCGCGCTTCTGTTTTTCCTCCTTCTATACACTTTTCGTTGCCAATAAAAGAACAACTATACGTATTGTTGCCATTCTCCAATTGGCCATTGACCACCCTGGACCATGGATATCATATCTTGCCAATATTCTTCATAGGTCTTCAATTAGAGAAGTTCGAATCCATGCATTAACTAGACCACCCCAGTCAAGGTGCATCTCGGTGATCTAGACGGGTATTGACGTAGCCAAAGACTAGCCCAAATTGCATGTGGGTACCTGAGGGCTGAGCTTGAGCCTGGCCCGAATTCCACTCAAGCTTCAAAATCCACTGAGTCTGATCTTGAATATGCCTGGCATGAATTGCATATTCATGTGGGCCTGTGCCTGACCCGGCCCAAGTGACACCTCTGCTCCCCAGCTGCCTCAAATACTCACTTGTCACAGCTACTATAAGGTCCTCCATAATATGATCAATGTCAAGGTGTTTCTGAAGAAGATTAATTTTATCTTACCTTTCCCAGAATGATGATCCAGTTAGTTCCAACTATATAATAATATGTGCGAGCAAAATCAAGGGCCCTTTGAGGGCTAATTTCATGTAATCTGCAATCACCTGCATGGTCACTGTGCATTATGCAATGGGTTAAAAGAGCGCATTGTGGATGCGGACGGCCAACAGTTGTCTTGGTTGGATAATGATAAAACTAGTATGGGGCTTCGAAAATGTGTTAGAACAAAATTTCTCAACTAGTCTATATTAATATCTGTTAAGTTTGAAGTACTATCCAAAACATTCTGGAAATTGGTACAAAAAATGGTATCCTATTCCTACCAAAGGTGGGTTTCATTTTCTACCCCCTGGCCATCATGTAATTTAATGTACAACTCTTCACCCTAAATCTCTGGTTCCATTGATAATCAGACATGAAGAATTATGAGATTAATCAGTGCATGATCCTTTGCTTGACCATTAGCAGATACTTTATTTGCTTATGTTAATCATAATGATTTATTTCCTGCATCATTTGTTGTTGATGTCTATGGTATTTTACATGTTGGAGAATTCACTTATGTTATTTTGTAGAATACCTGCAACTGACATGATTATGAATTTAAATATGCTTTCAGGAAACTTGAACACATAGTCCTTGTCCATTATCGTGAAGTTTCCGAGGTTTGTTTGCTTTATATATCTCTTCCATTTCCTCATCAATTATTCATGCTGAGCAAACAAATTCTTTTTACTGATTGGCAAGTGCAATCTGCATGACAATGTTGCTTCTAGTTTAATCATTTACTTTTAGCAAATGTAACTGGAGCTCTTGTTGAAGCATTAATTTTTTGGTTTGTTGTTGTTTCTTTTTACTTATTCATCCTACCATTTAATTGTCGATCCTATTTACTAATATTTGATTACAATAGAGCTAACTGAATAAAACATCCATCAATCATGCTTCATGATGTGATTTGCAGTTTTATATTGTTTGTTTTCAGGGAGGATACATGTTGTGTAGTTATCAACAGGCAATTGTCATGTAGCATTATCATCAAAGCTTTATCCCATCAACTTAAAGGCTGACCACATGTTTATATATTTGTTAAAAACTATATATAGAACACTGTTTTCTATGTTGCAGCAATATTCTGAAGAAATTTCTTCTACTTATTTATATGCATCTTATTATCATCTAATGCCTATGTTTCATACTTACAAAATGAAGTTCCATTGTCTGGGATCATGGGGATGAAGTAGAATGTCATAACTCCTAATCATAGTAGGAACTTGGCATGTTTACCTGTGATTCAGCTGAGGACACTGAGAGAGTCCACTGGATATGTCAGCCCCATGTCAAAACTGGGACATTTGTAGCAAGCAGCCTGCAACCATTCATCTGGGGACTGGGGAGCATGACTGTACCTACAAATAGTGCTCATTACCAAGCAATGTTGTAAAAATCGCTAGGCGGACGCTAGGCGGTGGGCATGGATTAGGGATTAATTCCCGATTAATCCCCGCCTAGCCCGATTAATCCCCTCCTAGTCCGATTAATCCCCGCCTAGCGCCTAGGCGGTGACCGCGGACTAGCGCCTAGGCGGGGATTAATCGGCCGCCTAGGCCGATTTTTGCAACAGTGTTACCAAGTTACAATAGCTCTCAAGAAAGGCAAAAGATTGGATGGTTGAGATCTTCCAATTTGGAAAAAAAAAAATACTTGGATCATCCTCTGTCTGTCGTATGTCTCATTATTTCAAGTCTTATCTTGCATTTTAAAATCGTATAGGAGTACAGTTGTAAGATGACTGAACTCACAACTCGTGAGTTGCCATAAAACTGCGGGGTACATGGTTTTGGTGGAAGAGTCCGACTAGTGTAACAATGCTTTTCAAAGTGGCGGGGTACATGGTTTTGGTGGAAGAGTCCGACTAGTGTAACAATGCTTTTCAAAGTGGCGGGAATGACCGGTTTTATACATGACATGTGGTATGCAGGTGGTGCCAATGAATGATCGGTTTTATACAAGACATTTATACAAGACATGTGGTATGTAGGTGGGACCCATTGGCACCACCACATAAAAGAGGTTGGATAGATTAGCTATTTATAAAAACCAGCCTCATTGAACTAGCTGATCAATCAGAGGACTATAACTACAAAAACAACTAATTGTTCATCGTCATCATCTTTGAACAGACAACTACATGATGCCGATCTTTTATAGACACCTAATCCACCGAACCCTCTTATAGTGGGATAGACTAATGGGTTCCACCTGCATGCCAGTATCTCATGTAAAACTTATCTTTCCTTTCATTTCAGAAGGCATTTTAAACTGATTTTTTAATTGACAGAAGCACCTATATTTCTTTCTTCTTTACAATTTTACTATTCAAATACCAAAAGGAGAAAGAGTGGGCATTTCTTAAAACTTATTGACATTTCTTAAAACTTATTGATTTCTTTTAGAAGACAATATATGGTTTTTTTTTTTTTACTTGAAGAAGACAATATATGTTATATAAACATATATCAAAATGATATGATCATTATTTTTTTTCTTGTCATATCAGCATGGTGCATTGGCACTTCTATTGGCACTAAATTCAAATTTCTACATTCCAACTTTTTAACTTGCATCTAGAGCTAATACAAATTAAGCCATTGCATATAGTTTCTTAACATAAGAAAAAGGGATTTTTATGGAAAAAAACCTTTACATTTGAGAAAAATGGCGGAGGGCCCAAACACTTCTTAAATATAGATGGCAGAGGACTTCTCACCATTTTTTTTTTTTTTGACATTTTTTCCTATTCCACGATATCATGGAATGTTGGGTTATTCTGTGATATTGTGGAATGTTCTTCCCATGTGTTTGGGAATTGCATTATGTGATATCATGGAATAAATGGAAAGTCCATTACATGATATCACGGAATAACCCGACATTTTGTGATAGCATGGAGAGAGAAAAAAAAGGGAAAGAAAAGGAGAGAGGAGGAGAAAAAAGGGAGGGGAGTAAAAATTGTCAAAAAATAAAATAAAAATTTGGGTGGAGGCCCTATTCCATAATTTTGAAGTGTTTTGGGTCTTCCATCATTTTTCTTGAATTTAAGGGGTTTTTTTAAAGTAAAAATCCCTAACAAGAATAATAAAATAAATGAGAAAAAAACCAAAGAAGGGAAAAAGTCAATTCCACTGGTTTTGGTCCCCGAAAAAATCATGACCCCTGCCTTTTAAAGGATGTATCAAGGCCTCAGTACTGGCAATGTTGATCGTAAATTGTAAAATTCACACGCTGACATGCCCACTGATTAAGTAAAGGAAAAGGGCACACCCACAAAAAAACTTTAAGCTAATTGAAGAAGTGGATTTAAACAATTGTCGAAAGATTCAACTTTAATTTGTTATTTGCCTGCTAGTGGTGTGGGAGCCCACAAAAACTTTAAGCTAACTGAAGAAGTGGATTAAAGCATTTGTCGTAAGATTCAAGTTGAATCTGTTGTTTGCCTGCTAGTGATGTGGGACAATTCAACGATTTAGGTTTTGAGATCTAGATCTCCATTAGGTTTGGATCTGGATCTGGATCTTGATCCAGCCTATTGTAACCTGCAAATGTCTTCAATGCATCTTCCTATTTGCGCAACTGCCAACTGGTTGCCACTATACCCAAACCATCGCCACATTGGCCCTCCTGAGTGTAGCTTACACACGAACTCTTCTATGGGAAAATTGTAGCTCTTTGGCTTATGAATATAGAAGATAAAGAAAAATAGTGATCATCCATATTCAATAGTGCTAAAAGGCCAGTGAGTAGATGGCTAGGACTTTATATATATATATATATTTCCGGGTGATGTAATTTAGGGTGGAAACAGGCATGCGTGAGGCCCAGGCTCATCTGACTCTGGCTCAATATATAGCGGCTTGGAAATGGATATGTGCCCTATATGGCGAATTAAGCTCACGTTTAGTAAATGATCTAGACAATAGCCTGGTCATTGAAGCCTGTTGAACACTCTGGTAGGCCTGATTGGCCTATTTTTATGTTGTTATACGCTTGGGTGCAGATGTCTCACACGGGAGACCGTGCAAGACAATTTGCGTAGATCCAAATGGGACCGGCCCATATATAAGATTTCAAGTAATCCCATCATCATAATCCTTTGATGGGTGTCCCTCGAGTATAGCAGTTTTAGAATGCACCATTTTTATTTTTATTTTATAATTTTAATACAATGGTCCCGTCCATTTGGATCAGTGTAAATCCATGGGAGTTCTGATATATGAGAGGTTTAGGGCAATGGGATTGGACCCTTGGGATGTCTTCTGCACATCCACACCTGATCATCATATATATCTTACATATATATCTCTGCCCCTTTGTTGCAACACTGGTCCCAATCCTGGATTAAGGAGGGGGGCTGTCTCAGGTAAAGGTTGATAGTGGGCACAGAACTTGTCACAGCTCCAACATGGATTCTGAAGAAACTGAATTCATGTACCCCAACATAGTGTAGAAAATTACTCATCAAGATAAGGCCTAGGCCCAACTCAACTAGGCCCATGTATAGACTTTTACAATATCCCACGTGTGGGATTTGGTCAAATGACTGACTGTACAGCAGATTTTCTCCTTTTTTCCTTGGATAGAAGATTAGGATAGCTGTATCTCATTGTCCCAAGAATTGTAGCTGTATCTCATTGTCCCAAGAATTGGTCGTGCCCCAAGAGAGGATTGACTAACCTATTTTATAATCTCATTGTGACTAATCAAAGGCTGGAATTACAATCAAAATAATGAAGATACAGCTATCCTAATCTTCTATACTTCTATACAAGTAAAAAAGGAGAAAATCTGCTGTACAGTCATTTGACCAAATCCCAAACGTGGGATATTAAAAAAGTTTATACATGGGCCTAGTTGAGTTGGGCCTAGGCCTTATCTTGATGAGTTATTTTCTACACAGTTGAGACAAGGCTTTTTGATGATTATATGTTTTACATATATGGTTATATGATGTAGAGAAAACTTCACCCGCAATCGTGCGCTAGTTCTACTAATGTGCGATGAAGAATCATGTTCTTTTCAAAGATAATGAATAGCTAAGATTTAATTAACTTTCAAAGACCCTTCACAAGTTTCTTTTCTTAACTTCCCATCATTTTTCTCTCGTCCCCACGTTTCTCTCCATCTCTCCACCCATTACATTCTTTGTTCCTCTCTCCTTCTCAACTCACCCAAAGGAAGCACCTAGACTACCTTCTTCTCTCTCCTCTCCATCTCTTTAACGCCCTTTCTCTCTCACTCAACTCAATGCCTATTTCTCTTTCTCAACTCAACCTAAAGAACCTTCATTTCCACCTCTCTGTCCATCTTTGTTCATCTCTTCATCGTCGTGCCCACCCACCCACCAAACCCCCCAACCCCCCCCCCCCCCCCCCCCCCCCCAACTCCATCCCTCTTTATCAACTCAACCCAACAAAACACGATCAATCTCTCTACTTTCTATCTTCTTTAATCAGCCAAACTGACCTTATCTCTTGTCTCTTTCCTAAACCATCAATCTCCCCTAAACCTCTCTTTCTTTTTCTTTCCTAACCTGATGAAAACCTTGATTCCTAGCAATTCCACCAGTTTTCTTTCAAATCCTCAATTGCTAAGTACACTGGGCAATCATATCCTCGTGAGTGAGATGATCAGGATGATACAAGTCAAAAGAGTCTAATGTAAGCCACATTCATTTATGAAATCTGATCAAAATTTACTTCAAACGATGAAAATATAATGACCGATGGAACTCATAAAAAGACATAGGTACAAATCCAATCTTGTTTGCAACCAAACTTCACAACTAGGCAGCATAATACTAAAAGAATCTGTTCCAGATTGTGATCTTTATTTACTAAGGTTGTTTTAACTAAAGTGCATTAAAATTAAGTTTTTTCATGTGATCTGAAGCAATTACATGGCCGGATGTTCACAAAAATGACGCCACTGTGTTTAGGTGGATTGCTATGATATAGTATTTTAAGTCACCTAGTGAGTTCCAGAACTGTGAATATAGATCGGTAGTTATTTTCACAGTTTACACAATGAGTGTCAGCCATGAGCATGACTGCTTAGCACCAGAAAAATCCAGAAGTTAATGTTTTGCTAAAAGAAACCATGACAATAATCCTACTGATATACTTGGTTGTTGCCTATAATCTGAAGTGGACCGGATCAGAAATACCAGATCTGAAGCAACTAGAGAAGGAAGACATGTGTAGGTTCCAAATTTTTTATGGATTTTAAAAGGAGATCCAGCTATCAACAGAAGAGGAAGAGGGGGAGGGAAGGTTGAGTGGAGAAGCCGAGAAGGTGACTGCATAAGTAGAGGAGAGAGAGAAAGAGAGATGGGCTGAGGGAGATGGACGATATACTAGAGGGGAAGAAGAGAATGGTTGAGAGAAACAGATTTGCGTGGGATACGAAAAGTCCGTTTGCTTCGACACTCCAGCCTGTTTAGATTCCTTTTAAGGGATTTTGATCAACTTACAATCTAAACCGTTGAGTTTCCCAACGTGATGGGACTTGTCGTTGCATTTAATAACATCGAGCAAACGAGTGCAACAGAACACTATCATTGACAACAAGAGAAAGAGACATACAGTGAGATGTGAATTCGATGATCCTCCTTTGAGGTTCTCGGACACCATTTATATAGATGTAATGATGCTAGATAATCTCTCTATTTACAGTGATTACAGCCATTCTAATCTAATTATATCTCCTGATAAGGCAGCAAATAATTTTACATAGCTGTACACATAGATTTACACGTGAGGTCTTTTCACCAAGTAAATGGGCCTATTTGAAGTGGGCTGTGACCCACTTAACAACATGACTGATGTGATATATGGAGTGTGCATTATATATCCCAAGCCAGAGCCTGATTCCAGATATTGATGTGCCAACAGGCTGCCTCGAAAATCATTTAATCAAATGGATGAGCTAGGGCCATGGCCTTGTATGAATCCAGCCTGTTGCCTTTCCTTATGTAATATGGCTTCATGTGTCACAATTAACAATGGGATTTCTAGACCGAAATAGTGATTGGGTAAACTAAACTCTACTCAAACCAACAGAATGAACATCTGTGAAAAAGGAGTGTGTTATCTAACCTTACGATGGAGAACCATGATCACTTTGGATCCTGCAAATGCAAACTGCATTCCCGTGATCTAGGTAATCCTTTTGTGGCAGTGAATAATGGGTCCCACCTACAATGGAGCAAACCATGAGCCCAGTGGGCACATCAGGATGCTTCACATGTCTTGATGCATGAGGACCCTCCAATTCCTCAAGTGATAAGCTGTAATGTTACACGGACACTGTTATGTTTTCTGTAGCAAGCATTAATTCTATAACTTCTGAGAACCATGTTACACCAATATGGTGATATTCTGTAGCCTTTTCATATTCATTTGCTTATGTCGCACTTGAATTATTGGTTTCTTATAGGCATTTTAAGGCCTTGCATTTCGATTTATAGTGCAGGAAATCATCCCTATGATTAAATACATGTGTGCTTTTCAATTTGCATAAATCTAGCCTATGAGTAAAGAGATGGTTGCGAATGGACAATGTTTGACATTGTTTGATTGGTTTAAGTAATGTCTGAACTGTCAGGATAATGCGACTTCATACCTGGCACCACCTAACGAATGTAAGGAGGCTTTGTCCTTATCAAACAGGATGCATCATGGTTCTCCACTCACACCTGTGAATTCGCATTCGGGGTCAATCCACTCGGAAACATCTGGTTCTAGGGTTGTATCAGAAGAGATTAATTCTGGGATAGATCATGCATTCCGTGCAGGTGAGGAAACATGTGTACCTCATTTTATTTTGTTTTTATAACAGTTAAAATTTTATCTCACCAAAAGAAGAACAAGATAAGCATATACCATTTTAGTTATTGAGGAAAAAAAAAAGATAAACTAATACCCACTTCATAATTCTGTCTTGATTTAATTATCTTTCCTTCTTCTTCTTCTACTTTATAGAAGCCTTATGCTATTTATGTAGTTCTTATGCCCATTCATAATATACATTTATGAGCTAGAAGCATAATTGAGACGTATCTGTGCAAGGCCACTGAAACTCTGAACAAAACTGACCATGTATATAAGGTTGTCTTGACATTGAATTGTCTAGGGTTCCTCATGCCCCTCTCTATGGTTGCAAATTGGCCAGGCCAGCTGTGGCCCTGCCTGATTGGCCGGAATCTGGGTGGAGTCTACAGGCCCCTGACTGGGTCCCGGACCTGAGTCATAAGGCCCAATAGTCATTCAGGCTTTGACGGGCCCTGGGCCTTTATCAAAGTCCCAATAAGTTGGCCCAGCCTGTCCAAGATATTTTTTCATTATAAGGTGAGTATGTGGCTAGCTGGCTGGGACTGGCCTGGATCTGGATCCTCAGCAAGCAGTGCATGAACCTGAACAAAGCTTAGGACCCTGCCTG
This sequence comes from Litsea cubeba, assembly GCA_012931725.1. Lineage (NCBI taxonomy): Eukaryota > Viridiplantae > Streptophyta > Magnoliopsida > Laurales > Lauraceae > Litsea > Litsea cubeba. The sequence continues at coordinate 2,019,164 of CM022950.1, read as the reverse complement.
GTGCAACACAATTGTAACAACTTATGTGCATATTTGACACCAACAGACTCATGTCTAAGCTCATAGGTCTATGTCCCTCACAACAGGACCCTTAGTGTAGCTTTGAAGTCATCATCAGTCATCACACTGTCCATCAGAACATGCTTTTAAGTTTCAGTCTTTCAAAAAAGTTTATGATACCACTACCAATAATAATAATAATAATAATAATAATAATAATAATAATCAGGGAAATTTTCCAAAAAGTATAAAACTTTTGGCTCATTTTCAAGAAAGTACATGAAGATTTGAATATTTCAAAAAAGTATTAAAGTTCTCCACAATTCTTTCAATCAAGTCCTCTCCATAAATTTTTTGAGAAATGACAAAAATACCCTTCCCTTGTGACAAGTTTTTCTCTTTCCTTAACCTCCTTCATCCCTGAAACTGGCCATTTTGATTTTGATGATCATAACCATTTAATGAAGCTTGTTTTTAGTTATTTGGAATCCTCTTTTTTTAACCATCCATGCATAAATGTAGTTGAAGTGGGCCCCCACTAGGTCATTTGGGTTGGAATTGATTATTTCTCTTTAATGATTTATTAAAGGGAAAATATGAAAAACGACATAAGGGTCTTTTTGTCATTTCTCAATTTTTATTTTTAATTTAATGGAGAGGACTTGATTGAAAGATCTGTGAACTTTTATGCTTTTTTGAAATATTCAAATCTTTTTTTATTTTTTTGAAAATAAGCCAAAAGTTTTATACCTTTTTGAAAGTTTTATAGAGATGATGCTATGGCTGCTGCTGCTGCTATAGATCAGGATGTGCGTACTTGCTACTTAACATGAACATTTCAGTGGCTTTTAATAAAGTATCATTGCTGTAACATGGTGACATAATAGGCTCAGGTACTTCGCTGCTTGGCGAATCAACTGAATTTGGGAGTCAGCTGGATGAGAGTTTGATAGCGACGGATCATGAGCAAAGGCTCCGTGAAATTAACACTCTTGACTGGGCAGATCTTTTGGAGGCAAATAGAAATCCTAATTCTGCTGAACCTGCAAATGGTAATTTCTTGAAATCTTTTCATTGTTGTTAACAAGAATTTAACTGGTATTTGTGTTACAGGTGAAATTTCATACTTTGACCTACAGAGACCATATGGATTAAGTGATTCCAGAAGTCATGTGAGTAACAGTTTGACAATTTTTCTTTCCTGCACAATGTTTATGTTTAACACATACATATGCAGATGTGTGCACACATGCACGCGTAATGGGAAGCTTTAGCAGAATTCTAAGGACCTGCAGTGGATAACATACTTGAAGCTCTGTCCGCTGGTTATATGTTCCTTTGTATACAGCCATTCTTCTATGAGATTTTTTTTTTTCATTTTCATTTTATCTCCAGAGTTGTCGTTTCCATGTGAACAATGCCTGAGTGCGTGCTAGTATGAAGTTCTCCTTTCCTTTCCTTTATAACATAGTTTCGTATGGAAAGAATGGTCGGTGCAATATTCTTGCGCTAGCATTTTGGTTCTTCTTTATCTTAATTTGTTTCCTTTGGCTTTCTTTGTTTCTGGTTGGGGGCACTTTTGACTGGAAGTTCTAAAAGATAGGGAATTTTCTTTGGTCCCAAATTGGCGAGGAGCTGAGCTTATCCAAGCCATTATCCTTTGTTCTTCCTTTTTAGTTTTTGTTGTTAGAAAATTAGATACGAGTGAGATTTTGATCACTCGATCAGTTTTCCATCGGTCACTTGTTGGCTCTGATTGTGTGTTTTATTAATGAAAGTAGCCATTCAAAATAAAATAAAATGCTTTAGTAATAAAATAAGCAAACAAATAAATAAATAATAATAAAATGCAGGTCATGCATCAAACTATTTTTGACGGGTTCATCATTGCAGGATCATTTTCTTCCACATCACAATTCATCTTCTCTTGGGAATCCATCCATCGATATTAATGGTAGCAGTTATCTCAGTGCTATTCAACCAAATAATGGTTACTTTCAGCCAGTAGGGGATCAAAATGTTCAGCCATCCTTGTTTGAGACAATTGATACAAATCTTCTAAAGAAGGATGCTGGAATGGCAACAGTGGGAGCTGTTGAAATTTCGGAAATGTTTGACAAGAACCCCCTGCTGAGTCAAGACAGTTTTACAAGGTGGATGAGTATCATTGAAAATGATTCCCCTGTGTCAGTGGATGAACTGCCAATGGAGTGTTCTATTTCGACGGTCAATGGATCAGGTGCAACTATGTTGAAGGATCAGTCTCCTCTCCAAGAAGCTTTTAGCATAACTGAAGTTTCACCTGCATGGGCCTTCTCAACTGAAGAAACCAAGGTTTATCCTTGCTTCAGCTATTTTAATTCTGTGAAATTTTTATGTTATATATTCTTGTAAATGATACCAGCTTTCATATCTGTTATTGGTTCCATCATTCACAATCAAATCAATCCAGCTAATCCCTCATCTTGTATTGGCTGAAGCTCTAAATGGCACTTCCAGCAGAGTGATATTCACCCTTGGATTGGGACCACCACAAAGCACATGATTAATGATGAAATTACTGTATTTTTTCTGTCGTTCTAATCTAACAGTAAATAATACTCTGATGGAATTGAGATTTGGGTCCATAATTCTGGAGGCTGCTTTCTTTTAACGAGTTGCATGATTGCGTCACAATAGGTGGGTCCCATCAAATTGATATGAAAGTGGTTCCACTTCGGGTCGACAGAAGTATGACTAATATGAACTACTTACGCATGTTCAAAAAAAATAAAAGTATATGAACTACTTACGCAACTATCCATACCCTATGATTGGCATGCAACCACGTGGGCCCCACAAAAAATGAAACCATGTTTTTTTTTTTGAAGATATGTTTTAGTTGGAAGCATGGTTTGAAACTGTCAAAGCTTTGTAGTAAAAAGTAGTCTGTCATTTTGTTGACCATGAAATTCTGATTAGGTACTTTGATAAAATTTCGTAAAGGAAATAATCTGGAGAATGACATAGCTAGAATTATTATTTTAACTACACAAGCTATTGATGTTTGTATATGACTTTTGCAGGTCATAGTGATTGGATATTTCCATGAAGTGCATGCATATCTAGCGGAATCCAATTTATTCTGTGTCTTTGGTGACGTATATGTTCCTGCTGAAAGGGTTCAAGTTGGGGTGTTTCGTTGCATGGCATTGCCATGTAGAGCTGGCTTGGTTGATTTTTATTTGTCTTTAGATGGCCGCAGACCTATTAGTCAAGTTCTGAGTTTTGAGTATCGTTCGGTCTGTACAAATCAGAGGAGTAATGAGATACTCGAAGATGAGAAGTCAAAGTGGAGAGATTTACAACTTCAGATAAGGCTTGCTCATCTTCTCTTCTCTACATCAAACAATATTGCCACTCTATCTAGCAACATGCCCCCAGATGTTGTGAAGGAAGCAAAAAAATTCACAGTCCTCACCCCATCGTACGAAAAAGATTGGACGAAGTTAGTTGACTTGATTATGAACAAAGAGATTTCATTTGCAGAAGCACATCAAAATTTCTTTGAGCTTACTTTGAAAAACAAGTTGCAGGAATGGCTTTTGGAAAGAGTAGCTGAAGGATGTAAAACAACTCCTCGTGACTTTAAAGGTCAAGGAGTTATTCATTTGTGTGCCATGCTGGGCTATACATGGGCTGTTTATCCTTTTAAACTTTCGGGCTTGTCCTTGGATTTTCGAGATAGTTTTGGCTGGACAGCTCTACACTGGGCTGCACGCTATGGGAGGTATGGGTTTTTCCAACAATGCATGAAACATCTGTGATCATTTATTATGCATCTACTACATCCTGTGTTTTGTTTTAAAGCTAATTGCATTTAACATTTTTACTATGACTGAGATGTCAAATTAAGAATGAGAGAAAGAAACGATGGACCTCTTGGCCTTTTATAAGACTTTCATGTCCCCCCAGCCCCCCACCCACCCACAAATTGATGCTGGTGAATCTCACAACATTGTCGATAAAAAAACTAATGTTTCACTCGAGGATGTCTGCAACTTGAAGGTCTGTAGTCAAATGAGGAAGAGTAATGGTCCTGTCGAACTTCACGAATGTAATGATAGTCGACCTCAATCGGCAATTTGATAGATTTGTACAAATATGTGCATATCTTTAGTACCCCACGTGAAATACACAAGGCGCACATGTGCCATTCTAACCACACCCACAATTCCCCTTCCCCCCTCTTTCCCGTTGGTGAATCTCGTAACATCGATTTGTTGACAAAAAAATGATGTTTCACTCGAGGTAGAGCTTTGGTGAAGATATCCGCAACTTGAAGGTCTGTAGCCAGATGAGGAAGAGTAATGGTCTTGTCGTAATAGGCTTCACGAATATAATGGCAGTCGACCTCACTAGGCAATTTGTATGTTACTAGTGTTGTCCGCATGAAGGGGAGTTTCTGAATTTTGAGAGAAGCCAAGCTTGTGATGTAATCTTCGAAGCCATAATTGCAGAACTAGTTGAGGACATCGATTGATATTCAGCTTCAGTGGAAGATTTTTAAACACGTTCCTGTTTCTTACTTTTTTAAGAAATCAAGGCATTTCCCAAATAAACACATCATCCGGTAGTGTATATTATTGTATCTGGACCGTACTTGTCAATCCGTTTCGGTCGCCGTTCCGGTTTAACCCTGTAGTGGAACGTTTTGGCGTTCTAGTCAATACCGGCATTACAATCCGAAAAAGATGCGCTTGAAAAAATAAAAATAAAATATTAGAAATATTTAAAATTGAAAAAAGGATTTTAGATTTTCAATAATACATTCCACGTGAGTTGTTTGGTGGTATACAACATTTGATTGTATACAGCATTAAAAAAAAAATAGAGAGAAGATGTTGAGGGAGAGAGCTTCATTAAAAAAACAAAATAGCACTTCCACTTTCTAGACATGCCAGCATTGAAGAGAGAAAGAGGCATCATTTTTTTACATTAAAAAAAGGAAAAAAGGCTTTCTACTTTCTCACTATCGGCTATGAAGCACGGACACGGATACGGGACACGGATACGATACGATATGGATACGCAGATACGCCATTTCTCAAAAAAGTAGGATACGATACGTCGGGGATACGTTGAAATTTATTTATTTTTAATATTTTTTATATGACTTATGTAATAAAAATTTAACATTATTGCAATCAAAACAACTTTTTTGAAGAATTTGGTTATTGTCGGCAGGTGACAAGTTGCATTGACTAAGACAGAAAGCAGTAATTATAGGAAGGATTATGCTTGTCCTCAGTGGCCAAAGGTGGTCTTGAAAATCAGAGATTCCAATACTTGGAGCTGGGATACAATATACAGCCAAACAAGAAAAAAAAAAAAAAAAAACAGCAGCAACAAATCAACACATTACACAAAAAAAGAAGAAGAAACAGCAGCAACAGCGAATCGAAAGCAAAGACAGAGCCTTGCCAATAAAGGACTTAATCTTGGAGCTGGGATACAATATACGGCCAAACAAGAAAAAAAAAAAAGAAGCAGCAGAAGCAAATCAATACATTACACAAAAAAAAGAAACAGCAGCAACAACCAATTGAAAGCAAAGATAGAACCTTGCCAATACAAACCTCAGATCAGCAAACAAAGCATCAAATCAACAAGAAAACCAAGAAATCCAAACACATTGTACAAAAAAAAAAAAAAAACTAAAATCCAAATGATTTAAGGGGGAAGAAAAAAAAAACCCAACCCAGAATAGCATCAACCCCAACAAAAACCAGAATACAGAGGAAGAGAAAAAAAGAAACAAAAGGAAAGAAAGAAGAGAAAAGAACCTGGAAAGTGCTGGTTCTCCTGAAGGTTATTGATTGCAGCGGCGAAGGTGGCGGAGATGAGGGCGGCGAGGTTGCAGCGGCACAGCACAGGAAAGGGTTTGTTGACGGCAGCGACACATCACAGGTTCAATACGTCTGCAGTTGCTGTTTGATGATGTAGCAGGATGGCGCGGTTAGGGTTTGATGATGGCAGCGGCACAGCGAGGCGATGGCAACGGCGACTTGCGAGGCGATGGCGATGGCAGGTTAGGGTTCCTCTCTTCTTTCTTTCCTTCTCTTCTTTTTTTTTTTTCCTTCTCCTCTCCCACGTTTTTCACTTAAACGTGTTTCTCCTCTCCCCCCCTTTTTTTTATTTTTCACTTAAACGAGTCCCGCTCATATACCGTCGTGTCGCGTGCGTGTCCCGCACGTGTCCGACAATTAAGTTTTTTTTTTTTTTTTAATCAGATACGCCTTTCACATATCCCGGACGTATCTATGCCGTATCCGGGCGTATCCGTATCCGATACGTCCGGGATACGGATTCGGGGCCCTTAATCACGTGCCCGTGCTTCATAGACTATCGGCTGTAGAGAGACGGACATGTTAATAAAGAAAAAACTTCTTGGTAGGAGAGAAATAGAGAAAACTATTAAATAAAGGTTGCTCTCTCTTGGCGAGAGAGAGAGAGAGAGAGAGAGAGAGAGAGAGAGAGAGAGAGAGAGAGAGAGAGAGAGAGAGAGAGAGAGAGAACCCAAAAGATGGGGTTTTTTTCTTTCTGCCTTCAATAGTTGGTAAAGAGTGGAAGAGAAAGCGATGGGAGATAGCAGCTAGAAGAGCCGAAAGTCATCGAAGTTGCTAAATGTGCCAAGCAGATGGAGTTCTCTTGTGCTGAATGCAATAGTAAAGGATACAATTACTGAGTACATGGTTCAAAATAGCTACGTAGCGGCCACATTATCAGCCGTAGTAGTTGAGGCCGCTACTCTAATTTGAAAATAGCGGTGCTATGGTCGAAAACTTAGTAGAGCCAAGCAATTTTAATTTAAAACACCGTTTTTCCTAATTTTTTCTCCTCAATAGCCATTCTTAAAGTTGTCTCTACCCTTATGTGGTTCCAAGTCTCTAAAAAAACACAAGATTGGCTCCTACACCATATTTTAATTTTTTCCACCACTTAAAAAACTCACACTGCTACATTGCTAAGTAGCATTTTGGCCATTGGCCGCTGCGCCCGCCGCAACCGCTATTTTGATCGTTGACCGGGTGCAATAAGTTCTTTCACATCATCTTCTTCAGTTTGGCTGTAAAACAGACTGAAGATTCATCATAGGTTACTGGTATGGAGGATCACTTAGTGGGTTTTCTTATCTTGAATGGTTTTGTGGAATACTTGGCTGGCAACTAAAAGGGACTGTTATATTGTTAATAATGTTGTACAACATTGTAACCTCCTTAGATCTAATGTGAAGCACATATAGTTGCTGGGTTGGTTCGGGCAAGCTCTTTAATAGAAGAGTACAAAACTTGAGTTGCTTCAAGGGGGAGCACATAATCATAATCCAGAGATCTTTTTCCTCAATTTTACCCTTAACCTGACATTGCATCACAGCATTCAAGGAAATCCATCATGATCCTAACATGGCACAACTGTGCATCATGAAATAGTAGTAGATCACTAGCAGCCTGTTTAGATGAGCAATAAGGAAATGTGAACTGCCAAACCTAAACCCATCAAACAGTTCAATCCTGAACTGTCTTGAACCTTAAATCAATAATGCATTAAGTTCCTACAAGTGTAAAGAGGAAGGGAGAGAATCCCCTTGATGCAAAGCCTATTTGATTATCAAATAATCTGAATGGATATTCAATAGCCATATATCTACTTCCTTCACCGATTACCTAAACCAAGTCTGTCTATGACTCCAGGGCATAATCAAATAATCCAAATCAATGCCGTCATTGGCTTTGCATGTCCATCTTGAGGATGAAACCATGCTGCCCATTATAATTTCAGTGCATTTATTAGCAAACGACATAACAATCTAAGATTTGACTTTTATGTAGGCTGACTGATTCCTTAAATAAGTGGATCCTTCTATCTCCTTGACTCTTGGGGACAAGGATTTTGTCTTGATCTTGTGAACAACTCGAGATCAAGCCTATAGAGGTAAAGGATGAACAATCTTCTGCAGCAGCGGCCTGTTTTAGTATCATGGTTAGAGAAGTGGAATTCATCCCTTGACTTGTTACCTCTCCCTTTCAAAGAACTCCTGAATTAAGTTCATGTGTTTATCCCTGAACAACTCCAAAAAAACTTCAAAAAAAAAAAAAAAAAACCACTGCCACCAAAACCCATTTTGCTACTTCATCACCACCGAAGAACCTTGTTGCATATTTCATGTAAAATGTCTTTCCAACCTTATTCTTCTCTTCTGGAAACTTGGGAATGTTAATTCCATCTACTGAGGATCTACATCAGTAATCATTTGACCATAGATTGATAATGAGATGCAAACTTTCCCCCAATATCCAATAACATTGTGGCTTTAGTATGACTTTACTTTCTTCTGTGGAAAAGATGTAACTATTCCTTTGCTATTTTGCGGAAGCAAGTCATAGTAAAATTGCCTTAAGCCATTTGTCCATAGATTTCTGCTTCCATCTAATCTTCTCGTGTACATTTAAATCTGTGCATTCAGGGAGCAGATGGTTGCATTTCTATTATCTGCAGGGGCGAATCCGAGTTTGGTCAGTCACCCTACTACCAAGTGCCCTGGTGGTTACACTGCTGCAGATCTAGCATCAATGAAAGGTTATGATGGCTTAGCCGCTTATCTTGCAGAAAAGGGTTTAACAGCACATTTCAATGCTATGTGCACTGCGGGTAATGTAAGTGGCTCACTGCGACCCACTGCAACCACTATGGAGCAACCTGAGAACCTTAATGAGGAGGAGCAATTACTGAGAGATTCATTGGCTGCATATCGCTCTGCAGCTGATGCGGCGGCTCGCATACAGACTGCATTGAGGGAGCATGCACTAAAAGTACGGACAAAAGCAGTTCAGTTGGAGAATACAGAAACTGAAGCACGCAACATTATATCTGCAATGAAGATTCAGCATGCCTACCGCAACTATCATTCACGGAAAAGATTGGCAGCCGTTGTCAGAATCCAACACAGGTTTCGAACTTGGAAGATCCGCAAAGATTTTCTCAATATGCGCCACCAAGTTATTAGAATTCAAGTGAGTCATCTTATACAGTAATGATTTATTAGTGTTGAATGTTTTTGAATTCCGGGACTATAATATCCTGATTATTGTACACATTCAATTTTCAATTTTGTGCAAGAGCTGATTCTTAGCTTTTATTTTATTTATTTAGGCTGCATTCAGAGGACACTTAGTGAGGAGGCAGTACCACAAAATTCTTTGGTCCGTTGGGGTGCTTGAGAAGGCAATTTTACGCTGGCGCAAGAAAAGAAAAGGCTTGCGCGGGCTTCCAGCTGAACCAGCTATTGCTTCTGGAGCAGAAGAGGAGCAAGAAGATGATGTGGAAGAGGATTTCTATCAGCTCAGCCGGAAACAAGCAGAAGAGAGAGTTGAGCGGTCAGTTGTACGGGTTCAAGCCATGTTTCGATCACACCAAGCACAGAAAGAATACAGGAGAATGAAGATTGCCTTTGATCAAGCACAGGTAGTATGCTTTTTGGGAAAATCCCAAGTTGGCTGTTTAATGAAATTCAACATGATCTTGTAAAATATGCTGTTCTTCTAGTTGCATTTAGGTCAGACAGAGCCAGCCTTGGAAACATAACAAATAGCAGAGCACAGCAGACTAGAAAAAAGCGAAAAAGCCTCTATAAATTAAGAATAAACAACAGAGCACAACAGAAAATAGAAAAAATATAAAATACCTTTATAAAACGAAAATAAACTACTAAATAAAAATGATTAAAATAGTAGAAAACAATTTATGAATCAGACGTCCCAATCTTGGGATTTTCAACACATGACAAGTAGTAGTGCTATGTCCGAGTTCCATGTGGACCATGGGTCTGCATGTGTAGAGCACATGTGGGCTTACATAAAAATGGAACATATTTTCCATAAATAACCCTAGTGGCAATTTCAGAGATCTTTTCATGTAGAGTAATAATTTGCGAAATGACAAAGGGTCTTACCTTTTCATATCTTACTATATGATGATGCTTCCCATTGCAGCGATTTCTGATGAGAATACCTGCAAAATGGCAAATCATTTTACTTCATTGTAGGCGTGATCATCATGTTTTGAGAGTACAAAATCTGAAGCATAGAATACTTCATGGAATCAGTTGACCATGGATATCAGTAATTCTCATGCTTTTAGAAGTCGCGGTCATCTTCATCACGTTTTAGGGAATTTCATTTCCACTTTGCTGTAATCGGAACGTTTTTCAATTATATACAATTAGAACTGTAGTGTGTCAAATTCATTTCATCTCATCTGCCACTGCATTCCTTTTTTACACCTCATGCGTTTTAAAGTGGTGCAGGGAGTAATTCTCAAAAGAAAATTTAATGGGAGACTTGTGTTTGCAATTTGGTTACTTGGGCCTGACAAAACGAATGCTTTGCTTTGTGCAGTTTGAATATGAAGGGCATTTTATGGAGCCTGAATAGGATGGGCTTCTTGTTTCTACTATGCAACAATAGTCCACTGCAAATCAGGAAGCATGTGTGCAGAAGGGTGCTGAGCTTGTGCGTCATAGGTTGGACTATACTGTTTACTTATGTAAATTGAATTATCCCTGGATTAGTTTTAGATGTACAGCTGACCATTTGAAAGTAAGGCAAGCCAGTGATGTTTCTAGCACTAGTTCTGAAAGCACTTTGTGAAAAAATATGATTTACTAGTTGATAATTATTGTTGTTGCTCATTCACGCTTTTATAAATCTTAGCGGAAGTTTTGTGCGCTCTCTCTCTCTCTCTCTCTCCATTTTTATATCCATGGGTGGATTCATGGGCGTGGTCTGAAGGGTTTTTGGTACCCGGGTCAGGAGGCTGGGACCCAAGAGAGAGCCCGCATACACACGAGAAAGCAGCCCACACAATCGGGAAGAGGCCCGCATACACACGAGAAAGCAGTACACTCAAGTGGGAAGGAAGCCCATACAATCGGAAAGAGGTGACGTACTCGGAGTTCAAACCCCGGGCAGCCAATTAAGATCTGACGCTCCTTACCACTCGGGTAAGGAGCCGTTCTTCATAGGGCCGGCCTTAAAGATGATATATAGATTTCATGTTGATTGGGTGCAATGGATCCCCAATATAGGGCAGTAATAGGGTTTGGGCTAAGCCAAAGACCACTCACGTTACTGGGTATGATTCCAAGTTTAAGACCTATTGGGTTGGTTACAAAATTCAATGTCCAAAACCCATAGTTTATTAGCAATAACTGTGGACCTGCCTCAATTGGATGTTTGTAACAGGACATAATGGGTCAGATTCGGTTATCAGGATGATGAGTACGGATCCTGAGTGGCCTCCCACATGCCTTCTGTGAATGGGATGCAACTCCGCTGTGGGGCCTTCCCATTGATAATCCGAACGGTTAAAACTGGCACATATACTCCAATTTTACTTCAATAGGATTTGGTCCCTCTATAAAACTAAAGGTATGATTGATGTTCTAATTGATATATATGATTAATGGGGCCAGCTCTCCTAAGCTGAAGCTTAAGACAAGGTAAGCTGAAGTAAGCTCAATTACGTAGTGGGGCCCACTTGGGGACCCATATGGGGATGGGGGTGGGGGGGATTTCAAGGACTCCCTAGGACCATCCTTCCTACAAAAAATCAGCCCAAATCGTGATTTCTATCATCTCCATCTGGGCACCAAAAGTTTAATGGTCAACGATCTATTCGGATTGGTACATAGTCGATCCAACGGTCTAGTAAATTCGGATTTGACCAAAAGTTGGTGGGCTTATGCAATTTAAGGGAGTCGTGTGTTTGGTCCATTTGGATAGATCAAGGATGAGCCCTAGAAGCATTAGCTTACGGAATCATATCATAAGCTTAAGCTTAGGAGAGCCTTGCTCATGATTAATATGGTTATAAATTGTGCTAATTGTATTATTATAATTATGTGTTCAATCTTATGGTGGGAAGAAATCTTATTAAAGTAAAATTTGAGAAAATGCAACTGAAAGGGATGACCTTCAATCTTATAGGTCTGGATTATCAATAGGTGCGCCTACTGTGAATTTTGAGAGTAGGAGGATTCGTCTTTAGAGATGGATCCGAATTTCGACGGCTGTTATGGTTTTGGAGTACCTTGAAACTTGAAAGCAAGGTTGTAAAACTCATCACTCGAACTCTAATCGTCCAATGAAAGAAAAAAAAAAAAAAAAGACGATGACTTCGATGAAGTCAACGCGTACTCTAAAAAGTCATATTTTTTAAATAATTTTAAAAATAAATTCGTTACTCATGAAATATAAACATACATGTATTTACTTACCTTCATGATATTCAAATCAAATTAATAAATTTATATATCCAAGAAAAATATTTAAAAACAAACTCGTTACTCATAAAATATAAATACACATTTATTTACATGCATTCATGATAATTCAATCCAAATAAATATATATTTAAATATATATATATATATGGGAGATTCTCCTATGACAGATCTCTCACCTTATATAAGAGATTTGGTGGATATTTATTTACATGCATTCATGATAATTCAATTTAAATTAATATATATATGGGGATATTCCTGTGCATCCTTCCCTCACCATATGATGAGGGACATTCTTAATGGGACCCACCTAGGAACCCACTAATCATGGGACTTGTGGGGGATGGGAAGAGACATCTTGGATAAGACCATATATAAAATTTGGGGTCAATCCCATGCCTTTAACTTCTTCATATGTGGCCCACAAATTTAATAACTTTATATTAGAGGAAAAAAACTTAACCCTCGATCCAACGGTCCAATCCATTTGGATAGGTGAAAATTCAATAAGTCTAGTGTACTTACGGGGGTTCTATGTGTATATGATTCGGATGTGTTATAAAGTCTACCCAATTATGTTGCCCCTCACCCTAACATGGTGAGGAATCGATGCGCATGAATATTATATATACATATATGTGTGCAAGAAAAGTAAAAAAATAAAATTACATATTACATAATTTATTAGTCCAAATATAAAAGACCAAATGTAAGCTTCAAATTACATTCCTTTGATCATTTTAAATTGTTGGCTCCAAAACTTATGCATAATTATTTAAAGAGGAATTTACCCATAAAATCCCTATAGGACCGCATACGTCCCAACGGGACCCAGATTATTGTTCGTTACGGGAGAGACCCTCGTATGGGCTTTTGTACCTTTTTTTTGTTGTTTTGCGATATGGTCGATATCGACAATATTTATTGTCGATATCGACCACAATGCGAGATCATATAATCCTTCGCCCCGATTCCATTTTTCACATTTCTACATTTGGGTTCGTCTTCAACACTGCTCTGGAGTTACTTCCTTCTAGAAACCATCATAAAACACCATCTTCATGCTGGTTGAACTCCATTAAGATAAAGGTACACTAATTATCTACCACATTAGACTGATTTATGTAGCATAAAGCACCATCACCTAGATTTTTCGCAATATTTAACTGTTGGAAACCCTTACTGTGGGAAATCTACTTTCTAGGCCCCAGGCAGCAGTGGTTTATGGGATTTGATGGTTTTGATTTGGAGTTGTCCTTCTTTTGATGCGTTTGTCACTTTTAGTAGAAAAACTATAAATAATTTGTATCAATTTGATAAGATGTCGTGGGTGAAATTGAATCTGGGTATACCTTCTTTATTTATTTTTTTTTACTAATCTTACAAAGTTTTAGACTTTAAAGCTATATTGCATATAAATAATATAATTATAGTCGGTTCTCTTGATGCTTTCTGAATAACATGCGAATGGGTGGAATAATGTGTGAGGGAATAACAATCAATAGCGTGGTTTGAAAACATTGCTCCAAGCTCTAAAATAAATAGACTATTGATCAAAATGCCTTTTCTTTCTATTTGAGAACAGCTGCTAATCCTTTTATTTGGCATGGTGTGGATTTTTATCAACGTGAATACATTTTCTCTACTCATTATATTACAAATGCTGTTAATGTAGTTCTGTATTAACTGACAATCTGAATGTACCTAATCTTCACTGATGTCTTTATTAATTTCTTCTGATATAATGACAGCATGTTAGATAGAGAGGTGCTGTTCATCTTCCACTATGGCGGTGACTTTGAATTCGATATAAGTCGTCCTGTGTACAACGGAGGAAAACAGAAGATGAGATATTTAGCTACAGACATAACATTTGAATCTCTGGTTAAAGAAACAATTGAAGCATCTAATGGGGACTTATCATCCATCCAGAATATAAGCATACAATACCTACATCACAACGGACGAGCATTCTCCATGGCCAACATTGATGATGATATTGATGTTAGAAGTATGTTCAAAGCATCGGGTGACGACTCTAATGGGATATATTTATACGTTTTCAACGGTCGGAACAAGGAGCAGTGCGTAGGAAGAGATAATTGGAGGTACACTTATAGATTGCATCAGCAGCTTTTACATTCGTCAAATGAATGATTTTTCTTCCTAGTTGCTTATTTATGTAATTATTCATTGTAGGTTTCAAAGGAACTCTGTCCGTCGTACTACTGTGGAAAGACCAAAGAAAGCATCAGGAACTTTCATAAAAAAAGAAGGGTTAAACTCAACTACTTGTGGATACGTACCTACCATTGACATCTGTGAAGACAAAGACATGTATTTCCCTACTGTGCGGGTTGATTGCAGTCCACATCAGACGGACGGACAAGGCACTATTGATGATGATCTGGTATTTGGGTCAAACCGTGTTGATGATATCCATCTTAATGGTCCCCCCGCCATAGGCCAAATCCATTCGATTCCAATGTCTAAAGCCGAAAGTAAATTTGAAGGAGGCAATCCAATCAATGAGGCATTAGATTGTAATGAAAGTCCAGCTGAAGTTGCAAGAGCCAATCCAAGGAGTGAGCTATTTCGTTATAATGAAACTCCGGCTGTTGATCTTGAGGATAAAATGGAGCCCTGGGACATAAATACAAATGTTGGCAACAACTCGGCACGGGAAATGTGGATCGGCCATGAATTCCAAGACCGACAAACTTTCCGGAATACTTTGTCTAAGTTCGTAATTTATAGCAACTTCACTCTCAAACCCTTGAAGACCAATATGACCAAGGTAACTGCACGCTGCAGAGATCAGGAATGTCCATGGCGTATTCACGCTTCAATTATCGAATCAGGCCCACAATTTAAAGTAAGGACTTACAATCCTAAACATAAATGCTCAAGGCCAATGATGGGCATGACACATCGACAAGCATCTTCGGCACTTATTACAGAGTTCATCATGGATAGGGTCAGACAGAATGTAAATTTGAAACCCAAGGAGATCATGAATGACTATCAGATGGAGTTTGGGGTGACCATTAGCTACATGAAAGCTTATATAGCAAGGCAGATGGCACTGAATATGGTTCGTGGATCGTATGAAGACTCCTTCCAGCAGTTACCTTTGTATTGTAAAGAACTTCATATGAGCAACCCTGGCACTGTAACAAACATGGACACCACAACAGAAGACCGTTTCAGAAGATTCTTTTGTGCCTTCGGACCTTGTTTAAGGTCTTTCACGTCTTCGTTGAGACCGGTGATTGCTGTCGACGGTTCACATCTTCGTGGAAAGTATCCGGGTGTCTTGCTTGTTGCAGTAACACATGATGCCAATCAGAAGTTGCTTCCAATCGCTTTCGGATTTGTGGAATCTGAACGTCGTGACAGCTAGGAGTGGTTCCTAGCTAATTTGAATTTAGCACTGGGTGAGCCTGCCAACTTGACTATTGTCTCAGACCGTCAGAAGGGCCTCATTCCAGCATTGAAGAATACTATGCCATCTGCAATTCACTGTTTCTGTTGTCGTCACATTGCTGAAAACATCAAGGCTGCTTTCAGCGATGGCGCAATAGTAATGAAATTCTGGCGGGCAGCAAAGTCATATAGGCTTTACGAGTACGAGGCTTATATGACGGACATACGTGCAGTAAGCGAAGAGGCGTTTAACTATATTGAGGCAATTGGGCGGCAACGTTGGGCGAATGCATATGTAGACGGTCGTCGGTATGAGATGCTTACTAGCAACGCGGTAGAGTGCACTAACAGTCTCTTAAAAGACACAAGAGTCCCGCCTATCACAACTCAGGTTGAGGAAATACGCGCCAAATTAATGGAGTTCTATCAGAAACGACATTTGATGTCTGAAGGCATAACATCTAGTCTAACTTCGTATGCGGAGAAACTTCTGAGCCAAGAAATGGAGGATGCTCGTCGAGTGCACGTTCGAGTAGCCGGTCTCGTTGAATTTTAGGTTCAATCTGCGGAGTATGTTGACGTTGTTGACCTTGAACGGAGAACCTGCACATGTCGGAAATGGCAGCTATTGGGCATCCCGTGTAGTCACGCATTGGCTTCAATGAAGGTCAGAAATTATGATCCATACGCATTCGTCGAGCATTGGTATCTGTCAAGCACTTACCGTACATCGTATAGTGAAGTCATTCATGCTACTCGTGACCTCAAACAATGGGAGCACACATGTGACGTCAGGGTTCTTCCACCGAGAGCCACTAAACAGCCCGGACGTCCAAAGAAGATGCGGATCCGTGCCGAAGATCGTGGTCGACAGAGAAGGGTTGTAACGTGTTCAAATTGCAAAGGGAGGGGGCATAACCGTGGAGGGTGTCGCAATCCTCCGATAACCGGCTAGTGGACGTAAGTGGAAGTCCTTCTATGGTATTTTTTGGGTCGACTAACTTGATGCTAATAGGACTGTGTGAACTTTTTGATTGATTCAATACCTGCATATAGGTCAGTTGTAATTAACGTTTGTTCAAAGTAAGAACAACTGTCTAGAAATTTTTTGGGGAGTTGGTGCATGATGAAACAGCTCTGACTAAGAACGGTCGTGTGTTCATGCTTTTTTTTTCAGAACGTTAGTTGATGCACATAGTCCTATTGTAAGTGGAAATCTGTGTAAATCTCATTTGTAATGGTCGTCCTGTATAGTGAATGAAAGTCCAGAAATATAATAAAGTACTTTAATCTCGAATGAGTGAAATAGTTGTAATATTACTGTAATGGTTGTTGAAATGAGGAAAGAGCCACCATATGATGGCAAGTTGGAAATGTCAATGGGGGATACACCATATGAATCCATGTGTGATGACCAGTCTCTCTTGACTGCTTATCCATAAATACCCATAAATTTGTGAATGGACATATAGTGAAACAAAAGGAAAACCCATAAATACCAGCATTAATTTGTGAATGAACAAATGCAAAACACTGAAACTCCTTTTGATGGTGTCCAGTAGCTTTGTAACAAACACTGAAAATTGCAACAAGCAAAGCTCTTAGTAGTCTAGTAGTTTTCAGGTGCATATGGATTTAGATCTAATTAAAGTCACTTAATAACATTCAAGAACAGCAAGTTGGCGTCTAATCAAGCTGAGCGTGAGCTAGAGCTTGGCTGCTTCCTAAGTTCACCATATTCAGGAATTGTCGATATCGACAATATAACTGAAACATAAATTTACAGATGTTATCAGTGTCGACCACTTTTATTGTCGATATCGACAACTTAACTGAAACATAAATTTATAGACGTTGTCAGTGTCGACCACTTTTCTTGTCGATATCGACAACTTAACTGAAACATAAACTTACAGACATTGTCAGTGTCGACCACTTTTCTTGTCGATATCGACAACTTAACTGAAACATGTTTACAGACGTTATCAGTGTCGACCACTTTTCTTGTCGATATCGACAACTTAACTGAAACATAAACTTACAGACGTTGTCAGTGTCGACCACTTTTTTTGTTGATATCGACAACTTAACTGAAACATAAACTTACAGACATTGTCAGTGTCGACCAGTTTTATTGTCGATATCGACCATAATATGAAGGCAAAAAAAAAAAAATTACTGTTAGTTGCAATGCTCCGTTTGGAGATACAAAACATGTAAATGTAACCTGTCCATAACATTTGTTATTATACACAAGATACCATTCTGTTAAATAATTACAAATCCATTAAACACTTTACATCCAAAAGAAATACTTTACATCCAAACCAAACACTCCATACTACATCAATGAAACAAGACACAAGATCAGGTTTACATCCTTCTCAAAGTACGTACATTTCAAAATTAGAGGAGGTGGGAGATATGTCTGCCTATCAATCAGGAAGCTCAGACGTCAATTCAGTCAGGCCCAACCTGTTGGCATTCAATTGCCAACTCCTTTTAAAAATCTCTACCATGATTTTGCAACGAAAGTATGGGATATGAGATTGGTTGAATTTCAAGGGCATTCGGTGCACACAGTGAGCTGCAAAGGCCATTGCAAATACTCCACAATCATTGGAGTTTTCCTGATGAGGTATGTCTGTCCTCTCGAGCCATGACCACATAAATGGGTCATTCCAACCGAAGTGATTGTACCATGCATTCAACCATCCCATCTGGCAAATTTAAATCAAGTAATGATCATTCAAACATATCTTTCATGAATGAAAATACGAGAGAAACACAAACTTCTTGCGCACCCGAGATGAACAAATCAAAACACATGAGTGTGCAATGGAGACGAATGACTTACAAATTCCTCAACATGCTTCATTGATCGACGATCTTTATCAATGCTGTTGAAGAACTCCCATCTCTTCTCATCAACGTACCCTACGAGTAGGGTGAAATGAGACATGTGGTAGATGATGAAAACCAACGTGCGTGATTCCTTCGCATCCCACACTCTGTGCCCTTGCTTCCCGAATACGGCTTCCATTGCGGATTCACTTCCATCGCCCCACCAACTCTGCATGCAATATGTACAAGTTATCACTTCCAGAAAAATTACAGTTTCTACAACACTACTTACAAAAAACATTCTTCATCATGTTACTTACAGAAACACTAGGGTCAGCAATATAACAGCTGTCACACTCGTCCCTCAGAATCTCGAAGTAATAGTATATGATGTTCGTGTCCATCCATGTTCCCTCGTCAAGGATCCTCTTCAAGTCATCCACCTTTACCAATGTACAAATCTGCTCTAGCTCGTCTTTCCTACAATAAAGCATATGTTGATCAGACAAAACGGCAATCTTATAGTGATTGTGTACCGAATGTACATAACAATTCATACCTTGCCACATAATATTCCTTAAACCCGTTGAGAAAGAATTTGTCACATTCTGACAATACATAGTCATCCTGAACAAGTGAATGAGCATAGTCTTCAAATTTCACTGGTATCTTGCGCATTCGTGGTAATCGTTTTATCCTCCACACTAATGAAACAAGTGTTGCCATAAGGGCTGGAACCATAGCAGTGGATGAACTAGAGACCGGCAATGGCGAGGTGAACAACATCCTGCTTACTGGTGGGGTACAAATAAGCTGACGACATGGTGGGATACTACATCCTTGTCCAAGTTCAGGATCAGGTGGGGCATTAGATCCTTCAACTGATACTTGGGGCAAATCTTTAAGACTTTCATGAACTTCAAAAGGTGACAGCGGAGTTCTAATGGATCCATCTATTTTCATTAATGGAGTTTCTCTAATATGCGCCGTGCCCTTTCTTGATGTTTTCTTTTTCTTCACATAGTTCTTAACAGCAGGCCTCTTCTTGTGTGTGAAAGTGATAGTAAGTTGTTTCTTCTCCATATCTTCATCGGATTGTGAGCTGCTACAACCATCAAATGAGAAGTCGACCCAATCTGTCCCAAATCCTGACTTAAATTTGTCCAATTTCTTCCCAATTGACTTGAACATCTTCTCCAGACGACTATCACTGTGCGAAGCCCGTTTGATCGATCTCTCTATCCGTTCCACCAAATCTAGAGCCTGACATAAATTTTAGAAATGCAAACTATTAGAATTTGTATAGAGAAATAGGAGTTAACATCGAATTTTAAGAAACACAAAACTTCAATTAATGAGTAAAACAGGTTTTAGTTGTACATGTTTCTGTGGGATGGTGGGTTCATCTTGTTTTCCAGATCCCTCCGCATGTATAGCTTCTTGCTCAGCCACATCGGGCTGCTCCGGTTCCTCTCCCCTACCAACAAACATGATTGTGTTCCCAATATACCACTCCATATACTCAGCTGGATGTGCGGCTACATTACAAGGCTCACCACGTAGCCCAAGTTGATCTTTTGCTGCCCACAACCCTTTAATCTCCTCGTTCAATATATTGTTGTAATCAACAATAATAAAGTACGTCCTTTCGGGTCTCGGAAATGGCATTGTGAATGGTGGTGGGACAACTTGCTTCAATCCAAACTGTTTCATAACCCGCCATGTATTGTGACGCTCGACAATCCAGTAGAACACAAGGACGGTAGACGAACTGATGAGAGTGCGGTCAGCTTTTGTGAGCTTCGAGTAAAACTTCTTGTTGTATCCTTCATAAGGTTGCCAAATGAACTGCAATTGAGGACAGCAAACAGAGATTGAAACATTGAATTAGCTATGGACATAACATTTTAAAAAGGGGTGTAAAAAATCCACGTTTTTCGATAAATACCCCATCAGGTTTTAGATTGTTTAACTGCAATCGGACTTCCTTCACTTTAGAGAAAGGTGGGGTAGCAGGCAGCCTCCTTATCCACGTTTTAAAAAGTGGAAACTGAATGTCCCCCTTCCAACTGTCCTTGGGTTTAGGACACTTTCTAATAGACATCCTAGTGTAAGCCCATAGCTGCACCACAGCATACAAGATATCAGGTTAGTTACAATAAACATAACCAGCAAAATTAGAGTAGTAATTAAAGCACTCACCTGTAATAGCTGTAGAGGCCCGGTTGGTGTCCTCAATTGGTGACCCTTTATTTCAGACTTTTGGGCATCCTTATCACCTCCATCAATCTTTTTCTCCGCATTCCATAGAGAGGCATTGGTCAACATCCTATAGAGATTGGCAAGACAGGCTGGCCCCCATGCATAAGGTCTAAACTCTTTGAAAAGTTCAAGTAGGGATGCCGGTCCACGGGCACCCGATGTCTGCGTGACAATTTGACCGGATACCAAGAAGAATAGATAAGCCCGTGTGGCACGGATCTCAAAATCTTTGTAGTCCTTGTCATCCTTCTTATTCACAAACTCCGTTGCCTTGAAGTTGTCCTCAAGCCACTTAAATTTCAAAGTTATGCCCGTGTAGTCAAGCTTCTTCCGTGGGGTAAGCCCAAGAACATCCTCACAAACTTTGACTACAAACTTCCCAGGAAAAGTACGTCCAACAACCAAAAGGCCATCTATTGGAAGTCCGTATATGTAAGCAACGTCTTCTAACGTAACAGTTGTTTCACCCGATGGAAAGTGGAATGAGTTTGTCTCCGGGCGCCAACGCTCTACTAGAGCAGTGATAAGTGCATGATCGATTTGAATGCGATCTATCTCTGCCAGATGGTGAAGGCCAGTCTTTCTCACATATTCTTTTTGTTGCTTTGTAAGAGTCCATACTTGCTTGTCAGGATTTGTTGGTATGCACCTCAGCCTCTCAAATTCCTATTGTTTACACAAAAGAACAAACTTTAGTGAATGATTAATGGAATGAATTGTCTTAAATAACACATTATATTAATGGAATGAATTAGTGAATGATTTAGTTAAGGGAATATACGTCTCCACGGTGGATTCCTTCGGATACATGCCAGCGTTGGTTGTATAGGAGAATATTCGGAACTTTCGGAGACTCAGGTGCATGTTCTTCATTCGTCTGCACATATAAAAGCAATCATTATCCATTAGTAATAAATATGACATTAAATAAAGGTCTTTCTTGTTTATCAAACTGTTATAACAAAAAGTGCTTGCTGACCAAAGAAAGATGAGTAATTGGGTTACCACCTATTGCTTACAGTCTTAAATACAGACATGTAAATTTCCCATCAAGTAATTGGCAGTCCACAATAGCTATTCAAGAAAAAGTTACTCAACTATTGGTGGCTTCACATGACTTTTTAAGATTCCAATCCGAGAAAAGGTCGTAATATTTGATTAGTGTCAAATTTAGAATTGTGGCAAATCGAACGAAAGGAGCACCATGTGTGGAGATGATGGTTTCATGAGGACAAGCAGCATAGAAAAACATTTGGGAAGCAAAGAGGAATATAATGTCCAGTAGGTTATTTTCCAGAGGCCTGATCCAAGTTGAGACAGACTTCTCTACCAATTTGCAAAAAAATTGTCTCTATTGTGACAAACCAAAGTGAGAATGAAATTAAACAGCTTAATTAAGAATGAATACTTAAATGAAATCATTGTTTAATCTTACATAGTGTTGAATAATACATGCCATGTGTCACAGCCCTACATTGCCATCATTGAGTGTGCA
This sequence comes from Litsea cubeba, assembly GCA_012931725.1. Lineage (NCBI taxonomy): Eukaryota > Viridiplantae > Streptophyta > Magnoliopsida > Laurales > Lauraceae > Litsea > Litsea cubeba. The sequence goes on along the minus strand of CM022950.1, from coordinate 1,996,812 downwards.
TAATGGCATTGCAAGCTAAATTCTTGTACCCATTCCAAGTCAAATTGACTGAGTTCCTCTCTAAATCCTTCGTAAACAGGAGTCTGTCATTCTTACCAAAAAAATTAAACTGACTTACTTCTTTTACCCACTTCTCTGTCTTGTACAAGGTGCACTGAGAATAGACAGCTATAAAAATATTTAAAAAATAGTCCAATACAAAAGTATAACATACAAAAGGGACATGTGACCTGCATATAGAACAACAAAAGAATATTTAAGTTCATTGGACCTTATCAGCCACATAATTTAAAGTCATGCAACAGACGCCACTAAAAAAAATGCGCCTTCAAACTGAAATATTCATCTTCGGGAGTATATTTGAGAAAGCATAAGTGGTGGAACCTTCAAACAAAACAGTCATTATAAGCTACCACCAGGTGCAATGGAATGGCCTTACATAGGACAGAACCTTGAGCTCTACTCTCAAAAAAGCATTCTAGCTAGTCTTTTTTCAATTGTACATGTGCCTTGTTATCTTATTTGTTCTTGGGTCTTTGGGTGCATGGACTGAAACGAGGTTGTTTGTGGATGTTTAGGTATGGGGCTGTATTCAAGAACCATTAGCTTGGATACCATATTGTGAACCTGGCTAGCATCAACGCTGCCATGTATGTGTTGGTGAACCATGCCCATCTGTTCAAGCCCACTTACACTAAAAGCAAGGAGCAGCTGATCGGCCCATCTGCTCTATTTTTCCACCAACTGGACTACCACTAACGGCTAAGGAAGCTAGTCCAAGCCCCCTTCTCACCTGATGCCATTAGAGGCCTTGTTGTCGACAATGAATCCATAACCATTTCTACATTGGAGTAATGGATAGGCGGTCGAGTCATCAACACCTTCCATGAAATGAAGGGGGTTGGTTTTGGTTTTGGTTTTGAATGTCAGTAATACATAATACTATATGTTCTCTCAACTCAATAATCTAATTCTCCTCCTTCCTGGTTTTGCCTTTCATATAGGAACTCTTTCCCATTGATGGGTTTCTGACTTATTAATGAAACATGTTCATTTAAATTGCTTGAGTTTGAACTTGCGGTTCTCTTTTGATGCAGTTCTCTTGTGATGTGGGTATAGACAATAGCTGAATTTCCCTATGCTGTATACTTGGCAAAGGCTCTTCAAAGTAAGGAATAGCAAGGGTTTAAAAAAACAAAGCAACAAAACCTTCCATTGATTGAAAAGTTGAGAAATTCACATCAAATTCAAATAATCAAAATGGCATCAAACAAGAATAAAGCTATATTTACATACTGTCAGCAACAACATAGAACTCTATCAATTTCCAAAGGTGCCCGATCAACGAGAGTGAAAGAAACCCATGACCATCAAATCAATATATCTTCCATCAAAAAAAAAAAAAAAAGGGATTCCTGGAGCACCATTTCTACTCAAACCCCATCACAAAAGACAAGAACATGCCCATATCTTCTACACGGCCAAAAAAAAAAATGCATTAGATGTGCAAGGACTCGTTTGGATGTGTGTGGAGGAGAAGAACAACTCAGACAATAAGCCAGACACATCAAAACGAACATAATAAAAACAATGGTTTGCTTTCGGAATCTAGGGCACAAAAAAAAAAAAGATGAATAGAATACAGTTTGGATATCTGTGGATGAGAAGAAAAACTAAGACCACATTCCAGAGCAATCAAAACGAACACACTCAAATGCAAGGTTACCAGTCAAAATCTAAGTCACAAAATAGAAAAAAAAAAAAGGAAGAAGAGAAAGTAATGAACGCACCTCCATTTCAGTTTCGAAAAATGGCGCCAAGCAATACCAGGGACCACTTGGAAGGGGGGCCTTGACAGCGTGGAGAAGAAAGGGAGAGTAGGGGACCGCTGGGAGGGGGAGGAGAAACCGCGTGGAGGAGATGACGAAAGGGGAAAAAGGTGGGGGAGAAAAGTGGTCGATAGGAATGGGGAAAAAGAAATGGTCGAAAGGGTTTTGAAAAGTGGTCGATATCGACCATACCTAAAAATGAAAAAAAAAAAAAACCAAAAGGCACGCAGAGAGCCTAACTCGTGTACACTTAAAGTACGGTACTATCGAAGTGGTATAGTGTACTATTGAGCTCTACTGGGTAAATTCCTCTTATTTAAAATTGTTAGTCACCCCACTTTTCACTCGGTCCTTCATAAAAAGATAGATGAGTCGAGAGAGTCAAGAGCCGATTCAAAGAGTTCTCCAACCATGGTTAAAAGAGTAAAGAGAGAAAGAAGGGAAGATAAAATCTAAAAAAAAAAAAAAAAAATCCTAGTTTGGGAGCCTGGACATGTATGTCTCAGGATTTGCGTATCAACTTGCACCAATTGGGAAGAGTAACCACAACAATAGACACCAAGTGTGCACTTGCAGTTTGTGAATGATTCAAGTGCCAGAAAACCAAACATCCACTGATCCACAATGTATTTTGAGAAAGATGAATCCAATGAGCAATAATCAAAAAGTGAAATATAAAGTCACTATGAAAAAGAGAGGGCTTCAAAAATAAGAATTAAGGGTAGATACTCACCACCACCATCAAATAATCTATCATTTGATGGTTGATGGGTAATCAATCTTAACTAAGTTGGTGGCACTGCACCTCCTCAATGCTCCTTCAATATTGGTAGAAATTTAGTACCAAAACACAATCATACCCCAAAACTGGTTATAATATCAAATGATCAGCATTCAATCCATGCAGCCTAACTACTTGAGAATGTTTTATAGCCCAATTTTTTTTCTTCTTCTTCTTCTTCTTCTTAACTTCAATGTTTCAATTCTTTTGTACACTTACAGTCTCTGTGGGTACAAGGGGTTAAAAAAAAAAAAAAAAAGTTCTCTCCACCCCAATCTTTAACTTGTAGTCTGCGGGAGCACAAATTCTCATGTTCCTTCATTGATGGTCTCAAGCACAGGCGTCCACTGCCGGTAATTACTCTTTCTATAACCGATAAATCCGGTATCATCTTCCCCTTTTTCATCTCCTCCTCCTCCTAAACAAACCCTAACCTCTTCTCCCTCTGGAAAAACCCTAATCTTTCCATTCTTCTTCTTCTTATCGATCCGCGCCATGTCAGATTCCGAGACTCTCGAATTCACCCTGGAGACCGGGAACAGCAGGTAAACCTTCCCAGCCAGAAGCTCGCCCTCGGCTTTCATGGCGATGACTCGGCGCGTGCGCTTCAGCTCCTCCGCCGGGCAGATCACGTGACCTGGCTCTTCAAGCATCAGCTCGGCGGCTTTGATTGGTGTTTCGATGGATCGGAGGTTTCCTCGGGAATCTATGAGTTTGGCTGCGAGAGATTTCTGTGAAATGCAAGAAAGGTAATTTCCCATGGATTCTGCTGATCTTTTTCCTTCTTCTTCTTGTTTTCTCTTTTCAGTTAAAGAAAGAGGTGATTGAAAAGAGTAAAAATCTGATGAATGTTGTTAGTAGAAATGGAAGGTATTGAGTCAGTGATGATTGATGAGTATGAGATGAGTGAGGGGGGTGGTTTTGCATTCTATATATAAGATAAGAGAGAGGGAGGGGAGGGAATGAGGTGAAAAGAGTGTAGTCAAAGGTCAAAGAAGAGTTTTCGTGTGCAATGTGGCAGTCAGAAACGAGTGGGGGAAGGAGTAAAAGACTGGGTGGCGTGGGTTCACTTCATTCAGTGCGTGGGAGAATGGAAGAGTCGAAAGTGTCAAGAACGCGTTATTCGTCTGCCCGTTGCCCGCTCTGCCCGCCAATTTTCTCGTGTGTTGATGATTGAGGATCTTGATTCCTCTTGAGTGTTGGGTTGCAACGTAGGTAATGGTTATGGTGGGTGTATATGAGGCTATAATTGTTGGATGGATTTATTGGGGCTGATGGCATGTCTGACGTTTTTTAACTCAACTATCTGTGTCAAGTACTTTAAAATTTAAAGAGGATTTTATGGAAAAACCCCCCAAATTTATTCCTTCCTTACGAAGGGTTTCCGCATATTATACGGCATAAATTCGGTCTTCCTGTCACTTTTTTATTTATTTTTTATACTTTTTTTTTAGCAATGATAGGGGTCGCTCCTCACATCTTCTTTTTCCTCATCTCCTTCCTATTTTTGGATAGCCTCCACTCCATTTTTCTCCCAACCCTATAGGTTTTTCATTATTCATATAGTTGGAAAAGCTGCGAATATAAGTTTTCCACTATTTACAACGGCGGAAAAGCTGCGATTGATAGAAAAACCTATTCATGTAGGTGGAAAAGCTGTGAATATAGGTTTACCTTGCCGAGCAGCCTTTCTCTCTCTCTCATCTTCTTATTGATGGGTTCAAGGGTTGATGTTTAGCTCTACATGATAATGTCTGAGCATAAAATTATTATTGAAGCTATTCTTCGATGTTATCTTTGCAAATTTTTTTTTATTTCCCGTCTCTTTCACTTTTCAAGATAGATCTTGAGAATATGAAAAGAAGAAAGAAAGGAACTGTATGTCGGTCCGTAGTAATGTTTTTATAAAGCACGTGATACCGTTTTTCCAAGATGATTCGGAGAAAATGGAGTGGGGGAGATAGAGAAATATGCGTGAGAAGAGGAAAAAGTAAGAGGAAGAAGAAATAAAGGGAATTCTATATTTTAAAAAAATGGTATAGAGCGATGCTAGCGTTGCTCCTATGAGACACGCGCATCGCACCCTTCATCATTAACAAGAAAAGGAAGAGGTCCCTACAGACCTCATTTGTGATGTACAATATGCGGGACTCTTTGCGAGGAATGGCCAAATTTTAGAATTTTTTTCCATAAAATTATCAAATTTAAATTTAGAGTGAAATGCCCCTAATATTTTGGGCTATTTTAATAATAGCAAGGATGTTGAGGATTTTCTCCTTATCTATTTCCCTGGTTCCAGAGATGAGGAATGAGGATAGATGTATCTGGCCTCTCTTGAAAAGTGACTAAGTTAGCACAAAATTGGCCCACGGGTTATTCTAAAAATATTGTGGTTCTCAAAGCTTATCTTGTAAATCCATTAATTCCTTTTGTTACATTATTTTTTTATTTATTTATTTATGGTAAAGGGTGAGTTTCATTAAAATCAAAGCAAAACAAATCTAACAAAAGCTTACACAGGGTTAGACGGCTCAATCACTTGGGAATTGGTGGAGTGGTATAAGGCATGAGTTTGCTCCCTATATCTTGTGTTTAAAACCCACCCCAAATTTGCCTAATGAATGTTTGTGTGGGTTTGGAGAACGTTACTTGGGGAATTGTCTTGTTGGATCAAAGACCTCATGGATATAGATATCATAAAAATAAAAGAAAAAAGAAAAAAGAGGGGCTTGGACAATTCCGCTAACCTGTCCAAAAATCCTGAAGACCACAAAATACCACAATCCCTCAAAAGAACATAATCTAGTGAGTTCATATGCAACCTTGTTATAGCTTCTAAGAATATGTTCAAAATTAATTGATCTAGACGAATTCAAAATATCCAAAAGGATCAAGTTTAAAGCCCACACTTCTTCTCCATCAGTTGGAAGACCTTTGGAGGTTACCCCTTCCTTAAAAAAGAGTTTTGCTGTTCAGCTGAAAGTGTTAAAAAGGTTATCTAACCGTTTATTCTATCTTATATTTGGAACATATACTATATGAAGAACCCTTTAGAACATTTCCTTGTTTTATTGTGATGTCACGAGGGTAGTTTGGGTTGCCTTATTTGGGACTATTATCTCGTGGTTTTCCAGATGAAGGAGTGTAAGACAGTAAGAGTGGTGTGTAAAATGTTTTGAATCCAACCACAATATTTTTTTTGGAATGTTCAAGAGTTGAAAGTGTGGGTTTTGGCTATATGGTGGGCTAAGAATAACTTTGCGTTCAAAGGCTATAAATTAAGCCCGCAGAGAATTGCTTCTGTAATATAGAATTAAGTATGATTTCCATCTATAATGGGCAGGTTGTGCCGTAGTATTATTATGTGCATTATGCTCTTTAACATATATATGCCTTTTGTCCTTGTATTATGGAGATCAGATTGTAGTCTTTTGTCATGCAGCTATTTCTAAAAAGAGTGTGATTGCTGCCTTTGGTTTTATTATGATTTCTAGATTGTCTCTTGTTGGTGTGGGTGTCATTAAAAGGATCCAGGATGTGTTTGTCTAAGGAAGTTGAAGAGGGGGCAATTTTCTTCATGCTAAGTGAAAGCCAAGGATAAAAAGTTTTCTAGAATGCATGTCGTTTTGGATTCTCTTGAAGTGATTAATGCTATTACTGAGGTAGAGGGCTGGTCTTTAGGGAGTAGGAACCCACATTTTGGGCATCATGGAGCTGGCAACCCATATTGCTAAGGCTAGTTTTAGTCATATTTCTGGATTTTTGAACAAATCTGCTCATATTGCAGTTAAATTTAGACATTCTAACTTTTTTTAGAACCCCTGATCCACATATATTACTTTGTAACTTATTGCTCTTCCTCCGATTGGCATGCATCTATGTGGGCCACGTAGAAAGTTTAATGATCTTATAAAAGAATCATTTGTCGTAGAATATTATTTTATAAATTAATATATCATTTTAGGTGAGAGTCTCTTTTGATTGCAATAGTCTTCATTTGAGCTACCACAATCATACATTTTCACACAAGTAGTAGAAAGATGTCGAGTCCATTTCATCAAATGAGTTGCAAACGTCAGCCCTAACTCAATCTTGAAAGTGAAAGGGTCAACATGAACCCTTAGATAAGAGGTGGAATTTGAGTTGGTGGGCCCTATTAGGAAGTGTCACCTGAATAGTATAAGGAAATAGATCATATCTTATGAAGATGATATATTTTGCATTTTCCTACCCTAGCTAGTAAGGATGAAGAAATGGTAGTGAAGGATGTTTAACAGGTTTGTGTCTTTCTTAAAAGAAATTTAAAAGGCAGTTGTCACTGTATGGGGTGCACCATTACATAAGTTCTAGTCTGCGGCCAATTAAGTCAATCACCTTTTAATCCAATCCATTCAATTTAATTGTCTTTCTTCCATACTAATGCTTGGTCCGAAACTGAAACTGAAACTCAAACACATGCATTGAGAGCATACCACTTTTTTTTATTTTTCTTCTTACTAGGGCATCCTTGTGGTATTTGACCCAACGGGGTCCCTCGTGCGCACTAATAAACAAGCTTTTAATTTACTTAGCTCTAATACACTAACAAAAAACAAGTTTATGAGATCAGACTCTATGCTAGAAGTACCATCTCCATTTTAGGCCACTGAGCTCAATCACTCATGATCAACTTCACATTTCCTACTTATTGCGATCCTATTGACACTCATTAAGCTGTGACTCATTGCTGAATTAAAAATCTAAACAACGCTTAACATCGCTGAAGTTTAGGGTTATAGATTGAGGGGTACTTAGATAATAAGATGGGGTTGATATGTTGTGCATTTTAGGTCTCTGTGGTGAGATCTTTCATCCCCAACGATTGAGATGCATCCTGGTGGGCCCCACAATCAAAATTGTACAATAGTTCGCATGATAGATTTCAACCTTAATGTCTTCCACAATACTAATAATCATTAATCAACATATGAAAGGGCACACAATAATTTATACACACGCCCACATTGCAATTTCCTTCAAAAGAGTAGAAGCAACGATTTGTACAGAATTCTATGGAGATGTCATCTAAAGAAAGAAGAGCAAAGCTCAGTTCTTTGGACGTTTTACAATCAAAACAGGACACTTGACCTTCTTGGCACAGTGGTCACTCACACTTCCTAGAAGAGCCCTGCAATCATCCAATCCAACCCATTTGCTGTTTTAGTACACCATCTTAAATATCTTACTCTCAATGTTTTGATTGACTAATACTTAAAGTCAAGGTATTTTATATGGATATTTTAATATGAAATTTTCTAAAAAACTGCTGTGAGGTTTGCATAAAATCAATTGTAGAAAAACGCCCTGTTTAAAAAAACCCTTGAATTTTGAAACTCTCTCTCTCTCTCTCTGAATTACCATTTACTCATGTTATATAAAAAACCAAAATTTTCATTGAAACCCAAAGCTCTAATCCTATCTCAAAAATGTTAGCCCTAACCCAATGTTTCTGCGACCTCATGATGTATTATAATGCACACTAGAACTAAATCCCTTTCAAAGTTGGGCCATGATGGTTGATTCGAATTTGAGTTAGGGCTAAATTGTTTGGGTTATGACAGTTTTAACTTTAAAAGGAATAGTATTTTGGTCTTTTAATTGCTTAAAATGACAAGATAAAGTAAAAGAGTGTTTTGAAAATAATTTTGCAGTCAAGGAATTCTTAAAAGACTTTTTTAAACATATGAGTATTTTTAGAATTGAGACAAATCTCAGCACTTTCTAGAAAAACCCATTTTAATAATTAAGGTTTTAGTTAAAGTGAATTAGAAGCTCTTAGGTTCTGATTTGGTGGTTGTATTAATAATATAAGTAATGTCAGAGAAGTAAAGATGGAATGAAGTTGGTACCTCTGTATGAAACCGTATCCATGGCTTCCCATCACTAAGACATCAACGCCTAGCTTATCAACAAGACCACATATCACGTCCCTTGCATCTCCACTCCCTACCCTCTCCTCTATTTTCACCTGTCACCATTCACAAATATCAAAAGGAACAAGTCTAGTTTAGGGTCTTAAAAGCGGTCATAGTCTATAATTTTTCAGCTGGTATGCATTTGGGCACACCTTTCTGTGTTGGAGAAAACAAAATGTTATTAGAATTTAGTAGATTATTCTTATCTTTGGGATAAATTTAATTATAAATGTAGCCATTTCATTTAATAGAACCTACGGTGAATTTTTGAAATAAAATCTTGACGTATAGTGAATACATGGGGAAGCATGGATTTTGAGCTATGTGGGTGTCATAGGTAAGCCATGTGGATGTCATAGGTAAGCTTCACTTTGTGGGAGAATTCTCAAACCATACCCCTTTTAAGGCCCTTTTCAATCCAGTGAAGCTCACCTTTGACATCTTCAAGCCATCCACACTCTCCTGTACCCTCCAAATTCTCACTCGCCCTAATAAAATAAAACTGAACTAAGAAACTGTTAAATTTTAAAACTTTCAAATCTAAAGAGTTCAGATTATCTGTTTAGAAAGATAGTTGGCCTACGCAGGGAATTGGATCCTATGTTGGGGGCAACAGAGTATTCTATTAAGGCCCGGCCTATAAATCCATCATATTTTACTGCTTGGTCCAGAGCAGTAAAAATGCTAGTTGATTGGGTCCTATTGGTTCATATCCAACTTCTGGAATTTTTATATGGCTGACTGGTTGGGTCTGGATTGGGACCATCCATATTATGTCAAACGTGGCTAACCCGGATGGTCCAGTGATTTGAACAATCAGACATCACAAATGCCTTCAATGAGATGGGCCCCAGTGGGCTTATAGGGCCATTTAACAGAACTTTAGGCAACACTCTCAATGGGCTTGAGTAACATGTGCCCGGGCCCTGAGTTCCAAACCTTTTAAGGATGTTAGGCCTCAATCCTAGTCCAACAGATTCTGAGGCCTCTGCGGCTCTGCGCATGCCTGATAAATGTTTTTGAGGGCCTAAGTCTCCCCTAAATTTGAGCTCTATAAGGGCCCAAGTCTGATAACAATAAGGTTTGAACTTAGGCCGCGTAGGCTTGGTAGGGGTTTTGTACCTAAATTTGTGTCTGGGTCAACCCATTGGGTCAGTAAGACAGGCCATATCCAGTGTTATTGAATCAGTTGGGCCTATCAGAATTCAGGTTCATTAACAGGCCCAGGTTCAGGTTATCTCAGGCCCAAGGTGGAGTGAACCAAGAAACACTTACATTGTGAAAGTTCTGGTAGACTTCCTTAGCTCTTTTCATGACCGAATCAGCCGAGTCCATACTGTATTTCTCTATGGTTGCTAGCACATTCCTTGAAAACAGATCCCCTGAAATCAACAAACAGCAAATAGACATAAGGATACTCTGATGCTAACCCTTCAATTTTTAGGATTGAATAATAGGTAATGTGAGGATGAAAAAATTCAGAGTCAAAAGGCCGTAGTCAAAGAGATTATGGTATAAATTAGAGATGCCCTAAATTAGGCTTCCTGTGAGTGGAAGGTGTGGAATTCGGCAGTGGGACCCATCTATTTAAAATCCGAGCTGCTCAAAATAGATGGCAAGATTCATTCAGCATATATATGTAGATTCTGTACAGTGGGCCATCGATGTTGGACCCATCAAATGGAAAGTTTGTGCTAATCAATCAAATGGTCCTTGCTTGCAAGTGTTAATCTCACAACAAATGGAACTTGTGCTATTAATGGACCTGGACCAGCAGAGTTTTCCGCAAGCCCAATTTCAATACACCAGTTTTGGACTCTCTGATGGGCCCAGTGAGCCAGACTTAGATCCTAAATCACCCTAAATTATCACACTCATTGTGGGACATGTAAGCCAAAAACAGTTGGACTCTTAACACCACAATTTCCCCGAGTTCGATCCAATCTGAATTCTATTCATAGGAGATCATGTGTGGGCCCCAAACGTGGGATGAAGGGCCACACATCTAACACTTGGCCTCACATAGCCCTTTTACAGGGTCCATGTTAGACCCAGGCTTGGGTCTTGAAATCCTCATCAGGGCCAGCTAACCCATGTGAACCCAGACCAAATCCAGTCACTTGACAGCAATTAATCATTCTACTTATTTATATATAGCCCCTTGAGGAAGAGGGATAACTCAAAGAAGGCATAGATGGAAGACTAGCTGAAGACCTGCAACTTATTTAAGGATTTTACCCAAAATAAATTGAAGTGGATAAACGAAATTCATATAGTAGATCTAATATAGTTGTCACATGATCAATATAATGATGCACGCATCATCATACCAGTCTTTGCCAAGGGCACAGCCCAAACCCACAGTCAATGCCACACCCACCTGAGAGTTGGTGGAATGGCATAAGGCATGGATTTTCTCCCCATGTTTTCTATTCGAAATCCACCCCAGATCTTCTTGTGCACTATTGTGTGGGTTTAGCTAGGGATGCCAATGGATTGAGTTTAAAGGGGGACCCACCCCAACCCACTCCTATTTGGGGTGGGTTTTGCTGTCGTCTTGGTTGGGTTGTTGGATTTTATTAATTGTTTTACCCAGCCCTGCCTGCATGTATATATTATATTACAAAAGTATAAACAGGTCTTATATTGTGGAGCGTTTATGAGCAGTGGTTGCCAACGCAGGAGTCATTTGTGTGAGTTGGTCTTCTAAAGTGGGTGATCTACATAGGCCTGTGGTCATTGGGTCACACTTAATCCCAATAATTCTAACAATTCCTCCAATCAAACGATCAAGATCATCCCATTCTCAGACCATGCCCCACCCATGATACTGATAGGATCTAGCTCAAATGGATCTCTATTATATATATAATAGAGAGAGATGAGTAAAAGAATACATTGAAGGTGACAAACTAATAACTGACCTGCAGCATCGAATGGAGAGTAGATGGCTGGAGGGGGTCTGGCATAGATGAGAAAAATGAGTGTGTTTTGATGATTATCTGGGACAAGATTCTGGAGAAACCAAGACAAAGCATACATGCTCTCCTCACTTTCATCCACGGCCACTGCTATCTTCCTCTCTTTGGTTTCCATCACCAAAGTCTTCAAACCAGAAATAGAGATTGTTTGGTTGTAGTAGGGTGTTTAGGGTACCAGCTGGGCTTTATAGAGAGTTGGAAGTGGTTTCTGGTTTTCTGAGGGTTGTTGGTTCTCTGATCTGGTGGGTGACGCAGTTTTTTAAGGACTATTCCAGGGACTAGATGAGAGTTATTAAAATCTCCTTTGAGGATGTGTGGATGGGACCAAGCTTAATTGGGAATTTGGGTCTTGTACAGTTGTGCATGTAGATCAAGAAAGGGACCTGAAAGGGTCTACTGGCCCACCCAGTAGAAGCACCTAATTTAGATAAGATATATCTGTTAGGATTCAATTTTATAGGTCCATTCAAATTATCTAATGAAAGGCAATGAAAAGGATGGCCACAATAATTTTGCCTTGGATTGATGTTAGCTGCAAGTTTCATTATCTGAGGTTGAAACTTGAAATGACTGATGAGAAGGACTTTCTATGTTTTTTTGTTCATAAATATCTGGTTCTTGTTGATGAGTCAAGCCCAATCCGGATCGCGATAATGAGTCAGGTCCAAGTAACCCGGTCCGTCTAGGATCGTGGGTCAGGCCAGTAGCCCCGTTGAGATCCGGGTTTCGTTAAACGAAGCCTCGTCACCTCAGGCTCCAAGTCATCGCGACGAAGTCCTCCCCTAACCTGCTTTTACCAAGTCTCACGGAGAGGATCTCACCTGCCTTCCACCTGGCTCGATCCTCAAGGACACGTCTGACGCTCCGAAGAGAGGTTGAACCGATTGCATCCCCACCTGGTGGGAAAGAGTTATAAATAGAGCCATCTCATCACTTGAGAGAGGATGGTTTTTCTCTACTTTCTCATATCTGTAACCCTCGACATTAATCAAATATTACCATTTTGAAGTGGACGTAGGTCACGCTTGACCGAACCACTATAAATCTCTCATCTCTCTTCATTTATTGCATAGCATTAATTATCTGACCGGTGGTGTCCGAATTCCTGTTTTTGGCATCATCACTTGTGATTTGTGTGGTGATGGACGCAATATTTTCTTGACTAGATGGAGATTTTTTTTTCCTTTTCCTATTTTGGGAGAGTATCTAAACCTATCCGCCCAGGGATCAATATGGTGAGAGCGAGTCCCATGAGAAAGATATTGCTATATTTTTTACTAGCCGATCCTTCCTTATTTGGCCTTAACCTAAATGTTGCTTTTGATACTGGGCCACAACAATGATAATAACCAACTAGCCCAATAATTCCTTCTCAGCATGGTATCTCTTTATATATTAAAAAAATATCTCTTTCCACAGGACAAGTTCGATAAAATAGAAATAAAGAAATTGGAGTAAAAAGGGTGTAATTACAGAGGAACAACTGAAATATGAGTGGTTTGATGGAAAAATGAGTGGATAGTTACATAACCGTTGGTCAAAATTATAACCGACGGTCAAAATTGAAGCCAAAACCTCATAGCTGAATATATTCTAATGGTGGAAGACTCATTAGTCAATTGGATAAAATTGTCTCTTGGTCCGAATTGATGATTATCATGTGCATCCAATGAAAGGAAGTTAATTGGTGATAACACACGGAAAAAAATACTTAAATATGTATGTAGGTCACAATATGTCTTGAGTTTCTTAAAATTTCTAATAAGTTGTTTTAACTTATTACACCTATAAATTATTTTTTGGGGGGCTACCAATCAAGAGTCCCTCGGAATGTGTGTGATACTAAAGTGCCAACGCCACAAAATCATGAGCCTGTTAGCTATTACACATCCTTTAAACATCTTCATTTTAATCTAATTGAGTTCCAAAGGGCTGCTCTTTTTCAGGATCTAAATTAAATATAATTTCTTATAGCTGTCCAATTCAAAATTTAAAAATGGATGACCTATAGATAAAGAGACAAAGTTTCATTTTTATTGTTCATTTTGGGGCCTTACATTGATGATTTTTATTGTTCATTTTGGGTCCAATTCAATGAGGGGTTTAGCAGTATCTTTGAAAGCAGGAGTCATTTTAAATTCTAATCATAATCTGCAGGTCCTATTTTATGTTTTGTTATAGATCAAAACCCACGACAAGAAACTGAGGACAGCCCACATTTCAAGATTTTAAAAATATCTTGACAGAATCTGATCAAGGTTAACAAAAATGTGACCAAAAGAGCCCTCAATTCTAACTATTCTAAATCTGCAATGGATACAGAGATGGGCCTTGAACTCAGGTCCATACCCAACCCATTTGCAAACTTTATTGACAGTTTGGGATACCGTGGATTTGAGTTGTACAAGCGTGGGCTTGTTTGGATATACAGTAAATTGAAAAAAAGTGAGATAAAGCCTCCTTTTATCTAGACAACATAAAATAAAGGGTCATATCAAAATATGTAAATTCAAAATTTCCTCCTTACAAAAAAAAAAAAAAAAAACAAACATTCTTTCTTCACTAAATGATAAAAATAAAAAATATCATCTTTTTATACAAAAAGTAAAAATGATTCCTTATCAAGCCACTAAAAATAAAAGACCATCATAACCCCTTATATTATCTTAATTTGATGCTTCACTTCACTTTACTTCGATTCACCGTACATCCAAATACACCAAAGCATAGCATTTTTTCAAACCTCCAAACAAGGACCACCTCTGGGATTGGACAAAAAGTTAATGACAATCCAGCGCCTTTATCGACTCGTTTGGTGCAGTGAATGTTTCCGCGGTTTTGGATTTTCCGGCACGTCTTGACCGTCCCTTTGCCCTTTCCAACGAGGATCCGCCTTTCCCACCTCCCCCATCGAAATGGAAGTTCCGTGAAAGTGAGAAAATGCAAATATCCTCTTCGCGGCTCTCCACAAACTCTCACTTATAGAAAATGGCTTTCCACTAGGGTTAACGATAAATGACAAATAGTGAAAAAATAACAAGCGAAGAGATCTTCATGAAAACAAACTTTGGTGGCGGGACAAAGGCCATTTAAAGGCGTGTTCATGGCAACAATGTCTTAGTCTGAGGTATATCTGGGCTTAGCCCTACTTTAAAAACACGAACCCAACATGACTACATGAGGAGTAAGTAGGGTTGTAAATGGGTCCCCGATTCTCCGATTACCCGAAGGTTCCGACCCGTTAGGATCCGGGTCTGGATCCTTATTTTGGTCCCGATAAGAAAATGGTTCCGATTCCGGATCCTTTTTTGGGAACCGATACCTAAACGGGTCCGATTCCGGATCCACAGTGGCTCAGACCCGTGGACTATGGACCCGACCCAATATACACTAACATAAGGTAACTTTAGTACGTAAGAACATAACTCTTTTTACTTTTCTACATTAGGGTTTTCTACTTTTCTACATCTCATTGCCGGTTTGGATGTGATTTTTGAGTTTTTGGTTAAAAGTGTCTGTTATTAATAGACAAAATGTCACATTAGTGTTTACAGGTACGTGATCCAATTGAAATGTGAAAAAAGCATAATTTTTTTAAAAAGAAAATTACAAGTATTAGTCTAGACCCGGAGCCGGAACCAGACCCGCCTCACAAAAGGTTCCGGTTCTGGTTTTGGTTCCCATTAATATTATCGGTTCCGGTTCCGGTTCCAGTTTCGTTCCGAACCGGGTCCGATTCTGGTTCCAGTTCCGGTTCCCCTTCTTAGAAAACAGTTCCGGTTCCACACTGGACCCGGACCAAAACTGACCCGTTTACAACCCTAGGAGTAAGTGTTTGGCCCGAGCAAAGCCCGCTTAAAACATATAAGACTGAGCCTGCCCATCTAGTGAGTTGGACCAGGCTGATTAGGCTTTTTATGCCTTGTTCATGTCTTTTCTCACTAAACTACAAACCAGGGCCGGCTCGAGATATTTCGAGGTCTAAAGCGACAATCCTAAATGAAACATTTTTTATGTTTTAATATTATATTTATATAAAAAAAAAATCCTGAATTTGCCACTGGTGGGGCTCAAAGCATTTTCACCTACGCATGGTAGGCATACGCACCATGAACCAGGACCATCCAAGATGGACTAAAGATGTTGTGCTCTAAGTATTGGATGTTGCAGATGCACGGTGCTCATATGCACGGTGGGCAAGTGAATAAATTCCAGCGGGGGGCCCATTGTTTATCTTAAATTTTAAGATCTATTATTAGGGTTGAAATCCCAAACCACGGATCTATTACAACCACATCATGAATCAAATCTGAATGGACCCCTATTGAAATAGGATTCACAAAAATAATGAGAAAAGCTTGTAAATCAAATTCATTACTGAATGTATGGTTGTGATTTGATATACATGGACTCCTAGAAATATAATGGTGTGCTAAAATCAATTGAACTCTTGGCAATAGTAATATAAGGGGCATATTTGAAAATATAATAGGGATATAATTGACACTTTAAGGCCCCATAAAAATCTTGATCGTTTCTTCTTAAGAGAGAGTTATTATGAGGCCTTATATTTTGGGGAGAAAAAAAAAGGATGTCAGGAAAATTTTGGTTTTTTGAAATTTCAAAAGATGTCAGTTGCGTTTTAGATCCAGATACAGCATGAATATTAAATACAGAGGTTTAAACCCAATCCCGATGCAAGTTGGGCCCTTGATTGAGTCATAGCTGTCCCAGCCCATGAGCACCCCTAGCAGTTAGTGGGTTATATATATTTTTATAAGTGACAAATTATTTTTACCAAGATTATATCCTTTGGTAGCCAAGACAAAGGTGTTTTCAATAACCGTGTCCTAGAAGAACATCCTTTGGTAGCCAAGACAAAGGTGCATAGTAAGGGTGTTGGGCCGAGGCTGCCTGAGATATATTCAGACCAGATATAACCACTGAAACACTGGTCCATATCAAGCCCAGACTCAACATGAGCAAAAGTTTGCAGCTTGAGCCGGACTGGCTTGAAACATGCTGGGTCAAGCCCGTCTTCGAACTTTGTTAAAGTCAACATCCACCGTTACTCCCTGAGTGGTAATAATTGTGGTTCACTCCTGAGCGGTCATAATTGTGGTTGAACCTTCTCGTCATAAAACTATTATTGTGCCGTTTCTTATCACCTATTGATTTTGGGATAAATGGTAACTCAATGGGGCGTAAGATCCTACAAGCTTTCTGTCGCTTAATTCAAAGTTGACCCAAACTCTAAATGGGCCCAAATTTAGATCCAGTCCGACCCATTATAAATTGAGAAAAAACATAAAGAAGATGTATGGTAGGATTGAAGGCCGCTGAGAACTTGTCATTATGATTATTGTCATATTTACATCCATATTCTCACAATCTCAACCATAAAAACAAGGGACAACATCATATGAATGATGATTCTACCTTAGTGCTTTGGCATTTTAACTATTAAAACAGGGCACTTGACGTTTTGTGCACAGTGATTGCTCACGCTTCCCAAAAAGGCCCTACAAAACCACCACAAAAACCCACAATCACAACAATGAAAAATACAATGCAGGAACAAGTGGAGGAAGAAAAGAGAGCCATTCTAATACCTTCAAAGAACATACATACCTCTTGATGAGACCATATCCATGGCTTCCCATGACCAAAAGCTGAGGTTTGATCTTCTCAGTCACTTCACAGATCACATCCCTTGGGTCCCCATACTCCACCATTGTTTCCACCTTAATAGCCTAACCAACCAATTCACCCAAAAAACAAACAAACAAACAGATTAATCAAAATTCCAAGAGGCAACAAGGGTACCACAAAGGCTGTCAATGGGCCTAAATGTTACTTGGTCCACATCCATTTAGCCAGGGACCTAGACATATTGGTCTGATGGGTTCAACCAAGATCATGTTTAAGGTCCAAGCCTAGACCAAATCAAACCCATAACTTTGCCAACCTCTGAATAGCCTCTGCACACCCTTTTGGCCTTCTCCATGACAGAGTCCGCCAACTCCTTGCTGTATCTTTCCATGGTAGCCAGTACATCAGATGAGAACAAGTACCCTGCAAGGGAAAGTAAATCACCAAAGCACCAATTAATAGAACCAACCACCCATCATCCTGAAAAGTGTTTATTAAGGGGAAAGTACCTGTTCCATCTAGAGTCGAGTAGACCACACGAGGGGGTTTGGAGTAGAGGAGAAGAAGGGTATCATTGGAGTTGGAGGAAATGATGTTTTGGAGGCACCAAGAGAGAGCATACATGCTCTCTTCTCCACCATCTACAGCCACCAGAATCATACGGGGCTCTTTTGTTTCAACGTCAGCCATCCAAAACCTGAAATTTGGAAATATATGGTATATTGGTATGCTTTGCTTTCTTTTGTGTTTTGATAAGAAAAAAAGGGAAGGAATTGCTATGAAGGAAGCAATGGTTGAGAGTGGTTTTTATACATACAGTGATGGTGTGTGGTTTTGTTTTCCAGTGGTTTTAGAAGGGACAGTGGTTTCTTCAAAACTGGGGCGCACCCAAGTTAGCCTCACAAGGAGATGACAAAGTAATCTATGCTGTGCTGGCAGATAGAATTTCGAGAAGTTGGCATTACTTGGTTGCTTGTAGGGCCCACTTGATTGTCATGGAGGTTGTTATGTTATATCATAATTGCCTTATTCCTTCAACCAAAATGAGTTCTCTTTAGCCCAAAAAACAGAGTTCACTTAACCATGGATGATTTTCTCCTGCTCTTAGTGCTCTATGCACATATGCTTTTGTAACTTGGCGGTTTTTTTTTTTCTTGCCTTTTGTGATTCTTTCGTAAAGATTAAAATAATAGTTGCAACAGATGTAATGGTTAGTGACTAGGCCTGTTTTTTTTTATAAGTATTTTAGATAAAAATTAAAGCTGTCTGTGGATGTTCTTTTGGTAGAATTCTCATTATTTAAGGCAGTCAGAATTTTCAAATGCCAAAAATTATGGCATTCCAAAATATTAGCCCCTCCGAGAACATTTCATAATTTTGGAACTTCGAGAAGTTTGGTTGGAATTCTGACACCCAATAGAGGATGCCAATCTTATGTACCAAAAAGTTGGCCCCATATTTACAATTGTAAGAATTGAGCCCGTGCAATTCTTATCAAAATGGGCCCATTTTTAGATTTTTAAACTTAGATTCCATGATTTAGTTTCTAAAAAATGGGCGTATGCATCATATACCCAAGGTGGGTCCATATTGTAATTTTTACTAATTGGTTCCAAATTCACAACAACAATGGTGGATCCCATGTGCTACAATGCATAAATGTGTGCTTTTAGTCAGTGAATTTTTGTAGCAATTAAACATAGCGTTTATGAAATGGTTGTGTTGGATCTAAGTGTATTGGGCTGACATGAGGGTCTGCAGGTTGGGATGGACACATACCTGGCTCGGTTTATTTAAACTGGTCCGTCAACCTAACTCACAGCCAACGAGACTGGACCCAACTCACCTAATCTGCTTAAGTTGGGCCAACAGTTGTACATGCTTGGTGCCAGCCTAATTGCCTCAATTTTCAAGGCTTGGCCGATTTTTTTCTTTGCTACTTTGGGCAATTGAACTCATACACTCTCACACTCGCATAAAACCATGTCCATTGTAAGCTCATTCAGCTACTGCTTAGGCACAAGTATGACCCATTTAACTCAAGCAGACTAAGCCTGATTAACTATTTTTAAATGTTATGTCACCTAAAATTTATGTTATAACTAGCACAATAACCCGTGGTAAGCTGAGGCATGACCCATATGGCTAAGGTCCCTACTCCATCTAACTACTTTTGATAGTTATATATAAATATATATATATGGGGCAGGTTCTCCTAAGCTGCAGCTTAGGGTATCCTAAGCTGCAGTGTGTAAACGGCACATGTGTGAGCACATGTGTGACCCATTTTTGTGTAGTGTAGTGGCTAGGCTAGTAGTTATTTAAAAAGGTAAAAAAGTCACGAGTTAAAACCTCCCAACCTATACATTTTTAGCTTTTTACCACAGCTCAATCATAAAAATTCAAAATTGAAAAGAATGTGATCAAAATTAAATCCAAAGCCCTTGGCTTTAATACATTATAATTTGCTACCCAAACTAAGTAGAAATTTATCACATGATGAAATCTATTGGATAAACTGTGGTCTCAGTCTTTCTATGGAGGTTGGACTTAACCAGAGTCCACCAAAATGAAATGCGAGGGGCAACCAGCAAACTTATTCTTTTGCCCTAACCTGCAGACGAACATCAATGTCATTCTTTCCGGGACTCAATATTTAAGAATAGTGTTAGTTAATTTAAGATCTTGGATAGTTTCTCCGTTTTCATGAAGAGTAAATTTGGATGAGAAAGATGACTCTTTTCTAGATATGCCTCTTTGGAAGACCCCATTCCGAGTCAATTGAGATTAATTCTGATTAATCGAGATTAAAGCCAATTAACCGCAATTAATTGAGCTCACAATGGTTTATGACCAAAATGAATTGAATTAGCCTAAAAGGAGTGAATTAGACTTAATGGAATGCTAATGAAGGATTATAAATGACTTGAATAGAGTGTTGAACTCAAACATAGAATTGAAGAACTTTTATGTAAATACAAAACTTTCGCGTATTTTGTCAAATACGGGAACTCTTCATACTAACACGTGTATCTTGATGAGTACGTTAACTTTCATAAGAGACTCGAACTCGTCCGACGAGAAACTAGTCAAGTGACCCTTCATTTGACTTGAACTGTAATAAAGTAGGAATTAAGTGGAGGGTTTCAATGTAAATTCATAGCTTATATAAGCTATGAGATGCTCATTTGAATCCATTTCCAAAACCCTAGCCTCATTTTCCTCTTTCTTCTCTTTTCTCTCTTTCTTTCTTCCATTCTCTCTATCAAGCATTATGAGTGAAGATTAGAGTGTGGCTTTTGAAGGGGAATCCTCCACTTCATCACCTTCTTCATCTTCCTCAAACTTGTTTTTACTTGTGAAGTTACAAAGCTTGGATTAAAGAGATTTTTATCCAAAACTCAAGCTAAACAAGGGGTTTTCAATCAATAAACCTCCAAGCAAGGCAAGTATATACTCTTCTTATGATTTATGGTGGTTTTAGAACTTGTTAGAACTCAAGGAAGCCAAAACCATAATTTTAGCTTCAGAAAACCCGAACTCAAAACTGAGTTTTTGGGTGCATGTCGGTCGACCGACGACCTGACCGACATAGTTCGGGGCCAGTTTCAATGTGATCAGGTCTCTGGAATTCTGACCGACGTGATATCGGTCAGTCGACATAGAGACGTCGGTCGACCGACAGGTCAACCGACACCCTGACCGACAGGTCTGAAGTAGTTTTCAGTAGGTTCAGGTCTCTGGAATTCGAACTGACACCAACCGACATCTGAACCGACATTTCTGATGAGAATGGACAGAAAATCCAGCTTCTGGAATTCTGACCGATGTGATGTCAGTCAGCCGACATGGAGCTAACGGTCAGTCGACAGCTGACCGACATGCTAACCGACGCTGTAGAAAAGTTCAGATGAAATTCTGATTTTTCCTGTTTGGAAGCCTAATTCATACAAGCTGATTTTTGTTAATATCTAGGCCTCCATAGGTGTAAACAAAGTTATCGGAATGCACATTAATATCTATACGTGATGTTCATCAAAAATAACTCGTGCATTGGATAACGAAGTTACACTCAATTGTTGGTTTAGAAGTATTGATAGAATTTGACTAGATCTCCACACTTGATATGTTATCGTCAATCCCTAGCTTATTCTACACTTAAATACATACTCAACTATTGGTTTAGAAGTATGAATAGAATTGGATATGATTAAATTTGGTTTCCACAATTGATACGAAGTTGTGAATTCTTAAGCTCATTATTGAACTACACTATTTTAATCGTAATGTATTGAAAGTTCATTATTGCACTTTACTAACATAAGGTATTGAATAAATTGAATGGAAGGTTACTAAATGTAACAATGAATTGAATGAATGAAATAAGAAATGAATAGTTACTAAAGGTAACAATTATGTAAGCTCATTAGAGCTCCTGCTGCAGCAGATGATTTGGGAGTGTCCAGAGCTCCGTGGCATCGCCAGTGATCTCTGATCAAGATATTGGTAGATCCCACCCATGTGTAAATTATTAATCTTAGAGGCCTGGGTCATTGAATGGTACGCCATTCCACCTTGAGCCAATTGATAAAACTAAAGCCATGTAATAGAAAGTGAAAGTCCTTTAAACCTGGGTCATTGAATGGTACGCCCTCCTACCTTGAGCTTAGGACAATATAAATGAACTAACTAGTATTTATGTTTACACCGAATTGCTTCCGTTGGAAGAACTGAATTGAATTGAAATAAATGTCATAGTAGATATCAATCTTATGATTGATTACTTGACGCATTGCTTCCGTTGGAAGATGTGAAATGAGATGATATGAAATGGGATGAAATGAATTCTAAGTTATGGTTAATTACTTGTTTGCATTGAATAGTACACTGCAATTAGATTGATTCATTAACAGGTTCTTATGTATGTGAGTTGTATAACATTTGATTTATTGATTAATTGTATGATAGCATGTACTATCCTAGAACTGTATATACGCTGTTGAACTGTCGTGTTCACGGTGTTATTGATGACATCGCAGGCTCAAGTGCTACACCATCAGCAGAGGAGGTTCAATCAAAAGGAACTTGAATCAGAGTGCTTAGTGAACAGAAACGGTTTATTTAATTAGTTATTTAATTAGTTTGAGTAGTGATTAGAAGTCCATTGTATTGTATATAAATATACAGTGGTTGACTTGACGAGAATAATAGTATGTGTAAATGAATTTTACTGTTAAAGTAAACATCTCGTACTTGTATGGTATGAATGTGTTATTTTGTCCATGTATATTTTCCGCAACTTTTACACATGTGATAGGTATATGTGATTTGATATTCTTTGTGGATATCGTTTTAACTTAGTGTTAATTCGGAGTTTACGGGAATAAGTATGAATTCGGGACTCAGGGTTATCCAAAGTAATCAGATCTTGGGACCGGGTCGTGACACTCTTTTATTGAAACATGGATAAGTTGGGTCAGTGGTGGGATAGGGAGATAGTCCAACAGATATCCAATATTCCGTTGGGGTTATGGAAATTACAATTTTTTTTTTTTTAGTCATAAGGGGCTGGAATCCAAGAGAGAACCTGCATATAAATGGAAAAGCAATGAAAGCCCACATAGGTGGAAAATGATCCGCACAAACGAGAAGAGATGACATATCCAAGGGGATATTTTTTATTACTCCAGTAAGAAGTTGTTTTCATGGACACTCTATGTTGGAATAATGAAAAAGCTTATAGTTGCGCTACCCAAGTTTTGTATGCCCCACTTAACCAACCCAACACAGGGACCACACTTTCCATGAAAGAAATTCTGGAACCTACCTCTGCCTTCAAAAATTCAGTTTTTCCTTTGGAAAGCTCTTCATGGTAGACTACCGAAAAGGAGATTTTTGCATAGGATCTTTGTTCAAATTATCCCCATGTGAGTCCTTTGTTGGTAAACCGTTGAGTCGGTAGACCACTTTTTTTTGTTTTTTTGTTAAAAGAAGAATTCATTAAAAGCAAACAAAGGAAAAAGATAACCAAAGGAAAAACAATTACAAAGAAACAGCCAACCAAAAAGCACTACAAACTAGGAAATGGAAGACATTCTAACCCTTTCACCCCTATAAGTGTTTTTGCAAAATTATGTGCGACCATATTCATGGATATGGGGGATATAAGAAACCTCAAAATATTCAAAAGATAAAGCCTCCATAGAGATGTTTTGCAAAATTGGGTCAATAGACCAATCTGAGTTGCCCTTGATCGCAGGCACAACTTCAAGAGCATTCGTCAAATATGGACTTTTGAGAAGCCCATTGCCTTTGCTTTAATCACGGCTGAGAGAATGGCCCTCGTCTCAGCTCTTTGGAGGAAATGACTTTTGATCCTTTGATCCATCCAACAAGCCATCAGCCACAATTGAGCCATTAATCCAAATGGCAAAACCATAACCTGCTTTGCCATCAAGCTTACTGAAAGCAGCATCGGTAAAAATCATAGCCCCCTCAGGCCTCTAGTTGATAAGCTAGAATCCTAAGAGTTTTTTCCATTTCCTCCTCTTTATTTCATGGAATTTAACTCTGAATACATTTTTTGCAATATTTATAGTATTTGTAGGAATCACCTCCTTTCCTTTGAAAAGAAAATCATTCCTACATTTCCAAATGGCCCACCACAAAGTTAGAAAAAAGCCTTTAGTGCTTTTATCTATGGTTGGCCTTGAAAAGTCTTGCACTTCCATATACTTATTCCACCATTCTGATATTGATCCAAAGTAAAATTATGAAAAAAAAATAGCCTAGATTTAACCCAAACCAAAAGGCCCTGTCATGCTCGCATAAAAAGAGAGCATGTTCAATCGATTCTTCTTCCTTATTACAGATGGGGCATAAAGTACTACTAGAAAGAGATTTACTATGAAGAAGTTAACGCACTTGAATTGCAGGTCACTTCAATTGAATCAGATGATTGGGGAATGAGATTCCTACATTATTTGGCATGCTATGCAATCAGGTGATATTGTACGTTCCACGGCAATTAATGACAAGTTGGAAACAAATTGGAAAGATTTTATAGGAAATCAATACATAGAAGACCAGGGGCGGACCCATGTATGTTCACCTGGGTGCAGGTGCCCCGGTAAATTTTGAAAATCCCTTTAGAGGGATATGGGCCATGCACCTTGCCCCACTTCAAAATGCATCTTGCACCCCTAATTTAAAGCCCATCGTTAAAATGCACCCCATCAAATCGAGAACTCCCTCAGTTCCCCCAAATCAATCGAAAACCCTTGTATGAGTATCTCTCCAACCCTTCTCCCTCCACACCGCACCGATACTAGAGGTCTGTCCAGCCATAGCGATGGCGACCGTCATGCAGAAATCAAAGACATTGAAGACGAGGTATCCTTTTCCTTTCCACTTCTCCTCTTTCTATTATTCCTCTCATTCAGATGATGTTCTTCTTCTGATATTCCATCTTGATCTCGGTGTAAGTCTCTTAACAAGCTATGGGAAACAGTAAATGCATGATTGAACTCATCTGCTCTTGGATTTTGGGCTTACACATGTTTAGTTCAGTGAGGCATGGAGGCATGGAGCCATGGACGCATGGCATGGTTAAGGCCTAAGGGTTTTGGCAGAGTTATGTTTTTGGATATGTTCTTGCTTCCTTTAATCAATATGTGTTTTTTTTAGGGTTTCGAGTTTTGTTACATGATCATGTATAGTTTCAGTTGTTTTGTTTTAGGAGTTTGGTTGGGAATTGGGATGGTGGGGGTGTTTTTATGGAGACATTTTCCCTTGAAATTTCATTTTCTACATAGTGTCCTGTCCTCCCCCATGTATTGCTTCTTCTTAGATAATCTCTTATTTTCGTTTTTTCCCCATCTTAGAACATCAGTGCAAGTGCAAGTATAAGAACCTTGGATCTCTGTTGATGGGATCCAGCCTCTGGCTGAAAAAATGATTGTATGATCCTACTTGTCCAATTACTGGTTTTTGTTGTCATTGTTGAAATGTGCATAAAAATTCTCATTCCTGTTGTTAATTTAATGGCTTATTATAGTTGAAATGTGGATAAATATTTCCATTACCTGCTGTTAATTCAATGGCCAGTTATTGAATTTAACCCTTTTATCTTTTTTGCTTATAAACCAAATTATCTAAAATAATCTAGGACAGGTGGGCCGGTATTGTGCAAATAGTTACTGTCATGTGGACACTTAGCCCATTCATGATGAATCTCACCCTTTACATTCATTATCCCCATGAATCTGACATTCACCATGATTTGGCACTCTTCTAACTTCTACTCCACTTCTGGATTGATCTTGCGAAATATACAAAATGATAGCTTTATCTAATGAAGATTATTGTCTAACTTTGAGATGCCTGAAGGTCAAGATGATATATGTCTCTCTCTCTCTTCTTTTTTTCTGATCATTGGGCCATCTCAATACCTTTTCATCCTTTCCATTATTAGCATGCATCAAAGTGGACTTTTCTCAGCTCTGCATGACACCCTTGATTTTAATGGTCCAGAAATTGTATTGTGGTCAACTACATACATGAGCACTGTATGTGCAATTCAGTTTTTTGGGGTCCACTTGGATAGTTGGATTTACCTTTTGACTTTGATCATTGCAGCTCCTTTTACAGTCTTATCCCTCAATCATCTAACTCCATATCTAAGTTTATTGCAAGAGACTCTAATAAAAAAATGGGATTAGACTAAGAAGCACGGACACGGACACGGACACGGGACACGACACGACACGGACACGCCAACACGGCATTTCTCAAAAAAGTAGGACACGGACACGTCGGGACACGTTAATAATTAATAATAATAATAATAATAATATATCTAATCATATACTAAAAGATACTATCATTTTAACTTTGTAATCAATTTAGCAATCAAATAAGTTATGACCTTCTACAAACAGCCCTCTTTTCTTTTCATTTTTTACTCTAATTTTATTATTTTAACTTTGTAATCAATTTAGCAATCAAATAAGTTATAACCTTTTACAAACAACCCCTTTTTCTTTTCATTTTTTACTCTGATTTTATAATTTTAATCAATTTAGCAAACAAATAAGTTATGACCTTTTACAATTAGCCCCCTTTCTTTTCATTTTTTACTCTAATTTTATTATTTTAACTTTGTAATCAATTTAGCACACAAATAAGTTATGACCTTTTACAAACAGCCCCCTTTTCTTTCATTTTTACTCTAATTTTATTATTTTTTTTCCAATTAAAAGAGGCCTGCGTGTCCCCAACGTGTCCCAGCGTGTCCCCAGCGTGTCCCAGCGTGTCCGAAATATTAAAAATAAAAAAAATAATCAGGATACTCTTTTGGGCGTGTCCGACACGTGTCGGAGCATGTCCGGAGCGTGTCCGTGTCCGACACGTGTCGGACACCTACACTCTGGCCCCGGAGAAGTGTCCGTGCTTCCTAGGGATTAGAAATCAAATAAACTTCAAGCTTATTTATTTATTTATTTAGATGGATTTCTTTTTTCATTATACACAGGAGAGATATCTAGCTATTGATTGGAGGTGCATCATCTAATAGTTCTGCAACTTTGGTGGGCCCTCTCTTGGCAGCGTAGTGCATGCATTCTTCCTCTCCCTCGATCTTTTTTAATTTGTATATCATAGTGAAATTAAATAAATTGTGGATTTTGATGTAGATCTTTATGCGTTTACTCTATACTGGCAATTTGCTGTACAAATGTTTATATTTCTATGAGAATCATTTAATGCAATATATTTTCTCTTTTTGTCATTATTAATGTGAAGAAAGTATCACAAAATAATATTTTTGGACTTTTCAATTGCCATTGTATCGCACCCCTCAAACGAAAATCCTGGGTCCGCCACTGTAGAAGACTACATTTTGTCGCAGATCAGCAAATGTAGTAACGGGACAAATAGCAAAATCGAAACGGCCTCAAGAGATTCTCTTCCACAATTTCCTTCCTCTTCATATATGGGAGTCTTATCTACAAGAGATCTGTACTCAAGAGTTTCAGCTGAAGATGGTTAGAGCCATTTTCTTTAGATTCTTTCGTAAAATATGCTTGTGATGCCCAAGTTACATTTATCAAGTCAAGGGACCTTAGTATTTAGCACACAAACCAGGCCTGGACGTAAAGTTAGGGCCTGAATAATATTTGTATTGGGGTTGGATCAAGGGATACAGAGCTCAAAGCCCGCCGTGCACGAAAACTGTTTGTAATTTAGTGATTGATTTGCCCATATTAGTGATAGAAAGCCCTAAAAAGGGCAGAAAGCCCAATCTGAGCCAACCTTTTTGACTAAATGAGCAGGCTTGGCCTGACATGTTTTAGGCAGGCCACGCCACGCACTTACAGATAGGGCTGTCAAAGGGCAAGGCTATGGACGAGTTGGGGTATACCCTTATCCTATTGTCACATATACACTGGGATTAGGTTGGGCCAAAGACCTTTGGAGGTTGTACTAGATAGGCTCTTACCCTACTCTCAAGGACGAGGGACGGGCTCGGACTCAATGAAAAGAAAATCCCTCTTTTTAAAACTCTAAGACCACTATCGACTACTAATCGGGTGCTAATCTAAAGAATTTGTTGTAGTTAATTTCAACATGAAATTTAGAAAGGCCTTTCAAAAAAAAAAACAAAACCCTAATAAACGGGTCTAATTCTAATTAGCAAACTATCCATGATTTTAGAGGTGAAGTACTCCAATCCAAACAATAGGATATAGGCAGGCAAATTGCATATTTCCATGTATGTACGACGATCTTGACAGAGTCCTACTTAGAAATCACCATGCACTATTTAAGTAGTATCGATTAGACTATTCTTACACATGTAACTATGTAAGGTGATGAGAACTCGCAGATGAGAGAGAAACATTCAACTCACACATATGACCTGATCATAGATACAACTCACACATGTAAGGTAATAAAAACACACATGCAAAAAGAGATTAGGATTCAAATCCAAGACCTCTTCATTGATTAGACTGTTAACATAAGTATCTGAGCCTTCATATGCATTGCCTTTAAAGCTGATGCATACTTTTTATCGATCATATTAACAATATTTCATTTTCAACCGTAAACAAATTCTAGTTTGTATGGACATAGTGGTTGGAGCTAGGATTTTTTTTCATAGCGAGGGCAAGGGATAGTTGACTAATAAGAAGACCCTTGCTCTCTAGATCTTTTTCTTATGAATACCATTATCCTCATAATTATTGTCCAAAAGGGGCACTAATCTGATTGAAGAGAACAGCAGAAAATGAAACATACCAGCAACATGCCCCTAGGACAGGCGAATTTGTGACACCCCGATACTTCCAAACAGGTGTTGTATCATATTATATTATATATTTCTGTGTAAATTCATGTCCTGGCATATCCATGGCATGTCCATGCAATACTCATCTAAGGGTGTTCATGAGTCGGCCGGCCCGAGCCTGATCCTGACCCAAGGCGTGGCTCCTTGGATATGTAATTGGGCCAGGCTTGGATTAGTTAAAGAAGCCCAAAGTCCAGCCCTGTCTAAAGATTTGCTAGAAAGCCCACAAGATTGATGAAAAGCCCAGTCAGCCCGGCACAGTTGACTAAATTGGTGGCTGAGGCCTAACTTTTTATGGCGCGTTCAGCTTGGGCCAGGCCTGGGCTTGTGTCTCTAAAGTCAGGCTAAGCCTGAAAATGCCTCAGCCAGTCAGCCTAGCCCGGCGCGGCCGTGGACGCCCCAATCAATACCCATCATCCCACATCTAAGCATAAACTTCCATCTTCTATATACATTTTCTCCTCGCACAAGTGTACAGTCTAGACCAGAAAGTTTTGTAGATAAAGTTGCCGTTTGGCAACTCTATTTGGAGGCTCTTATTATTTTAAAGAGGTTTCAAATCTCTTTAAATGTGTTTGGTAACCACTGCAATCACGTCCATTTGAAACCTCACATAGACATCGGAAGTCTATTCCGCCCAGCCCCATTTTCCAGCAGAATTGTTGAAACAGACAGAATTGTCTGTAGCGGAAAAAGTCGCTTTTGGGCGCTGATTTTTTTTTTTTTTTTTAATTCCTGGACCTCACAGGATGATCTGAACCGTTGGGAGTCTCAAGAAGACAACACACGGCTATAGGACCAAATTTGAGCCGTTGATATATCATCAATCTCGAGATATTTGTAAAAAACGTAGGACCAAGGATTTGAATTTTTCAAACTTTTATGGCCCCATAATCATGATGGGAGCCAATAATCCTCATTGGAAGACTGAAACGGCTATGGCTCCAAATTCCCGCCTCTGATTTTGTCCAGATCTCGCAATAATGATGAAAACATGGCAGCCGTTAAATAACTCAGGTTAGAACAATGCAGTTGAAATGTGATTTGTATCGTCCTTTCTTTCTTTCTTTTTTTGTCCTTGAGTTCCAGGCTAGTAACTGAGATCCGAACCATTGAAAATATTCACCAGTTCAAACACGACTACGAACTCAAATTTGAGTGGTTGATCTATTGCGGATCTCGAGATATTTATAAAAAATATATATATCATTTTATATTATTATTTGGGTTTTATGGGCCCCACAAATTAAATCCAAACCGTTAAAGCTATCCGAAAGGTTCTACATGGCTATGGGGACAAATCTCAAAACTTGATTCCGCATGAAGCTTAAGATATTTGAGAAAAACTTTCAACTATTGATTTAAAAAAAGTCTATTTCAATGTTTTTTTGTGTGTCGCCAAATGAGACTATTTCTAAGGTATCTATTTCACACAAGGCCATTTCAAATAGATTTGTTTCAAACATATAAGATTTGCCAAATAAAAATGAGGCCGGCACATTGGATGGCCAAGTTTTTATTAAACTTTTAATTGTGATGTCAAAGTGGGTGAACTCTTACCCTGTCTAGTTGGTTGAGTCAGTCCTGTGATGTGAATTTTTTTTATTGTATTTTGTGCCCTTGGTTTGGTTTTTGTTCTCATGCCTTTTTTTCTGATATAATATCTTCTTTTTTCTAGCAAAAGAAATTTATGTGATGCAATTGAAGAAAACATCAGAAAATATAACATACGAGATAAGTCCCCTTTTATCCGATTACCCGATGGTTCTGATCCGTTAATAACCGGATTTTGGTCGTTATTTAGTTCTCGATAAGTAAATGGGTCCGTGTCTGGGTCTTTTTTTTGGACCCGTGACCTAAACGGGCTTGGGGTCCGTTTCCACCTTGGTTTTGATCTGTGGATCCGAGACCGACATATTATATCAATTTTCTTCCTAAAAGCTAGTTTTTTCCAAAATCATTCTCTACCCCGAACTAGAGCAAGACCCAGACCAGTCCCAAAATCGGAAACCGGTTTCCAGTTCTGGCTCCATAAACTCATTAATGGTTCCGATTCCGGAACCAGGAAATTGGTTATGAACCAATTCTGGGTTTGAGTCTGAGTCTGATTCCATCTTCTCATTAGCAGTTCCACTTTTGAGTCCACCATGGACACGAACCGGAATTGGCCCATTTACAGCCCTACCTAGCATAGACCTGAAAGTTGTGATACTGGGATAATTCAAAATGGGTGTTGTGTCATTTTATATTATATATCTTTTTATAAAAAAAACCCATGTCCTTGGCAAATCTGTGTAAAATCCATTTCACACCCGTACCGATCCCATATGCAAGCGTCATAATAGCATGAACTTCCATCTTCCATGTTCATTTTCTCCTAACACAAGTGTCGGTCGGTTAGGATTTTCATAAGTTGGCTAATTCATGGGTTGGATAAAACTCCAGGTCCATTGAGTTGTAATTTTCTATTTATTTTAGAATGGACTATAGTTATGTCACCAGAAGATCTGAAGCGAAGATAAAAGGAAAAAAAAAAGAAATTTTGAAGACATGAGACCCGATCGAATGGATGTTGGTAGGCTCTCAATTAACAGGCTGACAGAAGAAAAAATTCGGGAGACATTTGCATGTTCGATCGATCGGGCCCTATACCTGATCGATTGGATGGCGAAAATTTTTGGATGGTTCTGCAAATTTGTTTCCATTCTCAGCAGGAATTTCCAATTTGAGTCCTATTGGTGCTCTAACCCTGAGGCATGAATCATTGGTTATTTAAAGGGTGTTTCTCTCAACCCTAAGGTATCCAATAAGTAGTTCTCTCATTGTTCTGAGCAAAGAGAACTTATTAAGAGATCCCTTCTTCTCTAGAGCCATCATTGAGAGATTGTACTAAAGAATTGTTGTAGAGAGTTTGTGGCTTCTTCTTCCTTGTAAAATATTTGATCATCTTGGTTCTCAAGGTGTTGCTGGATCAAGTGCGGGAAGCGGTGCGTGGCGAGGAGTCGTGGTAATGGGGAGTCGTACAAGAACAACTACAGTCCTTGGGTTGACGAATTGATAATTGAGAAATGGAGCTGTGAGTATATATTGTAACTGAACAATACTTCTTGATTTTCGGATCGTAATCTTTTCCCTATTAGGACTTCCACGTAAAAGAAATATACGTGCCTTCTTGTGGTGTGTAATGGGTAGATATCTTAGCAATTCTCATTCGGTTTATTACTTATGTTGTGCACTGGTTATCGAACTAGTAGACATTTTAGAAATTGACCCCATAAATAATCCTCAGAGTCTAGACCAAAAAGTTTACTTAAACGACAATACAATGAGCAATTGAGCATCACAAAAATTTTCTAAAGACTAATATAGCTTAAGAGCCTGCTTTGACCGAAGTAAACACACCGTTCGAGTGACTTTTCTTCGTTTTTCATAGAACCTCTTCTTTTATAAAGTATCATATATAACTTTTTTTATTTAACATATTTTGTTAACTGTGTACCTAAACATAGTTTAAATTCTAAAAAGCCTGATTTTGGACATTGTATTGGCCTGACTCCACTTATCAATCGATTTGAACTGATTTCTTTATATGAATTTCGACCACAGTTTTAATTCTTGTACTGTGCAATAAGTATAGGAAATTGATATTGGCACTCCTATTTTTTTTTATGGAGGCACTCCAATTCAAGCCAATTTCATTCTCACCAGTTACCTTGAAAATGATTGCCTCCATAAAAAAAAAAAGGAGTGCCAATATCAATTTCCTAAGTATAAGGTTTTGAACATTGTCTATTTCAATTTTTCATGTGTTCAATCTGAAATCGTAAATGCATAAGGCCTGTATTAAAACTCTATTCCAAAAACTTATATATCTAATAATCTTATTTACTTCCAAACCCCTTAATGACAAAATGTAATAAATAACAAGGAAAGAAATTAGTATTTCTATTAAAGAAGGTGATTGACTAAGATTTCATAATAAAGAATGTTGTCATTGTAAAAGAGTATCTAAGATGTCTGTTAATGAGAAAGAAAATTTAAAGGCCTCAGGGCAGGGAACAATTTGTAAAATAGTCTATCACTCTCTCCCTCTTTATAGTCTGCTGCACCAACTCCTAACCTGATGAAAAAGTTGAGGTGAGGGAGGCTTGGTTCCCAAGCATTGATTGGCCTGCATGAGATGGTGTCGGCCTGTATAGTCTTGTGCCGGCATATCAGTAAATTACAGACAAGGAGAATCACCCCAATCTTATGTAACAGTTGATGATTAGGACAAATCAGTTGATGTTACCCATCAACTGATATTGAATACCATGTTAGAAAATGCCATGCCACACACTCCATATTTGGGGTTTGGGTGGCCAGGAAAGTGGCACTTTGGATTTGTGTCAAGGGCTTCCATTTGTCATGAGTGGAAGAGGGCATTTATTATGTGGGCAGCCCCATTTTTCAATGTTTGATGTGACATATTTCTGTGCATCAAGGGCAACAGGAGAATTTTCTTTTCTTTCTTGAAGTGGCCCCTGTTTGTAAAAAATTAAAAAAAAAGGATTCTCAAAAAGATTTAGAGAGGAGAAGAGACATATAAATGTACCCTAAACTGTTTGGTGTTTTACCAAAAGAAAAAAAAAAAAAAAAAACTGTTTGGGTGGAAGTAATTCCTCATTCAGCTTTAGTCAAGTATAAATGGACACCCAAAACATTCCCAGTAACTAGAAAAGTTGCTTTCAGCCACACAAGTGGTCTCACTTTGGGGCATGGAAAAAGAAATTAAATGAAAATAGCCCAAAATGAAATGGCGATCAGTTTTCAAATTTAGAAGAAAAAAAAGTCTAGCATTTTGAGGTGGCTTATCTCTTGGCATAACAGTTTATTGAAAAAATGTCAATATTATTGATTTCACTTAAACTGGTTTAAATAAATATTTATGTGCTTTAGATTATTCGAAAAAGTTTACATCAATGTTGCTTGATTCCGCATTAACACCTTTTTGCCTCTTTTCTTAGACGTAGTAAAAGATAGGTTTTTCAAACAGATATAAATGTCTAAAGCAATTAGATATTTTGGTTTTTTTCTTTTTTCAAATTTGCCCATCTAACTTTTATTATATGATAGATTTGCCTATACTACTTTCATTATATATTGAATTTATCTGTTTGACTTATGTTGAATGCCAAGTTTGCTTCATTGAAGTGAACCAGACATTCCAAATAATCCATTTATAAAAAGTCTTTTAGGTGGAGCTCTATTTTGAATAGATCTAAAAAAACAAATAGGTAGGCCCTTAAATAAAATCAAAACAATGATTGGTGGATCTCAACTTGGATGGGCTATGGCCAAAATGAATGAGAGAGGAGAGAGAGAGAGAGAGGAATCCGTATTCCACCCATCCAAACAGGAATTCCAAACTCTGGTCAGATGGATTCTTTGTGATATGGAATCCATGTATTTTCACAAGACATACAATACGTCATGATTCTTTCAAAGATCTTTGTTAAAAGGTTTAATAATTTAATAGAAATTCGAATCCTTTCCCTCCATTGAGCTGCCATGAATATAACTGTAACATCTTGACTCTAGAGGCCAATGTGACCATTGGGACCAGAGTGGTAGATATGAAGATTGCTTGATGAGAGGATGAGCACAAATGTCAGCAACATATTTCTTCCAAAGACAACATCAAATGACATCAGAATTCAGAACTATCCCCACCAAATCCCACTACAGACTACTTCAGAAAATCCAAAGCGCCTCCCCTTTCCTGAGGAAGAAAATGTTCCATCTGGTGTGAGGTGTTCAATTAATCTTCCCAGTAGGCCATAGGTGGTGATAGGACAGTGACTTAAAGAATGCTCCAGCAGGGATTAGGTTTTTTTTTTTTTCATAAAGATTTTTTATCAATCAAGGTTGTTTCCTTCATCTTTTTTAATTATTTGATTGAGTTTATGAATTGATCGGTCCCCCCTCCCCCCCCCCCCCCCCCCCCCCCCCCCCCCCGCACCCACACACATCAATTTATATCACAACACTAGTGGCAACACAGTGATAGCTCAATGGTGTCGGTACTTTGGTTTTCATTGAGAGGGGTTTGATCGGACACCGATAGAACAAACAAGGGAGAATTTTCCAAAACGACCATCAAATATCTTCCTTATAATGAAAAATGAATGAAGTAAAGATGAAAAATTAATATTCAGCCATAATTCAAATCCTAGAAAAGTGAAGGTTACATTATATCACGCATTATGTCTTATATCATATTCACCCCTAACTCTTTAACAATTCTAATTGGAGATCATTTGATCATGAATTCTATTCAATTTCAATGGAAACAAATAAGTCCTTAGCTTTTGTTCATCATAACTCAAACTTAGGTTGGAGCGAGCTTCGATTTGGAAGAAGGCTACCAATCCTTGATCCCTAATCCTCTGGGAGTATTCACAACACTCTTACCAGAAGAGCTAGGAGATATATGTGGCGAGCGTGGATTTGAGTTTTAACTCAATGTATGTTTCAAATGTTTTTTTTTTTTTTAATGTTTTGAATGAGGAGCACTTCGGCTAATCTATGCTTGCTTCACTTTTTCTTTGAGCCAAGCTTGGATTGAGGTCAAGCGCCACTAAGGGTGTTTTTTGTGCAAAAGCTGTCTACATTCCTCTTCCACAGCAACGAAGTCCAACCTGAGAATGTTGGATTTTCAGATCCCTCTAGCACAGAAAGCATAGCCAAATTATGTCGATTCCGAAAAATCTGACTCCCCGTCTCCTCTTCTTTCCACAGCGAACTCCGTTGCACAAACAACCCCCAAAATGATTATTTCGAAGCTTGAGCTTCACATCCTTTGTGTGAGCAAGCTTGAGCCAAGTAAAGCACAGTCTAACTCTACCATTAAAGAACCTAATTTCTAATATTCTAATATGTGCTATGTCAATAATGCAGATCATCTAGTCTGACCCACCATAAATAGGGCAAAGAAAAAAATTGTTTCATCTACCTAACAATTTTGACCGTCCAAATAGTGTTTTTTTGGATTGAATTTGAGTCTCCAATATATGGACCCCATGTATTTGGTTCTTAAGAAACTTTTTAGCAGTTGCCCTTACTTTTTAATCATTCAAATTCAAAGCGACTTAGACGCTAAGAATCCACCCTAACCAATTCAAAACTTGAAAAAGAAACAAGAGTCCACAACTTTATTAAAGAATGGCCAATATGAGGACTAAATCATTATTATACTATATCATTATACCAACTTCCCTAAAACGGCTAGCAATTTGCAAGAACTAATGGAGAAAAGGGTTTTGGGTAAAACAAATTATAAATTTCAGACCCTGAATCTGAATCACCTGGCCCACTCTTCATCAATATATACTCATATTGGAATCAATTTCCTTATTGTAGTCACTTTTCTTCTTGCTAGATTGGGCTACTAGCCTCAGTGATGCTTTAACTTTGACTCGAAGAACCGGTGATATTGATCTTATCTATCGGTATGTGTGTGATACTAAGGTGTCAACACCACTCAACCATAAACATGTTAGAATTAAAGTCGCTTCATGTAATGATAAAAATATGCGTATATAGGGGGAATTTGTCCTAGTCAAATAACATGGGGATACCTTTGCAATAAATAAATAAATCGACCATGTTAGGATTTTGTGTGTTGCAATTTGATGGATGCATCATTCATTTTATTCATTCATTTGAATCTTCACACATGCATTGATTTTAGAAATCTTGAAATCTTAATTTATACATGTATTGTTTTAAATATTGTAAATCATATGTTTCATGCATGTTTTGGATTTAAATCTTTGATGCATTTATTTTTGAAATGAATTTTTACAAATCAAGCTAGCCAATGTTTTAAAGTTTCAAATTATATTTGGCTTTTTATGTTTTATGATTTTAAAAGCGCTTAGATGATTTAAAATC
Source organism: Litsea cubeba (assembly GCA_012931725.1). Classification (NCBI taxonomy): domain Eukaryota; kingdom Viridiplantae; phylum Streptophyta; class Magnoliopsida; order Laurales; family Lauraceae; genus Litsea; species Litsea cubeba. The sequence continues at coordinate 1,960,330 of CM022950.1, read as the reverse complement.
ATGTTTCCAAGCTTGGTTTAATGGCCCAAAAATCCCCACAAAGAATCTCTTTAAAAAATACGAAAGTTGGATTTTTTGTCTAAGGTTGTCGATCAACCGACGTCAAGCTGCCGGTCAACCAACAGTGGAAACGAGGCCAACTGAGACCTCTGTCGGTTCCATTTCCAGATAGCTTCAAATTTCAGATTTTCTCTGTCGGTTCGAGCGTCGGTTCATGTCGGTCAATCGACAGATGTACAACGGTAAATTTTGTGACCGTTGGGACTTGACTATTGAGGTGTCGGTCGATCGACAGATAGCCGTTTAACCACTTTTTCTATAAAAGTGAGTTCATTCCTTAGCCATTGTGGATGATCTTTAGAGCCCTTCTTGAGGTATTTTGAGGCAAAATAAAGGGGATCAAGCTAAGGAAGGCTAAGGGTCATTAAGGAAAGCTAAAGCTTGGATTAATGAAGTTAAACTTCCAAGTAAGCTTTGCCTTTTATTAATCATATGTTTTATGCTTTGTCTAAATTATTGGTAAATGATTTTTAGCAAATAAATTATGATGTGTTAAATCCATTACCTTCATTCAATATTTGTTTTAGATTGTGATGGATTTTTCACTTTGATTCAAACCAAGTTTTGTATTAAAACTTTATAAATCATGTTTTGCTAAAACCTTTGATTTCTTACATAACATGTTTTGATTTCCTTGGTTGAATCATATTTGTTGTTTTCATTCATTTGATCATTAGTTAAACATTTTTGAAAACAACATTAAACTTCAATTAAATCTTTTTTTTTGTGCTTTAAACTTTTAAATGCATTAAGCAAATATTGATTAGACTTAATTTTAACTTGATTGAAGTTTTCACACACACACATCATAAGCATACATCTTTGCATTTCTTTGAGTGTTTGTGAGTTAGTTTTACACTTTCATATCCGCCTATTCTAGAGGCAAATTTATTGAGCTTGATTGTAATATCTTAGAGTGTTTTGTGGAAACACTTTCTTTAGAGAAATCTTTATTTGTAAGGTTATTGCTAAGCCATTGAAAAGCATAGTGTAAAGGCTCTTGCTCAGCCTAGAAAAGCATATTGTATAGGTTGTTGTTAAGCCTTTAAAAACAACATTGTAGAGGTTATTGCTTAGCCTTTTGGAAAACCATAAATAGTGAAAATCCGGTGGAGTGTTGAGTCACAAGCCGGTAGTGGATGTAGGCATTGAGACCGAACCACTATAAATCTTTGTGTAGTAGTGATTGATTTATGGTGATTGTTTTATTTAAGCTTCGACATTTTGTATGTTAATCATCACATGTGACTAGTTACTTGTAAAGAAATTAAAATTAGTCATAATTAGTCATTAAGTGTAGATCACCCTATTCACCCCCCCCCCTCTCCAGGGTTAGGATCCCTTGGACTTTTAGACCCGTCATATCTAGGTCAATTATAATTCAAAGGCCATTCTAAAGTTATAATTGGGTGAAGCTTGTGGGCGCACTGAGACCCATTTGTAAGCGATCATACTCTCTCGATCTCACTACTTCTCACCCACTCTCATCCACCCGTTTATCCTTTAATCCAATTTGACATTCAATTAACTTTGCTAATAATATATTCAACTTTGAGACCTTTAAATAAAGGGCAAAAACGTTTCAATTGCCTCCTTATTGGATACACTTCTGTCATTTTACTTTCTATGATTTTCATGCATCTAGCTAAACCCAGTAAAGATAAAACAAAAAGGGTAAATTAGCCACAAGTCCCTAAGCACGGTCTTCTAGGGCCTCTAGGCCAACAACTTTTTCTCTAATGTCTATAGTCCATACAACTCGAGATATTTTGGTGAGAGGTATCTAATATGTCACATCATATATTTTTATGACAAATTTGCCCCTTTCAATGGTTTGAGCATAAAACTTTGAATTTGCCCCTTTCTCTCTCATTCTCTGTTCTCCCGGAGAACCCCTTCCGTCTTCTTCTCTATGAACGAGGGATTTCACCAAAGAGCTCTGCAGATCAAAGTAGGCCATCTCCGACTACACCAACCATGATGGCGACGGCCCGGCGATGGAAATGCGACCAGTCAGGGCCTTCTCCGATGACGGGTTCTGTATTACACAAAAACTCATTGTTGTTTTTGCCTTTTTTATCCCTTTTCCATTTCGTGTAAGTCTGTCTCAAAAATTTTTGGGGCTTTTGGAAAATAAGTAATTTGAAAGGAGATTTTGTTGTTTCGTTTTCTAGGTTGTTTTGTTCTGACCTGTTAGAAGAAGTCTATCACATAGCGGCAGACTTCTTCTTCTAAAAAGTTTGTCTAAGTTAAGAAAATTTATGAAACTCAAATAAATTTACCAAAAACTCAGATAAATTTTTCAGAAACTCTGATAAACTAGAGCAAAACTCAGATAAACTTATCTGAGTTTTAAACAATTTATCTGAGTTTCGAACTATCTGAGTTTAGACCAAATTTATTTGAGTTTGAAACAAATTTGTCCGAGTTTGGACCAAGTTTATCCGAGTTTGAAATAAATTTATCCTAGTTCGAAAGAAATTATCTAAGTTTTGTACAGTCCCATGTGCCTCTAATTGATTTCTCATTCTCAAATAAATTTATTTGAGTTTTGCCCAGTCCCATGTGCAAATTTTATGGATGATTTATCCTTCTTTAAATCAGTTTTTCCCATTTTCTTTATCTTATCTATCATAATCCTTGATTTGTATAGTCAAATAATCTTCACAAAATTGACGAATTTTCTCCTCTTTTTTTTCTCCAAATGAAACTCCTAACGAAATCAGTTTTTCTTTTTGTGTATACTGCACAGAGTGTATTAAGATGAGCACTATAGACTTTTTAACAGTTTAAAACTTGAAAAGGGACATTTGGTTCTACGGAAAAACACGTTAACCGTTTGCAATAAAAACCAAAGTTGAGGGACCTCCGACCAAATGCCCCAAACAAAAAAAGTATGAGGTGGCCATGGCTCCCTTGAAAGTTTTCAAAACCTTCTATTTTTCATCATTATATTCCCTTTAGTTAGTTTTCCACGTTTTATTTTTGTTTTTTATAAAGAATCCACCCCCCAAAATGAAATGAACCCAATGGCCATACTTGTGGTTTGTGTTTTTGCAGTTGTGTTCCCCATATACAATCGGTTTTTGTGGTTGTGAAGAAGAGAGAGGATCACAATCTTGGCCAAATCCAACTGATGTTTGGCGAGGGATGAGTTAGGTAGATTGATCAGGCCCACCACCAAGCCCTAATGATCTCCTATATGGCTTGAAAATGTCTTCACATTGTACTAACAAGATAGGGTGGGTTTCACAAATCACATGGGCTTGTTTTTTTCTTAAACAAAGCCCTAAGAAGCGCGTCCCTTTAGACCCTTTAATAATGAGTGTTTGTGGGGACAACTCCTCAAATTTCGGTTATCTTCACCTGGCTTGCCTTTTGTTTGGCTTTCCACAGGTGAGGAACAGTTCTCCTGATCCTCCTCACCATAGTCTCCATCATCTACATTTTCCTCCTGTCCAATTTTTCATGCATGATGGAATGGGACCCACCCATCACACTATCCCTAAGAATCAATGGAGTGTGTTAAAGATTTGTTAGATTGGAGGATTATGACCATTTGATTGGAAGGACAGATCTAAAGAGTGGATTCGGCTACCGTTGATGCAATGCGATATATTTTTTTTTTATTATGATGAGGAACCCTTCGACCCCTTTACTGTTGATCTTGGTAAAATTCTAGATACAAAACACCACCCACTAACACTGTATTTTTCTATAGCATTGTGTACCCACTATGCAAAAACCATTCCTCATCTTCATCACGGTTCAGTGTTAAAGGAAAATATGGGGACCCACATTGATGGTGCACTCGAGAACAAGGAAATCTTCTTGGGATTTTTTCATTGGAGAGTGTAAAAGAAATGAAACCATAATAATTAATGCCTGTAATTTGACTCTAAATGAGAAATTAGGGTCGGTTGTTTTGGGAACCAATCATCACTTTTGATTTAAATATTTGGGAAGAACATGAATGCATGGTAAGAGAATGATAATTTATATCACACGAAAAATAATTAATGTAAGATAAGAATAAGATAGGAAATTGATCCAGTGTTTCGTGATGCATCACATGTCTTGAGTGTTTTTCTACCAAAAGATCTTGAGTATTTATCCAAGAAGAGATTTTGAGTTGACTATAAGGCCATTAGATGAATCTCTCTGTTATAAATGAAGATATGGCCAAACATTAAAATCTTTGATAAAAATGATAATTACCCATAGTTTAAATGGTGCAAATAACAATACCGGATGGGTGAGTTAATAACATCTTTTTTATTCAATCCAATAGTGAAAATAAGTTTGATAAACATAAGCGCATTCTCATCGAGTTAGATCTGGATTCTTAGGTCGAAACATACAAGGATCCAGATCTAGATGTTTAGGATATTTAGGCTTGGATTCATTTCTAGATCCAAATCTGAATTTTCTCTTGTCAAAAAACTAATTTCCATACCCGCCTTCTTCGAAATCGGAGACTTTGAGCACTAATATGATTGGATATCCATTTGCTACCTTAATCGAAATTTCAAATAAATATATTCTAAAAAGAAATACATGAATATTAATCTCATTAATCTCAATCGAAGGCTACTATATTCCATCAATCAAATACTTACCATTTTAAGAACCATTTTCTAAGTGGGTCTCACAAAATATACCCCAATTTTAGATTTCACACCTTAAAGTACTAGCGTATAGTCGCACGTCAGGTCATCCAATTCTAGCCAAAACAAAAACCTATGATGCATGCCGGGAGTTTCATCATATGTCTCATATAGAGATAATCCGGACCGTTCAAGTTGAATCTCATACCCTGCAGGAACAGATTCTGAGATTTCAATATAATAGGAGTGGGCTCCACCGCCTGGTCGAGAACATAATTGAAAACATGACTAGACATTGCTGGGGGCAGTAATTACGTTTTCATCACTTGTTTAGTTGGACGGTGGGACCCACTCTTATTTAACTAAAATCTTATGATATATCCCTTGAGTGGATGAGATTAATCTTGAATGGTCCGTATTATATCTACGCGGGGCCCACTATGGAGTTCCTTGGCATTCTAGCCCAGTAGCCCGTTTGGAGAAATAGATAGATGGTGACAAAGTCCAGGTAACCTGAGAAAAATCGTCCCACACTGACTGTTCCCTCCCGCTCTCTCACGTTGTGGGGTCATGGTCTCCCGAGTCCTGGTCCGAGTCTCATGTCTCCGTTCAAATGGTCATCTTTTTAATTGTCAAAGGAACGAGTCCTCTGCATTATTTAAAATCAAATGTACAGGCAAATTACACACACCCACGAAGAAAGAACAAGGAAAATGGAGGAGGAATTTGCATTGCTTGTGGATGGTTTGGTCTCTCATTCTTCCATTTCTCAGTGCAGAATTTGCCATGAAGAAGAAAGGGAAGAAGGGCCTTCTAAGAGCTTGGAGACTCCCTGTGCTTGTTCTGGGACTCTCAAGGTGAGAGAGAGAAATGGAAGGGAACTTCTTCTGGGTGTCTTTTATTTTGTCATAGTTTGATGTTTTATGACTGTCTGTGCTCTCTTTCTCATGCCAGTTTGCTCACAGAGAGTGTATACAGAGGTGGTGTGACGAGAAAGGAGATACGACTTGTGAGATCTGTCTTCAGGTTAGTGTTTAAGAGCAGGAAATGGGATTTGGGCTTTGCTCTGATTTGGATCTTGTTGGTGCGTTTCTGATTTTTATGAGATGAAAGTTGGGTGATGCCATTTTTACTTGTACTTTCCTTTTGAATGTGGTTTGATTGTTTTATTGTGGTAAGATTTGGGTTATTTGAATTTGGGTTTTGTATATCTATCGAGATATGATGCAAAGTTTGAATCTTTTTTTATGGGTCTATTTGTTGTCTTTCTTGAAGATAACAGCTGGGTTATTTGAGTGATTTCTGTGGTTTTTTTATGTTGACTGAGTAAGTTTCCCTTTTTTCCTTTTGAGTGTCTGTTTCTTTGCTTGAGTATGGATTGTTTCCATAGAGTAGAGTTTTTGGTTCTTACTTGGATACAAGTCAAGATTCTATAGTATTTTACAGTGATTGTAATTGGACCTTGTTGTTCATGATTGTTTTTTTTTTTTTTTAGTATGATAAGAATTGGGCTTCCCACATGTCTTCTTTATGGTTTTGGATTTTTTTTTTGAAAATTGTAATATAGAGTTATTTAGTTTATATGATGGAAATCCAGTCTCTACTCCACATCTTTATGGATTCTGATTTGGTGGCTGTTTCCTGTGTCTGATTGTTTTGAGTCTGAGATGATGAAAAATGGGTCTGATTTAATGTCTTCCTGTGACTTGGATGTGATGAACATTGGATCTATTTTTTAGTCCTGCCTTCACGGCACTTGATGCTTTAAATAAAAATCAAGTCTTCTTGAACTTATATTGTGTTTCACAGCTTTTCTTGTTCCTTTGATCCCGTTCAGAGATTAGTGTTTCTTGTTCTATTTTTGTTGTAGATCTCAATCCTTTTTAACAGTTTCGTAGATCCATTAACAGAAACGTTACTATTATGCAAAGGATTTTGTAATATGATATTGTTATTTTTTTAATGATGATTTGTATATTTTTTTCACTTTCTGTTAATAACAGCTGATGTATTATCTCCTTCATTGTAGTTGCTTGTGCCCACTCTCATGATGTTAATTGGATTTTACATGCTTTCTTTCATACATGTTTTTACTATATCTGAAAAATGCATTTCCATTGCTAATGCTAAAATGCCATCCTAAAGGAGGGTTTTTTTTTTTCCTTGTAAATGGTATTTGGTCCTTTCTGTTTGTATTTCTCTGTATTTTACTTACTTTGTATTGAGAATTAGGATGACGATTGGAATATTTTAAAATGCAGAAATTTGAACCAGGATACACAATACAAAAGAAGGCTCGATTAGCTGATGTAGCAGTGACAATCAGGTAAATTTCCTTTTCCTTTATAAGCTATCAAAATCAAAATGCTCCACAGATTGGTGGGCTATCAATTCTTATTATTCCACTTTAGCATTTATGTTATGGTAGACTCCTTTAAGAAGTGTCTTCATGTTACATGGTCCAATCAGCTACTTGATCAAAGCCATCCATTGCATATTTTGTGCGGCCTTGGAGTTCGTAGAAATTTGCATCAATTTGCACATGGACTGCTGTCTACAATAGATTTATGCAAGAACACATTGGCTGTTTTCAAGTTTCTATGTTGTGACTGTTGTTAAGTTTTCTATAGTATACTCAATTAAATGAAAACTCATGATTTATGCTTGGTTCTCATTGTGACAGAGAAAGTTTGGAGGTTCCTAGACAAGGCCATGAGCTGCACAATGCTAATTTATTGGCAATTGTTGCAGCAGAGGGTGATGCTCTTGATCCTAATTATGCCGAATGCTCCTCTCCATCAGAGAGAAGTGCTTCTTGCTGTCGATCTGTTGCATTAATTGTAAGCAGTCTTCTAAAACTTACCCCAGTATATGGAGGTTATCATTTTAGAGAATGGTCTGATGCAAGTTGCACTGAAGTGTTCATATTTGGGACCATCAATTTAGATGGTGGTGAACTACATAAAGCAACCACTGGATCAAGATCAAATGGCTATTCCAAAATTAGGTGCACAAATTGCCATTCATCAATTGCAATCAATTTAATAATATAAGAAAATCCATTCAATACTGATTTGTTTAAGTTTATTTGGACTGAGAATAATTAATTAACCGTAATTTTCTTAGATTTTGAATATGGGAGTTTTAATTGACTTATTTTGCTGTATTGGAGCAGTTCTCTATCCTTTTGCTTGTGAGACATCTTGCTTATGTACTTACTGGTGGAACAGACCATTATGCGGTTGCAATTTTCACTGTAAGTTTCAGATGTTTCATCTACCAATGTAAGCTTTTGTTGTTGATGATATGGTACTTGTTTAGATGTGCCTCTCTTCTGTCGTGTTTCTTTTGTTATTGATGATATGTACTTGTTTAGATGTGCCGCTCTTCTCTCTTGTGTTTTCTCTTTCTTTCTGTTTTATTTTTCATTTTTCATTATAAGTCGTGGTAACTGATGACCTCTTGCTAATGGCATCTTGATGGGGTTATCAGCCCACAAATAAAATGATGGTTTATGTATTGAACATCTATGAAAATCGACGATGGTTTATATATTTGACAGCTATGAAAATTTGGTCATATTTGTCTTTGTCAGCTACCCAATTTAAGGCAATCAAAATGTTTGTCGAAATAAAGACCCATGTGCAATATCGTTGCCACACCAGAGTGGAAATCTAGCAATAACTTGTGGGGCTTTTTATTCTTGAAATGAGCTAATAATATTCTTAAAATTAGTAAATGTTAATTTATTTCACTGAACATTATGTTTGCTTTGCAGTTGCTCATTCTAAGGGCTGGTGGAGTTCTTTTGCCATTGTACATTATAATGCGAACGATTGAAGCAATCCGGCATAGGCAGCAGCAGCAACAACAGTTTCATGTAAGTCATATTCAATCGTTGTGAAATTTTTGGCAATGAGTTATCTAAGGATAATAAAAAAGAAAAGAGAAGGCCCATATAGGTATGAAACTAAGCAGTCCACTGTCCAAGTACACTAGAAGTCAAATGTGTAAACCATCTTTACTATGGCCCTGTTTGGATCTCTAGAACTCTGGTTGTGCAGCACACAGTTCATCTGTAAATCTTATTGCTTGGAACTTTATTTACCTGTAATTAGTTACGGCGAAGAACAATATGGTTGTCACTTAAAATTAACTCAGGTTTTTCAAATGCAAGAATCCTGATTTATGCGTAATCTGAGTCACCTGCACTCGTCTATGAAGAGCTAAGCATATCAGAAATAGAGATGATGCTGCTGCTGCTTTTTTTCTACTTTTTCCTTCTCTTTTTATGTAACGTTAAATTGAATCCATTTAATGCATTCATTTTGCAGACTTCTCTTTCATCTCTTGAGGAAGCAGCTGAAGAGGAGGAAGAAGATTTTTTCTGTGATAATGACGATGATTATGATGATGACGACGACGATGATGAGCTTATGCAGCATAATAGTACAGTTCCAATATTCCAAAGATGATCTCTCTGCATTTTCATTTGCTGCAGCACTCTATCCCTTCTCAGTGCTAATGGAAATCTAACTGAAATCTCCTTGCTCCAAGTTATCTGAACACCCCAATTCGCTTCCTTCCCGCCAATCAAAGCATGAGAACCATTTGTCTTTCCTTCTCCACCTCTAGTGGGAAAATCCAACTTGTTGGGTTCCTTTTGCATTCACAGCTAGAAGCCTCCTTTTCATCTACTAATTCACCATTGCCCAGCTTGTGATCTCAGCCATGATGGTTCCATTATCATCAATTTCAAGCACAACTGCTGCATATGATCTCTTGTTTTCATAGTATGAATGCGCCATGGAGTCACAATGGGGGCTGAAGCAGGAGGGGGAAGTGAGCTGCGTATAACACCGATTTTGCTGCTGCTGGATTATCTTGCATTGTAGTTTCTAAATTTGCAACTGTTATATCTGAATGTGCGGCTGCAAAAGCTTATGAAGTTTTCTAGTCATCTAATGCCCCCTTTATGTCAAAATGTTTGAAATCAAGTGGCTTAATGTAAATAAACGCTTCTAGATATTCATTGTTTTGTATCTTTAAAGAATTATGAGGGCGAGAAGAGTTGATCAATCTCTTCAAGTTCAGAGTTTTTGATCCTTTTACCATTTAAATTACTTCTTTCAGAATGTTCATGGGCTGGGCTTGCCCAAGCCCAACTTGAGCGCAACGCACATTGAGCTAGAATTGTGCATGTCACGCCCCGAAACCGGACTTTTGCAGCCATCCATTCTCGGGGAGCGTGAGATTGGATTAAGTAATAGTTACATTTCTCTCCAGGAACTGCATGTGTGAGGATGTCAAAATTCCATCACAACATAAATATTTTCGCGGAAGCTTGCATATGACGTTGCGACCCGGAGCCCGTGGCCATCGGATTCCACATCGCACTTGACAGTGATCATAAAGCTTTCAGATATGGCCATAATCAGACTAGAACAAACCATAATAACAAGAGACAGAGCTGACAATAACTGGATAGTACATTTCCCATATATTTACGTTTTAAGTTATAAAAGTGCATTAATTACAATCCCAAGGAAAATGCTAATAAAAGCCCAACAAAATAAGAAGCTATAAACAATTGCTACCCCAAATGTGACATAGCTCCGACGTCAAGCTCGACTTCTACATGACATCGTCGACACTACAAACCTGTAAAACCCATGGCTCCACAGCCCATAACGCACACTCTAGCTTGGGACGAAGAAGGACATGCTACCTAGAGCACCAAATGTAGTATACCAGACACGACGATCTGACAGGTAGCTAAATTAGGTAATAAGCATGCTAGCTTTTATATATATATATATATCTAGGGCAAGCTCTCCTAAACTTAAGCTTAGGATAAGATTCCGTAAGCTAACGCTTCTGAGGCCCATCCTTGGTCCATCCAAATGGACCAAACACCCCCCCCCCCCCCCCCCCCCCCCCCCCCCCCCCCCCCCACTAAATTACACATGCCCACATATCCAAATTTACTAGACTGTTGGATTAACTGTGTACCGATCTGAATGGACCGTTGACCATTAAACTTTTGGTGTTCAGATGGAGATGATAGAAACCACGATTGGGGCTGATTTTTTGTAGGAAGGAGGGTCCCAGGGAGTCCTTGAAATCCCCCCCACCCCATCCCCATGTGGGTCCCTAGGTGGGCCCCATCACACAATTGAGCTTACTTCAGCTTACCTTATCCTAAGCTTCAGCTTAGGAGAGCTGGCCCCATATATATATATATATATATTATAGATTAACATTTGATAAATAATGGCATTTGATGAAAAGTTGCATGTATCTAAAACAAGTGTAAACAGGAATTCATGATAAATCCTAATATTTAACACAATTTAAGGTTGCGAGTAACCATGGCGTGCATATAAAACATGATGTGTATATCAAAACATAACATGGCATCAAACTAAAAGTTGCAAGTAAAAGCAAGTGTAAAATGGGATAACATGATGTCTGCTTAAAAACATGACATTACATAAATCGGGTAATAAAATGTACGAAAAAGCATAATTAGACTGGTAGGAAGGTAAACTGGCAAATTGGCAACCACACGAAGCTATATTCTCCATCACCAAAGTAACAAGAACACACTAAAATATATATTCTCCATCACACGAGGTGGTAGGAGCTAACTAGATATACATATAATAAGCCAGCATAGTTGGCCATCACCCTAGGCATCGGCTGCAGAACCGAGTAATAAAATCACACTAGGTAGAACCCAACCTACAACTAACTAACATGAATTAGGACCGTAAGCCGGTAGATCAGGCAAACGAAGTGGCCCAAGCTAAGTGGTGCCGACTCGAGAATCCATGGAGAACTAACACATAATATAACGGGGAACTACTCAACAAGCTAAATCAAGTACACACACGGGCATAATGAGTACTCCTCACGAGGTACACACAAGAGCTCACTGAAACACACCAAAAAGAAAAAAACTGATTGTTTTTAGTAAAACAAGTAAAACTAGATGATGAAAAACAAAACGGGTAAAACTAGCAGGCCAAGAGTCGAACGGGCATGATGATGAAGTGTAAAACGAATAAAACCAAACAATAAAACTAAAACGGATGCATTCAAGTGAGTCCAAGTTTAATGATCAATTTCCAAATACATGTCCCATTGACATGTTGAGACCGCACAATTTGGCACAATGTGCGTGTAGATCCCGAATGTCAGATTTTTGCATTATTTGGTGCTCCCGAAGCTCGGCGACATTCCATACATCTAGTGCACATTATCAAACTAACGAAGTCTTAACATGTCCTCAGGTTGGATTCCCACATCGGTGATTCTTTTCTTCCATCTAAACATCAATGGGTGGGATTAGAGGTCGAAGAAAAACCCACCTTCAATAATTAAGAATTAGTCCCAAAGGTGTCAGGGGGGTCTGGGCCAGCCAGTAGGCTCGCTCGAACCAAGAAAAGTTGGCTCGAGCGAGCCCTCTACTACTTGTGCATGGCCAGCCGGCTACCCAGCTCGCTCGAGCGAGCATGGGTTATGGCCCTACTCGGTCAGCTCGAGTTCTGGGTCCCAAAAGAGCCTCTTTCAGGTTCTTCTTGCCCATTCTTCCATACCACTTTCAAGAGCCATTTCCTACATAAATTTGAGGGCCTCCATTGCACCCCAAAACACCAATTATCCACGAAAGATCCAACACCCATTTCCATACTCCATCACGTTAGTAATTAACAAATCAAATCTACCAAATTTCAACCCATTATCCATTAAAGAGATGTGATTATGCATAAAGTAAAAACTTAAGAAAACTAAGAGAGGAAGCACATGAATGAGAGAAAGTCCAACCTATAAGGATTGTAAAAGTTATTTGCCAAATCCATCATGAATCCCAAAAAGAGATCAAACATGAAATCAATAAAAAGCATAGAGATAGAGATGGAAAGACCCAAAACTATTGGTATGCTCAAAATAAACCGATTCATCCACTTGCCTTGGTCTCCAAGAGCACTCAAACACTTCTCTACGAACCTCCAAGAGCTGGAACCCTCAAGCTACGAAAACATTCATTGTAGAATACACAAAATAGAGAGAACAAGAAGAAAAGGAGATGTGGGTCGCATGTAGGATGAAGAGACTCCCTAGAGGATGCCAATGGCTAGGCTAGAAGATGAGAAGGGCCTCTTACTTGTAGGATCAAGAGACTCCCTAGAGGATGCCAATGCCTAAGCTAGAAATGAGAAGGGCCTCTTACATGTAGGAGCTCTAATTAAGGAGGATTTGCTCAAAGAAAGGGTTGTTCCAGCTAGTTTGGCCTCCAAGAGATGTCTTTGGGAAGCTCAGAAGGTGAGGAAGGAGATAATGTATTCCATTCTTCCCTTTGGCAATGTTTAATGTGGATTTGGAGAGAAGAGAGAGAGAGAAGGAGATGAAAAAGTGGAATTAAAGTATGGTGAGGTGAAGCATCAAATTAAGAGAAAATAAAATATAAGGTGTTATGATGGTGTTTTATTTTTAGTTGTTTGGTATGGAATCTTTTTTACTTTTTGTATAGAAAAGTGGAGTTTTTTTGTCTTTTAGTTGAAAAAGAAATTATTTTTTTGAATTTTTTTGAAAAATTCGGAAGGAGTTTTGAAATTGTATACTTTTGATATTGTCCCTTGTCATTTCTTGTATGGATTTACTTTACTTTACTTTCAATAATTAATTGCCAAACATGCCCTAAACTGTTGAAGCTCCTCAAATTTTCTGCTGGAAATGGATAAGAAAGGAGATGCTAGTTTTATATAACGGGAGGGTGTGGGGCCTAGCATGACTAAACTTAAATGGAATTTAAACTTAGGTTTCTATGCGTCAAAACACGATCGACGAAGAAGAGAGTTTTGATCATCATTAATTGTAATTTTCGAAATGTATAAGTTTCGCATAGTTTGGGGATATCGAAATTTGAGCTCAAATTTTAGTGTGAAAATACTATTTTGCCCCCATAGCGCTGAAAAACTAGTTTTTGGGGCTTGAATGGGCACGAAGTGAACACGAAAGTTGTAGAGAATAATGAGATCAGTCAAATGAAGTCAAAACGGGAATTTTTTGAAAGTTACGAATAGCTCCCCATACTTACAACGAATTACATTGAAGGCCTTACAAATATCAAGTTAGGTTCAATGGCTCTCAAAACTCCCTGAAGCAATGGGAAAAGCTATCATAACCCGCAAACTAACTCAATTGAACTCAAATCCCGCTTAGAGAGCTAACATACAACTTGACAAGTACTAATCACGAGAATTAGGAGGGGTCGGGGTCTTACAATGTTGTTTTGCAATCCCATGGGGTACAACCAGCACTATTTCAAGGCCCTGATATATAGGCTTATATGGTCCAATGTAGTTTTGCTGTTGAGCTCTTTTATTTTGTAAAAGAGCTAGGCCCTGGCCTTTTAATTGCTACTCACTCTTATATGCTGTACAATTTGTGGGGCCCTAAATACATGTCTATCAATGAGACAAGGGCAGATAGAAAGGTTTCCTTACAATAAGGGGGAGCCAAAAAAAAAAAGTAGCCCCAACAAATTATCCTAGCCTTTGATTTCACAGCCTTAAGTTTAATGGGTTGATTATGGGTTGATTATAACCAATTATAAGCACAGGTGTTGATTATCATTTTAATCAATTTGGGTTTAATGAAATAGATTTTGTATTGATAAAAATTGATTTACATATGGTTATTCTCTCCCACTAAATGTAATTATTAAAGGTACAAGCTTTAGAGAAAAATAAGTCCAAGATTTTGAATTTATGCATAAAAATGAAAAGATTGGGGTCTCTTTACAAATACTAAAACCATATGGGCCTATTTACAAATCCTAAATACTTAAGCGGGTATATGCAAAAAAAAAAAAAAAAAAAACTCTATTTTTTATGAGTTAGATATCCTTGAGGCCTTTAACCCTAGAAGACTAATCTCCTGGGTGTGGCACCCTCTAAGCCTACACCAACGCACCCATTTTGACTCATTTCTACTTTTTATCTTTTTATCTATTAAAGACTTATGTCTAAAATCTTTCATTTTGAACTTAAATCCAGATTCTTCTTTTAGGCAAGATTCAGAGGTCACCATAATCTCTGTAATCAGAACGCTTCTTGAAATCAAGTCTGATCAACATCTCCAAAAGTGGTGATTAATTAGTATAATTAATATGTGTAAACCTTTGTTAATCACATTTTTAATTATATACTCCTTTACTCAAAAAAAAATCAAAACTCAACTTTACAGTGGAGCTAAATTATGTACCATTCCAAGATGGCCCATATATTTATTTATGTACCCACACTTAAAATGTTCGTGTGGTTAGGAAGTCAAGTTTTAACTTGGAGGTCCTGCCTTTGAATCCCTTTAAGGCCCTATCCGATACATATGGCTAGTGGGTGGTTCTATGTACCCGTGGGTTTACCAATGATCAACCGAAGGGGGGTCGGCGGGTTCCCATGTTCTCACATTAGAGATCTGGACTTTTTTGCATAGAGACTTGCAGAGAGAGAAAAAAGAGTTTATGAAATTTAATATCTTTTTCCCTTTTCTTTTTTCAGGTTTCAATGTAGTATAAACTATGAAGTGCCATTTAAGTATTTTCTACTATCTCAAAATTAGTGATTTTTTTTAATTTCTGATGTAACACTAAATATTGTTTCATGCATTTTTCAGGAAAGAAAAAAGAAAAAGAAGAAGAATCTGCTTTTCCAATTCAGATTCTTTGAAAAGATACAAACCAAGTAAGGAACCACATGAACCCACAAATTGAACTCTATGACAACCAAATCCTTCCACTCAAAATCTTTTTGGTACAAAGGATTTCATTAAACAAAAGTGAAAAAACAAAAAAACAAGCAGCAGCACAAGAAAACAAAAGAGAAAGACTTAACCCTCATGCCACTCGCTTAAAATGCTTTTCTGCGAATTATGGACAAATGAGGCCAAAATGATATATTTTTTTCTCACAAAAAGACATTGTACTAAATAATAAAAAATTCTGTGGAATTGTGGACAAATGAGGCCAAAATGATATATATATATATATATTTTTTACATTGTACCAAATAATAAAAAAAAAAAACTGAAAAGTTTTTCCTTTTTTTTTTCTTTCAGAAAACACATTACAGAAATGTTTTGTCGAGAGCAATGCATTAAACCATAGGTTTCATGAAGACATACATTGAGGTCGTTTTGATTTTTATTGATACATTCTCTTCAATCATTCCTTGAATTTTTGGCAATTGATGAGTGGATTTTTTTATTATTAAATAAAGCAAGAACATGAAAAAGTTTCAAAAGTGAAATATGTGAATTAACCACATGAATGTGATTTTGTGCCACATGAACAGTGGAATTATTTGCCCAACCCTGCAGCCTTTTGCCCCCACATGCTTGTTTTTTTATGAAGAAATTAGAGATAAACAAGCTATCTCTATTGAGGGGTGGTCATAGGAATTTCTGATGGGCATTTTGAAACTCCCTTTTTAATTAGTGGATTCCAAAAACCCAACCTTATAAAATCTCACTTTTGGTCTTTCAGGACCAGTTAAGAAAGATGTTACTCTAACAGGAAATTGTTTGGGTCTATTAAGAATTATTAAAAAGGTGTTATAAAATCTTTAGTCCAACTAATATCATCCATTCATCTGGTGGGACATGGGAGCTGTGGGAGCTTTGGTGGAATGTGGAGACTAAGTTAAACTCAATTCAATCAACGTAACAAAGTTGGGCAGGGACGAGTTTTGCCAGACATTTAGTCAGGCTTGCCCATTTTACTGCTGGATGAGCATCAAACTCGGACAGTAAAGTCCTTCTTAAATTTTTAACTATAGTAAATAAGGTTTTGTTAAGGTCAATGTCTGCCCTCGTTCCTAAGCGGTTATAATTGTAGTCGAGCCCTCGTCCTCACCATAAAACCATTGTTATGCCGTTTCCCATCACCAATTAATTTTGGAATAAGTAGTAGCTCAATGGGGCGTAAGATCTTACAGATTTCAATCAGTTGAACCAAATAAGTCCAACATACTTTGTGTTTTTAAGCCAGTGGGCTAGCTGGACCTGCATCTGTATAAATTGACGATGAATAAATGGGCGATGCTTGGACTAAGGTATGCCAAAAGGCCTGGAGAGACAAGTCAGGTCAGACCAATATATCTAATGCCAATTACGGATTTCATCATTTAAATAAAAGGCAGTCACACTAAGTTTGACTCGGACCCGTGGGCTAGATCCAAGCATAAATATTTGGTCTAACATTTAAATGGGGTTGGACATGGGATAGCTCCAACTAAACAAGGCTACCCAGGGGCGTTTACTTGATCTCTCTCAGTGAATGCATCCTGAGAACTCATTGCGAGTTGCAACCAGGTTACATGCAAATCAAATTTCCTAGAATTGTCTACCTGTAATTGGTTGTGAAATAGAACAAAACCCTAAATTATTTAAGGTTAGCTTATCTAAATGAAGTGCACAGGAGGTGTCCTTATTTTTAAGATTTTGTTAGTAAGTACTATGGTTAACGTACATTTACAAAAATAGTCAAACATGAAAGAAATCATACCGCCTACAGATGACAATAGTTCTCCTGCATTCCTACCTCTCCCCATAAGAAATTTAAATCATTACTATTAAGGAAACTCAATTCATTTTTTTCATACAAAATAATTGTTGCACAAGATGGGGTGCACCCCTGCACGGAAAATGAGAATGATTTTCCTCTACCGTTGAAAATGAGAGTGATTTTCCTCCACCGTGGAATGCTTTCGCCACATAACTGTGTATCCTTGAAGTCATAAAAGTTCAATTCAAATGACCATACACAAACTGCAAATCGGTGCCAACTTGAAAAAAAGATGAATACTAGGGAAGAGGAGTTTATAAACAATGATTAGCATGCACTTGTATTTCAAAAGGAAATTAATAAAGATATAATTGTTTACTTTCTAATCTGAACTAATGTGTAGGACTACTTCCTTTCTGACTGTAGGCACAAATGATAATAAGATCAGCCACACAAGTTGTGTGGCAAACTGTTTCTCTAACAGATGATTTCTAAACACAAATTTGAAAAATGGGTGCTTATAGAGCACCCACGCTTACCTCTTTTTTGACTGAGAATTGCAACCAAACATGTGCACAAGAAACTCTCTAAAGTTCATCCTGCAAATGTAAACACAAATTGAAATAATTAATAGAAAACTTAAGAATGGTACTTAATGAAAGTTGGATTGATCAAAATGCATCCTGTAATTGTAACAAAATGATACTTCTTAAGAATATGAAGAGTAAGACAAGAATGAAGCATACATGCACATCATCATCGACTTTATCTTTACCAACATCCTCATCATCATCGACTTTATCTTTACCAACATCCTCACCATCATCATCCACATTATCTTCTTTCTGTTCCTGCTGTAAATATAACAGCCATGGCAATCAATCAATCATACAACTAAGTCATGAAAAAAAAAAGAGAGAGAAAAAGAAGAAGAATATATACGGTTTTTTTTTTCCTGTGCATCCACTTTGCACGGTACTGTGAGAGGTGGATTCTGCTGAGGACCGCATGGGGCCCCACAGATCATGGTACGGGGAGATTGAACCAGATATCAAGTTCTAATGCAATCCAATGCCCCTAACTCCTTGATCCTTGGCCCAAAAGTTTAACGGCTTAGTAATAGAAAAAAAGGATCCTCGATCCAACGGTCCAATCCCAATGGATCAGTGCAAAACCAACATTTTTAAGAGGAAGGAGGGGATGGAGAGATGTTGTTTGGATGGTCCATTCGGATTAGTGCATAATAGGTGAGCCCCACATGCTCCCTCGACAGTAAGAGGGTGCGAGGTGGATGTGCAGGAATATTTTTCATATACATTTGTGTATCAATCTTTGATGTTTGTACAAGAGGAACTTACTTCTGAATCATCTTCATCTTTGTCTACCTGGGATATAATGACAACAAAGTTACAAACAAGAGCAGTTGAGAGTTTTAAGAAGAGAACATAAACACTCATATAAATAGGACTAAACACTCATATAAATAGGACTAGGAAATCCCTTGCTGTACAATAGTTAGCAGTAGCAGTCTATCAGAATTCAATTTAGGTCGGGATATATATAGCTCCCTTCACCTGAGCACCCATGAGAACCACGTGGTGGGGCCCACCGATCAAGGGGATGGTGGGGGGATCGGTTGTTCTTGATGGGCCCCACCTCTGTGAAATCTTAGGCCCGTTAAATCATTCTAACCCCTTGATCCGTCCCCTCAATTTTAACAGTTTTAAAAGGCACAATTTTTTGACAAGTTCAATCCAAACCGGTGTAAAACTTGAGAGATTGGTGACATTCAGGAGGAGAAGGGTGACAGGCTTGGATGGATCATGGTGGGTTCCACCTAGCCAAAAACGGCCGTGCTTATTTAAGGGTGCTCAGATGATGGATTTCCACACAAGGGACTCAAAATACATTTACCCACAAACACTATACATGCCTCTAACCAGCTTACTAACAGCCCCGACCAGACGGTCAGGATATAATTTGGGGCAGAAAACATCCCACCTATCCACCTAACTTCTTAGCACTAATAGATGGGCCCTAAGCAAACCATACCAAGCTTAATACCATGTTTCATCACTCATCAACTTGGTTAAATCCTACACCATACCTCTTCTTTCTTATTTTCCTTCTTATTTTCTGACTTATTAAATGCTTCTTTCTCAGCCTGCAGATTCCAAGATTTCGAGATAAACTATCAGTTCAAGGTGTACACAAATATTAAATGTCAAATGAATGGCAAACCACTTACAGCCTTGTGTTTCCCCCATGTTTCTTCAGCCAGCTTCTTTGCATATTCCGGATCATCACAAACTAAAATATTATCGAACAGAGTTCCTGATTTCACCTGGCATGGATGTATTGATGGAATCAGTTATCGAGGAAAACATGAAATTTTGAAATAAGCAGACCAACAAAATTTACCTGCCACAACTCAATAGCAACATATTTCAAATTGGGACAGACATAAATATCTGGATCATCCTTGAAATCTGGAGTTTCATGACAGGTCAGACTGAAATAGTACCAGATAAAATCCGAAAACTAAAAATGGAATAAATTAAAACATAAATTTAGAATCATCTACCACCTGGATTATCAATAATTGGAGCCTCCCATTTTCCCTTAAAATTTGGATTCTTAATTCTCTGCCAACAAATGAAGAATGATTATCACAAAGCTACAATTAAGATTTATATGTTAGTATTCACTACCAAAATAGTAACTCATAACACTACCATTAAAAAATTAAAAAAAAGTACAAATAAAACCTTAGGCTCCCATGGTCCTTTGTAATCAGGATTAGGAATGGTTGGCGTGGTCCATTCACCGTCTTCTTCATCGTCCCAGTCCTCTGGCTGTGCACCATACACATTCCAGTGACATAGTTCAAGATTGATGCAATTAAGTGTGAAGCAACCAGATACATTTACTTCTAGCAATCCAAAAAGCATATTATTGGACATGAAAATTGCAACTGAGCTACCTTTTTGGCTTCATTGTCTGGTATCTCCATGGGAATGTCATCATAACCCTTAAATGCAGAAAGAATGTGTCAGACCTTAATGACAAATGCTTATTGGAAGTCTACATGAGAACACATTAAAATCATGCAAACAAGACTTTCAAGATTCTACCAAGAAGGATTACATAGAAACACTGGTCAGTAGTTACAAATTTTAATGAAGAGGATATTGCTTACAAAAGAATAGTCATGACAACCTGATCAGTGGGATCCAAGCACTAAGCAAGCTAGTAAAAAAAGAAAGTATTCAATGCAATAAGAAGGAAAAAAGATACTGGGAGCCAGTGCCATACATAAAACCACAAGGAACTTGATTTGATATTACATGTGACTTAGAAACATGTTTTTTTTTTTTTTATTACCTGGTCGGAATTTGAAACAAGCAAGAGGACATTTTAAGAATGTATAGAAAATTTTTGGTCAAAGCATCCCTATACCTTAAACGGAATTTGTTTAGAACCTTTCCAAAGAGAGTCAAAGAATAAACAAAAACATTGGTTACAGTCCCCTGACAGTTATGCTGAATTAGCAGAAAACAAACTTGGCATGTGCCCTTTAATCCAGGAAGGTTATGTATCCCCTGACAGTTAATGCTGAATTAGCAGAAAACAAACTTGGCATGCGCCATTTAATCCAGGAAGTTTATGTTATGTACATATAAGAAAAAAGTGATAACAGAACTAGGCAAAAGAAACTCTGATCATCCTTGATCATAACTTTGTGAAAGTTAAAAAGGTGAAGTTTTATGTAATATGGAAAAGCACACCTCTGGCTTTTTATCTTCAGGATCAGGAATATACTCCTTGTCATCCCAATCTTCAGGCTGCAGATTAGCACATGAGCAATCATTAAATAAAAATCCATTGAAAAATTGAAAAAGAAAGTAAAACTTCCTACTGGAAACATTACCTTTTTTGCATTAGGATCAGTGATTTTCTTTGGTGGGAGAATGTCCCAATCAGTGTATAAACTCCCTGACTTTTTCTCATTGTTGTCAATAAGAATGCTGTATGTAGCATCTGGGCGGACGATCAAAGTGTAAACATGAGTCAGCTGATCAGTCTCACAAGGAACATTTTTCTTGATCAAATGGTTCTGTCCATTGCGAGAGAAAATGGCATGGACTTTTCTGGTGGTGTACCCACATATATCTGGTCCAAACATGATGCTGCAGTTCCCAATATAGATGTTTTTCAGGTAAAATCACCCAATTAGAGAAAAACAAATAACTCAGATACCAGGATCACATGTGTTAATTAATTACCTATAAGGAGTCTCACCACCAAACTTTTTCTGGTCAACTTCACCACTGAGCAACTTCATGTAGCCACCACCACAATCAATCTTCTGTTCATGCTTAACTGAGAACTGAAACACCAAGGTCTTGTCCTTGTTACTGAATTCAGGGAACTCAGCTGAGATAGCATAGAACCTGTAGTCTTCACTGGTTTGAATACCTGTAGTTAATTGAAAGACTAAAGTCATCACAAAGAAACCAAAATAAATGGAATAAGGAATTAGCGATGATATATGACAATGCTTACAATCACAAAGCAATTGACTACATGTAGAAAGATCCCTCTTTAACATATTTATTATAGAAATGATGTTTGTGTACATTCAGAAAAACAAGAAATATAGTGTGCAAGAAAATCTAATAGTTACTGATTAGTAGCAAAACCTTCAATAACATCATTAAAATTAGAAAATGCTTGCATCTGGGAGGAGAGAGAGAGAGAGAACCTTTGTCGTTAGGATCGCCATTCCATTTGCCAGAAGTGTGGTTCCATTCACCAGCCATCTTCTCATAATTCTTCCAATCAGACTTGACCCATCTATTTTCCCACCCATCTTCAATTTCCACCATGAACAGGAGTATTAATGAATATCACAAAGGAAGAAGCAAAAACATTCAATTAAATCACCAAAAATGAATGTATATTGGCTACAAGTTTACAACTTAAGAAGTGATCAAACCATAAAAAGTGATTTTTTCCTGACAACAACAGAAATTTCTTTCTTCCTAAAATCAGAAAAATGAGAGATTCATTGTTTCATTGAAAGTGAGAAGGATCCTGATAAACGAATGGTTACATGTACAAAAATCATGAAGTTAGAAGCACGGTTATAAGTAGCTGGGAGGTAGGGGGGGGTTTACCATCTGCTAATTACAATGTTGGAGATGAAAGATTTGGTGCGTTTAACATTTGAGCTAAGGGGTTGTTTGCCTTTTATCAGTTTATGTATGGGATACGAAAATGAGTTTTACATATGTAACTTTTACATATGCAAAATGTTACAAATGAGGACGTCACCAATATGAAATACATTATTATCAAAATCATCATTTTCACATGAGCAAATGAGTATATCCAACCGTTTTGGAAGTACTTGGTTTTTTTTTATTATATTTTTTCACAGATTTCTCGAGATTCATAGAAGAATTAAGATAGAAAACTAAATATCCTAATATTTACCATTAATATAAGAATATTGAACTGTTTGGATAATGATTGGGCACCCCAGAAGTGCTTAAAATTAGATCTATAGCTTAGTAGATTACTGAAAACCTATAAAGATGTAATCAGCTTCAAGATCTTGAGATTTATAAATTCAATAAATAGATTAAACTGTTTGGATTACAATTATGGCACCACGGGAGTAAAAAAACTAAAGGTGGGTGATGGGACCCACAACAATGCAAAATAAACGCCATTTCTCAAAAACCGGACTATCTAATCGAATGTTGATCCCACCATGAGTGGATCATATCCCCAAATCAGATCAGTCAATCCTCACCTTTCAATTAGAAGCCATCTTTAATGAAAAGAAAATAAAGATTTCTTCAATGTGAGGTTTTTCAGCCCACAATAGATATGCAAATCGTGGTGTTGTAAATCAGTCTCCAGCGTTTGACAATGGTGGGGCTTACAGTTTACGTAGTAGTGATAATCTTGGACCGTTCATCTTAAATCTCATCCACTAATAGTGAGATTTCCTTATACTTCACTTCATTAGGAGTTCATTCCACCGTCGGATTGTCCACAAGACTGATAAAATGATTAGCACAATTAATCCAAATATCAAATCATATGCACAATCTAATAGTGAAAAGTAACTCCTTTTAAAGTAAAATTTGAGGATATATCGGGATTCAAGATGAACGGTCCAGATTATCATCACATGGGGCCCCATGGTGAAGTTCAATGGATCCAAGCTCTTTACACATTATAGTAAATCAAAAGGGAAGAGAGAAAGAGAGAGATTGGATGGAGATATTATGGTGGTGTAACATCAATAAAGCAACAGATCTCTTTGGGAAGTACTCTATAAATCATTCATGGATGCAAATGCAACTAAAAAAAAAAGCACAAAATAGGAAGATGGAGCGTACCATCGAAATGTTCTTGGAAGAAAACCTCAGCGGATGCAACTGATAGAAGAAAGAAGAGGAGAAGAGGCGTTTTTCTCCAAATCACCATCGCTGCTAGAGAATTGAGAGAGTTGGAAGCATTCAGAGTGAAGAAAGAGAGTAGCATTTATCCAATTACTCTCGGTACATATAGATGAGTCAAAGGAAACTGATCCATTTACGGATGATGATGAGTTTAAAGGGAGTTAGTTCACATTTGTGGGAGCCACATTTGGTAAATTCAATTGAGATTATTGGAGACGACTTTGGATTGATTGTATTGAACATCAACACTCGAATTTATAGGTTTCAAAAAAAAAAAAATTCTTTTATAACACAGGTTCTATTTTTTTGGGCCAGAATAATTGGTAAAATCCCCTTCTAACCTCAGTGTAGTAGTGCAGTTTCGAACCTACAATTTTCTGGTGCAAACCGTAATCCTAATCCAACTGAGTTACCCCTCGGAGTTATATAGATTTCAAATCTACTCTTTAGTAGCCATTCATCAAACGAACATCATATATTCATATTGTCCGGATAAAGAAGAATAGATGCATTGGATAAACTCACATCGAATGTAAAAAATCTGTCATAATCCAATCTGCAAAATCCTAATGATGTATAACTATTGGAGAATGTATATGCTTATTCTAACTAGTTGAGCAAAGGTTGTTAGAGATAACACCAATTTAGAAAAATTTTGAAAACGCGGTGAATTTGGGTTGATCAGATGAGTATGCATTTTTAAATTGAAGGCTTTCATGTTCTTTGCATGTACTCATGAGTCTTGCATCTCCTCTTCAATGGCTGTTATCAAAATCACTGGGCGTGTGATCTTCGGGCCACGCGTGACTTTGCCAGCGGGAAATGCATGTTGCTCATAACTTCGCAATTCTACTGTTGCTTGTCTGGAACCTCTCAGGGTCTCACTGGGAGAAATCATGAGCTGAAAGAGTGAAACTCGCAGTGGGATCCACTCCAATGAAAATCCTAGTCGTCCTCACCGATTATATTATGTTCTTAAATTGCACTCCAATAGGAGTTGACAGTGAATAATATGATTAACATGATCATTATCATATTTATAAATCACATAATAGTCATGCGGTTAATTTTATGGAGGGCCGAATACCTATTTCAGATTTTCAGTAATATTAGTTGACATCCGAGGGCATTCATTTTGAGTGGTTTTTCAATATAAGATGGACCCCACTATGGGTTCCACTCCTTCAACTCAGGATTTCTCTAATTAAGAGCCTCATATGATTAGATTCGTTTGGTTATTGGGTTGGGCCTTCATATCATATGGGCCATTCTTTGGCGATATTTTCTTATAACTTGGTGAGGTGTGATTTCTGGCCTCTAAAGGTAGACGGCTAAAAAAAAAAGTGGCAATAGTTTCTTCAATGTTCCATTCTGGCCTTGTCCATCACTTCTGAACATTTTTTTTTTATTATTATTAAAACGAGCAACAAGATCTTTCATTAAGTTCAAAAAAGTTTATATATATGGGATTTATTCAGATCTTTCATTAAGTTCAAAAAAGTTTATATATATGGAATTTATTCAGGTGAAAACTTTTCTCACCACACTTGTGAGAAGTCTAATTCTGACCATCAATTTTCTAAAATCATTCAACGGTTGCAACAAATGACTTATAAGAGATGAAAAAGGGATTGCCCGCCCAACTTTTGGTTTCCCTCCAAATTAATGCCTCTCCTCTCTTTCTCTCTCTCTCTCTCTCTCTAACCCAAACATCTCAGAAACCTCACGATCTCTCTTTTGTTTCGCAGATTCACGCAGACTTCTTTACTTCCATATCAAATCACGATCCAGATCTATCGCTTCCTCTCCAATGCCTAATCTTGATCCAGATCTTGATATTAGATGTGTTGATTAGGTTGGGGTTTTGATTTCAGACGATAACTCTGGCTGTCCCTCTCTTTTGCTTCCTTTGAATGATTTATTCTTGGCAGGAGGAGGGTTTTTTTATTTTTTTTATGAGCTGTTGGTGATTTGCGTCTTTGTTTTTTGGTTGGATTAATAGAGTATTTGATTGTTCCCACGCGGTAACTCTCTCTCTTGCTTCCTTTGAATGATTTACTTTAGGAAGTAGGGAGTTTTTTTTTTTTTTAACCGATAGTGATCTCCTTATTTGTTTTTGGAGGCCCACCCTTGGTCCATTCAAATGGACCAAACACACGACCCCCCCTAAATTGTATATGTCCACTAACTTTTGACTACTTTTGACTAAATCTGAATTTATTGGACCATTTAATCGACTATGTACTGATCCGAATGGACTGTTGACCATTTACTTTTTTTTTATAACGGATGGTGTCCCAACCCTTTGGACTGGACTAATTTCTACGGGCCTAAGAGCAGCTGGATGAATCCCCAGTTTCGAACCCTTAGCCTCTGAGAACAAACTTTGGTCCTAGGCCAACCAAGTTACCATTGGGGTTATATAGTTCACTTTACACTTTATCAAGTAAGGCAACATAATAAAATAAGTTGGGGTATAGCCTCAAAATTTAATGATCCCTTAACCATAGGTTTTTATTCAATCCAACAAGGGTAAGGTTAGATGAAAAGTCTCAATGGCCGACCTTTTACAACATCTAGTGCTTGTGGGGGAGAGATTCCTCCTCTTCCTCCTTTTATTCTTCTCAGTTTTTTACCAAGTGGCGGGAATGGACGAAACCAATGAAAAGTCGCTTTACTTTTTGTCAGTTAGCCTGGTTGGTAACTTTACCTATAGAGTGGAGTGAGGTGAAGCCTCAGATCAAGAAAGAATAAAACATAACGGGTTCAAACCATAATATAATATAACGGGTTCAAACCATAATATAATGGCCTTTTATCTTTAGCGGCTTGATAAGTAGGGTTATAAATGGGTATCCGATTCTCCGATAACCTGAAAGTTTCAACCCGCAAAAAACCAGGTCTAGAACTTATTTTAGGTTCCGATTCATAAATGGGTCCGGGTCTAGGTCTGAAATCCAATTTATGTTCCAATTGATAAAACGGGTTCGGTTCTGGGTCCATATAGGTTCCGACCCGTGGACCCAGGACCCGGCATATGAGCCTTTGATGTTGCAAATTATACCTCAAAATCAACTTTTTTCTTGATATTTTTATGTATAATATTGGAGATAGTAAACTTGATGCACTGTTATAAGTTGAATGATATGCTTATTCTAAGAAAAATGAAGAATAACGAGAAATTAAAATTGATTTTGGAACTAGATTCCAATCCTCTAAGTGGACTCGGTTCCAGAACCGGATCCAAAATTTTCTATCGGAACCGGGTCTGAAAACAACAAAACAAGTTCCAAATCAAAACTGGAACCGTTATTTAGAAATGGGTCCGAGTCCACTATGGTTCCGATCCGGAACCGTCCCATTTGCAACCCTATTGATAAGGGATTCTTTTGAGTTTTTTGTGTTAAATTTGATGGTTTTTTCGTCATTTAGTGGTTTAAGAATGTTTATTTTTTACTTTTTTTTTCTTAAAAAAAGAGAGAATTTTAAAATTTTATGCTTTTGATATGGCCCTAGTCTTTTCATGTCTCTTAACTAGAGATTTTACCTTACTTCACTTTAATAGTAAAGTTACTAATTAGTCAGGCTTTCGTTTTATTTTTAAACACAATAACCATTGGTTCAGCCCAGATGATATCCAACAAACAAAATGGGCTGAGCTCACATTAACATGCACATATGAGTGCACTGGGGCTTCCATTAAGATTTGTACATGGGCCAATCATATCAATGGCTCGAAGCAGTAAATTTAAAACTTGACCCTGGTCGTAATTGTGTAAAAAAATGAAATAAACTGTTGTAATAATATAATGCAGTAATACGAATTTTGTCATTGTAATCCTAACTAATTGGGATCAGCTACAAATCATGGCCCACCAACCAAGAACCGCAGATTTTAATCAAGTGATTGGGTAACTCTCCTATCCATTGTAATTTATATTTGTATCTTTTGCTCAAAATATATACTAGAATCATTGGGATTCTTAACCGATATTCTCCGAGAAAATTGATGTTTGACCATTGTAAAGCGTAAGAGAACTGGGCCAATGGAAATCCTTCTTTTTTTTTTTTTATGATTTTCAGATCTAGCCCGCCCCCGTAAGATTTGGCAGTCTTTAGTTTGGCATATTCATGCACTGTCAGTGATACTAATTTTTTTAAAATGTATGCACCAATATCAATATAAAATCCGCGGGTAGTAAACCCATCGTGGATTTCTCACATATTACCAAACGTCCCCTGTGAGGTAGCATCATGCGATCAACTTTCTTGAAAACAATGAATCATAAAGCCAAAAATATCTTCGGAACGAATTTGAAACTTAGAAAAAAATTAATTATTTTTTTTTGCTAAGTTAGACTACTAGTCAAAAGTGATACTTTAAATTGGAATACGATCGAACCTTGGGAATGCGTGGGATATTAGAGGCCTGTTTTGCATTATGCAATTTAGATATTTCTATGTTCCTATGAGATAATATAGTGGAAAATTTGTTTGATAAATGTTAATATCATTTCAAATTTGATTTTGCCTGAATGACCCCCATAAACTTGACTGCTAGACTAAGAAATCTGAAACAATGTAACTTCAATTTTTTTAAAACACCTTGCAGTCATAAGGACGTCTTCTACTCGTATCCCGCTTTCTTTCTTTTCCTCTTTTCTTTTTTACTATCGGAGGGTTCCCAATTCTTTGGACTGAACTAATCCCTTCGGGCCTAGAGGGAAGTCGAGTAAACTCCCCTGTAGCCCCAGTGTGATGGTACAGTTTTGAACCTACAACCTCTAGATGTAAACCGTGGTCCGTGGACCAACTGAGCCACCCCTTGGAGTTGTCTCCCGCTTTCTAGAAGTATGATCCTGATAGAGTGGCCTACCATATGGCTGAAACCCACTAGTGTCCTGTGCTATACACATGTAATAGAGAAAGCAATAGACTGTCGTATTAATTCTCGGAGAAGCTTGGTGAGGTTGACCCACTAATTGAATGTGATTATTCTTCTCAAATCATACATATTAATTGACCACAATTATTCTCCTCATATCATGCAGTCAAAGGTTACAACTCATAGTAAATAAGAAAAATATGAGGATAATAAGAGGAAGGAAATTGCCAAATCGGGATGGACCGTAACAGATTTCATATTCACCATCGCAAAAGGTAGCCCCACTTTGTAAATTCTAAACATAGATTACATGTTCTCAGTAACAAAAAGTGAGCCTGCGTTATAATTCCTATAAAGATAGGCCCGCATTGTAAATCTTATAAATGTAGGTCTATGTTCTAATTCCTAAAAGCGCAGTCCCATGTACAACAATTCCTACGTGGGGTTGTAACTATTGAATATGGAATAATGTAGTAATTTATAAAGGTGGGCCCCATGTTCAAATTCTTAAATTAAGTATCAGCACAAAATCGAAAACAATACTGGAATGGTGCCAAAAATGTCCTAAGGTGCCAACACCAGTCAATTGTGTGTATTGGCGATTGATGCAATTTATTATTATAATCATTATATGTTTTTATTCTGGAAATGTTAATGTGTGTGTATATATATATTGTACGTTGGACTACTAGTTGTTAGTGATATTTTAAATTTGAAGACTCAAGAATCGATCCCTCGGCATCATGTGAAATTAAGGTGCAGACACTATTCAACCATTGGTGCATTGGTAAATGTTTAAGACTGTGTAAACCATGGGGACAAGGTATAGGGCTAAAGTTGAACTTGCCCGGCTCATACTTGTCCCCCCTTGTGATTGAGTTGAATGGGGTGGGTTTTGGATTGGCACAAAACCAAAGTACAATTTGGGTTTTGGATTTGGCAAACCAGATTTGCCCTATGATAGGTATGGGTCGATACATCTATATAACTATTGGAATGTATTCTCCCTACTTTTAACCACAAGCCTTCAAATTTCCATCCCTCACTATCTAGCATACATGAAGACAGGTGTCAGTATCTCCTCTCTCTCCACTCTCCACTCTCTCCACCGTCCTCTCTCTAAACTAACTGGCCAATAGCTTCCTCCCAAAAATTAGTATTTCCCCTTTAGCCCAATGGAGATGGCCACCTAGCGTATTAAAAACAAATGGGTGGGTTGATCTTGATCGAGATATGGATTAAGGGTGAGCCAATTTCAATGTGACCAAATTATAGTTGACGTTGATTTGAAGTCTTTAAAAGGTTATTCTCTTTTTAATTTTTTTTTACACAATATGGACAAAATAAATCTTAATGTTGATTAATATGTTAGCATCACCAATTGGAGGATCTATATCTCAAACCAACAAACCAATAATTTATATTTTGGAATTCTACATTAATCAATTCATGGGATTCATTCCCGCATCGTATGGTTTTATGGATGGTTATAATAAAGATGGTGGACCCCATTCATCATGGTCTCACTTAAATAGGTTAGGTTTGGTCAATTTGTGAGGTCTATGATCATTTGATTATTTATCAATCTTTTAATGGGTCCCAGCCCACATCATCTGATTTTAGGACGGTTAGAATAGAGATGGTGGACCTCATTCATCTGGGGTCCCACTTAAATATATTTGGTCAATTGTTAGGTCTCGATCATTTGATCTTTCTTAATCAGTTCATGGGTCCCATCCCGCATAATATGGTTTTTTATGGACGGTTAGAATAGAGATTGGGACCTATCTATCCGTCTATTGCAGCAGACATTCTGGCAATTTTCACCAAAACCAGGGGTAACTTGTAACTCTCCCATTCTCTTTGCACCCCTCTTCTCTCTACACCCACCACTAAACTTAAAGATTACAAACTTACTATCTGTAGGGGACTAGCTCAAGTGGTACAGGGTAAGTCTGTTAAATCTTTTTATTCAAGAGATTGTGGGATCGACTCCCTGGGGAGGCCACTCCACGGAGCCAATAGATAAATGGCTCTGCTGTGGTGGGAGGCTACGGTGGTATGAAATCATACTACTGACATTCAACGAATCCCCTACACTATCTACACCCCTCATAATACTCTAAACTACCCCTAACTTCAACTTCTCTTTTCTCTTTACACCCCCTTCCTCCCCCTTACTCTCTTCTATCTCACGGTCTGCTCCTCTCTCCGTCTCCATCTCTCCTTATGTTCTCTTGTAGCTTTTTAGATTTTTTTGGGGGGTTATTGGAGGCCTTCTATGGTGGTCATGTTGGCCTCAAAATGGGTTGAAGGAGGTCAGAGAGATGCCCTTCTCTCCCACTCCCTCATCTCCCACTCCCTCTCTCCTAATTATAACGTCCCACATCGTCAAGAGACTGTTCAGAGCCTAGTCTAATATATGTTAAACGCATGTGAGTCTAGTAAGACACGTTTTGAGTCTCAAAGGGACTCAACAACAAATCCTTAAGGCAAGATTGGGCCATAGTCCAAAGGCCCGATCCGCATGAGCCAAAGAGGACAATAGCTGCTAGGCGGACCGGGTCGTGACACTCCCACTTCCTCGACCCCTTTCTTTCTTTCTTTTCTTTTCGTGTATGTTCGGCCTTGAAAGGCCAAACAGATGCATTTTGTTCGGCTGTCCAATCAAGTCCGAGTAGACATTATGGCCTTTCATTTTTTTTTTTTTCAGATTTTTGGTTCACTTATCAATTTCTATGTACTATTTATCAAATATGGATGTGCCCAGTACTTGTAGAGTTTGACCTACGACGTCAAATAGGAGACATCATATTAGAGACTTCGAGGTCGATCTTACAAACTATCAGCATCCTAAGGTCGAGGAGGACACTGAAGATGTCCATACCAAGCCCACGGCCGTTGAAGATATGATTAGACCGTTTGCTAGGGTCCAGTCAATCCTTCGTTGTTGCTTAGTTTCCGAACACATGATATGCAAAATATACAAAAAAAAAGAGTCTTGTCCGTGGATGTTACTCTAGAAATCTCTAATAAGGGCATACGATATAAATTGGTCTTGTGAGTACAATCAATTATCAAGACATGCGGAAATGCGCACAACAAATCTAAGCTAATATGGTATGTCCATAATAAGTCAGTGATAGCTTCTATATCGTCACATTTCCTATGCCACTCAATGTATGTTTTTGCTCTGCTAATTGCACAAAGAGTTGCTATATCTAAGTTCTCCCATCCCTCTTGACAACTTTAAACCTACGACATGCATTGTAGATTGTCTTTCTTGTGCTTACATTTAAATCACATCTTTGTTTCAATGTAACCAATCTCTATTTTGGTTAAAACCATACTCTTAGACATGTCAACCAACAATGAAGTTTCCTCCTTTGATAATCTCCCTGCATATGAGTGCCCCTTTAAAAAGTCTATAGCTGGATGATTATGCACACCACACACTACATGCAATATCCAATCGTCATCTGTATTCGAATTTATGCTTCGTAATGAAAAATGGCATCAATTTAAATATGTTCGGCAACTCAGGGCCAGCCAAACAGATTGCGATGCAACCGCTTCAAAGTGACAAAAAAAAAAAACTTCCCTAAATTCACCTTTTCGCTGCTAAAATGATCACAAACCACGATTTGCTCATCCATTGCTCAAGAATGATAAATGAGCAAGCATGAGAGATGAAGAGTGAGAGACCAATGTAAATAAGAGAGAGATGAGTGACAAGAAGAGTGAGGGATGAATATTGAGAGTATGGGTGAGATGAAGAGTGGGTGAGATTGTATGAGAGGAAGAGGGAGAATGGTTTTTGCGAATTGGAGGGAGCGTCGAGAGTCTGATGGTCGGTGGGTGTAGAAAGAGATTGGGGTGAGTTGAGAGTTTGGTAATTGTCTTTTTTGGTAATTTACGATGAAACTTAGAGAGCTGCTAAATGCACACTGATTTTTGCTGTACCACATTGGTACTCTCTATACTCCCCACACTTACTCCACACACACACGCACCTTGTTTTGCCCCAAATGCATTAACCTATGGAAACCTCATTGCTCTCTACACACCCCTTCTCCCTCTCGCCCACCACTACCCGCCCGCTCTCCCTCTCCATGCTTCTCTCTCCCCCTCCTTCTCTCCTCTCCCTCTCCCTCTCCCTCTCGACCGCCGCCCGTCTTCCTCTCCCCGTCTCCCGATTTCTCTCCCTCTCCCTCTCCCTGTCTCTCTCTCTACTCCCCCACCGCCCGCTCCCTCTTTCTCTCTCCCCCTCTCCCTCTTCGTCTCTATCCCCCTCTCCCTCCTTCTCTCCCTATCCCTACCCGCCTCCGCCTGCCCCTCCCTCCCTCCTTGTCTCTCTCCCTCCCTTTCTCTTGCTCTCTTTCCTTCCGATGATGCTGCCAGAGGAGGAGGGTGGGTGTAGAAAGAAGTTAGGAGGAAAAGATAGTCCTTTTAGGTGATTTGACACAAATATATATATGGTCATAAAAAAGTGCATTGTGTGGAGAGGAAAAACCAATGTGCATTTAGCCTCCCTACAAAACTTAAAATGGTGGGTGTGCAAAGAGAGAAACGGCGGGTTACATTTAGAAGCTCCCGAAGTCTACCGCCGTGAGTGTGTCACTCACAAAACCCAGAGAAAAGAAGGTAAAAATTCATGCAACGTTAATGGCGATTTAGGGTTTGCGATTCCTTCCCACAACTTCATCTCCTCCCAATCCCATCCTCTTTTATTCCTTTACGTAATACAAAGAAATCGACTCTAAGAATGCAAAGAGAAAAGCCCTCATCTTCGAAATCAATGCAGGTGACTACTCGTGGACGATTGTACAAGCTTCCTCTCTTTCTGTTAGCAAAGAGTTATTTTTTTTTTTTTAACTTTTTCAGATTCATGGTTTGATTCCATGTTGCTCCAAATGTAGAAACTGCTCAATTATAATTGCCCCCAAAACCAAGATGAAGGGAACTATGGATCATTATTCACCGTTTGATTGAACTGCAAAAATTAAAAAAAGAGAGGAATTTTATAAAACGGTTAGGATGATTTCCTGGGGTCATTTTTGGCCCAGCCCCAATCTACACCTAGACCTTTCTATCTTCCCCTAACCCCCTTGATCAGCATCCATCTTGCTGGGGTTTCACTGCTTTGAAGCTTAAAGAAATAATTCCTACTTTAAGAACTCCTTACAAACATTCACAATGTTGACACTTGACCTCTTTTCAAAAGCTTTATAGTTTAATGGTTTTTAAGTGATTATAAATCATTAAACTTTGGGGCCCTTGAATGGATGCTTAAGATCATTACATTATGTTTATTTTTATCCATGATAAGTCCATAACTTCATCATTACATGCAATGTGCATCTTTTTTTTTTGTGTGTGTGTGTGTGTGTGTGTGTGTGCTTGTGCAATTACACTGAGGATTGTTGTCATCCCATTCTCTGTATGTATTATTTTGTGATTGATTACTACTGTTGGATTTTACTACTCTTATTTTTGGTTTTCAAGGTCTTCTACTATGACAGCTTCTATCACTGTGCTTCTGCTAATGGTTTGTTAGTTTGAATTTTATCTAACTACCTTGCTATTTATCAGCGTGTTAAAGTCTACCATATGAATGATGATGGAAAATGGGATGACCAAGGAACCAGGCATGTAACCGTTGATCGTATGGAGGTTTGCCTCTTCCGTTCTGCTGTGTCTATTCATTCCCTACTTATTAAATCTTTTTGAAGTTACAATACTTATTTTCATTGCTGAATACAATAAGATACCCTCAACCTAATTATTTATCAATGTGCCATCTAAAACAAATTGAGCAGCTGTTGTTGTCTCCCAGCGTGTACATTCTCAAATCCCTTCGGTAGCAATACAATATACGTAACTCTTAAATGAAGTTGAGCCTTTCCCCTTGTGGTGATGGTTTGTACTTGTGAAACAAGGCCGACCTTGTCGTTCCCCATAAATGTTCCACATTTTATGATCATTGGGCATGTAGTGTTTCTGGAGAGTATGTATGACACTGTTCCTGTTCTCGTTGGATTAATATGGGTGCATGTGAGGCTGTGTTCAGCTCTTTCCCCATTGACAATAAGATGGAGATTGTCCAATGCGGTAAGTTATGTATGTTATGAACTCTTCTTGGCAAACCCTCTGCTTCCATAACAAAATCAGACCTTCTACATTATGCGCTGGGAAACCTATTTTTCCTATTAAATGGTTAGGTATCTCGTGTTCCCTTTGTTGATTATGCAGCAGAGGCAATGTGTGATAAGGTTCAAGCTTTCTATTTGTGTTCTCCAACTTTTAAAGTAATAATAAATTGGTTAGTCATGTCTCCTCAGAACAGTGCGTCAGGCCTCCAGAATTAAAGGAAAGCACATAACTCTTTTTCATTGTTCTGGATTGATAATGTTTTGCACAGAGATCAGAAGATCTTGGTTTGTTTGTAATTGGCGACGAAGACAACTGTACGTTACTCGTTCACCGTAGTTCTTCAGATGAGATCTATAAAAAGCAGGAAGGTACTGATCATTTGTCTTTTGTGTGATATTACTAACTGCTAGTTCTTGTAGTTTTATTTTTATTTTTTGCTTACCATTTTGTGTTTATTTTTGTTTTCTCAAGACGCAGTCATTTCATGGAGTGATCCTGAATTTTCTACAGAATTAGCTTTAAGCTTTGAAGAGGCTACAGGCTGCTCTATATATGGTTTGTTATTCCATCTTTTCATATTCTTCACATTGGGGAATGTTAACCAGCATCTTTTGTTCATTTAATTCTATTTTTCTCCATGTGTTATTTTATAGGGATCACATGTGTACCGAGCAGAGAAACCTTCATTTTAGCAGTTTTGATGGTAAGTACCTACTTTATTTCTCATTCACTCATTTATTCCTTCAGCTCTCTGTGATTTTTCCTTAGAATCTTGTACTGTCTGGTTTTCCTTGTAGATCTTCAGAGTGACCCTTGTTCAGTGTCAGACATGCCAAAGACATCTGGGACATCACAAGAAGACGGTACTTCTCTTGATTCTTTTTCATGATGTTGCAAGTGCACAACTATATATGATCATGACTTGATTCTTTTAAGCCTTTTTCTTACCTGATTCATAAACTGATCCAAATCTAATGGCCACCTTTTACCATAGAGCTTGCTTTTGTCAGACTGAGTTCAATGCATGCAACTCTTGTTGCTATAAACAATGGAATTGGTGAAATGCAAAATCAATGCAGTTTTGCTTATTTGCCACTATTCTTACTATCCTATGAGCTAAAACTATTGGTTAGGATAAAGGGCTTTACTCTTTTGTTATTTTTGCAGCTGAGGCATTTCACAGCATTAACAGT
This sequence comes from Litsea cubeba, assembly GCA_012931725.1. Lineage (NCBI taxonomy): Eukaryota > Viridiplantae > Streptophyta > Magnoliopsida > Laurales > Lauraceae > Litsea > Litsea cubeba. The sequence continues at coordinate 1,924,382 of CM022950.1, read as the reverse complement.
GATTTAAGTGAGTTGCCATCTGTTGACTTGTCCACACTTCCCTTGATTTTGAAGGTACTAACGAACTCCTAAACTCCTAAATCCTAATTCTCTCTTTTGCATTTTTTAAAGTGGTCTCATTGTTTTGTCTTGTATCTTTTCTTGCTGTTCAAATATCAGCCATATCCTAGCAGTTAATGTTGCTATGTGGCCTGTAGACTTCTGTTGTATTCCATCCCTTGCCACCAGTGAGGTAATTTTGCTTTAAGAGAGTGGTGTGGTACCACCATATTTCTCTCTTTGTAGTCATAGACCACCAGGTTTTTATTGTAGGCTGTCTTACTTTTTTTTAGAACTTTTTTTAGAACTTTATGGAACACTACGTAAAAATCTTGAGTATATATGCTTGAGTGTTGGTTTAAATGCCAGTTCCATGTTTGTAAGGAGTTTGTCTCTGGAGAGAACTGAGAGCGGTTAGCAGTGTGACGTGTTCTCCATTTTTGCTTACTCTTTTTTTTTTTTTATCATGGAAAAAACTCAAAATGGAACTTTCTATTGAGAAAACCGAGTGCATGTAACCATAATTGCTTATGCATTTCAGAAAAATGATGGGGTGCTGTGGACGTGAGCCTACAACAGACATTGTAGGTGATATGCTTCTCAACCCGAGAGAAGAAAACATCGTTTCATACACTTGCAGGCATATCCAAGGAAAAATCATTGATTGCGTCTCTATTATTAAGCGAGTCCAGAGTTCAGTGAAAAGGAATATCCACACTAGGCCTTGAAGTAACACAAGCTTTCCCCTTTGAAATAGGACCTTGTGTCCTTCTCCTTTCTCGATCTTTGGATTCTTGAGGGTGACCCTTGGATGCTCTAGGAAGCCTTTGAGAGACTATTAGATGCTTCTCGATGGATAGATAGATAGGTGTAGATGTGATGCAGAACGGCCCACAAGTGGTCCCACCCAAGATAGTTTAGGGACATTTACCTTATTTATTTTCTTTCCCTAATTATTAGTTAGTAGGTTTCTAATTGTAATTAGGATTAGATTTCCTATTTCCTAAGTTGATTTTATTTACTTTCCTAGTTTAATTAGGTTTCTTAGCCACCTAGTTTTGTCTTCCTATTTATATGCAATGTAGGATATGGAAATCTCCGACGTGAAGTTAAAACGGAGACGCGTTTGAAGTGTTTGCGGACATGTGCTTCGGCACCACCATCATGCTTCGACACTTTCACGTAAGCCCTAATCCTAGGGCATGCATTAGTTGGTATCAGAGCCGAATGATCCCTCAATCGATTGATGTGTGATTACCGCTATCCATCTATCCATCCCCCACCAACACCATCCTTCCCTGCTGATCTCAAATCCCACCTCAGACCCCGTTTTCCCACCCCACCAGAAAACCATAACCCATTACCATTCAGTCACCAAAAGCCTACAGCCGAAGTGCTACTTGCCTTATTAGGCATCCAAACTTCAGAAAACCTTTTGTCTGAGTCCTTCAAACCCAAATCCTGAATCAAACCTCCGAGCCCAGCCACCCAACAGAACCCCTTGTCACCGCCGCCGCCTAACCGACCGAAACCAAAGTCCCATCCCTGCTTCCCAAAACCCAAATCCACAAACCCCAAATTACCGACGTAAACCCTAATTTCCACTCCCACTTCACTCCAAATTCTAGAAAATCTAACCCCTGTTTGCCCAAACCCTAAAGCCCCAACAACCCCCAAGTCGAACCTCAACTTCCAATCCCCGACTTACTCGAACCCATACCTGAGCGGGAAAAAAAAAAAAGAAGCAAAGAGAAGAGAATCACGATTTTTTTTTTTGGTCCTTCCCTACGGGTTTTTGATATGCTTTCCAGTATATTCATTCTCTACTGTTTAGCTTTTGATTAATACAAGTTATTATTAAAAAAAAAATCGTCATCATCATCACGGTCGTCGTCAACTCTGCCATCATCGTCGTCATTGTCTCTCAAAGGAAAGAGGGCCCCACCGTTTGGTCTCCTTTTAGAAAATAGAAGATGGGAAAATGGCTTAGTTCCTTTTTCTTTCTTCCTCCAACACGAAGAATGAGGCACTCTTACATGTGGTTCGGCTTTACCAACACGTGGAAACCCTAAGTGCTTTGGCTTGAGTTCGGGCTAGGGCAAATCCGGATCTGACTGACCCATTTGTAGAGAAATCCAACAGCAAGGATGTTGTTGACATCAACCCATCATCCTTCAGCAAAAGCCGGTCAACAGAGGTTGACTAGATCAAGGGTAGAAAATTAATTTTTGAGATATCGGGCCTATCTAGAGTCAGATTCTTGATCCGTTTTCGCATGTGCTTTCGACCATTAGGTTCGTAAATTTTTTTTCATTAAAAAATGGCTTAAAAGAAAGCGGAAGTGGAGTCTTTATCCACACCCGTGGAAGAATTGGCTGAAAACTTACGGAATTATCTGGAATTGTTGCTCAATTATCTTCAACGGTCACTCAACTCCAAGAAACTCATGTAAGGATGGATACCGGAATAAAAAATTTGGAAAATAATTGACGTGGGGATGCGAACCACGAGGGAGGAAATATTCGGAATCAACGAGATCAACACGCAGTCAATGTTGATCGAGATTTAGGAGTTAAACTCGTGATTCCCGTATATGATGGTAAATTGAAACTAGATGAATTTATGGATTGGTTAGTGCGTGTGGAGAATATTTTTGCACACAAGCCAATGATGGAGGGCCATAAACTTCTGGTAGAACTCGATTTCGCAATTATGCTGTGATATGGTGAGCCAAGTTGCAAAAGAAAAGGAGGAACCAAAACAGAAATCCTGTTGAGATGTGGATTGAGATGAAAAATCTTTTGAAACAAAAGTTCCTTCCCGTCAATTACTCAACTCGAGATCTACGTTCAGCCTTTCAAGATTTGAAACAAGGATCTAGGATGGTTGTTAGAATATTCTGAAGAATTTATGACAATGCAAGCTTGTTATGGTTTAAATGAGGCCGATGTTGGCCTATATTTTCATGGGTTGCGAATAGACATCCAACATATACTTGCTTTCAGAAATTTTGATAATATTGATGAGATCATCCAACACAAGGCCAAGGACATTGCCGATTATCGAGCCCGAAAATTTAGTGCATCTAAATGATTGCACAAAAGACCCCAGCAATGCAAGATTCTAAACCAAGTGGTAGTTCCTTGGAAATTTTTTTCTCCAAGCTTGAAGGTCAGAATAGGATCACATATTTTTATTGTAAACAAAAGGGGCATCGTTTATTTGAATGTCTAAAATGAATAAACTTAATGGAAGGTGCACATGATGAATCGGATGCACATGATCCTAAGGACAAAGAAATAGAGAAAGTGGAGGAAATAGAAGCCGAAAAGGATGGTGAAGCTCTCATAGTCCTCCAGGAGACTGCACCACTGTTGAGAAGAATGGTTTGCGGAAAAGTATTTTTCATTCAACAGGTACACAGTACATGGGAAAACTTGCATAGTTTTTGATTGATGACGGAATTTGTGAAAAACATCATCTCTCAAACTCTTGCTGATCACTTGAAGCCTGAAGGTTTATAAGGCACAATCGTCCCTACTTCCCTACTTTGTCAAATGGCTAATGACAGGTAGTGAAGTGCAAGTGCGACATACAGGTCAAGTTACTTTGCCATTGTTGAAGATTATAAAGATACAGTTTGGTGTGATGTGCTACCCAATGGGTAGTGGTGATATCTTGTGGGTTTGCCCATGGATGATGAAAAAATGGAACTCAGGGTATGCGCGACAACAAATACATGTTCATGCATGGTGGAAAGCAAGTCGCACTCCTTCCAAAGTAGCCAGAACCACCAAAGAAAGTATCAAGATCCATTATCACAAAGGACGCTCTTTAAGTTACACCATGTCTACAGAGACCAATTGTAAAGAAAGACCCTGAGTTCGAGACGAACTCTTCTTTCAATCGGGGAATGATGCAGAACGGGCCCACTAAGTGGTCCCCACCCAATGGTAGTTTAGGGATATTTATTTTATCTTATTTTCCTTCACCTATATTATAATGTTAGCAGGTTTCTAATTATAATTAGGATTAGATTTCGTATTTCCTAGTTGTTTATATTTACTTTCCTAGTTTGATTAGGTTTCTTAGCCACCAAGTTTTGTCTTCCTATTTATATGAAATGTAAGAGATGGAAATCTCAGACTTGAGTATTGGAGTAATAATTATTGTGGGTTTTCTTCCCTTGGAGGGGGTACTTCCTTGTGTTGAAGTCTATTGCAGAGACGCATTTGAAGTGTCCGAAGACACGTGCTTCGGGCAACACCAACATTGCTTCGTCACTTCCGCAGAAGCCCTAACCCTAGGGCTTGCATCAGGATTCCTTATCTCGTGCTTGGAACCCCTTCTTAGAGGTGGGAGTTATAATTTAAAAAGTATAATCAAGAGGAAGTGCCGCTAGAAATTTGGATAGGAAGGAGAGGATGTTAGCAATGTCTTTTGTGCTTATCTCAGTTCCAGCATCTTCCTGTAGCGTGGGCCATGGCAGTTTCATGCCCTTTCTTTATTGTATTTCTTGGGCCAATTCTTTAGATGTAGAGAATTTTAAAGGTTATAATCTCCAAAAGGTCCTGATTCCCGCAAATGCAAGAAGAAATAAGGGGGGAGAAGGGTAATTATTATTATTGGTTTTGGGTTGTGTTGTGTGTTGGGGGGGGGGGGGGGGGGGGGTGGGGGGTGGTGGGGGGACATCATCTAGCTGCAAAATGGTCCTCTTTGTTATCTAGGGGGACAAGGACGAATGGAATTTGAAACCAAATGACTATACTGTCCGGGGTTGAATTTTGTTGCCCATAGAGATAGTGTTAATACTTTTAATATGAGGAGCACTAGAAAACTCCCAGGGAGGTTTTTTTTTTTTTTTCTACAGAAAGGCCCCTCCTGATGGGGCCCACTATGGTTCATGACTACCATGAAATGCCTTTGGATGGAAAGATCTAGATTAGACATTGACCTACCTATGTGCACAATTTCAACTCCATTAGATCACCCTAACCCCTTGACCCATGGCCATAAAGTTAAAGAGGCATCATTTTCTTAGGATTTTAATCCAACGGTAAGTAAAAGTTGGATGAGTGTCAAATTTTTTTTTGGGGTGGGCGGCTATAGTTAGTGTGTGTGAAAAGATTGAATTGGCTCAAGGTGGGGGGTGGGGGGCTGTAGTTAGTGTGTGTGAAAAGATTGAATTGGCTCAAGGTGGGCTCCACACCCTAAAAAAATGGGGGAGCACATTTAAATGGGAAGTTTTTTGTGAATTTCTTTTTTAATATAGTCTGGCGCTAGTAGTTCGTAATTATTTTTATTGGTTATCATGTAAAATTTCCAATTTCTCATTTAATTGGCTAATTCTTGTCCTCAGCTTTTCCATGTATGTTATTATTTACTGAATGATTTGAAGCACAGCAGTTGTGGAGAGTGGCGTCATGAATCGTATGCGTGTTGCGGATCTTATACTGCGGGATGTAAGCTTTACTCTGGAATATATCTCTCCCTCTTGAGATGAAAAGAAAATATGAATAGCTATTGCTTTTTGGGATATAATATTATCTGTTTCTAGAAAGGCTGCTTCTGATGTACAAGTTGAATGTATTCCATAATCTGCCTCTGTTATTTACACATTTTATGAAAATGTTCTCTGGAAAAAATTCCACTTTATATGCATGGGTTTTGACAAACAAATAATACGTATCTGATATTTGTCATTAAATTTCACAAGAGCCTCTTGCACAGTTGGAAGGTGCTCTTAATTGCACACCACAACTTACAGGTTTGTTAATGTTACCAATAAAAAAATTGGCACTTTAAATAGTAAAATTGACAGAGAAATTTTCTACTGATAGACAGTTGTTTAATACCACTTGCTTATTCCAAAACCCCCTTTCATTTTTGTTTTGCCTTTCTTCTCTACTTGCACAATTCTTCTTATGATAGATTGGGTCAGCTGGTAATGTCTTGAGGGCCTTTAGGCCATTCCTCTAATATACGTAGTTTGGATTGTAAAACCAAATAAGAGGATGGGGAGAAAAGAAAAAGAAAAAGAAAAAGAAAAACCTCTCTCTATAATTTTGTTCCCTTTTAACATATTTTTGTACTTATACACTGCAGTCCACACACTCTAGTTTGACGCAGGAGCAGGACCATCAATTGTATAATCCTTTATATTCACTAATCTGAATTCACCCAATGCCCATTACAGATTATCCCAGTATTTCAGAAAATAAAATGGGGTTCCAGTTGTTGGATTCAAGCGTTTAGAACAATCAGATCCAACACAACTTGTGAATATATTTTGATAGTTCAATAATGAGAAGCAACTAAAATGATTTAATAACGAATTTCACGTGCATAATGTAAATGCAGCAAGAATCTAAACATAAGAATCTAGGAGATCTTTTGAAGGTACCAAGAAGCGAAGTTCCAACGGCCCAGCCTTTTCACTTATCAGGCAAACTCTCCCTGGATTCCATCATGCATCATTAGTTTAGGGTATGCAAAGAGAAAGGGACATTTTTTGTTTGGCTACCTTGCTTCTTAAGATTACCATTCTTTTCTCTGTGGTCTGCACAAGAATGCTTTTGCAGCAATACCATACAATTTGTTTTCTTGAACAGTAAGTAGCAATTTTTGTGGTTCTATACAAGAGGACTAAAAGTAACATGTATCATTAAGTGACAACATGGTTGAAAATTTCTGTCATTGTAGGCATCCCTGGGAACCAAGATATTGTGGTTCGCACCTGTCATGGCATGAATTTTCATGTCCCAAAAGAAATCTGAAAAAATATAAAAAAACCTGGAATGTTCTAAAATGCTAGAGTTAACGTTTCTTTTTTTTATTAGGGATATTATTAGTAACTTATCAGTTCCAAGTCAAATACATCCTATATCACTTGTCTTCGCTAAATCACATTAGTTTTAGCATTTATGATTGTGTGAAATATATTTGCTAAAAGTTGTAAGAATATCACTAGCATAAAACCATTTGATATGCAAATAAAGTAAATATCTGTAATCGTTCAAAAAGAATAAATATCTGGTAAGTGATAATAGTGTGTCGTGTCTTGTGTGATTTACAAGATTTACAGCATACTAACATTATTACATTGGGTCATTAGAAACGATATTTTGACTTAGGCCTGAAGAGTCAACACTACAAAAAGATCTCAAAAAACCCCAATTTGCTAAACCTTGTGGACTAGAGATTCATATGGTTTAAATGCTAAATCTATGAAGGGAAGTTTATTAATCACCTTTTTTTTATTAAGTAATTTGAGAAAAAACAAAAGATTCAAGTAAATCTCCTATTTGCCTTAGCAAGTAACGCAAAATATTAATAAATCTTGGCTCAAAATCACTATTTCTAAGACAAACCAACACTCAAGGGCCAAATTCAAGCCACTCTTAAGTCTTAACACATGCATGCATGTATCAGAAGCATTTAAAAAACATCATAATTTCAGATATAATACATGAAAATTCAAGAAAATTACTAAATTTTCTAGATTAGGTTTTAAATCCCCAAATCTTTCATATATTGCTTAAAAAAAAAAAAAACGAACTCATTCTAACCAATTTCTTGAAGAAAATAAAATAGAACAAGAGTACACATATCCCTTTAGGGTGCTCACTTGAGCTGAAGCATGTGCTCATTGAAACTACATAGGTTTGGTGTTTTTAGCTGAAAAATCAGTTCTAACAAGGTGTAAAGGAGGCTAGAGAAGTGTGAAGTGTTTCTAGCACAAGAGAATCATAAAATGGGCAAAATAGACCTTAAATTGGAATGTTGACTGAGAATTCCAAATTCTCAACTGTACCGACCAATGTTCAAAAAATTGATTTTTTGAATGGTTATATTTTCAATTTTTCATTGATATCCACATTTTCAAATCAGTGGTGTATCTGGCTGATATATATGATACGAGCCAAACCTGGTATAGATAATAATTATGGTACTTGTTGTATCAATGGATACCCGGTACATATCTCCTGACACATGTCACATTCTTTGATATTTTAGACCATGTGTGACAGGCAATTCCAATCAATAAGATGTTTTCTTGGAATTCTATCCTTTTCTTGTCATTAATCTTCTTTTTTATTCTGTAATTTATATTGTTTGTGATTAGGACTCAAATTTAAATCAAACCAATATTTTCATTTTGGACCTGGGTCATTCTTGCAGGAAAATTTTTTCTGCAAGCTGGTGGATTTGTTTCGGATTTGTGAAGAACTTGGCAGAACCGATAGTCTTCACATGATATTCAAATTGGTCAAGGGCATTGGTTAGTGCTCATATCTTTTAAACTTTTTTCTTTACTTTCTTCTGACCAGTTCTGCCTATGGTTGACATTAGCAGTTTGGTTGTTGATTGGCACCTGCAGTTTTGCTTAATAGTCCTCAGATCTTTGAGAAATTATTTGGAGATGAATTCATCATGGATGTTATCGGCTCTCTTGAGTGTAAGTTCAAAAATTCTTTTTTTTGTTGGTTAAGTTTTGTAGTCCTTCCCTCATTGTGTATATAAAGAAGGGAAATCATTTTGTGCTAAGAAAATTGTGCTGCTGGATTTGACATGTGGGGGCCTACCCATGCTTGATCCAATCTGCTCATATGTGACTGATTGCTACCCCAAGTGGTAGGGCTGTCAGGATGCAGTAATAATATCAGTGAGTCTGAGGTCGATCCACAGGGAATGTTGTAGCAATGCACTAGACCTAACCTATTCAAAATCTAAAATTAGCCTTACCAAAATCTATACATCAATTGGGTTTTCAAATAAAATTAATTACATTAATTACATCCCAATTAAAATAAAGTCCTAATCTAAAAACCTAGAACTGAAAATCCTAATCAAAATTAAGCTGCAACCGAAGAAAACTCAATTAAAACAACCAATTTCAAAAAAACAAAAATAAAACTCAGAACTGGAATTAATTAAATAAACAAGTAAAAGAAAAGTTTCTAGGGTCCAGGGATCAATTTTCCTCCTAATAATTGGAAGTGGGAGTAGCCTCACCTCTTTTTCCAATATGGGTTGTCAATCCATGTTTGAAAAAGAACAAATAAGTTATTTTAAATAACTAATTTCTAGAATGGTTATTCAAACATTCCATGCTCAATAGATCTTTTTGCGCAAATCCTACATTGATTCCAGGCATGCCATATATATAATGAACATAAGACATCGTAGAATTTATAGAATTAAGCAATTATCACCAAAACCATTCCTTTATGTTAAAATTGCTAAATAAATCTGATTTTAGTTTTATCTATGCACAAGACCAATGAAATTACAGAAAATATCATCCTTTTCCCCGAAAAACAAAAACCTAGCCTGTCATAGTCTTTATCTTCAAAACTTGAAAAATCCAGCTGCACCTTCCTTTGCAAGCCTTGAAAAAGAAGCCATGAAATGAGGACTAGAAGGTGGTAGTGGTGGTGGAACGGGGTGGTGGTTGGCCAAGTAGGTGGCCCTTTGGGTGGTAGAAAGAGTGGTGGAGAAGGGTGAAAAAAAATGGGCTGTGAATAGTGCCCAATCCCTTTTTATAATTTTTGCAAAGCCAAAGGTTGCAAGGAATTATAATTTGAGAGGTTCTTTGCTTAGTCCCCAAGCTAGGATAGGTTTATGGCAAGTTTAGGAGAGTTTCTAAGGATTTTCTAGCTTGTTCATTCTTGTATTTCTTTGTGCACAAACCTTCCAAAAATAAGACTCTTCTTTCTAGCTTGCAACTCTTCACACTTGGGCCCCCGTCTTGAATTGAAAATTTTCCAAATCTGAAATTCAGATTTCTATGCAATTATTTGAATGATGGTGGACCCTACATGAGGCGTGCACAACTTGGAATCACCCATGCCTTGGACGTCCCATGCTTAGCACACAATTTCCTTTCTTGGAATTCTTTCTTTCTCTTCCCTCTTTCCTCTTTCTTTCCTTTCTTGAAATAAATTTGAGTTTTGAAATTTTGAAAAGTCTTCAACACCAAAGGAGGACCCACCATGTCTGCCCCCAACCTTAGAATTCACGCCCAAGGTAGGTGGGTCCCATGGCGTGTTCTTCATCAACTTCTTCTTTTTAATTTTTCTTCTTTAATTTCTCTCCCAAAATCTGATTTTTCCTGCACAAAAATAAAAAATAATTAAAGAATAATTTTTCATGCAGTGAAAGAGTAATGCAATTTATGGGATCCAACTCACAATGCATGCATTTATATGAATATATCACATTGACTGAAATTTCTACGCAGTGATCAAAATAAATCATGCATGTAAACATGTGAATTTTGAATGTTTATATCATGAAATCAATTTTAGATGCCCAAATGCTTGTTTTCATGAAATTCAATGTAATTCGATGGAATTATCCTACTCAAGTCCATAAAGTTAAATGAAAAGGCATGAATGAAGTGCAGTTTTACTCATTAAAAAAAAAAAAAGTGCAGTTTTATGGATGTATTTTTTATTTATAACGATACAATTTTATTAAACAACAAAAAGAAACAAAACAGGACTTAGCCACAACTTGCCAGCTCAATTTTTTTTTTTTTATATTTTATGGACTTATCAGTGGAGTTTATTAAATTGGATTGTGAGGGGCCGCTCAGCTAAACCAAAACGAGTAAATTCCAATAAATAATAGGGTTTTGCAGAAAATTACAGCAAATTCCAGAAATTAAATGAGCAAGGAACAAAGTAAATTGAACGCACAGCTGACCTTAGAGGCATTCTCAATTATCTGTTTTTTCTCTGTCTCCTTTTTTATTGTTGTTATCTGATTTTATTTTAATTGCCATTGTTCTAAAGACGACCCTGAGGTCCCTCAAGTCCAGCAGCATCGGGCTTTTCTCAAAGAATATGTGGTTTTCAAGGAGGTAATTGTATTCTCCATATGGCTTATTGGGGGGTTTTAATGCCTTGTACTAACATACCATTGCTACTCAAATTCATCTAAACCTTTTCTTCTTTATTTTCCAGGCCATCCCTATAAAAGATCCCACAGTATTGTCAAAGATTCATCAAACATATAGAGTTCGTTATATAAAGGTTTGGAAAATTGTACTCAGCATTTGGCCCAAAAGACTTTTTACATAATTTTTAATTGTGTCTAAACTCCATTAACTCTAATGTTAGGATGTTATTTTACCAAGAGTTTTGGATGAGCCTACAATTGCAAATCTCAATACCATCATTCACACAAATAACACTGCAGTGAAGATTCTCAAATCTCTCTCTCTCTCTCTCTCTCTCTCTCCTCTCTCTCTCTCTCCTCTCTCTCTCTCTCTCTCTCTCTCTCTCTCTCTCTCTCTCTCTCTCTCTCTCTTATCTCTCTCTCCTCTCTCTCTCCTATCTCTATATTTCTCAGCATTCTCCTGAACCAGAGTTTACACATGCTACTGTGTTATAGGTTGTTTTTTTGTTGAAGCAAGACGGTACTTTTTATCCAACAACTATTTGCAGGATTAGTTCGCCATCCACTCCCATTGAATTAAAAAGGAATCTGGTAATTTTGATAGTATTGTAAATCCTTTTATATCTTTATCTATGTTTGTAAGCTTTGGAACTGTCCTCATTTCTCTTTCCTTATTGAATTGTGATTATTATTTCAAAAAAATTGGAGACAATGTGTTCAACATCTTCATGCCTACAGTTTTTATTTATTTTTTCAGAGAAAATTGATAAGGATGAAAAATAAATAATTGAGAAATGCAAAAAGAGAAACAAAATGTGAAGACTGAAGACCATAGACTCATGATAATAATATCGTTCACAATTACACCCCTCTGTACCACTTAGGTAAAAACTGAAGATCAGCGTTTATGAACTTCCCATGTTACTAAACACAATGGTAAAATACCAATTAAGATTGAAAATGATAATTTCATTTATTGCATTAAGGTGTAGTAACTAGTAAGTGAAGCTAAGATGCCCCTTCATTATTAAAAGGTTTTAGGGGGCTCAATGTCAGCGTTGAGGTGGCATACACCTTGATTGGTGAGATGCATGCATTATGCACCAAATTTTGCTACATGTTTGGGGTTCATGCATCTCCTTTTTGGGTTCTTAATACAAACCATGTTGTTTAGAGAGTTTTGGACTGAGTTACTGGAAGGCATAACAAAATCTGTCCGCACAAATATGTCTTGCGATTTTAAAAATTCACCGAGTCCGACACAGCCAAGTTAACTCAGACTCAGCACCTACCAAGTTGAATCATCCCTTGGGTCTCCTCCAACTGAGTCCCATGGGGAAAGGCCAAAACTAACATTTCCCCCTAATTTCTTGTGGAAAGATGTTGCTGGCTTTTGGTTTCCTTTTGCAGGGAGTTTAGATGAAGGGGAAAAAAATCTAGAAGAGTTGGAACAATAGAAATCTGTTTTTTCTTTTTTATTTTTCATTCCACTGCTATTTTTGCAGTTACATAAATTTTTTAAACACCCCCTTTTAAGCAATATTTAAGAAATCTGTTTTTTCATTCCACTGCTATTTTCTAATGAAGCTACGTAAACTTGGGCCCAGCTCGACTGACTTTATTAGGTCCAAACAAACAGCATGTTTGCTGTATTCCCCTGCAAACAGAATTTCTGAAACTTAAAGAAACCCCATTGCAGTTACAGAAAATTTTGAAACAGCTTCTTTAAGGAATATTTATAAAATTCATGGACCTTTTATGGCTTCCCAGCTGATCTGAACCTTTCACACATGAGTTCGAACCCATGTGCAGGACCAAAGGCCTCAGGAAATGATAGTGGTTGACCCACTATGATTTTGATGATCTTCATTACGATACGCATCTGCACCGACCCTTCCATAGTTGGAGTTCTTTGTGCCCTGCCTAGTAGGTTGCAAGTCCTATAGATTTCCTGGATAAGTAATGTTTCTTTCTAGGAGATTGCTGCTATGGAAATTGGTTCTTGTTGCTGTGTTATGGTATTTTTTGGAGGGAAATGAACAATTGGTCACAAAAAGTTTGACAACGTCACGGGGTTGTATAGGAAAGCAAGAAACATGATGTAACGCCCCGGCCCACGGGCCTCACGGTTTTGTTTCTGGTAGGCCTCAACCCACCAAAAGGCCTCATACGGAGTTAAGGGCCAAGTCCATATACCCAAGATCAGGACTAGCATGTTTCTGATGTGGGACTTATGCACCACTGCATACCCAGTCCTTTAGAGTTTCCCCCGCCTTACTCTCTAGGCGGATGCTCGCCGGACCCAACACCCTTCTACAGGGGAGCCAGATGTCACGCCTATGGCTCTCTTATAGAAGGGCATTGGGTCCGACGAGGACTGGCTATGCACCACTCCACATGAGGCCTTTTGGTGGGTTGAGGACCACCAGAAACAAAACCGTGAGGCCTTTGGGTCAAAGCGGACAATATCATGCATGCGTATGGACTGGGTCGTTACAAATGGTATCAGAGCCGACTCTCGACTAGTTAGAGTGTGGGTCCCTACTGTGGTCTGGTGCAAGTGGGCGGGTTTCCATATGGGCCGGCCAAGAAGGCTGGCAGGCTACAAGGAGTGGCAGGCGACTGCACAAGGACGTGCAGCCCTAAAGGGGGAGGATTGTGACGCCCCGGAGTCCCACATTGACTATAGAGGGGAAAGTGACTGGGATTATATGTAGAGCTTGCACCCTTATCTTGCATGAGGCCTTTTAGTGGGTTGAGGCCTACCAGAAACAAAATCGTGACGCTCGTGGGCCAAAGCGGACAATATCATGCATGCTTGTGGGGTGGGGCGTTACACATGAGGCCTTTTCTCATGGGCTGTTGGGTTAAAGCCTTAAAGGAACTTTTACGTATCTGTATCGGATATCAGTTGACACATGAAATATGCTAATCTCTGCACAACTTGAAAATCTTGATACTAAAGACATAAAATCCCTATTTTATGTATTCAGCCACATGTGGGACCTCATGTGCTAGTTGTATGGTCCACTTGGACTTTCCAAGCCTTTGAATTTACATCAAGATGTAAGGAGAGTCTTCATTTGCATGCCATGTTGGTGGAAATAGTGGGAATATGTAATGTGCTATTTGGTACGCTTCTTCAAATGTTGACTACCCATGGCGAGATTCTTTTTGGGTAGGACTCGAACTTGCACTCTTACCCAAGGGCGGTTGTCCTCAACCAACTGAGCTACATCCTAGGACCCGTGGAAAGCATTTGATTGGAGCAAGAAATTGGGTTTTTGCCTTTTCGGCCAAGAAAAATAAAGCTTAACCATGTCGGGTCAAATATCACGTGGATACCCTCGGTGCAAAAAAGAAGAAGTTATCTGAGGATTTGGCTCAAGATAGATCGGAATGTAGAAAAAAAATTCATGTAGCCGACCCAACATAGTTGGGACAAGGCTTTGATGATGATGATGAATGACCCTCGTTGCAAAAAAAAAAAGGAATAAACCTGAATCACGTGCTTCATTCATCTAAATCTGAAAGTAAATATTTTGCTAAAAAAGTAAGAGTTTCCAGAGAAGCAAGTAACTCCACCTTTTTTAAAGTGGTGATTAAAGAGTTCTCTCTCTCTCTCTCAATATTATTTTGTTATATTCTTTTTTTGTTGGATCCGATCTTGAGTTCCTGGGAGGCTGGGACCTGCGATAGATGTCTCCTTATGGGACAATGACCAAACCGGCACACTAGATGCGTGCTGTCAACTTGTCACTTTCTAGTATATTTTCTTATGCTTTTTTTTTTTACATGAAATTGCAAATCTTTTGAAGCTTATCCTGGCCAATGATTTGCGTGCTGTTTCTCAACATCTCTAATGATTGTGTCAAGAATATATCATGCAAAGAGAAGAATAACTAATTGAACAGTCAATTAGTCATAAGACTATATAAATTTACTCTCATCTTTTTATTGTTTTGACTTTGTAAGGATTCATCTTATAAAACGCTTTCTGCAACAGGCATTGTTCTTGCAAGAATTTTGTTGTTTAAGTAGGAGCCTTCATTTGGTCCAGCAGCTGCGACTGTTTCGGTATGAGATTCTTGGAGGGTGTGCAGTTTGATTTTGATATGCTATTTTTTTTTATCCATTTCGTTAATCTCCCAATGGTGCATTACTAGATAAAACTAGCATTTTCATTTTGGAGTTTATGGTTGTGAATTCATGTTTGGGTTGTGACAAAAGTTATATGTTGGCTATCATTCTACCTAAGGCAACCCTCCTCCTTTATCCGGGCTTGGGACCGGCAGTACCAGCTGTAAAATAGCGAAGTTTAAACCTGTGGAGTTTAAACTGACTCAGGATAGACTGCAATGGAGAAACATAATTCGTGTAGGTGGCCCCAACTTCTAGTTGGGACAATGCATGACGATGATGATGAGTTTATGGCTGTGAAGTAGCAGACTCAGTTTTGTGCAGAAATCCTTACTGTTGAACTTACATTTTCTACTGCACATCTCCTACAGGGATCTAGTAAATGAAGGCATCTTTCACATCATTACTGATGCATTGCGGAGTCAGGATGAAAGGCTTGTTTTTGCTGGGTCTGATTTTCCCTATTGATTCATTTGGACTTTTGCTGTGCTTCTCTATTCATTTTCTTTAGTATTAGGAGTTAATTTTATGTTTGCTAACCTGGAGATTTACTGGAGATGCAGGACAGACATCCTTATACTTTTCCTTAACCAAGATCCAAACCTTGTACGAGCATTTATCGTTCAGCAGGAAGACAATTCCCTCCTTGGACTATTGGTATGCAAGTTGCACAGCCCAAGCCTTAATTATTTTGCAACTTCTAAAATTAGAAAGTCGTAATTATTTTCTTTTTATTTGGAATGGTAAAAGGCCAATTATTTTTTATTTTTGTTCTGGTTATATTAAACAATGACGGTAACTTTTGCAGGTCAAAGACATGATAACAGATTTTGGGGAGGACATGCACTACCAGTTTCTTGAAATTCTTCGCATTTTGTTGGACTCGCAAACAATATCTGGACTAGAGGTCTCGTGTATTAGTTATTTGATAGTTTTGCTTCTTTATCTACTTTATTGGATGGTCTTTGCTTTGAATGAAAATCTTCTGCCATCTAATTGCGTGGATATTTAGGTGGCTTGTGCCTGTGCGCGTTAACTTTTAAGTTACTGCATTTGCATTGTTTAAATCTAGAATCTGTCTGTTTATTCTATTTGTGTTGTTGGACTCTGGAATCTGTGTTATGTTACTCACCTGCGTTGTTGGAATCTTGAATGGTACGTGCGTGTTAAAGTTACTGTCATTGTTCGAATCTAGAATGAGTTGTCTTTGCTCTAACAATATGGTCTTCAACAGTTGAAGTTTTAGATCTTACTCTTAGTCGATCAGAATGGCACTTGTTTGAATTTAAATTGGCTTGTTTAATCTAAAATGTTATCTTAAATAGTTTAAGATTGAGATCTCTTTTTCAGTTGATTGCTCATGCAGGGCTGGCAAGGGTGTCACCATTTGTATATGTGCATGTGTGATAAAACAATGGATGGTTGATGCAGGCTGATCCAAGACCAGGACCCGCAGGCCCTGATGGACCAACTTGATGGGGTCCACATGATCTCTAATTTTGGGATCCCTATCATTAGTTAAGATAGTCTCTAAATTAGTAGAGTTGCTTAGTATATTTGCTTCCTAAATTCTATTTTGATTAAGATTTAGGTAGTTTCTTATTTTAGAATGTCTTGATTATTAAGAAACAATGTTACTCTATATATAGAGGAGTCCCCTATTATAATGCTTATGCTTTATTCTATCAATTCAAATATCGTGAGTTATTCCCATGAGTTCATGGCTGTGATTGTTATTTCGTGTGGAACCCCTTTGTTGGATTCGATCAACCTCATCTGAGAGGTTGGTCTATTCGATCGAGGATCTGGGGCTGTGCCAGATTGGTATCAGAGCCGAGATCCGGTTGCCGGGGGAACAACTGTCTTTCTTGGATTATCTCCACCCATCCCTCCACCTCTGTCCATCACCATCTTAGACGAATCTGCTGTTCAATCAAACTTGGCCAACCCGTAACTGTTCTTTTTTCCAGCAGCCCAAACCAGCCCGTCAATCCCTAACCCTTCTTCTCGTAACCGTAACCCTGCTAACCCTAATCCACCCTATCACCACCAACGAAACCCCAACCCAGACGACCTCCAAAACCCACCACCGAACGTAACCCATCAACCCAAATCTCCAAACCAGCCCCGAACTTCCCAATCCATCCCTTGGCCCAACCATAAAATCCCCATCCCTACGAAACCAAAAACCCCAAATTCCCCAAATCCCAGGCCTGCCGAAACCCTCCGTCCCTTCACTTTTGTTCAAACATCCCCATCCCAGAGAATTAAAGAAAAAAAAAGGACATAGACAGAAGGAGACCTAAGTCGTCGGGCGTACGTGGCACCTGACGAGAGACTACAGTCACTACACTGCACTGACGGATCTCGCCAGCAGTTCCATCGTCGCACAGTAGCCAACATCTTCGCTCCACCAAGGCCACTTCGTCACCATCTCAGCTCCATCCCCATGACCAGAGCTTTCTTTTATTTCGTTGAAGTCAAAACAGTTAGCATCTCTCTTGTTTTTATTTCCTTCCTGCACAAAACTCGAAGCAGAGCCAAAAGAACCTCTCCCACGTGCCTGGCATTGGCAGTTTTGGGCCTGACCTGCAGTCTGGGCCTGATCTGAGTCCGGACCCAACCCGACCCACTAGCTTTAAAAAAAAAAGAGAGAGAGAGAGAGAGAGTCCATTTTTTTAGAGAAGTTAAATTTTAATATCCTTGCATCCAAGTCATCATGAGAAATTTTGGACACTCCATTGAAATTCAAAGAATTCAGTATGAGCGCAAATATGGCAATTGGTATTTTGAAAATGAATTCTATTTTGAGGAATTTCTCAATTTGAAGCAAGAAAATCTGACGGTTTATGAATATACCCGCCAATTTTGAGAGTTACAAGATATATGTGAACTCGAAGAAGATGAGATACATGATTTGGTTTGTTATATTCGAGGTTTGCGACCAAACATCTTGAAGAATATGAATTTTTGCAAAACCAGTCAAGAAGCATACTTAGAAGCTTTCCGTGTTGAGCATATGCTTAGACGATCTCTCATGTGACAATGTAAGCCTGAAGAAAGAAAGTCTCAAAGACCAAGAGCCCATGTTGTGGAGAGACTTTTTGCAGGAGAAGAAAATCCCACTCTTGTCATTCGCAGACTCCTCGATACAAATGAAAAGGAAGAAAAAGAATGGAGGCTGGCTAAGAAATTCCACACACTAGTAAGAGTCAAAGATAGGTCCGTTAATGTGATTATTGACAATGGTAGTGCAATAAATTGTCTCACAAGAGGCTATTGACAAACTTAATTTGCTAACTGAGAAGCTTCCTAAACCCTACCAAGTCACATGGACTAATGGTCATGTCATCCCCGTGACTTAGAGATGTTTGGTATCATTCAAAATTGGCCTTTATGAGGACAAAATTTGGTGTGATGTTATTGATATGAATATCGCTCATATCCTTTTTGGACGTCCATGGCTTTTTGATCGAAAAGTGCACAATGATAAAGAGGCGAATATGTATACCCTTTCATGGAATGGAAAAGGGATTAGACTCATCCCAATGAATTCAATAGCCCTGTCTTCATCTACATCATCACCTTCGATAGATGAACCACAGAAAGAGCACAACGTTGAAAGAGAAATTATGGTTGACCCACAAGCGAAAACAGAAGACATCAAGGATAACATCGAAGAGCAATTTCATAGCAAAGTTTATTTCGTGGGTACAAACAATATTGATCAAGGTAGTGTCACTCAAGAGCTACAACGGATTGAGGAAGTACAAGGTCAAGCAAATATTGAAGACTCTAACCAGGTTAGCAAAAAGATAGAACATCCGGTAGATCTCATTGTCATGCCACTTCCAGAAAATCCAATTGCATCATTGGAAATCAAATCAATTGTCCCAGTGGTTTCACAAGAAGATCAAGTTATTGAAGTTTCTCACATTGACTTCATTTTTGGGGAGCCACAATGGATATTCAATGATCATGATCTGTTGGTACAACGGCAACACCTGAAGCACCTAATAATCAGAGCACACACCCGAATTCACTTCATACATCAGCAGCAAAGACACCTCCAACATACTTATGCATGGAGGAAAAGATCGCATCAAGCTTCCAAGCTATGTCATGCGAATGCAGATCAAAAGAAAAGACAGAAGTTTGTGCACTTGATTTTCGACCCAGGAGGACATTTCCTGAACTCGTGGTCGAATTTTTTTTGGCATTATCAAGCTGTCGACTCGCCAGAGTCGAGTTCTTTCAAGCCGAGGAGAGTTGATGCGGGCTGATCCTAGACCAGGACTTGCATGCCCTAATGGACCAGATTGATGGGGTATACATGATCTCTAATTTTGGGATCCCTATCATTAGTTTAGATAGTCTCTAAATTAGTAGAGTTGCTTAGTATATTTGCTTCCTAAATTCTATTTTGATTTAGATTAGGTAGTTTCTTATTTTAGAGTGTCTTGGTTATTAAGAAACAGTGTTACTCTATATATAGAGGAGTTCCCTATTGTAATGCTTATACTTTATTCTATCAATTCAAGTATCGTTAGTTATTCCCATGAGTTCATGGCTGTGATTGTTGTTTCGTGTGGAATCCCTTTGTTGGATTCGATCAACCTCATCTGAGAGGTTGGTCTATTCGATCGAGGATCCGGGGCTGCGCCAATGGTGACTGGTAAATGTTGGGCCCAATGGTTGCTGCACAGGGGAGGGTGACGTGATCTTGTGCTATGGGTGGTTACTATAGAGCCAAATTGGTGTCTCCCAGGGAATAGTGATGGATAAAATGTGTGGATCTATGTTTGGATGCAGATTGATGATCCTATCCACTCTAACTGGGTAAAAAGGGGACCATCAAAATGTGTTCATGCGTGTCCGCATGTGTAGGTGTGGGCGTGTCCTCGTGAGTGTAAGCGTGAGTGGGCGTTGGTGCATGAGCACACATGCTGTGCATGTGCGTAAATGATTGGCGGTGACCGGGGCTCAAATGGGTGCCTCTTGAGGGGGATGAGGGAATGTGTGGGTCCATGTTTGGATCCAGGTGGATTAAGTTTCATCCTCATCCATCTACGACTCATATTGGGTAGGAAGTGGGCTATCAAAATCTTGGCCATTGTAAAATTTCAACTACTGAGATAAAGGGTTTGGGTAGTTGGATGGGGTAAAATGCCAAACACGGAACACCCCAATGAGGGTAGTTGGATAGGGTTAAGTGCCAAACACCCCAATGATTTTTCTTCCCTTTACTACCCGTGCATTCCCCTCCCCCCTCTGAAATTTTCAACCATCCAAGTTGGGGCCACAGGTCATGGCAGCATCATTTCATTGCATGATATCCCTTAGGCAGTCCATTAGGGTGCAAGTTCTTGTGTCCGACCTGTGAAGGTTTCAGATCCTAAGCATGGGTCCAGGTCTGTGACTGTCGGACCTAAAATTTTGTCTAGACTGGTCTTAATCGGATCTGGGTCCAGTTTCATCTGGGCTGGATATAGGGTCCCTCTTTCACCATACTGCCCAGGGACCAAAATCCAAATCCCTAGGCGGGTAGTTTTAGGTAGTCGCCCTAAAAAAAAAAGAGATTCTGATGGAGTGATTCTGTGATGCTCATTGATCTATTGAAGCACTCTATTATTTCAGCAGTAAATCCTCAGGCCATAAATCAATTCTATCTTTGATGTCTCATGTCCTCATTGCTGCACAGATGCCACAATGTTTTCATTGTTTCTGGGGTTTCACTTCAAACCTTGTTTTTGTGAAAGTACATATCAAGACTGCTTTTGGTATTATGATATTAATTTAATCTTCTGTTATGTGAATTCCCAAATTTCTAAATGCACATGTTTTTAGATTTCGTTGTGATTTTTCTGTTATCATTAGAACGTTAAACTGTCAAGTATATTTTCCATTTTATACTTTATGCTGAATGAGATTCATTCATAGTTTTATTACATAAGGATATAATGAACTTCTTGTTGGCTGCAGGGAGATATGATTATAGATATTTTCTATGAAAAATATTTGGTTCAGTACATAGATGTTATTACAGCATCATGTCCTCCAAAAGGCATTGCTGAAACCCTCTATAAATCGACTCGTTCTGGTGGAAGGGTTGAAGCTCAGATTTTCATGAAGCCTGAAATTTTGTTAAGCATCTGTGAACTTCTGTGCTTTTGTGTTCTTCATCATCCATCCAGGATAAAGTATAGATCTTGTATTTATTGTATTTGTATTGTCTTTTTTTTAAGAAGAAAAGAAGAAAGTTCCTTTCACTCTTTTGAACTTACTGTAAAAGAATGTGTTTTTTTCCCTCCAGGCACAACTTCCTTATCAATAGTGTGATTGAAAAGGTCCTGTTTTTAACTCGTAGAAGGGAAAAATATCTGGTAGTTGCTGCTGTTCGCTTCCTGCGGACTATTATTTCGAGGAATGTGAGTATTTAGTTTTTTTTTTAAATGAATTGTCAAAATAACAGATCTTATTATCATTCTCAGTAGTAATTCTTCTTATGTGATTAGGCAATCTATTATTTTGTTGTTTTGATTTCCTATCTATGATTTTTAATGCTTTAAAATTTAATAAACAAGTTCATGTAATTTTTCAATTAAAATTTATCTTACCTGTCCCTGCACATTTTGTCTGAGTAGAATTGTTTCTACGACTTTTCCATGTCAACTGAGAAGTTAATATCATGGTGGGACAATAATATATGCTGCAATGCATCTAAAAAATGTAAAAAAGAAAAAGAAAAAAAATTGTAATGAGTGTGAACTTTTTTGGTGGATAATAGGGCCATTAACAACTTCCTGAAATGTTAATTCTACTCTTAAATAAAACATGTAATTTATGTAAAGCAAAATCTCTGACCATGCATACTAGTTACCTGCTGGAAAGTAGAAAATTGCAAATGCATTGTCAAGGAGCATCAAGGTTGTAAGAGACGATTCGTGTGGTGAGAGGAAGGGTGGGGAGACCACTCCCCCTCCAGTTAATTCGACTTGACTTCAAGGATTAAAAAAGCAGACTCAAGACCTGACTCAGTCAGGTTGAGTCCGAGTCTAGTCGCCAGACTCGGCTGAGTCGTGTTTGAGTCCCAATTTAGGGTTAAAAAAACTATAAAAAATACTAAAACAATAGAAAAAAAAAAAAACATGCCAAGTAGCTCAGTTATTGTGTGGTGTGGAGAATTACTGCTTTAATTGAACATAGGATTCAATTGGTGGTTTTATAGTGATTGTATTGGGAACTGAAATTTGTCGCACTAAACAACGCCCACCTCCTGTGGGGTTCACCTTCACCTGAATTTATTAAACAGAAAGAAGGCAAGAGATAGATCGATTAGGGCACAGATATGAGGGGCTGGGATGTTGGTCTTATCATATGATCGAACTATTTAAAGTGCTACATGTTACAAATTCATTGTGATAAAATTAAGGGTGACTGGAATAGTGTCGCTAAGTACAAGTAGGTGTTGGTGAAAAGAATGGATGGATCATAAGTGGGCCCCGTTCAAAAGCAAAGAAGAAAAGGACAATAAAGGCGACCCATGACCCATCGGAACCTAGAAAGTCACTGCAAAACGAATCGGAGCCACTGCAAGGAAGGTGATTGTTCACTGGCCGAGTTGGGTCCAAGTGATTGTAGACCTGACTTGGCTGAATTTTTAGTCAGCTGAGTCCAACTCTAAAGCCCAACAGCCTTCAAAATGATAGTTTGATATGATAAAAAATTTAAAAAAAATTAAAAATAATGTCCTACAGATATACAATTTTATGAATCATGATGTTTTAGTTAGAATGGATGAATTTAAGTATAATAGGCGCTGGTGTTTAATAGAAATATGATTTTAAGAATCATGATGTTTTAGTTAGAATGGATGAATTTAAGTATAATAGGTTTTGATGTTTGTTTTTCACTCAAATCGGATGAACAGTGCTTCATCCAATCTTTGAATACTTAGATCTTCCACAAAGTGGGATTTTAATCTCTAAAATCAATATAAAAGATCCCCAAAAGCCTCCCAAAGCTTCTTCCAACTGGAAAATAGGGGGAAAAATGATGTGTATGTGGCCTTTTCTATAGAATCAGTTAGGGAGAAGGGAGGGGCTCATACTCGGTCAATTGTGTAATCATGATGAGCATCTAGGCTATGGATCCACTTGGATGTCCCCTGCCAAGCAGAGCAAGATGCATTTTCACTCAAAATAACATCTGACCCCAATGCAACAGTTTCTGATTGGTTTGCAAATGTGGAATACTGACATCCTGCCAGTGTGGTTCCTGTTTTCCATACTACTGGTAAAATGAAGTGATTGCTTACCCATACTGCCAAAATTCTAAAACTATGTTAAATTGTATAAAATCATTTCACTTATTTAAGGAATCATAAGATTTGATTATCTTTAGACTCAAATCATAAACTGAATGTTTTTCCATAAAGAATATAAGATTCTTAGAGGAAGGAATTCAAACATTAGATTCAAAGGAATTTAAATTAATGATAAATCATAACAATGGTGGAAGCTAAATAGTGACGGTTGCTTGATTTGGATTCTGGTTGTTTCCATTGACTGGAATCTGGTTGTTTCAATGATATGGAGGAGCTGGTGTTAGCTTTTTCGGGACTTGTGAGGCCCGGAGATGAGAGTCTAGAATAAGGGTAGTATTTTGGCCATAATGGAGGGAACTAACATTTTTGGAAATGCATTTCTTGGTTTCTTTCAGAAATGAGTGCATTTGGGATCATTTAGGGATAACATCTATAGGCGATAAATTAAGAAAGACTTGTTGGAGATGGTTTGGACAGGTCCAATGCAGACCAACAACTGGGTGAGGAAAAGTTTTTTTATGCAGGTTTATGGACCCTCAAGGAAAAGGGGTAGGCCAAAACGGATATGGATGGAAGCAGTAAAGATAGATATGAAGAAGCGTTGTGACCAGTGTTGTGAAATTCGTTTCGAATGCCGTTTTGGTTCTGCCTCCAAACTGAAATATTCGGTCGTTTCGGGATTTCAGCGAAACGTTTCGGATTTATGTTTTGGAAAAATATAATAAATTAGGAATATATACACAGAGAAAAACTATAAGATTAATATTAAAATTTAAAAATATGATTTGATACATTTAGTTTATTCTACTAAATCTACTCATAATATGGCATGTAATGATATACATACCACTTTTCCAACCTCAGTATGATAATTGACAAATAAATACCACAATTCTAAATTATGATATACCATCCATTTCAATTTCGGCCAGCATAATATAATGGTAAACAAAACAAAAAAATAAATTTCAGCACTGCTACCAATTAAACCCAACGTCAATACCAAATAACTCCAACATTGCATGTGGGTATGCAAAAATGAAAAATAGCAAAAATGAAAAATGGAAAAAACTTGCATGGATGCTGCAGCAACAACAAGAGAAGAAAGGCACAGTGGGGAGATGAAAAAAAAAAAAAGCCCAGCCGAACAGGGGATGACAGCAAATAGGGAAAAAAAAAAACTCAGCAGCCCATTTCAGCAACAAACCCAGCCCAGACCGGCCCAGACCAACATTAAACCCAGCCCAAAAAGAGGAGAGGGGAAAAAGAAGAAGAAAAGAATCAAGTTGAAAAGGCAGCTGTCGAAATCAAGCAGAAGAAAAGCAGCTGTCTGCTCTCGAAGTGTCCAGATAAGAGTAAAGAAAAAAAAGGGGTAGTGGAAGATGAAGAAGAAGAAGTACCTGAGAAGAAGCAGCAGCAGCTGGATCGAGTAGTGGCACAGCAGCTGGGTAGAGCAGAAGCAGCAGTGGCTGGGTCGGACACTCAAGGTGAGCAACCACAGCAGCAGTGCTCCAATAAGGTGCTTCTTTTTCTTCCTCTTCTTGTTCTTCTTCTTTCTTTTCTTCTTTCAATTTTTTTTCTTTGGTTGGACAAGCTGTGCAGCAGCCTCCTGCTGCCTCTTTTTTTTCTTCCTCTTCTTGCCTTCTTTTTTCCTTCAGTACTTCTTCGTCTAGTGAACGGGGCAAATGAAAGGGCTTTCACATTTGGGTTAGTTGTTTTTTTTTTTTAAACGGTAAAAATAAATTATGCTTACCTCGCTCATGTTTTGTTTTTATTTTTTATTTTTTAAGTCACTCTACCAAAAAATTTACGTTTAACCCACTCTGGTTTTATTTTTTCTAATTTTAAGTATCTCTACTCTAGTTGGATGAATTTTGGAATTTTGCCCGATTCGTCCGAATTCCCTCATTTTGGTCTGAATTTTGGAAATTCGGCCGAAATGAACCGAATTTCGTAACACTGGTCGTCACTAGAGGTGTCAATCTGGGCACGGCCCACTGAATCAGGGCCCGGGCCGGGCCTGGGGTTTATTACGGGCCGTGCCGGGCCGGGCCCAATTGTTCTGGGGCCGCCCAGCATGGCCCTGGTCGTGCCGTGCTGGGGGCGGCCCACTTTTTATTTTTGAGTTTTGTTTTAATTCTTAGACCATTTTCATTAAAATAAAAAAATTAAAAGAGATAAACATGTAGAATAACACTTGGATCACCTATGTTTTAAAAAAATACATCAAATAAATGTATTTCCTTGAAATTTAAGTTACAAAAGTAAAAAAAATTACAAGTTTGAAGTTTGAACTTGGATCAATATATAATGAAATTCAAACCTTCTGATAAATGAAAAAAGAATTACAACTTTAAAAACCTATGATACATTCTAAAAAATAAATAAAAACCTATGATACATTCTAAAAAATAAATTACAAGTTAAAAGCCTATTATACATTCTAAAAAAAATTATACTACGATATCTGTAACGCCGCTAGCTCGTCTGCTATCTCGATATGATCATTATCGAGGTGTTGTTCCTTATCCTCTACTTGGTACCAATCCCGCAAGCACATGCAGGTCTCAACGGTTTCTTCTTGAAGCATAGTCCTCCTGGGGTCAATAAGGCGCTCACTTGCACTAAATGCCTGCTCTGATGCAACTGTAGACGCTGGTATTGCTAATATATCACGGGCTATGGCGGAAAGCACGGGAAATTTAGTTTCTAATGATTTCCACCATGCCGAAATATCAAAATCATCTTCTTCATTATCATCTATTGTAACAGGATTGCTCCCCCGGTACATTGTTAATTCATTAAGGTTGTAAAATCCTCCGGAAGAAGAGGAGTTACTTCCCTGATATTTCTTCATAATACTCCAAATGACTTTCTTTTTTCCTTTATGTACTTGGGGAGGGCCTGTTGGGACGGTGGGTGCTATGGATCTACCTAATCGGGTAGCATATTCCAAAAAAAGTATTTCTAAATCTGCCTTAATTGTTGCTATGTCATTTATATTAGTTGTATTCATATTAGAGTTTATTTCATTAAGAAGGGTTTCTACACCTTGTAATTTCAATTTAGGGTCTAATACAGCAGCTATACAAAATGTTAAAGGAGTTAATCTCCAATATTGTGAAAATTTTTCCTCCATTTGTACACACATAAGTTGAAAATTTTGAAAATCTCTATACTTTGCAAAAGTAAAGTGAGACTTATTTCATAAAAATGGGCTAAAGCTTGATTGCATGTGGGGTAATATACCTCGGAAAAAAATAATGTTGCATCATGAAAAACTTCTAAAAAATCTCTTATTATCTCAAGAAGGGTCCATTTATCATCACTTATAAAAATATTTTCACGCTCCAAATAAAGTTGACGATATTGATTTAGTGCCATTTTATAGGCACATGATTCTTTTAACATTTTATAGGTAAAATTCCTTCTATGCTTTATATCATATAATATTTTCTTTGGATATAGATTCAAATTTACACGTGTACTTCCACCATTGTTTTCGCGATGGAGAACAAAAAATGTATCCTACAATCCATTTAATAGTTTCTAAATCAGCTCTAATTAATTTCACCCCTACTTGTACGAAAATATTTATGACGTGGCATGCACACCTATTGTGAAATAGATTTCCATTTAAATCAAGTTGAATCAATTATTTTAATAAATCTGCTGCGACGTTAGTGCTTGCATTATCTAAAGTTATAGAAATTATTTTATTTTTAATTTTATATTCTCTAAGTTTTTCAAGGATGGTGGACCCTATCCTAGCACCAGTGTGTGTGAATTCTAGCATTGAAAATGCTATCATTCTTTTCTGCATCACCCAATCACTATCAATATAATGTGATGTGATTGCAATGTACCACAGGTTTTGTTTAGAGGTTCATAAATCTGAAGTTAAAGCCACTTTTCCAGGTATATTTGCAAAAATATTTTTTAAATTCTTTTTTTTCTTTCAAAAAAGTCTTTATTGCATCACTTCTAGCA
Organism: Litsea cubeba; assembly: GCA_012931725.1. Lineage (NCBI taxonomy): Eukaryota > Viridiplantae > Streptophyta > Magnoliopsida > Laurales > Lauraceae > Litsea > Litsea cubeba. Next base: position 1,896,982 of record CM022950.1, on the reverse strand, counting down.
GTATTTCTAGATATTTTTTGCCATCCAGGATAAAAGGCAGACTTCAAAAATCTTTCAAAACATCGTTCTTCGGAAAGTACAAATGGTGACTGACTACATATTATGTACTTAATAAGTTGATATCTAGCATTATTAGGGTTATAGTTGGAAACTCCTAAACCACCAGATGAATTTGTCTGAGAAAAATGGGTTTGAATCGTCCTCCCCCTAGTTGCCTCATCGCTAGTGGTGGGGGTTTGTTTTAGCAAACACGATTTCATGTGTCTGGTAAGGTGGCCAGTGCTGTTTGATGATTTGCTACTGAGGAGATCTTTGCAATATTTACATTGTGCCTTCTCCTTGTTCCTCCTTTGGGACATAGGACAGTAACTTTAGCAAAATGAGCCCATACAGGAGAAGTCAATCTTGTTTTTCTCTTCTTTTTTTGGGTTGTAGGATCTTGGAGTTAGGGATTATTGCTTTCTACTTCTGTCCCTTGGTATTGGTCTAAATTAATAAATCCAGGATCTTCCTCATTTAGAGAGAAGTCAAGGTTGAAAGGTTGTGATGGTCCAGCTATTTTTCTAAATAAAAGATTTTAAAAAAACTTAAATAAATAATTATATTATATGTGTTTTTTGTGATAATTTGTATAAGAAAGGGGAGAAGATGAGACTTAATATACATATTACTATGTAATATTATTACTAAATAAAACCAAAATTAAAGATAATAAATACCTTTATAAGAGAGGAGAGAGCTAATGGAGAAGTCCTTCTTAGTTGAATCTCCACTTTAGAGAAGTGACCCTCACTTCTTAGAAAACTTTGTAGAGAGCTTAGACTTTAAAATGAAACTTAAGAGAGCTTAGAGCTTTAGAGGGAGTATGAGAAATGAGAGAGCAGATGTGTAGAGAAATGAGTGGAATGAGGGCTATTTATAGAATTCTTAGTGATAAATGACATAAAATACCCCCATCATATGACCGTTTTTAGAGCAGTTGGGGGGTATAATGGTAAAAAATGATCAAAAAGACACTAATAAACCCCCCCCCCCCCCCCATTTGACCGGTTATAGGGGGCCCAGGCCCAGCACGGACAGGTTGGGCCTAGCACGGCCCAGGTTTTATACCGGGCCGGGCCGCTCGTTGACTTCGGCCTAGGCATGGGATTTTTGGGCCATGCCCAGGCTGGCTTGGGCGTCCCGGCCCAGATTGACATCCCTAGTCGTGACTCAACGCGGGTATGGGAAGAATAGCCAAAGACTATTCTCCAAGCCAAAGGCTTAGGGATAGGTTGTTTAGGTCTCACGAGAGAGAGAGAGAGAGAGAGAGAGAGAGAGAGAGAGAGAGAGAGAGAGAGAGAGAGAGAGAGAGAGAGAGAGAGAGAGAGAGAGAGAGCTCAAATTCTATTCAAATTGCATTGATCTAGTGAAAGTGAGATTACATCTGTTTTAATAGACTAAGCAATGCTATTGTTTGGAAACATATAAAAATTTCTAAATCATAGTAATTACTAAAAATTAGGAAATCTAAGAAATCTTCTAGAAATTGCAAAATAAGGAAGGTGTCGTTGGAGACACTTTCTGAGAGATTTTCCACTTATTGGGCCTTATTTAAAGCTTCGAGCATAGACCTTGGGGGGGGTAGTCTGGCCTGCATCAACTCTCCCCTGCTTGGAGAAACTCGACTCCGGCGAGTTAATAGCTTGGTATCTCTAGTGCAAATCCGGATTGAGTCACTGGAAGTCTGTGGCGGTGATTCATGTAGCATTAGAGAAAGTTCTTCCTTTTCATTTGACTAAGAACTTGTGGAATCCACTATTCTTTGTTGATACCAGCTGATCATGAAAGACATCTTCAATTTCTTCTCAGGGAGGTGGAATCATGGGAAGCATGAATTTTGTTCTTCAAATGATTTGTCCTGATAATGCCCATGATAAATTGTGATATCTTCGACATTGAATGTGGAGATGATATTCATCTCTGATGGAAGATCGAGGACATAAGAATTGTATCTTATTTTCTTCAAAATCTTAAATAGACTTGTGCTCCTTGGGTGTTACTTCTTGTAAGTGCCTGGTGGAAACCGTTCAAGCTTCATTTGAACCATTACCCTATCTCCTTCATTGAATTCGACATTGCGCCTTTGAGCGTCCGATCTCCGTCAATTGGTATTGGCAAGACAGAACTTATGTAGCTGACCCAACATAGGTGGGACAAGGCTTTGATGGTGATGATATCTTGATCTCTTGTCATTTGAAGGTGATTAGGCAGATGGCCTTTATCGGGCTAAAGGGAGTAGTGGAGGCTTCTTATTGATGCGGAGCGGGGGACCAGGTGCGGGGCAGGTAGAGATGGAGGGTGGAAGGGATAGGTCAGGCTTCCGCCTGAAAATTGGCCTCACGCCAAACTCCTCATCACGGGCGAGGAAGAAGAGAACTTGGAAAACCCCAAAATCACTCGAGAGAAATTTTATTAATCATTCACTAAAGCCAAATGAGGCATTACAATGCTGAAATATAATAAAGACTAACCATATAACTAATCTCAACCATCTAACAATCCTATGGTCGAGGTTAAAACATCTCAACTTAGATAAAAAAGACATAAAAGGTCTCAACTTAGATGAAAAAGACATAAAACATTTAAAATAGTTCTAAATAAGATATGGATAGGCGAGGCGGGTTGACCCATGGGAAGCATGGGTTTGACCACTCCTGCATAAACTCTCCCCTTCCCTTTCTTGGAGAGAACTCGACCACGAGTTTTGTAGAAGTCCTCCAGGATCGAATGTCAAGCGTATAAATCCTTGATGTTCTTCTAACCCTTCAGGCTCTTCAAATGGTTTGGATGCTTGATACAACCTTCTTAACTTCATTCTGGTCTTTCACTTAGAAGGAGAAAGGAGGTATTGATGCTTCTGAAATTGAAAATTTGCCTGGATGTGATATCTAACCATTAGATACTTCAAATTCTAAGTCTTCACATTCTCATTGCAAAATTCAAGATTCCATCGTTGATCCCCAAGGATAAAATCAATGTAAAGGACCTCAACTGATGGATCATCTTGTGAACCCTCTACACTAACTGAGTTTTCCTCCAATGTTCCAATTGGCTTTTCTGAAAGTTGCATGACGATCAAATCCATTTGATGTTCAATTGGCTTATTGACCATGTCCAATTCTCCGATGTTCATGATTTCTTCTTTTGTTGCTTGCACTAGTTGATCAACGTTGTCAGTCTCTTTGTTTTCTGGTACTTGCATTTCATTGTCAACTTTGATGTCCTCTACCATGGGTTCCACAACAAGTGTTGTTATCTCATGGGACTTTCGTTCTTGCAACTTAGCTTTCCGCAAGCAATAGCGTTTTATCAAGCGCTCAACACGGATTGCTTCTTGACATCCTTCAAAAATGTCTTTGCAATCTCTCATATTTTTCAAAATGTCTGGTCGTAAACATCTGAGGAAGTGATCAAAGTCACATTTCTCGCTTTTCACTTTACATACACATTGTAGCCTTGAGAATTTCTCAATATATTCATCCACATTCAAAATTTCTTGCCTCAAGTTAAGGAATTGGTCAAAGTAATCGCCATTCTTATAAAACCATGTTCCATATTTAGTTGCATACTAAAGCCTTTTTAGTTGATCATTGAGGTTACTGATTTAGAAGTTCATGTTGACTTGGATGAAAAAGTGATGTATAACTCAATGCTCTTTAAAATTAAATCAAACTAACCAGATGTGTCAGATCATCAAGATATTAAATGTCAGATTGCAAATGAAGATAGATCGTCGATTGAATGTCAGATCATCAAGATATCAACAAACAAAATTCTAGCCATTGGAATTTGGTCAAATCTGCATTGACTGGGCGATGATGTTAGTTGCACGGCCCTACCTGAGTGAGTGATCCGTTACTGGGGCAGACCCTGACTGAAACTTTTTTTTTCGTCTTTCAGAGGTTCAGGCCTAACCCGAATTGAACTCAAGTCCAGTAGGTTTTTCCTCTTTCAGAGGTTCAGGCCTAACCCGAATTGAACTCAAGTCCAGTAGGGGGGGTGGGGCTCAGCACAACACCTGTCTTTGGTGGCACATGTGAGGAGAGGATGCTTCTCTTCAGTTCCTGCCTCGACCTTGGCGCCATGGTTTAAAATATTGGCCGAGTCCGAGTCGACTCGAACTCAGCACCTACCGAGTCGGGTCGGACCGACTCGGTATTGGGGAAGTGGGACTCGGGCGAGTCCACACAGACTCAGTTTGAAACATTGAAAAAAAAAGAGAGAAAATGAAGAGAGAGAAGAGGGCATCCCTGAAAAAAAAAAAGCATACATGTTGTAGCTGTAGCTGCTTGCCAAAAGCTACTGTTACTGCCTATTCCTATGCTGTAGTTGTAGGCATGCAGCTGTCAAAAGTTGTTGACTTGCCAACCCACTTCTTGATGCAGTGCTGCCAACTCACTTTTTTTTCTTTTATCTCATGAGTCATGTCACCTTTTTTAAGACAAAAAAAAAAAAAAAAAGAGGAGGAGACCTTGCTTGCTGTTGCTGTGTAGCTGCTCTGTTGTGCTGTTGCTGTATGATGGGCTGAGCTGGGCTCTTCTTCTTCTCTCCCAGCATAACTTCATCTCCCCTCTCCCCCTCTTCCTTCTGGTTTCCCCTGTTTCTATTTCCAGAATCTGTGAGTTGGGAGTGACTTCCAAAAAAGATGGGTTTCTCCTTGTTTTCTCTTTTTTTTTCCTCTGTTTTTTAACATTTTTTTGGGACTAAACCCGACTCGGCTGAGTCGACTAGGACTAGGCCGTAGCCGAGTCGGGTCCTGAGTCCGGCTTTTTAAACCATGCCTGGCGCCGGAGAAAGCAAAAAGGAGAGGGTGGGGCTTCGATGTTCTCCTGCTTCAAAAAAATGGAAAGGGCTGATGGAGCTAGGTGGGGATGGTGAGGGACTTCGGAGATTGCATCGAAGATGATGACGATGAGGGCAGGGCGATGAAGCAAATGGTGGTGGTTGGACCTGATGGTGCTCTGTGGGAGATGTGAAGAAGAGGATGAAGGCACCACTGCTGCTCGATTGCAACAAGGTGCTGCGATGCGATTACCCCTGCGTGCTTGGCTGCCGGAAGAGATGAGCCTGGTACGCACATCTTTTTTTTTTTTTTTTTTTTTCACTTCTTTGGTTCTCCTCGTCCCTACTTTTTTTCTTCTTCTCTTCTCTCTCTCTCTCTCTCTCTCTCTCTCTCTCTCTCTCTCTCTCTCTCTCTCTCTCTCTCTCTCTCTCTCTCTCTCCCCTGAAATTGGGAAGAAGATGGGTTTGGATGTTGAGTTTTGTCTGGAATGGGTGGGTTCAGATTTGGGGATTTTCTGTGTGGATGGTGGGGCTTTGATGACGATTGGGGTTTTAGGGTTCTGGTGGTGCTCAGTTATTGGAAATGTGGAGAAAAGGGTGTCTGGGCATTGGGTTTGGTATCCGTCAAAGGGGATTTGGAGAATCTGGTTTTAGGGTTTATACCATAGATGGTTCGCTGGTTGGGTTTTGATCAGGTGGGTGGGATGGAGTGGTGCAGGGATTAGGGGTACCGGTGATTGGGATGAATTCAGATGGAGGATTTTGGATGGTAACTTGGCTTTGATACCAATTGATGCGAACGGGGTACTAGGTGCGGGGTGGGTAGAGATGGAGGGTGGAAGGGATAGGTCAGGCTTCCGCCTGAAAGTTGGCCTCATGCCAAACTCCTCATTGCAGGCGAGGAATTGCAGGCGAGGAAGAAGAGGCAACTCGGGAAACCCCAAAATTACTCGAGAGAAATTTCATTAATTATTAACTAAATCCAAATGAGGCATTACAATGCTTAAATAGAATAAAGACTAACCATAAAACTAGTCTCAACCATCTAACAATCCTATGGTTTAGATAAATAAAGACATAAAACATTTAAAATAGTTGTAAATAAGATATGGATAGGTGGGCTGGGCCCAAAGGTGGGTCGACCCATGGGGACCATGGATCTGTCTTGCATCACTTCTTGGGTATCCACCTATCGTAAATGAGATACGGTGCTTGGCTTTGGAGGTGGCTTTGCACATGTTCCAAGCGAATGTAGTCCCAAAGTGGATGCATTGGCAAAAGCTAGTGGGTTCTTTCCTTATTTGTGATGAGGCTGCCTAGCTAGTGGGTTCTTTACCTATAAGTGCTTGTGCCTGTTGTATATTGTTATATTTAATGTCTGTAACTATACTGGTATACTTTCCATTAGAGTCTCTCTCTCTCTCTCTCTCTCTCTCTCTCTCAAAGCAGCTGATCTTTTGTTGCTGCTTAAAATTTTAAATATTGGCACCCTAAAAACATTTGATGATCTGTAGGATGAGCATCTGCTCCACCATATAATAAAGAACAACATTCTAGAACCAGTAGTGGAGGCTTTTCTAGATAATGGAAATCGTTATAATCTGTTGAACTCTGTTGTTCTAGAACTTCTTGAGCACATCTGTAAGGTTCGTATGGTACTCATGGGCTGGTTCTCTCCTAAAATCAAATTCTTTTTTTTCAGTTTATTCTTAAATTGAACTGAGATGTACTTGTTTTGCACAGGAAAATCTCAAAGTGTTAATATTGTACATTGTCAATTGTTACTGGTCTCAATTGGCAAAATTTGAGTACCTTTCCACAATTCATTCACTGAAAGTCATTTACGAGGAGGTAAATTCCTTTTTTTTTTTTTAATGATGACGAGGTAAATTCTTCTTAATGAAATATACTGTTAAGGTCCATGAAGCTTTGTGAAAATTTTAGCAGTTTGTGAAAGACAGTGTAACATAAAGGTTAAATGGATTTTGAACTCTTTGATTTCTTTTGAGTGTCAAAATTATCTAATGAAAGGTACCATTCCTGGTTGGAAAGAATAATATTGCAAGAGCAAGCTCGATTTGGGGAATGAATTTCCATTCACTAAGAGAGGTTTTTTGACCTACTAGTTCCAACTTCCCATCCTTTTCTTTCTGGTTTTGCTCGTGTTTTTTTCCTCAAAAAAAAAAAAAAAAAAAAAAAAAAAAAAAGAGAACTTGTATTTCTTTGCTTTGGGCAAAAGGGACTGCCTTGTTCATGCTCTTTGGTCTCTCCGTTTTTTTATCACTCTCAAGTTTACATGTCGTATACTGTACAGTTATTCCTTTACACTTCCTCTTTACCATTCTAAAAAAGGAACAGTATTGCAAGATTTCTGCCTTCCAACAAATATTGTGGCATCGATATGTTTCACTCAGGGTTGATTATTGCAGTTGTTGCCATTATTAATGCAATGTTTGGTCAAAAGGTATAATCCTTAAATATTTTATAATTGCAATATTTGGTAGGAATCAATTTTCGAATCTTGCAATATTTTACCCATTGTGTTTGTGCAGCTGTCACCAAGACAATTTGTTGACCTATATGACAATTTCAAAATATTGCAGTATAGGTTTGTCCAAATGCACCCTATGCTTTGGGCTTTAGTATTACAAGTTGACGAGTCTGGTCTGGTAATTAAGCAGCTTGACTGTTGGGTTCAGTTCATCTTTGATTCCTGAAGTGTTGCATTTATTAGTCTCTAGAGAACTCTGAAACAAAAAGCACTATTAAGTTGGTGGACCCCAGAAAGCGGATGGATCATCCTTCTCTTCGGAAGGAAGTGGATTGCTCCAATGAGGATAGGTATGTACCCTATGTATTCGCTGATACAGCATGGATAGCGCAGGGATGCACATTTTGCACAAAAATTACATGATGCCGTACAGAAGTCTCGTAGATGCAGTATTTGGAATTATTGCCTTATGTATCTAGTGGTGTGTTTGTAAGTCGTTTTATCTCACAGCCATTAAACTGTATTATTTTCAGCGAGGAAGATGAAACTGCATGTGCTCACACAGCATATGCTTTGAAACGACCAACAGAATCTGTTTTGCCAAATGGAAGAAATGTTTGCTACCCTTCTTTTAGGTATAGCTGCATGGTTTCTTTCTCCATTAGTGCCTATGCTTTGTGAATCATGCATTATGTATTGTCTGTGTGTGTTCCATCTACGTTTTGTAGGCCAGGATCTGCTGGACATGACAATAAAGAGCATATCAATGAAGGTTACATTCCATCCACGAGAAAGCAGGAAACCTCTATTACAGATGACGAAATAGTCTCTACCAAATTGAAACGTAAGTTAGCTTCTAGCACCAGCAGCAGCAGCAAAGGGCTTGAGCTCAGCCAGCTGACAAAGAAACATATGCCTGATATGGTTTCAAATGGTGGTGGTGCTGCTGCTGCTTGTTCTACCTGCATTCCTGCGGATTCACCAATCAAGATGGCAGTTGTTCCTAAAACAGAAAAGATAGTTGAGAACAGAAATTGTAATGAACCATTTAGCAATAAGGACTACACTCTGATACAAAGCTGCTCTAACTGTACACCTAATGCTGTGGATAGCAGAGACTCATGTGGTGAGGACTGGGTGAAGGCACCTACCATTAACTCTACATCAGATATAACCATCAATGGTGATGATGTAATAGGTTCAGAATTATTGAGTATACAATGACTTGGTTTAGTTTTTACATAATATCCACATGTCAGATTTGAAGAATTTTAAGTTTCGATCATATGCTATATCTTGTTTTGGGAAAAAGAAATGACTGGAGGTGAATGCATGCCACTGGCCCTCTGCCATAATTGAGGGATCTCCTTATTACAAGGTGCTGGTATAGCTGCGGACTAAATAAAGCAATATATATTCTTAGCTAGCTGGTTAGGGACATGGCCGTAGTGTTCTTGCTATTCTTTTTTCTTAGCATGACGATCTTGTATCTTCTTTCAGCTATGATATAGAGCACCCACATCTCTGCCTCCATGCAATTTTTTAGATCGTCATATTTCTCAACTTTTGTAGGGTGTTGCCTTGTGGGTGGGAGATATTATCACTCAAGAAATCTATCTAATATTTGTGCATCAAAATGCACCCTCCAAAAGTAGAAGATTAAGTTGGGTCTGCCACCTGAAGTTTAATTGCAATGGGGTCCATCATTTGGCATAAATCATGGTATTTATTGCTTGCTAGACAAATATCAAATGTAGGTTATTACAGTGAGGAACTATTGGTGTATTTTAAAGATCATTCAGACTCATCTAAATCTAAAAATCGCAACGCGAACCTAACACCAGAATATTAGTCGAAAACATTAGGAAGAAAATGAAAAACTTATGCCCTTTAAAACATCTACATAGGAGGGACTCATAGATCAAGGAGTGGGACGGTTGAACAGTGTGGAAATCTACCACAGGTGGATCCAGGGGCGGACCTATGTATGTGTACCAGGCTGCTACACACACCTGAAAAACGCCCATTGGGCTATATGGGCTCCCTGGTCAACCCCCCAAGGAAAATAAGACCCAGTCAGTGTCTCTCTCTCTATCCCGCAAATTGGCGACGGATAATCCCCTCGCTCCGGCATGCATTGCAGTCTCTCTCTCCTTTTGTGTATGAGTTCTAAATAATCTTTAGGTGTTGCATGTAGCTGTTTTGTTAGGTGCTTGGTTGAAAAGTTTTTGTTTTTTTTTTTTTTTTTTTCAGAAATGGTGATGTTAGAAATGGGGGATTTCTGAAAATCCCTTATCTTTTAAAAATTCACATTTTTTAAATGGATTCTCTTGATTCATAAAAGATTTTTAAGAGATTGGGGATTTTCCTAAAAATATAATATTTTAAAAAATCCGCATTATTGAAATGGGTTTATTTGGATGGAGTTGGATTTGATTTCTGTTTTTTTTTTTTTTTTAACAGAAAATATCCAGATTAGAGATGGGGGAGAGATATGCATCTATTCCATCATTATTGTTTTTTAAATACCGATGCATGTTATCGATTGTAGCTATTTTTATTTAATTTTGATGCAAGATTTGTTTGCTTGTGATTGTTATTCGTGTTAGGGTTTTAGGAATGATGTTTTAGAATGAGTTTTATGAAGTAGTTTTCGTTTTGATTTGACCAATAAATGAATGAAGATCAGAAGGTGTTTTGATTCAAAGTTCGTTTCCAATCAATGTGCCCAAAATTCATGAAATCCTTTGTTAGTTATTCTTTTCTGGTTATTCTTGTCAATAGACTGTTTGAATTTGTTTCTAGCAGACTTTTCGAAGTGCCCAATATCCAATTTTTCTACTATACAAATTAAAAACTTGATTAAAAACTTAAAAATGAGAAGAGAGGTATATTGTACTTGGTACCTAAGTGCCCCAAGCACGGAGCGGGGGTGGGAGCGGGAGCAGGAGCACCAAAACGTTAAATTTTTAAATAATTATATATCCGGAGTGCCTCAAGAGCGCTTATACAAGTACATAGTACTTGTGGGTTTATAAATAATTAACTAATGAGCACAAATATATCTTATCCATATATTCAAGTATCAAAAATAGAGAAAAAAAATAACTTTGCAACTTGATCACATAAAATAGATAATAATTAATAAGTCAAAAGAATTTTCTTCATTCAAAAGTTAAATATCAAGCCTACAGAAAAAGAAAATGCACAAAAAACGAAAGTTTTGCACGGTTCACTCCATATTTAGTCGAACCGCGCTCCGAAGACAGATCCGCTCCGAAAGAGCCGATCCGCGTTTTCGGAGCGGAATCGAGAGGGTTGAGAGGAGGTTCCGGGCACTAAGCTTTGTACCTCTTATAATAAAATTGCTATATATACAATTTGACTAAGAAATAAAAACAGATCAAATGTTTTTTTTTATTCTGGGGCATATGATAAATCAAAAGTTAATTACCAAATGGGGTTTCATCAACTATGATATTTTCAACCTCCAAAATCGTCTTACTTTTAATTAGATGAAGATTTTTCACGTTTCACTTTTTCATGCTGCTAAACAAACCCTAAATACCATCAGAAAAACTCTTGTTCCACACAAATGAACACAATTGACTTGTTTGCACATTGCTTTACCCAAGGTCTAGATCATGTTGTTTGAGGGATGAATACAAATGCGTGATTAACTTGTTTTGTCTTTTGCCCATGGTAATGTGAAGAAAGTACGATAAAAGAATAGTTGACTTTTTTATTGTACTTCGTTAGCCCCCCTCAAATACAAATCTTGGGTCTTCCACTGCGTGGATCCCATTTAGATCATTTGATCCAACCTCCCCATGATTGGTGGGCCCCCACAAGCAGTCTATATGGAATTTTGTACGAAACTTTCACACAAGATATAAACCATAAATCGACAAGGAGTAGCTCAGTTGGCCAAGGACTCTTGTGCCTCAGAAAGCGGAGAGGTCATAGTTTTACTGGGCGCATGTGGATAGGGATTAGTTCTCGGGCATTTAGAATTGAGTGTCCCTTGCGCTTAGGGCCAAAGGTTCTTGAACTGGATTGGGCAGGAGATACTATGAGTTATCAAAACAGACAAGCATGCGCTACAAAAGTCATCATTAGCATAGTATGTGCTTAGTAAGGGGAACCATTTGCTAGTGAAGGTCCATAGAAGGGCTACTGATAACTGACGAGATTGTTTCTTGCATGACTTTTTTACTATATATTTTTTTCTCATATATCTAACCTACTTAAATACTGCTCAAAGGAGGTCAGATCTCGCCATCAACACCAGTGAAATGGCTCTCCAGATTATGACAAACTGCATGCGGGGTCAAAGGCATTAATTGGTGCTTATAACTCATGTGATCGCTTTTCTACCAAAAAGTATAAAAGTGGAAAAATAAAAACTTTCCGTAGCATTTCAAATCTTCAATTTGGTGCGCATGTTTTTCCTCTATGAAAGCCATAAAAATAAAATAATTTTTCCACAGTTCCACATAGAACCATTTTCGATGGAAGAGATTGGGAAAGGTTTTCTATGAAAAAAAAAATCCACAATGCCGTACACACATGCCCTAGATAAGTTAGGACACATTTGCTTAGGATTAGGGCTAGGTTTGCCATTTCTAAGCTAATCGGGAGCTTCTATTGCCACATAACAAATTACTTTCTCCGTGGACCTGGCCCAAGCAGTAGTAAACTCACACAGCAAACGCATGTTAGGCAATAAAATGACTATATATTCATCGCTATATGTACTGGTCATCATGTCTTGGACTGCATTTTTTAATCGGGCCGGCTCTTGAAAACGGTCTCTTTGTGTCAGCGTCTCTCTCGATCTAAAGGTATGATTTTTCCCCCTTTTTCAATCAATCTTAGCCCTTGTTTTCGAATTTTGCTCGCTTTCAATTCGACTTCTTGAGGCTGATTCTCGAAGATATGATCTATAAGATCCCGAAAACGCAGGCGGACTAGGGTTGGGGTTAGAGTTAGGGCATTGATTTGTGGGGTTTTACACAAACTAGGAGCTTTCAAGTGTCCAACTGCAATTTCAGAAGATTTGGGGTTCTTTTAATAGAATTCGCATTTTTTTTTTATGATTGTTGGATCTTTGGTCGTTGGATTGTTTGTCTGCATTGGAATTTATGATTCTCTTGTTTTCTCGAAGGGTTTCCTCTTTGGCTCGTGGTGTTTTGATTTTTCTTTTTTTGGAAATCTAGGGTTTCTTCTGTCTTGTTGAAAATTGGGTTTGGGTTTGTATTTGATGTTAGACATATTGGTCATTTGCGTTGACCGTTGATGCTTTTTCTATGAGATTGATTAGGGTTTTCAGCTATCCATTTGGACTGAATCTTTTTTCTAATATGTTGTGAATTAGAAATTGAAGTTTGTAGGATCTCTGTATTGGTCTTTTAATATCTATCCAGCAAGATCTCTCCTTCATTAGGTTCAGGATTTGGATTGAAAATTGGGTTTCCTTCTGGGGGGGTTTTGTGTTTGCAGGGAGTTGAAATTCAATACTGGGTTGTCAAAATGAAAACTTGAATCGTAATCCTGAGGATAATTTTTTCTCTTTTTCTTGTAGGATAAGTAAGTTGGGGAATTGTGGTATTAAATTAGTTGCAGCTGAGAAGTTCTGCACCTGTTGATTTGTGAGTTGGAGCTTCCACTCGGAAAATGTCTAGCAAGAAAGAAGAGAAAGCTCAGGCTGCTGCTGAGCGAATTAAGGCAGCGGCATTGACAGCTGCAAAGGGTCTCAGCCGTGCTCAGGCAGAGCGGGCAGCAGCAGCTGCTGCACGCAATGTAAATGCTTATGGTCAAAAGGAAGAAGGGCCGAGCCGATGGCAGGAGCGTAAAGAAGCCAAGCGGCAGATGTATTTGATGAGCACTGAAAAGGCCGTGAAGTTGGGAGAAAGAAAAGATGTGAAGACCTCAATGACTTCTGCTGGAGTTGCTGCTCAGTGCCAAAAGTGTTTCCAGACTGGTCACTGGACCTATGAATGCAAGAACGAGAGGGTCTATATATCACGACCCTCTCGAACCCAACAGCTGAAAAATCCTAAGCTGAAGATGAAGCTTTCGGTCTCATATGACTTGGATAACCCTGATATTCCAAAGGTGGAGAAGGGTGAAAAGAGCAGTCCAAAAAGCAAAAGAAAGCATCGCTCGGATAGTGATTCGGGGAGTGGCACCAGTGAGGCTTCTGTTTTTGAAACTGAAAGTGGGTCATCAGTGACAGAGTCAGATTACTCTTCAGGGGAGAGTAGCTCGAGTTACAGTTCTTCATCAGATTCAGAGGAGGAGCGTAGGAGGAGGAAGAGAGGGAAGAAGCAGCAGAAGAAAAGGCGGCATCGCAGGTACAGTTCATCATCAGATTCCTCTGATTCAGAGTCAGCTTCTGATTCCGATTCAGATGAAAAGGGTAGCAAGAGGAGGAACAGAAGGCATAGCAGAAGGCGCTAAGGATCAGAAAAAAGATTTTGATGTTTGCTCCTGGCAGTAAATTTCTATAATGATGTATGCATGTGCTCCCTCCATGTGGTGGTTATTTCTTTTATGTTTGTTTCATTTCTAGCAGCTAGAATTGTAGAAATAGGTTCGAGAACTTGTTTTAGATTTCGTCTCTAAGTGCATCTGATTTTCATGTTTTTGAGTTGATTATCTTCTTTGCGCAGATTGTTTAGTAATTTGATGCCAGGTGCTTCTTTTTCCTCTTATGTTATGATAAGCCACAAATGATACTATCTAATGTTGGTTCTGAACTTACTTTATCTGCAATTGTCAGCTGTTAAATCTTTGTAGATGCCATGTGAAAGTGGAAGGTGTTTCACATAAATAATAAGTGGGTCAATTATTTTGGTGTACAAAAGTTCACCTTTCGTCTCTTTCTTTTTTGCACTGCTTGGTTTAACCCTAACTAGAGTTTCAATGCTTCTCATCTTCTCCTATGCTTGTCTCATTCTACTTGTTGCTACTACCATAATTGCAATTTATCAGCCAAAATTCTCTTTCTTTCACAACTGTTATCCTCTTTGCCATTAGTCATTGATGTTGCATACAGTGTTGTTTGCTTGAATCATAAATATATATTTGAAATGCATTTTGACCAAAATAAATAAACACTATTTGAAGGACTGGTACTGTTGCATAGGCCCATCCATCGAGGCTTGATGCATCCAATGTAGGCCTTGTTAACTGATCCTTTTGAAGCATGCACCAGAAGAATCTTATTTTATTGTTAAAAAAAAAAATCACCCACTACCCCAAAAGAGTTGGTCTTTTATTGTAAAAAAAAAAAAAATACAACCCCAGATGGAAGGTGCTCATTGCCTCAACTAGGTTGCAGGTACTGATTGTACCTTCAGAAAAATAAAATAAATAAGGGGTATGCTACAAAACTCCCTAGAGTTTTATAAAGAAAAACTCTCATTTTTTAGCCTATCAAAGTTTAACACATGTCATCATTATCATAATCTTATCTTTTTTCTCTCTCTATACATGACCGAGCATAATTTAATTGGAAAACTCCAGGGGTTAAAAAACACCCCCTTTAAAATGGGGCAATTTAGAAAATATCCTTGTAAAAAACTGCCCATGTCCACACCTTTTTGAGGTCTATGCTTGTGTCCAATATACCCTTTTAGCCTGGGGAGTAATACTAAATTAAACTAGCCCTCGTGGACTCAACCTGGACTCCTTCCATGAAGAAAATGTGTCTATGTGTCTTTTATTTAAGGGTATGTTTGGCAATGGTCAATTGTCCGAGTAGGAGGATTCCTATCGGTTTTCCCGAGCTCCAAGTCCCATGAAATGGACTCCCGCTTCGGCGCTTCCAAATATTTTGACAATTGGACCTCTCCGAATCTGACTTTGCAAATCAACGGAAGAAGAGAAGAAAGCAGGGCTATAGGCTATAGGCTATAGTGATATTGGGCGTTAATTTGAGGGTACTTCTTTTGTATGTGGAGCCCTTTCTTTTGTATGTGGAGCCCTACTTTTTGGGTTCTACAATAAAGATCCAAACTTTAGAAGCTCCAAATTAGCTATCAGGTCAAAAATCAGTCGTTGATTTTTCATATAATTTGAGATATTTTAAGAAATAGAAACTCCAGACCGTTGGATTATGATATCTGGACTTCTATGGATCCCTTTCGCGAAATCCAAACCATTCAACTTTACTATTTTTTCTAATCTTTGATTCCTGTGGGCTCCATAATCATGATCCAGACCGTGCATCATTACTAGAAGACCACACTGGTAGGGGCTCAAGTTTCAACTGGTGATGTGTCATGAGATATTTGTAAAAAAAAAAAATCGTACCTTAAAATATTAATTTATCGTACCTTAAAATATTAATTTTTTATTCCTATGGGCCCTCATTTGCATGATCCAAACTATTGAAATTTTCTAGAGAGCTAAAAACTGCTATATCGTAAAGCTCAAGTCTTGATTTTAATGGATTTTGAGAAAATTGTAAAAAAAAAAAAAAACTTTTAACCGTTGGATCACACATCTTGTGATAGGAATTATCTCTTTACTGAACCTGGAACTCCCCTAAAAAAAAATCCTCTTTATAGTTAGTTTGGTTCTAGCTGAACGAAGGAATCTCTCTAATTGGGGTAATACTTTTCACATTATCGTAAGAGTTATTCTCACTAGAGCATATCTTAATAATTATTTTTTTACTCTCACAATATCGTGGGTTTATATTACTAAGTTGGGCTGATTAGTGGCGATACTTTCAACCGGGAATCGATCCCTGAGCAATATCTGTTACACTAAATGCCCATTTGGTATTGTTCTTATGCCCATTTGGTATTGTTCTTGTGTTGTTCTTGATTTTGCACTGGGATTGGATCTTACAAGATTATATCATATTGTTCTATAGAGAATAGGCCGTGAACAACTTATATTTGGCAACACTATACTGGTACTGTAATAAGAAGTAAATTCAAAAGAAGAATGTTTGGGAAAGGTGTTGAGCTTAAATCTATAATAAATGCTTATAAATCCACTAGACTAATTGAAAAATAAAAATAATTATTAAGAATATTCACACATCCATATCAAACGGAGATCATAATTATTTACTTGAAGAGAAAAAAAAAAGATTGTTGTTAAATAAGAGGCTAGCAGGTCCAAGCTGAAGTCTTTGAAATACAAGCCTAGTCCTTCATTATATGGGTTTGTCTTTGACTAAAATGTCTATCCAAGCCATGTGGTCATTCAGAATACCACATGCCTACACTACTTTCTATTTTCTACTAAGTAATTCAAAAAACAGTTACTCATCCAGAATTTTCTTGATGCTCTGGACGAAGCTATGGACATAATCACATCAGTCATGTCCATTAAATTTAGTGCTGTCACAAGCAATTCAAAAGCAATCTTCATGAGACAATTATAGTGCTAAAAGACTATAGATAAGTGAATAATCATTGATTAATGGCCCCATAGGTCATTTCAATGTAGGGTACAATTAAACAAATAGAATCCTTTGGCGCATCCAGATATTTCTTTTGAGAAAAGATTGCTAGTCGTTCCATCTTTCCTATGCTAGCAGGTTACATTTTTTCGGATTGTTCTTGAGATTTTTATTTTGAGACGTGCTCACAAAAGTTATCTAAATGCGTTCCCGCATCTTTTATCCCGTGAGAATGCGAGAACGACCCACCGGAACAATACCGAACAGGCCCTAAGGTGCCAATAACACTCAACCATGAGCGTTGGCTGTCTCATAGGAAATTAGTGGTCCCTTGACTGTTCACTCCCTTCACATTCAACTGCCGTTACCACATGGTTGGGCTTTTGGATTGGGAGATACTCCTAACATAGGCAAGCAGCAACTCTCCTGCCTTTTTGCACTTCTCATTGTTGTAAACTGTAAAGTTTGGTTCTATATTCTAATGGCTTCTTTTCTTTCTTTTTTACCCTTTTTGAAAAAAAAAAAAAAAAGGCATTTCTTCTGGCAAGAAGCTGAAGGTTTCTCTTCGCAAATTTCAACTGCAACTCAGCTTCTCCTGTAAAATCCGCCTAGTGTGGCCTCCATCCATGGTTGGTCCACAAATGAATGTCCTAATCACTGTCTGGTCTGATTCCATGTGTAATATGGAAATGTCGTTACAGTACCACGGATATTTGGCTTTCTAGTACCAAATTCTCATAGCCTTAATTCAATTTTCTAATACTTTCCAATATTTAACACAGGAAATCACCATTCCATCAAAAGATGAAACATATAGTATCGTATCTGTTTGAATGAAAAAGAAAAATGAAAAATGAAAAATGAAAAATGAAAAATGAAAAATGAAAAATGAAAAATGAAAAAAAAAAAAAAAAAGAACAAAATGGAAAACTGGCACGGAGAACTGGAAAAATTGATAAATTTATATATTATGGAAAATGTGTATACAAAATTTCTGGTGGGTGATTTTCCACGACCAGCTCCCGAGATCCCCCCCTCCTTTCGAGAGGACTCGCAAAGAATTGCTAGGGTGCAATATGAAAGGAATAAAAATGAGAAAAAAAAAGAGGATACATACAACAATCAGCAGGCTCCAATACGAACCTGATACTTCGCAAAACTGTTATGGATCTACAATGATGATAGAGTGCACGTAATCCGATCTGACAAGCGCTGTATCTTTGATGCAAGCTCTGCATTCTTTCCAAAGTAGGATTTGGCATTCACTAGCATCACCATAGTATCATGTTTGACAGCCTCCAAACTACGATAATAGTTCTTCTCTAGTCTCCTCTTTATCACTTCAAGAGACAAGGGAACTGCAAACCTGTGAGAATTCAGCCACAGATCATATTTTCAGATCTTCTCATGTTTGAACCAGAAAAATGAGAATTTCACTAGGCAAAGATGAAGTAGGCAGATGCAAACATTCAATTTTCAGTTTTTTACTAGCTCTTCCATGTCAAATTGTCAATGCTCAGTTGAGTAACAGAACAACAACATGCAACTTCTTATCCTCACTGTCAGAGGCTGAGTATTAAATAGAAAAACTAAGAATTTACTGTTGCATATTGGGTAACAGACTAACAGTCCTCCCTCATTTTCTTGAGTAGTCGTCTATTTTACAAAGTTGGCACAAGGTGGCCTCTTCTTTGATGACCTCCTCCATTTTAGACAAGTCAGTTTCCCCCCTCCATTAGGCTTTCTCAAGCTCAATTTCAATGGAAGCGCAGTTGGTGACCTGGGTCATGTGGGTTTAAGAGGTGGCATCCGTGGGAGTGCAAGTGAGACAATTCTATCCTTCTCTAGCCCAGCAGGATTTGTTCAGTTAATGAGGCAAAAATGTTGGCTCTGAGGAATGGCATTCATGAAGCCTTTCGCTGCCATCTCCATCTGCCCTTAGTGGAAGGTGATTAGATTTGCACCAATGGGCTTCAGGTCTTTCTAGGACACCTTGGGACATGGAGGACGTGGTTTAAGAAATGCTGACTTTACTAAAGCATCTTCTGGCCCCATGTTCTCATTTGAAGTGTTGGTGTGAGAATGCAATGGCTGATCAACTGGCCAAGGAGGGTGTTGTCTGGCATAAGCTTGGTTATTTCATATTTTCATGCATAACAGTCCTCTATATTGTTTATGTCTATCTGGGTTGATTGTTGCTGTTGTTTTCTGGGTTTGGGCTGCGGTTTGGTTCCTGTCCTTTTTAGCTTTCCAGTATATTCTTTCTTTACTGTTTAGCTCTCTTTATTAATGAAAGTTACCATTCAATAAATAAACAAATAATAACAAGTACATGCAAATTGAGTTTTTTTTTTTTTTTTTATAATGTGTAGTCTTGCTCAGTTGCATTTAATTCGTCAGCCTCACATGAAATTACATATGCATATATACTTGAAAAAACCTTAAAAATAAGAAAATTATTTGCACTAATACAGATGAAATAGGCAGATATTGTTGTCCATTAAAAGACGCAGAGCACCAGATTAGCCCCCCAAAAGGGGAAAAATCAGCAAATCAAATTGCCTTGCTAGGGACAACTCGAAGAACAAATGCAAAATCCCATTCCTGTGTTTCCAAAACCAATAATTTCAAGTATTTAAAAGTAATTCCTAAAGCAATAAGATTCAGACGAAGATTACCTGTTTAGAAAATCAGATTTCTGGGCAACCTGTTTTAACTTCTGAATCCCATAATAGTCCTGCAATGTTCAGATAGAATATTAACCACAAAGTTCTAGCCTTTACCCATGATTTTTAAAAAGAAGAAGCTTCACTCAAAATGAAGACCTATGCAGTTAGCATAGTTTTGGAAATAGAAAAATTGACCTGATTCCTATTCTGTTCTATCTTCGTAAAACAAGACAGCAGCATCTTTCTGCTCAAATCATCAAGATGAGGGTGCTCCCATCGACTATCTAGGTCATTAAGTTCCCATGGACTATGGAGATGCTGCTCAGAGGTATCACTTTTGTACTGAATTACATATCTTTCCCAAGGACTGTCAGGAAATTCAGGAGATTTGGGCTTCACTGACAATATCCGACCCTCCCACCAACTCCCACCTTCCTCATACTCATTTCTCCACCAGACTTGACATTTATCCCTGGGTGTCCAATTTCTCGTGATAGCAGCAATGTACCGTGACCTTTCAACAATGAAGTCCGGAAAATCAATCAGCTCAGGCAGTGTCAATTTGAAGGTTTCACCACATATGTTGGAAGAAGGATCTATAAATTCCAGGCTGAGTTTACAGCAGCTTTCTCCAGATCCAGGAAGTGTTGAGTAATCAAGACCTTTAACTTTGCAAAATTCAACTGCCCGTATATGGCCCTTAATTGAAATCCATGGACCTACTTCATGGGAACGGCTCCACTCTACATACTCCCGATGGCCCTACACAGTTTTTTAACCCAAGGTCAAACATTAGAGCACTGAAGTTTAAGTGACAAGAATATATCAGTAACAATTATGACACCAACAACCTGTAATAACTGATAGAAAAAAAAAAAAAAAAAAGATAAGGCAGTCAATAGTAAAGAGCTGAAAAAAAGTGAGACAAGGTATTCCATCTGCATGGACTTGGCAGACAAGATAAGAAAAAATCCAGCTCATTCGTCTGTCAGATTCTGCCAATGATGGGCCCCCTAAAAACCACACCTGTTGGATGATCCTAGAAATCAGAGGATATTTTCCCATGAAAAGTGGAATGTTGGTCCATTTTATCTTTAATCTGCATCTGGTTATGATGGCTGGGAGCCTCATACCGTCCAAGTTGTGGGTTTTGGGTGCTAACCATCCATTCTAGGATCCAACAGATGAACCTGGTCTTGTAATGTGTAAATCACTAACATGTTCACAACGATGCTATGTTTAACATCTTATCTTTCTGTAATTGGAAATTATGCCTAGATATAAGTATAACAATATATTTTCATTATTTATGAATAGTACCTGTATTAAGTATGCAACTTCATCACCTTGCTGGGGAATATATCGGTAGCTCTCTTCATGCTCTGGTAACATCAACCATGATGGTTTTCTCACTGAGTAGTGTGTATATCTCTTTTCTATATGATTTGGCTCAGTATAATGATAATTTCCTCTCCTGTGTCTCGTAGACCTTGATCCAGCAGTCACTTTAGAAGAAGACTTCCATTCATCACATAAGATTTGTTCGTGCTCATTAAAGGCGAACTTTTCCGCATTTCTCGACGTCCCTACAGATCCATGACCTTTCCTCATCTTGAAGTTATGGATCACAGTATTTTCATCATAAGTCGTGACCTTCGTGCCCATGGATCTCGTTCTATGGACACTGTCAGCAGAAGCTTCAGGAAAGTCAATAGTCTGATCAGTATTACAGTTGTTGATGTCCAAGTCACTTTCTTCCTCACCAAAGACGTTATCTTCTGCATTCAATGTAACCCTGCATGAGCTTGGTCTTTTAGAAACAGAATTATACATATTACCATCTGAACCCGTATGCAACATCATTGAATCTTCAACATCAGATGATTTCAAACACTTGTAAACCTGTCTCTCTGATTTTTCCAACCAATCATTCCTGTTTCCATGGCCTGGACCAGATCTACAGATAGCATCATCTTCAGGCACTCCTGAAGTTAGATCTTGCTTCATTTGCATGTGACATTTAGACATTAAATCTAATCTAGAGCTCGTCAAATCTTCCGCAGAAGTAACAGTGTTTAGCTTGGAAGATGGGCCCTGGGGTTCCTTCATAATTCTCTTCGATATGATCTTTATCTTTTTAATAATGGGCTGAGTTCTTTCCTTCACTTCCTGAATATGGTCAGTGCTAGTGTTAAAAATATAATCAGATGCACATTTTTTATCAGTTAACATGCCAACCCTTCCTAAGGGCTCAGCGTAAACTCGGCATTGGCTAGTGCCAGGAAGATCTTCATAATCATTGCCTGTGTGCCAGGTTTCAGTTTTGTCTTCAGGTGATGTCCTATTTTCCCCTTGGCCCTCTATTGAAATATTGTCAACCACTAAAGACTTGTGTATATAGCCAGGATCAAGTTCTTTATCTTCTATCTTGTCCAGTATATCTGAACTGTGAGCTCTTTTCTCATATGCATAAGCTGATGTCCTGACCATTTTGCCTCCATGAGTTCCATCTAGTGAATTGGGGGCCACCATTCCATGTTCATCCCCTAATTTTGGATGCCCATTGGCGATTTCCTCCTTCGAATTATGGCCATCTAGATGTATGTTTGAAGCAGGACATGCAGCTGTTGTATCTGCCGAAGAAAAACATTTTGACATGCATCTCCATCTGATTTTGGTTCCACCACAGCTTTGAGACATCAATGCACCATCTGTTTCAACATAAGAAGGAACTGGTCCTTGGGAACTTGAATGGGTTTGGTTTCGAAAAGTTACTTCTGAAGGAGCTTTATCTGATAAACCTGTTACATCACCCAGCTCACTGCGCTCAGGCTTTCTATTTTCTGAAGGAGCAACCTTGTTTGAAGCACGAAGATGCAACTTCAAGACCAATCTCCTGTTCCCAGTGTTGATCTGTGGGTCAGGCAGTATGGAACGCTTTACCTGAGTTTCAATCTCGTTTATTGATGCTTCATTCTCCCTTGGATGTTTCTGTAGCACTTTCTGCAATGCTCTATCAGATTCGTTGCTCTTGTTAGATGTGGAATCGCTCCTTGATAAATCACTTTCAGAACTCTGGTCATCTTCTTCATCTACAGACGATCCATTAATTCGAGAAAACAAATTGAGGGCATTGCGTGCAGCAAGTCTCTTAGGACGCAGAGACTTTGATGTGGAAGATCTTCTCTTCTTTGAAGATGATTTTCTATGTTTTGGGTTCTTTCTTCTGTTCTTCTTCAATGACATACCATCACATTCATACAACTTTCTCCTCTTCAGACGCCTCTGTGAATTAGTAGTGAACTGAGCCTGAGACAATGGAAGAGTAAAATTCAAGGTACAAATGAGAATCTGAACCATTTTGTTTCAGCCCTACAAACTGTATTTGTGTAGGGGGGAAATTATTTGGTAATCATAACCCTTTTGTGCAGAAGCAGCAGCAATGTAAAAATTTCAGTGAAAATGTGTAAAACTAAGATGTTATGGAGAGAATGGGGAAACCTTATATGCAGCTGTCACTCATAAAATAGCATATGGCAAGGATTTTTATTTTTTCTGTGTGTGTATGTATGTGTGTGTGTTTTCACTTACTTTCGCCTTGAGTTTTTGTCGTTTTGATTTGCGAAGGCCCTCCTTGACACTATGGTCATCTACACTGTTTTCATCACTGCACTCTAGAGATCTGGAACAGGCGCTTACACTTCCCTGCTCTCCTTCAGTAGCATACTCCTCAGGAACATTATACTCTGAATCTGTATCATCACTTTGAGCATCATTTTCTTGTTCCCAGTCCATGGTGTCTACAAACTCTGGTAACGGCTCAACCCATCTGTCTAAGTCTGGAAGTGGAAACATTTGATAATCTTGGAGGGCAAGACGAGGGTTATCTGCATGGCCCGTATTGAATTTTATGGAAGAAGGGCGCCACTCAATACCTAGAGCACCCAGTCGTCTTTGCTGATAGATGTTCTGATATGGTTCTGGGTAAGGACTCATGCCTGTCATTGCCCATTACAGCAACATCAAGAGACAATTTTGATTGAAAAAAAAAATAACATATTAAAAGGTGACATCAATGCTGCATGACTACAGGGTTAAAAAGTTATTTCAATGTGACCCAAAATCACAGGTGTTTGGATATTTTGAAAGATCAAAAAGTGAGACATAGATGAACAGATGCTAGCACAGATGGAAGGTGCTCATTGTTGCAACCTATGGTACCAAGATACTTCAAAATACACAATGTATCAGCATCGTGTCATATCCAATACTTCAGTTTGTATGTAAATTATGTGTCCTCACCATATCCATGGAGTGTACTTGCATAGCCATGCCGTATATGGGCATTGCAGGTTCCAACCATAAGGTTTTGGTTCCAAATCAATCTACCATTAAGTGTTTGAGGCAACACAACCATATTAGGGAGCAGACTGCCTTTTCCTTCACATATCATTATAAACGTTTATTGAGCTGATAATTGATTGAAGTTGAAAATGTTGGATGTCAGTATGGCACTCAGATGTGATTTGTGAAATTCAAGCTACTCCAAATGCATAGTGAAATGAGTAAGTATCCATTCTGCCAAAAGATTCAGAGCATATTGAATTTTGAGAACATCCAAACACATTTTAAAGGAAGGATAGGCACATACTTGAATCACATAGGAGATCTTGAATGTTTCTTCTATATGGAGCAAGCTGAGTCTCCTGTACCAAATAGAGAAACAAAAGACAATTTTACTCATGAGAAAACTAAGCGAGTCGCCATCCAGTGCCACAAGGGAGAGCATTATTATTTATAAGCAATTTAACCTGTTTTGTGATGCTCATTCGGACCAAAATTTCACTCCAACGGGAGGCCCACTGCTGGATCAATCACATGATCAACTCCATTCAGTCTTAACCACATTTTTACAAATAATCAATCCGACTTTAGGCTTCACACTTGTGTATAGTAGAGTGAAATTTGGGCTAATGCCAATGAATTATTGGTTAATCTCAGTTGATCAGTTTGAATTTAAGGTATGCCCTTCTCAACCAATGAGGGGAAGAAACATGATAGTGCAATGTTTAGAAGTCCAGCAGCACAGAGTCCAGGCTATGCTGCATCTCTATTCTCTACTGATAAGTTATTTCTACAGCAATGTGAAGAATGTATGCAGAAACATGTAAGAAAAAAAAAATCTACATAGTAGAAAATAGAAATAAGGGGGTCCAGCTAACCTGATCCAAAACATTTCCTTGAGCGTCTTGGATAAGGGGACGGTAATCTCCAAGGAAGAACTGTAGGAAAGATGCGAACGGATACAATCAGAATACAGTGACAACCGACAAAAGCTACTTTACTAGTAAAGAATATAGCCATACTAACTCAAATTTGAGAATACCTGATCATACATGGCAGCCTTGTGGGACTCCCCTTCTCCTGAAGCTAATATGTATATTTGGCCAACATCATCAGAAAGCAAAATCGATGTCCCATCCCTATAATATGGAAGAAAAGTTAAATCCTTAGAGAGACACAAACCACCAAAGTAAAGCATGGAAAAAACTAAAAGTGTAGCATCAATAGCATTTACATACGCATGCAGATCCCCATGACCAGTATGCAATGTATTGAGATTATACCTTTACATAGATAATACTATCCATGTGCTGCTTTTTTAAGATGATAACATTATTATTAAATAAAGATGGGAAAAACCGTAATTATTCACTAATAATACAGGATAACATACAAACCCCCAAAATGTATCATCAAAGAAAGAATCAAGAGCTGAATAATTTAGCATCACCATACCAGTCACCTCAACAAAGACCAGGAAAAAAAAAAAAAACCTACAAACTAGTGGCCATGACCTAAGAAATAATCATCACTTGGACCCTTAGAGCGGTATCATAAGCAAAAGTCGCCTTATTTTTACAATGTTCTCCCCCCTTTTTCTATCCAAGAGCACAACTCCACAATGTAGACCCTCTTGGAGAACTATACCAAAATGCCAGCTTTCTAATAAAGCTTCAACCAAGTGAGGCATTACCGAATGCACACCAAGAATTAGAAAAAATAACTCCACATTGCTCTTGCAAAAGAGCAGGACATAAACAAATGGGGAGTACTCTCAGCATCTTGAAAGCATAACCAACTTCTCATAGAGGAATTTAATACAAAAACTTACACTGCTGCCTGACTCGAGAAATGATAGTCATTACCTTCTTTCTGAATATGAATAATGCAAGAGCTGCTAATACGTCAAGCAACAACTTAATCTCCACTTTCATCAAATAATCAGAAAATAAAGCCCTTAGAATTTGAGGCAACAGAATAAAGCAAGGAGTAAACTTCTTTTCTTTTCTTTTCTTTTCTGAAATGAAATGAAAGCAAGGAGTGAAATTTTCGCAAAGGATGAACATACAACCACCTGTTCTCCCAGAACGAAACTCGAGATCCATCCTGAACTGAATAGGAAATATTTGGAAAGAAAATACCACTGATAGAAGCTATCACTTTCCAAAAACTGGACATTCAGGTTGTCACGTCATGCACCATTCACCCATAATCACCCAACTTTTATCTATAAATAAGCAACTTGCTCCATAAGCTATCGACCTCTTTACCAACAAACCATAGTATTTCCTCAAAAGCTCTAACTTAACCCCTTTTAATATCTCTAGTACCAAGCACTCATTCCAAAATCGGTTTATAAACCATTTTCCAACCAACTATATGGTAGATTCCTTCTTTTTTATTTTTCTTTTTTTTTAATAAATATTAACATCATTGAAAAAAACTCACAGTAAAAGAAAGATATACTGAAAAGCCAAAAACAAAATGCCACAAACGACAGAACCCACAAGCAGGTCTTCCCTACACTATGCAAACTATAGGGACACAAAACAACCCACTTATAGACGCAGTCACTCATAAGTTAGGGCTAGCTCCCTCCAATTCCTAGTGATAAGATCCAAATGAATCCCTAGGAATTGAGGAAGGAGAGACACCCACAACGCAGTAGTGAATTTGAGCCTATCAACGAGAGCCTCAGCCGGAGAGAGAAAGAGAGAGAGAGAGAGAGAGAGAGAGAGAGAGAGAGAGAGAGAGAGAGAGAGAGAGTCCTCAAAACATCAACCTTTCCTTCCAAATGGTCCATCAAACTGCCAAAAATGCAGTCCTCCACATCACCCTTCCTCTATCCAATCCAACCTCCCCATCCCACACCTCAAACAACCCATGGGTAGAGCAAGGATGAACCCGACCACAATCAAATTAGCTAAGAACTGCCAACCAGAGCCCTTGGGCAACTTAACAATTCAATAAGAGATGATCAACTGTTTCCTCATTTGCCAAACACATGGGGCAGGTAATAACAAGGATCTTACGACGGAGAAGGTTGTCCATGTTCAAAATCCCACCACACAAACAACCAGCCAAAGCAATATCCCTGGACCATACCTTCATCTCCCAAAGCCTAAACAAAGGGCTAGTTTGAGAGGAGCCCCCAGAAATTGCTGAGAAGAAAGAAGCTACCGAGAAAGTCCCTTCTTTTGAGGCCATCCAAACCCCGCAGTCCTCCACATCCACCGAGATAAAGACCTGACTGAGAATATCCAGAAGAGAAAAAGTAATTAACCTCCAACTCTGTTGAATTTCTTCTAAAAATAGGGCCCAATGCGACTGACTGTCATTTCTAACCAAATAGCTTGAAACCATCGCGTGGCAATTTCTGGCGCAAATGAATAAGTTATGAAAACACTCTGCCAAGGACATATCTTCAACCCAATTATCAAGCCAGAAAAAAAAAATTTATATACAAACTCAACTCTATATTTTATATTAGCAGCAAAACCCTCCTTAAAACGAGATAATCCCTCTACATAGCAACTGCACCTCCAACGAATGATATCACAAGGTTTGACGCAGGGGGAGGGGGAGGGGGAGGGAAGGAAATACGAGATTGATACTTAAAAGAAATTGAATGTCAAGGAAATACAAGATTGATATTTAAAAGAATTTGAATGTCTATCTAATTAACATGATTTTACCAAAAAAAAATAACATAGAGCAAATAAAACATATGGAGGAGACATGGATAGTCAATGCACCACTACAAGTGACTTCACAGAAAAGCAAAGCATACTGACGGTTAGAAAATTAATCAATGTGATCAGTTAAAGGGCGAGTCCATGGTGAATATTCAATCTGAGCAGTTTTAACTTACGGGGCAAACTTCCCATCAACCAACTTGAAGTGTCCAGTTTCATATATGCGAACAGGTGCACCCTCCCATATCTATAAATAGCAAGTATCAAGATGGTCATTGTTTAAGAAGCATTAAGAGAATAACAGTGTGTGAAGGAGCTTTAAGCACCCGGAACTCACATCCCAAACTATGGTCTTTCCATCATACCCAGCGCTCATTGCTATCCTGGGGTTAAAAGGATGAACATCTAAAACATATGTCTGTTAAGAACACATAAAAAAGAAAAGAATGTCAGAAACAAGATGCTCTGATCAGAAAATTAAAAAAATAGCTGTAAATAAATAGATAGTTAAAGTGAAAATAGGAAAGCAAATTTCACTAGAGAATAATGGAAACAAATGAAAAGGTGTCTGCATTATTATAAAGGAAACTAGGGACAGTGTGTAGCCTACAAGTGAGACTTTCACCTTTTATTTAAAAATCAAGAAAATGACATTCAGAATCTTAAGCATTTGTAATAATCCTGAAGAGCTCATTTGAAGGGTATATGGAGTTCAGAGAATTCAATGTTCTTTGAAGTGAAACATAAGATACTACAGCCCAAAAGGGTGGAGTAACTACTTATAGTCTAAATGATGGGTTCAATAATAAACAGCTCAAAGGGAGTTCATAAAATAAGCACTGTGAGCCCAAAACAGAAGGGAAAAAATTCAAAAGAAAGACAGTTTAATGCAACACCTTATGCACATAAACATTACTCCACTTGTATAAATATATATTTATGGAATCACAAATGAAAATAAACATGTAATGTCTAGTTACTAAGAGACACAGACCTTAAAAGGATCATATTGTTATGAAGCAACAAAATACACATCTAGCAACACGCCCAATGTGTGTAGCATAAGTATCATAGCTAATACCCCAAGGCCCAATGTGTCTATTTAACACATGAATTCAAAAGCATGAAGGAATTTATCCTTGACCCAAATTCGTTACAAAAGAGCCAAAGTTTGAACACTTACAGACTCACTATGACCAGTTAAAGAGTGAACAAGGCTACCATCAGCTGCATTCCAAACACATATTCTGCAGTCTGCAATAATACAGAAAATTATAGACTATGGATAACAATTTCTTAAAAATAGATTAGAATAAGGAAAATCATTCGGCAGTGTGAAGATAAGGCCTATGAAAATATAATGAGGGCTTGTTTGTTCAAATTCTACAAATGTCATTGATCATGTTGCTTTGCAGAACACTCCCCCAGAAGTTACAAAAAAGATCCCAAAGGGCCAAAAGTAAATGGAGAAAAGCTGGGGGCAACACTCAATTGAGTCATGACTTGGAAGTTCTAGGCCTAGTGCAGTTTTAGGAATTTTAAAGCCAGCCCAAAAGCATGATTACAAGCAGAGTTCACACGAAAGATGTCATTGCATCAAGTAGAAAAATGTTTTATCAAAATAAAATGGTGTGAATTCAGTCAACAGAATGCAGGATACCAAAGCAAGTGGTACAGTTTCAAATTTAAAAAAACCAGGGCATCAGCAATAAAAATGTCACACTCACTTGGAGGGAATTGCTGCTGCAAATGTCACACATACACAGCTGACAAATTCACCATTGCATTAACATTCCCTCTAACATGGACAAAACAAAAATTCCACAAAGAAGATTCTAAATGACCTCGTTAAATATGATGAATAATCTCTGATGACTTTTAGGTTTTCTTTACTTGTCCAATCTATGATAATCTGCTAATTAGCTACCACCTCCACCAATTTATGACACTGTGCAAACTGATCCCCCAGCCATTCACGAAAATATGTACCTCCTCTCGTTGCCAACCGTCCAATCTGAGCATCCACACATTTCATCTGGGTGGATAAAGAGAGCAAAATCTGCCCAAAATGACCACAAACAACTGCACCTACTCATCCCCTAGATTGCCCTTCAAAACTTCATCTAAGTTAGTTTAAAAACACTTAAGGAAAAAATAACCACAGAGAGGGATTCTCTATCTATGATCACAAACAACTCTGCCTACTCATCCCCTAGATTGCACTTCAAAGCCCCATTGACGCAGGACCAAGCAGTCAATGTGATGTGCCAATCCGGTGACTTGATCAAGAAGGTTGTATCCCAAGCCTAAAGCCTTAAATAGATCTAAGATCAGCACCCAGAATCAAGCATAACCCCATACATTCACCACAATGGAGAAACTCAAATCTTCATTGATTGAATAACATCACTTCAGAGAAAAAGAGTATAAAGCCCTTAAATTATACATGAGCAGGCGGTCGGCCATCCCTATTTGGGTTGTCTTGACCAGCCCTATTCTTTCTAACTTGGATTCTAGAGATTCTAGTTTCCTAATTAAAGGTAAGTACATCTCTTGAATATTTGTTCACATGATTCCTTACTTAACTACAACTCCTAAACTTTTAAAATTTTCAACATAAGTCTCCTAGAAATTAGATTGAAGATGGAACATATCTTTACTAAACTTGCTGCCATGTGAGCTCCACAGTCAACATGCATAAATGAAAACCAAATCATGGGTTCCATAATTGAGTTTCCACGACAGGGAGAGATCATGGTCCTTCCCCTAAGAACTAATGTAATTTGAGCCCAGATCGGCTATTATCCTAGTGGGCCTGAGGCCCCTTGGATGCACTCATTCTCATAGCCCTTTAATAGGATCTTGTTAGATCGAAAAAATAACCACTGTTGAAACTTTAGTTGATTTCTTTTCTCAACCTTCCTTTTGCTGACCTTGACAACCGAATGATTAAGATTCTCCACTTATTGTGACTCCCCTGCCATAGCCCAGCCCCCTTCCCTCAATGATGAACACGATAGTGAACATGTTGTCAACATTCACCCAATGCACCCCACACACACTTCTGACGAGAAAGTTGATTTGTGGCTGATCTATTAAACAGTGCTTATATTCCAACCTGTATTCGGAGAATGGTTTGATATAAAGGTCCAAACTCAGCCAATTACAAGTATTATCCCAAATTGTGTTTTAGTCATTTAGAAAATAAAGAAAATAGAGAAGGAAAGAATGGAAGGACATTTATAAGGAGGCATTTTATTCATTATAAAGATAATGAGACTGATAGTAAATACAGGGAGTGGTCTAAATCAGGAACCATATAATGTATATAGTTTTATTCTCTGAGTTGCCCTTGTCAAAGTGAGCGTTTATAGAGAAAGAAGCCCCTCTTCCAGTTACCAATTAAAGAATGACAACTGTCCCATTAAGCAATGAGCAGCAAACATTATAGCTATTGGCCATAGCCAAGATGGCAAGGTGTTTATATTTTATTTATTTTGGTCCCATTGAACCATAAGCAGCTTACTTTTAAGTTATAAGCCATACTCAAGATGGCAAGATCATATATCCATGCCAATTGCCAGTTGAAGCATAAGCTAAATCTAAATAGAACAGGGCAATTGAAAAGGGATGTTTCAAGCCTGATTATGATGCCACTTCAATTGCCTTTAATATACAGATTTGCATGAGAAGAGGTTTCACATCACACTCCCAAAAATCAAGGTTTAAACCATAAAGCAGATTTTGAATCTTGGATTCATACGTCCAGATCTCAAGAAATAAATGACCATGGATCAATTTAGTTTTTCAGGATCTTGGGCCTAATTTATGGAGGAGATGAGAGAATGCTGTAAAAATCACCCTTATCCAAGAGGTTTTCTTCCTGTAAAGCTAATTATCTATATTTGGGAGGAAGGATCACCCTTATCCAATCCGCCTTGTCCAACCTCCCGGTCTATTTCATGTCCTTATTTAAATGCCCTATCTCAATTATGAAGAGAATTGAAAGATTGCAAAGAGGAATTCAGATAGGAAGTCCACTTGGTAGATTGGGCGTCTATTTGCAAACCAAAAAAAAAAAATGGAGGTTTGGGTATTAGACCCCTAAAAATTGTCAACCAAGCTCTACTAGAGAAATGGCTTTGGAGAATTGCAGATGATTCGGAGAGTCTGTGGAAACAAATCATTCTAGCTAAAATTCGCTCCTGGAGATTGGGTTGGGACATCAAAGCCCCAAGTTACCGTTGTTCTGCATTGTGAAGGGGTATATCTTCTATGAAGGAACCCTTCTTAGAAAATATAAGATACAGAGTTGGATCTGGAGCAAGGATCTTCTTCTGGCTCGACACTTGGGTAGGAGAGCGACCCTTAGCCTCCAAATTCCCTAAGCTTTTTAATTGTTCTATGTATCGGCAAGCCAAGGTGCAAAACTATTTGGAGAGAAATTGTAACGGGGTGGTTTGGGTCCCCACCTTTAGACGCAATTTATTTGAATCGGAAGAAAGACAATTTTGCGACCTGATGAATATTTTAAGTCTTAGTCTTTGTTCCTGAGGAGGGACAAGATAGAAGAATATGGGCAATTATTAAAGATGGCACTTTCTCGGTCTCTTCATTCTTCTCAGCTCTTTTGGGCAATCAGAATCCACCAAACACTTTGCATTTTCTCTGGAAGATAAAAGCTCCTCCGAGATTGATTGCTTTTGGGTGGTTGGCGCTCTGTGGTAGAATTCTAACCATGGACAATCTTTGGCGCCAGAAAATAATCATAATCAATGCTTGCCCCATGTGCTCGGTTGATCATCTCCTTCTGGAGTGTAAAACTGCTTATAGCCTTTGGATCTCAGTGCTTGGTTAGTTTGATCTCAGTTGGGTCTTTCCAAAAACCCTTTTAGACCACTTCAAAGATTGGAAAATGATGTCAGGCGTAACTAAAGGCAAACATTTATGAAGGACCTCCTTCCGTGCCACCCTATGGGTTATATGGAGAGAGAGGAACTCTAGATGTTTTGATGGAAAGTCCTCTAATATGGAGAGTCTTCTAGATCACATCAGATTCGAAACTGCTACCTGGGTTTCTACAAGTCCACAATTTAGGGGCACTCCAACTGATATGACTGTGCAAAACTGGAGAGCTTGGGCCTTTCCCGTAGCTGATGTTTAGTCTGTTCTTCCTCTTCTTCTTCTTCTTCTTCTTCTTCTTCTTTTGTTATTATTTTTTTTTTTTTTTTTATAAAACTTTCCAGTATAGCTCTCTTGTACTGTTTTGCTTTATTAATGAATTTTGTTAATTTTCAAAAAAAAAAAAAAAAAGAATGATGTAAGGCAGTCTTTAAGTAGCTCTTTAGCATGTCAAGGATGCTGTGTAGTATTGGTGTTTTTCTAATTTAATTAATCAGTCACCATTCCAAAAGAAGAAGAAAACGTCGTAATTTTAGCCTTGAAACTTAACAGAAATACACAAGTCATGTGTTTTAGAAGGAGGAGGTGGGTGGGGGTTTGTTACATAGAGCTTATAGAGCATAAAGAGTGAACAAACCCTATGAAAGAGCTTGGGATGAGATAAAGCAAGGAGAAGATATGAATCCTGTGCAGAGTATCTTGGGTACATTTTCTTTCATGCATGTTCTTGTGGTACTTGTCGCTGGGATGGAAAGCGTGCGTGGGTAGGTGGGTGGATGGAGGTGTGTGCGTGTAAATGGATGTGAATTTCTTCCCTCAAGGACAAGTTTTCTTTTTTTGGAATAAACATGGCACAATTTCCACAAGAGAAATGATGTTATATTTGTAAAGTGTGACTAGCCAATACATCCAAAAAGCTCAAGCGGTTAGAAAGTGGAAGACAAATCTGCACACGCACACGAAAGGGACGCCGTTAGAATTCGCAACCCACACGTGCCTACCCACGCAACCTAGGGGAATAACTCCCTGGGGTTCAAACTTCTAACCTAGCATTGGCTTTGATACCATGTTAAGTTTGACTAGCCAATACATCCCAAAAGCTTAAGTTGTTAGGTAGAAGAAGACAAATCTACTTAACAATATTAGTTGGCTAAGCCATGTAAGATGCCTACTTTCAAATCTTTAACCTTAATTGCTCACACCCATCAGATTGTCAAGGATGTTCATTTGACAGTCTTGCAAAGAACTCAATGATTTTATTGGCTGAGAAAAAGAGCATAAATGATCTGAATATGGCTATGCTTCAAGATATTATGTTATAAATCGATAGATATATTGCCAAGTATGCGTCATTGTTAGGTTTGCTTTCCAATGTTTTCTTATGCAAGGAAGAAGCAGATGTTTGTATTTGGAAGCGAAACCCATCTGCTCTATTTTCTATTAAGTTGTTGTAAGCGTAGATCCTTCTTCACCTCCTCGAATGTGGATGGGATTGGCTCCTCAGTTGGAGGTCTTCCGGTGGTTGGCCGTGACCTGACTATTTTGGTTTTGGGATGGGGAAGAATAAAATCACAACACCATTGTGGTTAACTATACCTATATCATTTATAATATTACCTTACATTTATTTTTTACGTTACCATGGGCAGATAACAGGGATTGAACCTGCATTTTTTCGGCAAGTGCCTACGGTGGATGGTCTTAGGAGGGGCATCTCTTCATATGTTATTCCAGACATTGGCATATGTACAGCAAGGAGGGTGAGATGATTAGTAATTTGCTTCTGCAGTGTGATTTCACATACGACATTTGGCGCTTCTTTTGGAAGTATGTGGGGTTTCTTGGTGCAAGTGAAAATCTGTAGGTGATATGTCATGTCTTTGAGGGCGGGACCATTTTATGGGTGCGGGTGGGTACTTTGGAGGCTTATTCCCTATGCTATCCTGGGTCCATATGGAACGAAATGAATGCTAAGATCCCAAAAAAGGAGATGGCGTTGTTCCATGATATCTTAAATTTGGTGAAGGTGAGGATAGGAAAATGTGCTTTGCTAAATAAAGAATTTAAAAATATTATCTTAGTATTCACAATGGGAGACGTGTTTGGCTTGTAGCCCCCATAAGGATAGAAGGCAGTACAGGTGGCATCCTTCCTCTGATGGTTTGTTGAAGTTCAATGTGGATGGGGCAGCTAGAGGCAAGCCAGATTTAGTCAGAATATGTGCAGTTCACACCAATCATGAAGGTTTTTTTATCTCCAAATTTGTTGGAGCTAAATATCCGAATGAAGCAGCGATTTTTGTCATCCTTTAAGAGAATATATGCACCATCTTTCCATGAGCCCTTGACAATGGGAAGTGATTTGCTAAATGCAGTTCTTGGGTTTCAACTGTAGTTAGGAGTCCATGGAGGTTCCATTTCAATCTTGACGAAATCGAGTTTCTTCTTTTTCGTTGGAGGTAGCTTTCCAGCACATTCTCTGGTCTGGAAATGAGGCTGACGTGCTAACTAAGATACTTCGGTATCTAGAGGCTCATTTTCTTTGTTTTTTTTTTCTTCCTTTTGTTTTCTTTCAGCCTGATGTATGGAGGGTATAGCGCTCTTATACCTTCCAAGTTTTTCTCCTTTGTCTTCTCCTTTTTTGTTGACATTGTACCCTTCTTTTTGGCATAAAATATTTTTCAATTACAGATAAAATAAATCAATGTATATATATGGGATGAGAGAGAGAGAGAGAGAGAGAGAGAGAGAGAGAGAGAGAGAGAGAGAGAGAGAGAGAGTTTCCTTGTAGATAAAGACAAAAGAAATGGTAAATTTTTACCTGTGATAGCTGCAAGCACAAAGCGATTATCCAAGCTCCAAACAATCATGTTAACACCACGAGGCGTCGGAAGAAATCTCTGGCGCGGACCTCCACGAGGAGGCAGTGGAGGGAGTGGAACTTTGAGATGATATGCACGTATCCAACGCCCAACCTTTCCCTAATACCAAGTAACAAAAAAAAAAAGAAAGAAGAAAAAAAAATCTTAATATCAAGTGTATAAATTACTTGTGGCATACATGTATTGTATACAATTATGTACAGCAAAGCTTCTAGAGACCAGGCCCTTATTTGCAAAATAAGAATCCTTTTGTGGTGCCCACCAAATGATCGATTTCAACACTCCATACCCCCCTAACCCCATCTCCCACCGTCCTGTCTGGTTGTGTTAGCAGGATAAAAAAAATTGGCACTCATATATACGGTCAATCACCATTGGCTTGAAGAGCTAACGAGCCATTTTAGTGAAGGGTTGAAAATTGTTGAACTTTGGTCTCTGAGGAACATAATCAAAGGTTAGGATGATCTAGTGGGACCTTTTCCAGCTCACATCTAGTGAACCAAGATTTTTATCATCCCCGTGATTGGAACACATCAAGGTGGGCCCCGCAAAAGGGGTCATTATGTAAATAAGTGCCCATAGCTCTAGGAAGTGCCTAACATATAAATTTGTGTACAAAAACTCCAAAATCAGAGTTTTTACTAAAAGTAAACCTCATACTAAAAAATCTTGTCTATACCCATTGTTTGATTAAAAAAAACCCATTATTTGATCAAGTTTGAACTTGTAGATATGCTAATCAAAGCACGTAGTCAAGGTACATTAAGAAAGTTAGGCATGTATGATGTATGACATTGATGCTCCAGCTTGAGGGGGAGTATTGACTATTGAAAGTAAGAACACTTCCATTTGATAGCCATGAAGAACATTTATACCATTGATACACAAAAGAAACATTATACCGATGAATTGCTTAAACATCTTCATCTTATCTTCGAGAGTACCATTAGTTATCCTTCAAAATATAAAAGTACGATTAACATCCTAAGTTACTATAATTATGCTTATAAAAGAAAGGACCCTCTCTCTCTCCTTATTTTCTTTCTTTCTCGACATAATCAAATGATTAGTCACCCACAATGTGTATATTTCCACAACCCATGATCTCTTGTTAAATCTTGGTTGCATTCTCTTCCACCATCTCCACCACTTTGGACATAAGCACCGTCACATCTCCCTGTAAAGGTGACAAAAACTGATCTATAGGTAATATTAGGAGAGGTGTGGAGCCTGTAAGAGAACTCAATAAACTCAAGCTATATTATCAGTTGACGGTAGTTATCCTTGAATATGTTCATATTAAGGTTTAAATCCAAGGAATCAGAAATTCCTCATGCTGCATTCCTCGAGGATCCAAACATCAAGCTCTTCCAACATACCATGAAGAATACTATGATATTC
Organism: Litsea cubeba; assembly: GCA_012931725.1. NCBI lineage: Eukaryota > Viridiplantae > Streptophyta > Magnoliopsida > Laurales > Lauraceae > Litsea > Litsea cubeba. Next base: position 1,860,351 of record CM022950.1, on the reverse strand, counting down.
AACTCCAATTAGCCCAGAAAGGAATCATCTTGGGAAGGTTTTCTTACATCTTTGTTTTTCAGGATTGCTAAATGGGCTTGTGCTAGGATGGAATGCAAGGACTTGAAGATAGATAATGTTATACACAATTGGGGAGCTTGCATGAGGATGGGAGTCTTAAAGAGAAAAAAAGGAAGCTTCTTTGTGCACTCCTCTCTTTGGAGTCCTAAAGTTTAATGTGGCTGGAGCAGCACGTGGAAAACCAGGTTCAGCAGGCATTGGCGGTGCACTAAGAAACTACAAAGGAGAAGTGCTATATATATTTTCAAAACATGTTGGGATTAAAGATTCTAATGAAGCAGAAGTTTTGGCTATCTTGGAAGTGCTTCACATCTATCGTTCTTCTAGTGGAGAGTGGTTATTTTAATGCTATTTCTTGCGTGAAATCTTGTAAGGGCCCATGGAAGATGAAGTTCTACTTTAATGAGATTCATTATCAAGCATCTTCATCTCAAGTTTCATTTCAGCATGTCAGTAGACCTGCCAATGGAATGACAGTTTATTTTTATTTTTTCCGAAGCAAGGGGTTGATCATTCATGTAATTTAAATGCTTCTATTATGTGGAGTTGGCAGGTGAGATATATACCAGTACACTTATGTAAGGGTCTTGGGAATTGGAATTAGGTTTGGCTGTAATTCCCTTTTTTTTTCCTTTTTTTTTCTTTTTTTTTTTTGCTTTGGCTCACTGGCCAGGAGGAAGGAGGTTCAAACCTCCCACCAGGGATCGATCCCTGGTGGGAGGGATGGGAGCGGGATGCCTTACCAACAGGCCATCCCTATGTTCCCTTGGCTGTAATTCCTTTTCTTTTTTATACAAGTAACTGTTTTCGATACAAAAAATGCCCAGCAATGAAGAAATATATCATGGTATAGCTGATGAGTTTAAAAAGAAGAAATTTTTCGAAGGAGTTCATCTGCTCCAAAGCTGACCAAATTTCTTCAGCTGTATCTGGAAGCATCACTGTGTCACAAACTCGAGGTTCCATGCTATTCCACAACAATGTCACCATTTGGAACTTTTCCAGAATTTACTCTTTAAACTTTCTCATTTGAAGTAAGAAAAACCTTCACTGACTTGATCCATTGAAGTTAGTTTGGTCCATTTACAATAAAAGATGCATGGGAATTCCAAGCAATACAGTGTAGTTCTGGTCTTACTGTCAGTATTAATACTATTACCATTAGTGGCCATTAAACTATCTAGACAGCCAATAAACTATCCACGAAAAAGATCAACGACCTTAATAACATAAGAAAATCTCCAGAAAAATGCAAGCAATATGCCCAGGCCAAAAAAACTTGCACATAAAGCCTTCAGAAATTGCATATACTATGCCAGGAACTGTATTGAGTTTCAAGCAGTAAAAAACGGATAAGAAGGAGACCCAAATATTAAGTATATTCAGTGAATGAACAGCACAAGCTATGCTCCAGATCTGTTATTTTTACAGGTCTGAGATGATAGCCATCTTCTCAAAAAATCAATAGGAGAAAAGTGGTGACCCACCCAGAAATTCTAAAAATTCACAGCTTTAAATGGCCATGATGAGAACAGGCAGAGTACTAAACGACAAGTAGATCGTGATGCGTAAATGCTCCCCAAAACTTATCAAACACATTTGAAAAATGTACTCCAGTCCCAGGGCCACTTTGGCTACACTTGGCTCTGACACCATGTATAATAGTAGAATTATAAAAAATAGAAAAAAAAGCAGGAGAGAGAGAGAGAGAGAATCTCCATATTTCCATTCACAAGAGACCTAGTTGCCTCTTAAATACGAGAATTCTTCTAATTCAAGAGACTAACTAGAATCATAGTATGCTAATTCTAAACTAAAAGATTGAATACAGTTTTTTTTTTTTTTTAAAAAAAGAAAACACAAAAGATAAAATACAAGGAAACAAGTATTCTTGATATGCACAAATGTGGTCTCCTGCCTTTGTATGGTATTCTTAGGAAGCACCATTGTGTCTACAACAATGAACCTAAAATCAGTTACCAACTAAAAAAAAACTTAGATCATTTGTCATTATCATTTAAGCCTAATAAATCTAACAGTTACTTCCAACTACTTATCCTACGTCTTAGTTTGTCGAACAAGCCCCTACCCACTTTTTTCTCCTAGTTCCTTGTATTTATAACACTTCAAAGCACTATTTACTGCAAATTCGTAATATAATAATTATTTTTTGAAATAGTAATTCATGGAAGCTGATGACCCACCAAGGGGAAGGAGTAGGCCGAAGAGGATGGGGATGGAAGTATAAACAATAGATCTGAAGAAGTAAAATCCATCCGAGGATTTGGCTCAAGATAGATTTGAATGGAGAAACAGAATTCATCTAGCTAACCCCAACATAGTTGGGACAAGGCTTTGATGATGACTTTTTTGAATGGTAATTCATAATATAATTATTATAATTTAATGTTTGCTGCATTACTATTATCATTACTAAATTATTCCCTAAATATCTTTAGCCAGAAAAGGTACGCCGATGTCTAGAATTTTCCTGGAATGTCATGTATACGTATTCATGTATGGCTGTGGACACAGAGAACTGAATAAAAGTTACCCAAATAAAAGGCTGACTCCAGGATGAGTAACAAAATTCCCAACTGAAAATTTTACTACTTAATGAATGGAGGATCAAAAAGCAACTCTCAAAAGATAAACTTCATGAAAATGGGATTGAGTTTACACCAATAAGCATCAAAAGAATGCAAAAACCATTCAACAACAATGATAACAGCAACAACAACAACAATGATAATAATGATAATCAAATGAACAGAATGCATAATATAGTGACAATTCATTTCAATAGGTGGCTCACATGTGATTTACGTGACCCTGGAATCCAAATAATTGCACTTCCATCACGAGAGCAGGTAACCATGTTGTCATGTGTAAACCTAGTAAGCACAATGCACACGATGATGTTAAAATATTGAAAACATGCACTAATCAAAAAACATTTAATGTTGAATCAGTTGATTATGAGTTATTTTGACGAAGCTGACATTAGTAAGGACTGGATTGTATCTTTGACACTCGATTATCTGGGTGCATTAGAGAAGTCCAATCAATCAAAATATTGGCGTTTTTCCCTTCGGCATCATGAAGAATAAAAGGCTCCAAGGTTGACACTCAGCCCATGGTGTTTGGTACGAGAATAATAAAATGACACAAGTAAAAAAGCTGTGATTTATGGGGCGGATTGAAGCATATTTCAAGTGACTTCTGCTTATTTAAATGAGCATTTCTAAATCATGAGTAACTTAAGTTGTGGAACACCCTGTAATAGTATTAAATTATTTAAAGCATGAAAGGATGGCTTTCTATTATCTAAGCCACTATAAAGAAGCATGGTTAGAGACTGATTTTGAAGCATTAGTGCTACTGAAGACCCTTATTCGTGAAGGATAGAATAGATGCCGATGTTCAAAGCTCTTCAAATCAAAATTCTGAAACTTGTGCAAGTCCCTTTTAGTGGAAATGTCTCCCTTTTGTAAGAAAAATAGCTTGGGTGTGTGGAACCGTAAGGTAACATTGGCCTTTTCACTTTGTGCTGCCTTGTTTTCTATCTTTGGCATCATTTGGATTGTATGTGGAGGCGGCATTCAGTCTAGATATCGATTGGACTCTAGACTTGAGGGGAGTACTGTCCAGGTTCACTCAAATTGAACATTTTTGTAGAACTTGTTTTGTCAATAATTGAAAATATACCGATATAAAAATTGAAAATATTAGTGACTAAATCGAATGAGAATGCAAACAACATACAAGGTAATTGCAATAGAGAAATATGACCTACCAGGAGTTTTTGAACTTTCGAAGGTTCTCCTCCTTTAAGGAGTCAGATGAAGAGGATCTAGATGGCACTGCACAGCCACTGCATAAAGAGGCAGAAAGTAAGCAATTAAGATTAGCATATATGGACAGGAAAAATGAAAATGGCCATTGTGACTCATATGACTTCAGGCCTAGGTCACCACTTACCGGGACTCAGGTTCTATTTTTAGGCCAATGGCTAAGCTTGGATCCACCTTTTAGGTGGCAAAATAAACAGAGAGAGACTGCCCACATTTGGTGATTTTTAATTGGGGGCCAGATCAAGCACAAATCCACATCCATTTGAAAAAGTCATGGGCTAGAAAGGTCTGTTTGGGCCCAATAAATAAATGGTCCGGCCTGGACCAGAATATTAACGACATGTAACTGAAAGAGCCAAGCTGCCCAAACACTACCTATACACATTCCACTGCTACCCTTATGAGCCTGTTCAGTTGCATGCTTTGTAGCAGCCATAATCCATTTTTCTGCATAGCACAAATTGTTTCCATGTGAAGCCAGTACCTATCTTTTCTCATTTTCAAGCCTAAAACAGTGCTAGAGGAAACCCCTCTTCATCCTCTTTCGGGTTTGATAAACGTATTTACCTCCATTGTAATTTAACCAAAAAGGCCCTAAAATAATGAGATTTTGTGGTTAGAAAGAGTAATTACCTGAATTGCACATAGTTGACGACATTTTCATGGCCAGATAAGACATCCATCTCATGATTTGGTTGGTTGAAATCCTCCGGATTGCATTTGACAGCATTCCAGACCTACAAGCAACTACCTCTTGATAAAGAAACCCAACTACATTTAACCATATATTCGTCCATAAACCATATTAGCATGAAGGAGATAATAGAACGTAAAAATAATATAAATTCAAGCAGAAGATTAATTCAATAAGAGGAAAAAATTGAAACTCTTAAGAATATGAAGAACAAACACACAGCCACTTTACACTTGGGATACATGTATATCAATGCAACTCACCCAAATACAGACTCCTATAGCCAGAAAATGCCCTAGAGTCGGACTGATTGGACAATCAAAATCCCTCATTAGTGGTCATTTGTGTGTTCCATTTTGATGCAGCTAGTGTGACAAGGGAACTCAATCCAAGTAGGCCCAATCAGGGATGGAGTGTGTGTTGGGGAAATTCCAAATCCACACTGCGCCCCGCCACCCCCACTCCCTTCCTCCTTTCCAAAAAAAACTTCAGGGTTCACCCATACTACAATTAGAGGCATGGAACTCTGCTGTGGGGTTCACCTAATGACAATTTGAACTGTTAAAAATTAAGATCCTCCTCTTTAATGGGTCGACCCCTAATTTTACAATATTAGGAGTTGGTCCCACTGTAAAATTGAACATATGGCTTTCTTAAATATATATGCTTAATCTTATGGTGGAACCAACTCCACTGGATTAAAATTTAGAAAATTTTCACTTAAGGGGAGAGTTCATTTTGAGTTGTTCGGATATTCAATAGGTGGCCACTATGAAGTTCCGCACCCCTCACAGGAAGAGTGAGTGAGACAATCGAAGGATCCTAACTCCGAACTTTGCATTATCATAACATTTACACCTTCTGCGAATGGCTTTAAATGCTGCCATCCCAACCATCCATGCCTGCCACAGGACAATGTGACCCATCAATTGAGCAAGTGTAACCAATCTACAAATTTTCATTAATCAACAGTGGGGGGATTGATTACATGCGATCATTTCGGCATGGGTCCTCCTATGATTAGAATGAGTTACAACTCTAAATGCTAAAACAAAGAGAAAACGATAATTTTGAGCAATTTGGCTTCATCATGATAAGCCCTATTATTTTAATATTTTAACTGCCTTTACAAAGTTGTGGGATATTTTGTCTTGAAAAATGTTGGGCATTTTCAATTCAAATTTAGAAATTTTCTTTTGATGTTATTAAAAAACATACAAAAAAAATTGATTTTTAATGATTAGTAATAAATCAATAAATATAAAATATTATCAACCGGCTATCACTTGCCCCCCTGCAAGAAAACCCTCACTCCGCCACAAGGCCCAACCTGGAAATTCCTATCTAGGAAAGATTTTTCATTCTTTTTATATTTGATGAATTGTTAAAGAAGTGTATGACTGTTTCAAACGCTGTTTCAGTTTCATTGGGAGATTAGGAAAGTTTTAAGTGCTCATTTGTATGTGTGTGCAAGGGGATGAATGAAGATTGAAGACAATCAAGATTTGGAGCAAGATATGTTTATTTCATGAGTTTTCTTCTAATAGGATGCTAACCTTGCAAAGGGTTTTCCCTATTTTGAATGTAGGAAAAATGAGATCAGCTTTCATGATCAAGTATAGAGAACAAAGTTCTGATCCCATTGGGGTGAAAAAAGAAATGCCCAGCACAGTTGCTTTTGATTATTGGAGACTACATTCATCAAGTCATTGTTTTGATTATCTAGAGGACAAACCCAACCGTCTGATTGAGGGGAAGCACACGGTACTACAATACAGGCAACATTTAAAAGATATCTGTGATTGCTTCAATCAATCTAAGGAATGTGCAAATAAACTGCAGCGGCATTTTATTCCTTGGTTCATCATCATGTAGCTGATGATGTCCACACAATAGATGTCGAGATAAGAGATCTGCTGGGAAGCCTAAACAGTCCCTTAAATAGTGGCCACCTGCCAATTTCTACAAAACAGTCCTTTTTCAAGGGCTATCCAAACAGTTAATGGCAGTTTAGCCATGCTTAGAGGCCTTTTGGGCCTCCATGATTTGTGCCAGGCCCAGATACTGCCATGCAGAACAGCCTGGGTGCTGTTTTAAAATAAATAAAAATAAAATTATGTGGGGCCCAGCAGACCCACCTTATGGGAGCTGGCCCGGACCAGGTCACATAGGCCTGTACCAGACCTTGGTCAGGTTGCCAGTCCCCACATTGGAGTCCACATGAGTTTCAAAACCCACAGTCATCTTTGTTGCAGGCCAACTCCAACTGTCATGAATTTTGAATACAAATTGCTTAGTTTAAATTGTTTTACTATGGATAGGATAAGAGGATTATAGAGAGAGGAAAGGAAAAGATTAGAATATATTTGAATTGTTTTGTGAGGGCCTTATAAAAGGGGAGAGGATTGACTATGTGGGGAAAAAGGAAAGACTATAACAGCAATTGCAGAAAATTTCTAAGCTCGTCTTTGCACTCTCTCTCCTTTGGATCAACCTTCTCTCCTTAGGACTGAGAAACTAAATTTTCCCTGAAGTTCAATATATATTTTGTTCCTTCATAAATTTTGAATTTCTTTGCAAATTGATGGCCCACCAAGAAAAAGGGGTAGGCCTAAAAGGACATGGATGGAAGTAATAAGGATAGATATGAAGAAGTGCAACCTATCTAAGGATTTGGCTCAGGATAGATCGGAATGGAGAAATAAAATTCATGTACCTGACCCCAACATGGTGGGGACAAGGCTTTGATAATGATAATGATGATCAATTATGAACTGTTAACTATAGATCCCTATAATAGGAGAGTTAGGATTGAGATGTATGTAGTAATACTTTTTGGAGAATAAACGGAAATCACTACATCGATTGAACGCACGCACACACACACACCAAAAGCTGATTAAAAAAAATCTTCTTGATATAGTATTTAAAAGTACCCTAGCATAATTGTCCGAGCTTCCGGTAACAAAAAGAGTTCCATTTGCATTGTAAGCACAACACACTATGCGATGCTCTGATTGAACAGTACTTGGAAGTTGGCCATCGCTCTTTCCTGTTGTTGGTTCATTCCTCTTGTCAGCAGTTCGCAATGAGCCAAATCATATTACCATACAGAAACAGCAAACTAACCAGCTATGGCATCTGGAGGCTTTGGAATGTAAACTCGTGGAGCGCACTGGGAGTTCCTAGCATCCCAAATTCGACATGTTCCATCATCAGATGATCTGCAAAGACAAGAGAGTCAATCAAAGCAGCTTCAAGTGCAAGAAAGCGTCCAAGAAGGCAAAAAGGTGACTGGAACTGTAGGATCTCAATCCTAAGGTGACATGCAACTTTCCTGAGCTGTGGTTTCCCTTTTTAAGTGAGAACCAAGTAGGACTGTTTACAGTTACCAAAAGGTTGTAATGACAGGTCCAATTGTAAATGAGGAAGAACAAAACAGAGATTGGAATTTTAAAAAAAAATCTGTTTTTGCTTTTTTTCTTCTGGACCATATTATCTTCCTTTCAACTACTTTTAGGCCATCAATCGAAGGCTTATGATTTTCAAATCCAAGAAATTTAGAGACCCCTATCCCACTGGGACTGTCATTTTCAACAATGAAGATGCAGGATGATATCAATAGATGGTGGAAAATAAGGGTCTGAATCTTCAAATCCTATATACATCTATGCTTGCAACATTCAGATAGGGGAAACCCCTACCCTTTAACCTATTTGTAAGAAATACATATTATATACATAGTAAATACTAAATAATGAGCTTTGACTATTAAGTAATGACATTTTATTAGGTCTTAAAATAATTGAGCAACATAAATATAAGCGAAAAAATACATCAATATTCCTATTTTGAAATTATATGGCGATACATGACCTATATGACAATAAGGGTTTGATACTCTCATATATTTTAGTCATTACTGAAAATAAATACTAAAATACAATATTTTATGATATTCTAAAATTTTTTGGATATTTTTACATATTTTTTTAACCTCAATTTAAATTCATGCCTGTAACTAATACATTTCACACAATACATACCATTTTGGGGGGCGGCCGATATGCCTTCCGCAACCACTTTTTTTTATCCTCAAGGTATAATGCTTTTATACAAAGGACCCTTCTTTTTACTTTGTCTCATTATGTTCTAATTTGTCCCCTTCTTTATTAATATGATCTACTTATTGTTATCGATGAAAAAAAGATCTGGGCTGTTGCAATCACATTACAATCTAAGAAAATCTCTAGCATATGATATAGCATCAATCTAAGAATGTCTGTAGGATATTATACACCATGGAGAATTTTCTCCTGCGGAAGTTCCTGCATATGGATGTCTGCATTGCCACGGTCAGTGTCGTGAAATTCAGTGGGGTCTGATTGTTTGATGAGGGCCCCACCAATATAACATCCAGATCGGGATGTATGCATGACATGAGAAGATTTCGCTATATACCATATGGTACACTTTAGTAGCATAAATGAAGAATGAATGAAGAATGTTTCCTATCTGGTTCATGTGTTCTGCAGGACTATTTACACTGCAGTGAAATACAAATATACATGGTAGTAAATGGAGTTCAACATCAAGGGTATTTCAAGTTGACTTTTCGTAGCAAGCAAAAAGGAGTAAAAATCTTGAAAACTTCTAAGAAGATATGTTTTGCATACATCTATGGTAATTAGATACATCATTATTTTCCAATGACACGTTCATTTTGGAAATTGCATACTTCAAAATTTCACACGTTCCTTTCTAAAAACAAGTTGGAATACAACAAGAGCCAAAAGTTAATGAAATTCCAATTTCACCAAATTCCACAAGATCGCATATGCGATATGAAGAGAAAAAAAGTCGCTAAAAGGATATAAAACTTAAGCTCCTGCAAGTTCCCCACAATAAAAAATACCAAGGTATTTTAGATTAAAAAAATATCTGTTGCAAGTAACTCACCCAGAATTCCAGAATTTTGCAATGAGTAAACAAAAGAAACACGTCCAAGAGACTAGAACCCACAAAAGCTGAGAAATTGGGTAAGGAAATAGGAAAGCAGAAAGATATTGTATTGGTGTGAAGTTAAAAAAAAGGACCTATTAATCCAACAAGCTTTTGTGACCATAACCGCAACAAAGAAAAATCAGAATACAAAAACTGACAGTGAAAATTAGCAATCACAGTTCCACAATAGAAGTGGGGGATAAAACTCACGATAAAAGATGGTAAACACCGCCTGGCCTTGGACTAAATGCAATAGCAGTAACAGCTGCAGTATGTCCTCGTAAGACTGAAATTGGCAGCCCATCAGTAAACGCCACTGAATGAGAACCAAAAGTATCAAAATATCAAAAGCTAGACAAAAGCAGAAACTACCCAAATTACATTTCAATCAACAATTGAAAATAATTTATGAAATCAAAGGAAAGCTTACAACTCTAATATTGTAGTCATTTGAAGAAGAAGCCACCACAGCATTATTTGAACTCACGGCCAAGTCAGTAATGTCACCCTTCAATAATAGGACAATAAAGTAACTAACAAAAGAATATATGGGATTATAGCATATGTCTACATTTGGATAAGCCTAATGTTCGGACACTTTACAGTCATGTATTACAATATAGCAACAATTTCACACTGTCATATCAGTGATTATTACAGGTCAAAAAAAAAAAATCAGTGACTATCCAAATGAAAAGGTAAATATACTGAATGTCACAAAAAGTAAATAGTTCAAAGGCGAGTATTTCAGCATTCAAAATATTTCAAGCTGGAAACCTCACAACAGGAAACCTTCCCAAATGTAAGTCACCCATAAATAACTGTCTAGACGCTTCCAAAAGGAAACAGTTTCAAGCATAAAGAACAGTCCACACTCACTTCGTGTCCACGACAGCTGGACAAGCAAAATGCAGTCTCCATGGACCAAATCTTCACAAGACGATCATCTGAACCAGTAATCGCGTACCGCCCAGACCGGTCAAATGTGGCTACAGAAAACATCAGCCAAGAAAATATTGCTCATAGTTTTCCATACTAGAAAAAGGTTCTGCCAATGAAAACCTATTAATGCCACTTAAAAAGTAAGAGTAACAACATCAATATAATAATACCATAACCTATTTAGTCATACATCAAACATCAAAACATGTCATGGAGAGATGCATTTTGTTCTAAATTGGGATTTTATACAATTTTCACTGCTGATGGGATAACTGCTCAACAATGATCATTCAAAAAAACAACTGCTCAATGATAATGATGGTGCATAATCATAACCATGATGACAACGGCGATGACTGGCTTAAGACATTCACATAAAGAAATCCCAGAGTAAATAAAATAAAATAAAACACATTAATTTTACATTTAAAGGAAGAAATAAAATCTATTTACCACAATAGACAGCAGCTCGGTGTCCTCTTAATTTTTTAGTTATATCCATATTTTGCACCATAGTTGATGGTTTAGCAATGGCATAACATGCTGCACGAATAGATGGCGCGCGATGATGTTTTCTAAATCCACCTCCAATCTCCCTCAGACTTAACCCTCGTACTTGATCGGCCTGCAAGTGAGGCCAACGCAAGTATATTGGCAATCGGGTGGCTTTCTTGTCTTCTCTATTCTTCTCAGCTGCAAAAAGTAGAAAATTAGATGATGTCATGAAAATAAAAGCATGGGAACTGGAAGCCTAAAATCAGCCAAAAGACAAACTAATATATATAAGCTTTTTTTTTTATGACGTGGGTATCCCCGTGGAAATTTTACCCGACAAGACTATTCCCTCTGATCAACAAAAGGCTTATCAAATTATAATCATCAAATTAAAGCATGCTATAGCATATAGTGTTCAGAGAGGGAAGTTAAGTGCCCGTACCCAATATAAAATTTGGGAATTTGTCAGTCACTACAGCAGATTTTGAAGGACAAACATTTTTTGGTATGCCATGGAAATTTGGACAGAAATCATCCACATCGTTTCACCAACAACATTCATGTCAATGTATATAAAATGTAATGACATTTACATATCAAGGTATTTTCTAGTGGGTATATTATGGGGTACATTCAAACAGCACCTAAAAAAGTAAATATTTATTTTTACACGTTTCCCCACTGGCAATGGAGATCACCTATAGGGAGTACAAGCAAAATTCATAGAGGTTACAACCTGTACACCCGCAACCCACTATAATGGAGGTATGTCCTACCGTTGCACCAAGTGTCAGGACTCAGAAGACAAAACAAAAGTAGTACTTACAGTCCAAAAGTGACAAGGGACCAGATCCCAGGAGCGTAGGAACATCAGCCGCATTTGGAGTGTTTCCCCCAATCATGCCATGTAATGAAGGGATGGTATTGCTTGCTAGCAATTGCTTCAGGAGTTTTACCAGGTGATCCTTTTTTATGTGAGGATATCTGAGTAGTACAAAAGCAGGGATGAATCAGTCCAAATGCAGAGGATTTCTCACATAGCACAATCAGTATTTCTTATCAACGTGCAGGGTAGAATCAAATTCGACCAGAAACAAATCTTCAATTCGAACTACAGTAAACTTATGATATTCGTAGTTAATATGCAATGCCTGTATACCTCTTATACTGTATAGGTTATTCTATTGTCTACCATTAATGACTTCTTCCAATAAAAAATAAAAAAAAATTTCTGTCAAATTGCTGACAGCTATTGTTTACCACATTTGAACCAAGAGAGCTTGTAGGGTGTTGGATGCTTTTCTATTAGAAGCTTGAGTTTGTAGACAACTTCTCGCTAGACTACATTCTCGCAACTGCCTCCATCCACGATTAAGTGAACTTGTGGTCTTTGATGATCATGTGGTGTGGAAGATACTCATACAAAGCTAGTCATCTTCTTCTGGTGCCTTCCGAGAGAAAGTAGAGTTTTCTTTTTCGAATCATCAATGATCTACCGCTACCTCCTTAGATAACATCATCCTTAGTTGTGGCTTCTGGGCTTTAGTCTAACTCCAGCTGATCATCATTTGCAGCATAAATTTGATCATCGACTCATCTTCTTTCTTGGCGATACGGATCTCTCTCTCTCTCTCTCTCTCTCTCTCTCTCTCTCTCTCTCTCTCTCTCTCTCTCTCTCTCTCTCTCTCTCTCTCTCTCTCTCTCTCTTCATTCTGATGATATATGGCCAATTTCGTTGAAGTTAAAACAGGGGGCATGACCGCTTGCGCTTGAGACGATCATATAGACCCATATCCCACCAACCCATCTAATTTGAACAAGTTGATGGGCCACCAGCTCCATCTTCAGTGGATCACTACCTTATAACTCTTTGGTCCGCCCACATCTCTAGATGTAAGACAATTGGATTGCGAAATTGATGATCTAGACTAGGAATCTCGATCTTTTGCAACTTTTCAATGGCCGTTGCACGTTGATAGGCTTCTGTCACAATGTTACATGGATGAACAGTCATCACCTTCAGTAGAACCGTAGTCCACCCAGATACTGGCCCACCAGCTGGTCTTCATCTTCCAATGCAACACTACTAGCCAATATACTTATCAATGGAGTGATCACCTTGTTTGAGAGATTGCAATCACATACATAGCAATTGTCTAGAAGTGGGAGTAACTTTCGAATGTTTTTCATCTTCTCGCAAGAGGTGATTGGTGGTTTACCCATGCGTTGACGGGATTCTTAAAGTCGTTCCTGCCATACATAGGCCTTACCAAGAAGCTTGATAGAACTATTTACCATTTGGGACATTGCGATCATAGATTCCTCCATTGTGTAGGTCAAATAAAACTTTTTTTATTCATTAGTTGACCCTTCGAATACGACATATACAAACTGATACATCATGTAAAACCCACAATAGCCATTATACTTTGAGCAATAAATCCTTTTCTACAACGATATCATTGATGATATTTAACTGAAACCCATGCTGGAATACAAGTGTCATTAATAACCCCAATCCAATGACACCAATTAAATTTAAAGATTTTGTTGTATATAGTAAAAAATGATAGATGGTAAGTTGTTGAATTGCCTAGAACTTTAATATAATCAAGATAGATATACAAAGAGCGCATCTAAAATAATATTAAAATAATTAATTATTGTTTGATCCCAAATATTGAAAGCGAGTTTGCATTGCTCGATTCCACTCCCTATGGCCTACAGTAGCTTGAAAATGACTTATTCTTCTGCCATTACATTTCTTGTTGACCATAATAGCATGTTAGTTTTGAATATTTCACGTAATTCCACGAACACACCAGGCCTCATGCAGAGTAAATCGTATGACAAAACAAGATGGGTGGATAAGAGCCATAATAAACTGGTGCCTAGAGCTATTTGAGTGAATGTGCCATAGCCCATAGGAATAAAAGGGAAACCATTAATGTTGTTAAATACTCACCCATTTGAATTTAGCAATATCAGTGTTTACTCTTTTTGTCCCTATGGTACCTTCACTCGAGATAGAAGAGGCTTCATAAGAGAGAATGAGTTTACGAGTTGTTGTCTACGCATCAGTTTGTTCGTGATCTTATTCACGGGCATCTCGTATTTTCATACGTTTACTTTGTATGAGGCTTGATGTGCTTGTAGAGCTATGTGCATTATTTAAAACAAACAAACTCCTACAATCAACAAGAAATGTAATGATAGAAGGATAAGTTGTCAATTTTCTAGCTAATGTATGCTATGGTGAGTGGAATCAAGTAATGTGAATTTGGCCTCAACATTTGGGGTCAAACAACCATTAAGTATTTTAATGTTCTTTTAAATGCACTTGGGCATATATGTCTCGATTATAATAAAACTTCAAGCCCTAAACACAACTCAGATTACTTCAAATCCAATATTCTACCCATTTTTCAAAGTAATTCAATTACTTAGCATATGTCATTTTTTATTATATCCAACAAAATGTTTAAATTTTGGTAAAGGGGCCAACTATGTGTGTAATTTAAATGCTATCATCATGTAGTTAGGATTGGTGTTCGGTTTATATCTCTTATACCATTACATCAGTTTTGAGATGTTTCATTTGTTTTTTGGGTTTCCTGGTTGTATCTTCCAGTCTGTTTTAATATAATACTTTGTTACCGATAAAAAAAAAAAAAAAAACTTTCAATATTAGTTGGTGTTGTAAAATTGCATTGATGTCATTGATTACACTTGTGTTCAACATGGGTTTCTATTAAAGATCATCAACGATATCGTTGTAGGAAAGGATTTATTGATCAAAATATAATGGCTATTGTGGGTTTCAACATGACGTTTTAGTTTGTATGTGCTGAATTCAAAGAGTCGGCTAATGATCCAAAAGTTTTATCTGACATTCTGCACAATAGGGAAATCTACAATCTCAATGTCCCAGATGGTAAATAATTTCCCCATATGTACAATTCAGTTATTATGGATGCTGGTTAAGCTCATGGAAAGGTTTCATTGGACCTTATTATAGAACTTGATATCAGTTCATGGAGAACATCACTAAAGCATTGGCTCCCAAGACGCCTAGCGAGCTATTTAATCTCCAAAATGCAAATTTAAGGAATGTCGCTGAAAGGATGTTTGGACTATTAAAGGAACGTTTTCCAATTTTGATGTATACCTAGTAAACATTACAAACGCATGTGTTGTATACTTGTATTATAGAACAATTGAAAAGGACACAGTGGACTTTTCTAAATTATGTTAGTGAGCTAACCTTCTTGTGAGCATGATAATATGATCTAAATGGATGATACATGGATAAGGATACTGAAAGTGGAAAAGAATTGATCATATACCTCTCTACCGATTTATCGTAGCTCAAGGGAAATGACAGGCCATTATCGCCCTCATGACCACTGTGTAGCCCACTCCTTGAATACCAAGCATGGTATCTTCTAGGTAAAAGTTGATACTCTAAAAGCTCATTCAGAAAATGACTGTAAGTCCTGCGACATGGCCCAGATGATAGAAAATGCATGATCAAAAAATACACTTCTCCAATATCAATATCCATGTCGCCTTCCATAGGAGGGCCTGCAGTTGACTCCTGCTCCTTTGATGTAACCCTTTCATTCACCTTTTCGAAACAATTCACAGGCTCCATACTGGGAGAAGGTGCATGTGTATAGCTGAATAGACGGGAAAAAAAGGGGGTTAGAAGAACGCATCTCAGGTCAACATTTAAAATCTAGAAAAGTCATATTGAGTTCATAACAAATAAGAAACAAATTGGAAAAATGAAGGATCATAACAACTTCTTCAAAGAAAAGAAGCCGATGCCTGAGCATAAAGAAAGACTTCCAAAAGCATATCAAAAATCAGTAAACGATAAGATTGTACATCATAAAATTACATTATTTCCATATATAAGCAATAAAAGGTATGGATGGATGAAAAGGCACAACAACCACCAATTAAACCGTGCAACAAAAAAACAATAAGAGGAGCACAATACCATTCACATCAAGGAGGAATGAACAAATGGCCAAACAAGGGAGCAAAACCTGGCACTCTAGTTTGCCATGGTAAAAGGACTGGAGTTCATGGGCCAACAACATAGCTGAAGTTGACATACTTGACACCAGTTGGCCAATGCCACACCTCTATGATGTGAGCTTCTCCTTGAGCCCAATAGAGACATCAGATCGCCATACGCCTTTCCATAGAATCACTTACTACAGCTAGTTGAGTGAATTAAAACAGAAAATTAAGGGAGATTAATCATTATCGAAACCTTGTCCCAACTGGGTCAGCTATAGGAATTTTGTTTCTCCATTCCGGTCTATCCTGTGCCAAGGAAGGGAGAGAAGGTAAAGGAAAAAATAGAGAGAGAAGGTGACGCAGCGTGGGAAAGGGAGAAAAGCAACAGGCTAATCTCCAAGCCAAAGGGCTTTGGGTAGGATGTCTAGGTCTCACACCAAAGACAAGAAACAACTCACGATAGGAAAAACTCAACTTCTATTCAATTGTAATCTATCCCAATAAGAAGGGATGACATCTCTTATATAGTTTAGCCTAACCTGTAACTTGGAAATCAAGTTTTAATAAAATAAAAACTACCGAACTATCATAGTACGTGCTTAAACTCCGAAATCTAAGAAGCCTTCTGGATATTCCTAAACAAGGACAGTGTCGTTAGAGAATTTCCTTCACTGGGCCTTGTTGGACTTGGGCCTTCGGGCATAAACTTTAAAGCAGAGCCCAATAGAAGGGAGAGAGGGAACATGAAGAGAGAGAAAGAAAAAATAATGTAGAAATCCAATAATTACTGACAAATGATAGAGATTTAAATTTTTACCAAAGAGAGATTTCCAAAGTCCAAAGCATTGCAAAATGATAGAATTGCCCATAGGTCGCAATATCATGACCTATGTGACCCTTTAAACGTTGCCAACCCTCCTTTTTCCCTCTCCATTCCCCTTCCACCTCAAAGAAAACCCTAAACTTCACCGTTTTACAGCCACTGTAACTCCTCTCTTTCCCCTCTTGTTTACATTTTTTTTCCCTTATTTTGCCTTCATTTTATTATTCAATTCCCTTATGCACTTAAACACAAACGAAACACCAATTTTCTTAATAATAAAGAACAAGATTTCTCCTGAAACAGCAAGGAACCCATCTCAAAATCAATTTTGAATAAGCAACCATCTCAAAAATCAGTTAAGAAGAAGAGCCCATCTCAAAATCAGATCTAAAGAAGAACCCATCTCAAAATCTATTTTTAAAAAGAATCCATCTCCAAATTAGTTTTAAACGAAAAATAGGGGAGAAGATTTGAAAAGGAAGGGGGAGAAGAGAGTTGCAGTGGTTGTGAAATGCTGGAGTCAAGCTTTTCTCAGAAATAGAAGGTGATTGGAGAGGAAAAAACGAAAGGCAGAAAAGTTTAAAAGGGCCAATCGCCAATTTTGTCATTCCACAACCCCTTGGACTTCGGACATCTCTCTGGCAAAAGTTAAAAACTTTAAATCCTGTCATTAATCGGTAGTAATGGGTGTCTGCACACTTTTTTGGTAAAAATCCCAAAAATTTACCATCCATTGATTCAATTTAACATACTCTACCAACAACAGCTCTATTGCTCTTGCTAGAAGTGCCACTTGAACATAAACATCCCCTTAACTCAGCAAATCTCCAGTGAGTCAAGTTGAAATTTGGGGTACATCCCTATACTCATGACAAATACTTACAATCACCCAAAATATGCATACAGCCAAGGGTGAATACATTTTTGTCCAGAAAAACTCACCGCCCGCCTTTTAATTATGGCATGCTTTAACCACCCATGGCACTATTTTCCAAGAGTGTCAATTGTAAATACACACCCATCAATTCAGCCAAGAATGTCAGGTCAAACTTGACATTTGGGTTACACCCTTAGATTAATTACAAATACTTCCACCCATCAAAAAAAAAAAAAAAAATCACCAAACCAAATTTATCAGCTGCATTTGCAACTATCATTAACACAAATTAACCCCTGAATCAAATGCCCATACACAGCTCCATCAAGTCTACAACAAACAAAGAGCGAAAAAAAAAATTTGGACATAAAACAAATAAATGAATAGATTTAACTATAGTTCTGCAAGTCAAACTCAGACCAAAACATTCATCACTACTAACAAATTTAACAATCAAAATACAGAAAACAATAACACATATTAAAAGATAAAAACATACAAGGAAAGGATCGAAATGGGAAAAAAAAATACTTACATGCGACGAAAATTGATTGAAGATTATAGAAACCCAACCAAATTCCGATCGGTGTTTCTCTGTAAAACGAAAACCATGGGTTGGCACTCTAAGATTTCAGAAATAGAATACAATAAAATGGAGCTGATAGAAATAACTAATAAGATCTAAAATTCCAATAAGGAAGAGAGTATGTTGATATTTCAAATAGAGATTCTTCTGATGAGAAAATCCAACTGACGGAAATGATTAATAAGATCTAATTCCAATAACGTAAAAGGGATTGCTGATTTTTTAAATAGAGATTCTTTTGAAATCGTATATTTAGATTATACAGGTAAGAGTCAAAAATAATAATAATTTTAAAAACATACATGGATTGAGGAAGCAGATCGTAATCGTGATTTGAGAGGCAGAGAAGAGAGGGATGGAGGATCGAATGATCGAGAGAGAGAATAATCCTCGAGTAGAAGCAGCCCCGCTTCTGTTTATGGCTTCTGACAGGGAAGATCGATGAAAGCGTTATGAATTCTCATTATATATATATATATATATATATTTATAGAGGATTTAACTAGAGTATTTTTTATTTTTATTTTTCCCATAGAGCGGGGATATCCTTGCTCTTTTTTCTTTAAAAAGTCCCAAAATCATTTTTCCCCTTTTGGTTCTTCTCTCATCTTCTTCTCCCTTTCACAACGTTCAAACTCGACCACCCCTTGGATCAAAATCCTGATCCTTCTTCTTGCATTACTAACAATAATGAAGAAGAAGAGACGGAAATTTGTCTAGCTTCATCTGAAAAAGGCGGCAAACCTTCTCCCTAACCAACCTTCAACACTAAAAGAGAGTGCCCAACTAAAAAGATATGGTCCAGATCCATTATCCAAGTGCACCAGTCAGCAATTTGTACTACATAGGGGGTCAATTTGTACACCACCCCCACCATTTTTCCCTCTTTCTTCTCTGCAATGTATATGTAATATTGAAATAGATGATGGTGATTATATTAGAGAGAGAAGTGGAGAATGGAAGGGAGAAGGGATAAGTTGTAACTACGACGGTCGCATTCTCCTTCTGGTCTTTTGGTGTTCTTTTTCTTTGAAGGATCTCAGCTTCAATGCAGTGGAAGGGAGAAGAATATGAAAGAAGAATGAAAAGGAAAAAGGGGGTTTTGCGACCCCAGTCTTCGTGTGGGTGGGGATATCCCTGCTTCCCTGAGTGCTGTCTCTTAGAGTGGTATCAGTTGAGCCAGGGATATCCCCGCCCAAATTAATGCTGTGAATGGGGATATCCCTTGTGTTAGTGCTGTAAGCGGGATATCTATGCCCATTAGAGTTTTGTGGGTGTTGTCTCTCATAATTGTATCTTTCATTTGAAGAATTATGACCAAATGCCCATTCCTTATTGAGCTAATGTCAATGTATAGGTTGGATATGGGGATGAGAATGGTCATTGACTAACATAGAAATGGTTAAACTTTGAAAATAGCTTTGGAATTCTATCAGTTACATTAAGGAATGAACATCTGGTCATAAGTTCTTAAATAAGAGATATTATTATGAGAGACAACACTCACAATACTCTAGTGGATGGGGGATATCCCCGCTCACAGCACTAACAGAAGTAGGGATATCCTCATTCACAACACTAATTTGGGCGGGGATATCCCCGGCTCAACTGATACCACTCTCAGAGACAGCACTCGGCACACGAAGACTGGGGTCATAGAACCCTTTTTCCCCTTTTTATTTTTCTCCCATCTTCCACTCCCTTCCACAACATTGAAGCTGGGATCCTTCAAATAAAAGAACACCAAAAGACCAGATCAGAAGGAGAATGCGACCGTCACAGTTACAACTTATCTCTTCTCCCTTCCATTCTCCACTTCTCTCTCTAATATAATCACCATCTCTCTAATAAAAGAGTCGGTGAAGCACTTTTCTTCTCATCGGTCTGCCATTTTCAATCAAAGGATCTGCAAAGTCCCGTTGCTGCTTTCTTTCTTCTTTAATGAATCCTTGCTCAGAGAAGATGAGTCTCTGCTTAGATAAAATGGGCAAAAGAACGAAAATGGAGAAAAGGGTTTTGGGTTTGGAACCTTTTAAGGTAAAAGAGCAGGGATATCCCTGCTCAGAGAAAAAATTATAAAAAAAATCAAATAGGGCCTTTGGGACTACTATGGTTTATATAACATATATGATGGTGTTTTTTGGCCTTTAACAAGTCTAAGGGGATTTTTCCAGTTAAATCCACTATTTTATATATATATATTTTTTTATATGAATGATAGATGGAGCCCAAAAACTAAAAAAAAATTACGGAAAACTTTTGATTCATTTTCAAAAATAGTAAATGAAGATTTACATAGTTAAAAAATGTATAAAAGTTTTTCGTAATTTTTTCAATCAAGTCTTGTTTCTAAAAAAAATTGAGAAATGATAAAAATACCCTTCTCTTATTAGCGGTATTTGTGTTTTCTTAATTAACCTCTTTTGTCCCCAAAATGACCATTTTGATTTCTATTATCATAACCATTGAATGAAGTTTGATTTTTCGTCAGTTAGAATCCGTAGTTAATTTGGGCTGCATTTAAGTCAATTGGGATGGACTTCATCGTTTCTCTTGATAAATGATTTTTTAAAAGATAATTTTGATAAATGGCTTAAAGATATTTTTGTTATTTCTCCTGGCTTTTTTTATGGAGAGGACTTGATCGAGATAATTTTGGGAAATTTTTGTACTTTTTTAAAATAATCAAATCCTCCTTTACGTCCTTAATAATGAGCCATAAGTTTTATGCCTTTTTCAAATTTCTCCTTGTTTTTAAGTAAAATATTTAGAGTAGACCTTAATTTTGACCAAATATTGAATAAAAATGCAATAAGTTGATAAATCAAAAAAGGCTCATAAGTTTATAATTGGCTTTCAAATGACTACTTGGCATTAAATTACCTTCGCACCTATAAGAAATCAAGGAAAGCAAAATTTACACGGTGTGGAATTTTCAAACCCACGTCATCCACGTGAGACCCTATGCATTAAAGGCGCCAAAAAAATAATTCCACAAATTAAGTCTGCGGGACTTTGTCTTTATCCGGTGCACGACTAGCACATTAGACCAATGTGAGCTAGGCCAGTCAATTTGGCCCTAAGACAAGGGGGCCTGGCCCGACCCTCAAAAAGCCCTGAAAACGAGGGCTATTATTTCTAAGGAAAAGCCCAAGGGTCGGACTTGGACAATTTTTTACGGGCCCTGAAATTTAAGGGTCGGGCATGGATAGTGATGATGCCAAAATTGAGTTTCGGATACCACCGGTCAAGTAATAAATACAGTAATAAATGCGGTGAATAAATGAGAGAGAGAAAGGAAATTTATAGTGGTTCGGTCTGTGTGACTTATATCCACTTCATAAAGGCAAAGGTTGCCTGTGGTATTTTACTTCTCCAATGAGTAGGGGTTACAAGCTAGGAGAATACAAAAGTAGAAAAATGGAAAGATATACATTGCAGAAAAATGGAAAGATATACATTGCCCCCCAAGTGCTGGTGGGGCTCCTCGATTTATAGTCCTCCCTTAACAGATGGGGACGACTCTTCAGCAACGTCTGCCCTGCTTGAATGGAGCCTTCGAACTGCCCTCCGCGCTGGACGAGGCAGGTGAGATATTCTCCGCACGACCTGGTAAAAGCGGGACTGCTTCCGAAGAGACGTGGCTGCCTTGACTTGGCTAAGTTATGTGGATTTGGACCCGGACCTGAACGGATCAATCGGGCTTCCACTGATTTGGACCTTGGCTCATTGGGTTATTATGACCTGACTCATCCTCATGGGTTGGGTCATTTGGGCCTGACTCATCAGATAGTACTAGCCTGGCCCAGCCTGGCCCTAACCCTCCTACTTTTCTTTATTTTATATAATATTATATATACACTAAAATGCCCTTATAACAATCACTTAGTAGTAATAAAAATGGGGATATAAATGAGATTTCATAGCCTCAGACCCATTACAACATGCCCTATAAATTAATACACACATACTTGGTTCATTTCATCTCTATTTAGTTATTAAGATTTTGTATTATACTCAATGTATAAGTATAAGCAATAAGTGTTGCACGGTTGCTCTCTATCCATTTCTTATAGTTTTATTATTTCTCCTTTAGGGCTTTTCATATTATTTTTTATATATTCTTGCTAGAGCAAAAGTGGGGTATACTCCTATTAATAAGGATAGACTTTTTCCTCAATTGAGTGGCTTGGGATGTTTATAAAGGTGGTTTTTATGTGCATGAAACTTCAAGGATATGGGGTGATCCCAATATCCTTTTAATTAGATAATTATAACTCTCAATTTTTTAAAGTCTAAAATAACAATAATTTTTTAAGTGCATTTATTTTTGTGACTGAAATCCAATAGCATTTAAGAGTTTTATCAATGTTAAATTGAAAGCAATGTCAATTCATAAAAGGTAGTTGAATGTAAATGGTTTAAATTTCTCGAAGATAATACTATGTTGGAATGATTTGGTACACAAAAGTCTTTGTGAAAAGTGTGAGATAAAACAAACTCTTTAGCCAATTTTATTCTTTGACAAAAAAAAGTACGCCCAGAACCCAAGTCACCAAAGTAAGTATGCTCTTCTCCGATAAAAGAAAGTTTTTAGAGAGAGCTTATATTCTTTAAACATTTTCTTAGTGATCCCTTCGCAGTAGAAGTTAGACAAGATAGCGCTTGGTTGACACTCTATACTTGGTAACAATGTAAAAAATAATATATTTTTTTTTTCTTTTGAGGCCCTGAGCCCTGCCCTTGCCCTTGCCCGACCTTGGCCCTTCAGGATAGGGTAAGGGCCTAAGTAGTGTAGGCCCTTTGAGGGCTCTGGTCTGCCAAGGCCCGGCCCTTGGACACCCCTAGTGTGCGCGCCTCATGGGATTGGAAACCGGGGGATCAAAAGATCTCTCGAGTCCATTCATCTTTGTAAAAAAATAAGCCATGTCCCTAAAACCTATCATCTCCATATGACGTCATAAGTTTAACGGTGTACTGTCCATTCGATGGGTGTGCAGTCGATCCAACGGTCCAGTCCATTTGGATGGTTGCAAAACCCAAGGGCCATGTGAAATTCAAGGGAGGTGTATCTGTGTGGTCTAGTTGAACGGACCTTCAAGTAGGTCTTAGCATTGGGCGCACCTGATAACCATTGTATATAGGAAAAATGCTCCTATGAGAGTAACTCTCACACTACTCACTACTGTGAGAGTCACACGAGTCACTCTCATAGGAGCATTCAGGCTAAGTGTGACAAATTAACTCGCACTAAGACAATTCCCCCGCCCCCACCCCCCCCCCCCCCCCCCCCCCCCCCAAAAAAAAAAAAAAAAAAAAAAAAAAAAAAAAAACTGTATTTTCTTTTTCACATGAATGAAAGTTCGATGGGGGAGGGTTGTGAAAGTGCAAGTTAGACCAATGCAAAGTCCTAAAGGGGTGAATAGGACTAATTAAAGTTTCAAACTTAATTAAGTAATTTAGTCTAATTAAACACAAACACCCGTTCACTTAAATTGCACAATAATGTACAACTATGAAAGAGAGCAATCAAGTGATCAAATGTGTAGTGCTATAGAAGATGTGTGCTAAAGCCTCAATGATATGACAATTTATTCAATATATTCTAGCACATGTGAATTGTATGCCAAATCAACAAAGGTATAACTAGCATGAGAATCTCATAGCATGTTTATCATAGAGATATAAAGACACAACAATTTATAGTGTTTCGGTCATTGACCTCCATCCACTCCCAAGCAAACCGCACATATGGTCCCTTGGCTTCCACTTAGGGGTGGACCTAAATTTAAAAAAAAAAAACCTTTTTTATAAATGAAAGTGTAAATCCATTTTTAGGAATGGCGCCCCCCCTCCCCCCCCCAAGGCCTATTATATGGATTACTGGAATGTTGGATTTTTATGTTTGCACTAAACATTGGAATAAATGCAAAGGATGGGGTCTCATTATATTTTCAATGTCTGATTTTCAAAAAAATAAAAAATAAAAAACAACAGTTTAACCGACCGAACCGAACCGAACCGTTTGGTTCAGTTCAAACCCTCTCTATCGGTTGGATCGGATCGGTTAATTAAAAAACCGACAGGTTCAATTTGGCTGTTGGTTTTATGTTAAACCGATCCGAACCACCCATGTGCAGTCCTAATTTTAATCCTATTGATTTAACTAATTAGTTTGAGTGTTTTAGGGGCATTTTCTTGATTTGTCTAAGGTCTCATAGACCTGAATAGGTTGGCATAAATTGGTGAATTTGTCTTGATGATCCATGGCCTTCCAAGACTTGAAATTATGGACTCGACCTTGATCTCCAATGTTGAGGATTCTAGAGGCAAGGTTTTGGACTTGGGCATGGAATTGACAACCAAAGGAAGTGCATATTTGACTATGTCACTAGTCACTAATGGATTGGACACAAGTTACCCCCTCTCATGCCTTAAAAACTCCATAAAAAAAATCAAATTTTCACGGCGAGTCTTACTGCACCTAGTAACTCATAAATGAATCTCACGTGGTTAAAAATAAAAATAAAAAAACTCTCACATAAATAAAAAGCTTATGCTTTCGCATAGAACACCTTATCACATGTCCAAATGGAAAACTTGTATGGGGCATGAAAAGATGGTTAATCAAATCAGTAGAGGTGGCAATCAGGACAGGTTGTGCTAAATGGGTCGGACCCGTTTATTAAATGGGTCGGAAACCCCTAACCCGCACCCACCACGGGTCAACCCGACCTGACCCACTTAAACCCGTATAACCATTGTGGGTTATATACGTCAGGTTGACCCGCATAACCCACATCCATCTAGTGAATCAATTGACTCAACCATGGTTCCCTGCCTAACCAAAACTGACTTTTAAGCTCAAATTTGGTCTAATTTCATTTCAACAATCATTTGATGCACATTACCTTGCTTTCCATTAATAAAAAGGGTGGGTTTGAATTGGTAAAGGTCCATTCATTCTTTTTTAGCCTATGCATTAAAATAATCAAATTCAATTTTAGCTTAAATAGGCGGGTTCTACGGGTCAGGCCGGTCAACCCTAACCCGACACGCTTAATTGCGGGTCATGAATACTTGACCTGTGACCGACCCGCCTATCAAACGAGTAAGGTTAAGTGGGTAATACGCGGGTTGGGTCAGGTCAATTTGGTGGGTCGGGTTATATTTTGCCACCTATTCAAATGTTTCCTGAGCTTTGTCTAAATCCATCACTCCAGTAGTAATGGAAAAGGCAATTTTCTCACATGGAAAGGATTTGTGTGCTGTGTGTTGTAGTAATCTATATGGACATTGACAACGGTTGAGTATGTGGCATTATGGGCTGGACCATAGTTGTTGAATGAGTTGTGTATGCCCCTAGTTATGGATTCCGAAGACCATGTTGAAATCTAAATTTGGCGTCCGACATTCAGGATCTTAGTCCACAGTGATGTCAAATTCAAAACTTTTCAAACACGTAATAAGAATATTTAAGCGAAAGTAATAACCACCAATATCAAATGGTATCATCCAACATATATCAAATGTAATTGATGCATGTCCATCCTATAAGTTTCATAAGAAAAAAAAAATGCTAGCATGCATCCAACCGCCTATTTGTTTGCAAGAATCTAAGAATTTTTATTTGAGAGAATTTGAAAATTTTCAAGGAAGCTGCTATTGCCACATTCCTCATTGCTCCTCACACATCCAATTTTTTAAAGTCAAGTATACCCATCTGTGAATTTATGAAAATGGACATGGGGAATATTTTCATGGCTCATCCAATTTCTTTGTAGACATCTTCCCTCTCATTTATTCAACAAGAGCTTCTTCCTCGACTCACCTTCACATCTCCATCTCCTTTCATTTTGGCTTACGATGCATAATAGAGAGGAGGGTTGGCCCCAAAATGTCTCAAGGGAGGGACCAGGGAGATCACCAATTGCTCTGTCCTTGGTCAATCGCTCCGTGGCGAAGTTTTTTTTTTTTTTGGTTCGTGTCTGTTCGGACTTTCATGCCCGAACAACAATGATACTGTTCGACTGTATCCAAACTGGAGGTCCAAACATACATGAAAAAAAAAAAAAAAACTTCGCCACCGAGCGATTGACCAAGATAGAGGAACGACTGGTGATCTCCCCGACCCCTTTAGACATTTTGGGGCCAACCCTTCTCTCTATTATGCATTGAAAGCCACAATGAAAGGAGATGGATATGTAGAAAGGGAGAGAAAACACACATTGCTTGTGAGAAGAGAGGAGGGAAAATGGAAGAGGAAGAGGAAGAAGATGATCGATGGTACTTCTTGTTTGAAGTTTCCTCTCGCTGCACCGTCAGGCGTCAACTAAGAATAGAAGTCGGGTATGGAGGGAAGAGATGGAACACAAGAGTTCCAAGCCTTGAATGTTCGAATCGGGAAGGAAGGGATGACTGTGCAAAGAGAAATGGGATTTGTGGTGTTTGGGCATTCTGGAAAAGAGGGCCGTACAATAAGCATTTTCTATAGAATTCTGAATGTGTAAAGAGAAGGGATGTGCATGGAGCAACTATGGATGTGGCAATAGTAGCTCCCTTTTTCAAAGAAGAAATCTAAAAAAATTATAAAATTTGTCTCATTTTTAAAAAAGCACATAAATATTGGAATATTTTTTTTTAGCAATTATGAAGTACATGAAGATTTAAATATTTAATTAAAAAAAGTATGAAATTCTACACGATTCTCTTATTCAAGTCCTCTAGAGAGCCAAAAGTTTTTTTACCTTTTTAAAAATTTTCTAAAATACGCGGGGCGGTCTCTTAGTAGACTTTCAAATTTAAGTAAAGCCCAACATTTAAAATTTGAGAAAACTACCAACAAAAGGACCCTAGATGGCCACTAACCGAAAAAGAGGCTACTAGTCAATATTGCACGGAAGTGGTACCACGTGACTACTTTCGTTTTTTTAATTTATTTATTAAAGATTTAAATGTGTGACTACTTCGTCGCTTAATATCCATTTAAATGTGTGATGTCGTCGTCGCTTAATCGCCTGAAACCATATTTCCCCCATTTTCCCCTTCTTCCTCCCATCGTTTCCCCCCTTTCTCTGACGGTTTCCTTCTGCTCCTCCTCACACTCTCCCATCAAGTACATCACTCCCTTATCCAATTCCTCAATAGTAACCCACCCATCTTTCTCATAATCCACATTGAATTCCATCTATAATGTCAAACGATATCCTACCGACACCACCATGAAAACAAAAAAAAGCTTCAGATTTGAATGTGTGCAAAAAAAATAAAGACGCCTTTATTTCAAATAATTTTCAACGATACGGAATGGAGCACTGATTACATCTTTAAAGCAGTGAATGAGTATGAAAGTGGGGGTTGTTCTTTTAATTTCAAAGCCCATAACAGTTGGTAGCAACATTTATGCACATGCTATTGGTGTCAAGGTTGAAAGGATAAAAAAGCAGATGCCCCGTCCAGAGCATTCACGACACCAGAGAAACATTTAAGAGATTGCAACCGATGTAATTAATCATACTTGCAAGCCACTCAGAATTCGCTCTGTGAATTTGTTTTGCATTGTGGATGGAATTCGATGTGGATTATGAGAAAGATGGGTGGGTTAGTGCTGAGGAATTAGAGAAGGGAGTGAGGTGCTTGATGAGATACTGTGAGGAGGGGCATAAGGAAACCTCAAAAAAAAAAAAGGGGACGATGGGAGGAAGAAGAGAAAAATAGGGAAAATAGGGCTAAGCCATGACGTCGTCACACATTTAAATAGGATATTAAGCGACGACATCGTCACACGTTTAAATCTTTAATAAAAAAAATGGAAGTGATCACATGGAGCCACTTTTGTGCAATATTAAGGCCTTTTTTTTCGTTTAGTGATCATCTAGGATTTTTTTTTTAGTTTTCTCTTAAAAATTATTAAAAAAAAAAAAGCAATAAGAATGACTTTTTTATTTTTTAACAGGATGGTTTTTAGATATCCATGTCATCCCATGTTCTCACGCCACAAATTCATTTAAATACCTTCTTCTCTCATATATGAAAAATACCTCCTCCTTCTCCTTCCCCTTTCCCTTTCCTTCCCGCGGTTGTTGCAGACGAGACGAGACGAGAATGCTAAAAATGATGCTGCGTTTGCATGGTCTTAAGACTCCGAGGCAAAGCTGAACAGTGAGGTTTGTGTTGCCCTTTATAAACCCTAACCCTAATCTCCTCCTCCTCCTCGCGTATTTTGGGTTTTCGTAGATTTCATGTGATCGATTCGTCTTCTTCTTCTTTTCCACATAGATATTACGAATCTGACGTTTATGTGATGGGGTTTGGTGGTCTTTGGTTTCTAACCACCTCACCTGGTGTTAAGTGTCTCCTCACTTATAGTGCCATTACCCCATCTTGAATTTTTAGCTCTTCTGTTCCAGATTGGGAGATTTTTTTGCTGTTTTGATTGAAAACTCTTCTCTCTTTCTCAATCTCTCTCTCTCTATACATGGCTATCTTTCTATGGTTTTTTATGTTTTTGGAGCTTCATTTTGGGTTCACAGTTTGGTGGATGTTCATGAAGATTTTATACAAGACCAGGGCTTGGTTTGGATTGCTGAAATGTGGAGTCCACTTGAAAAGCTTAAAAAATGGGTCTGTCTCTGTTGACCCACTGACAGGTGGGCCGGATTTGATTGTTTCTATACAACCCGTTTAAGTTTTTGACTTGAAATTACTTTTGTGTCCTTTGCAATATATTGGAAAGGATTGAGCAAATGCTAATGGTGGTGGACTGGTGGCCGTGTAGAATGTCATTCTGGATGCTATAGTTATTGGTTTTTGACTTACTGATCTGATGGAAGTGGAAGTTACTTTTATCTGCATTAACTGTGATGCCAACTTTTGGTTTAGTATCTGTTGGGGTTGTTTTTAGGGAAGCATATTGCTTTCCTGGGAACTCATATCTTTGGAAATGTTGTTGATACTGCTATTCACATTTTTATAGTTTTCAGTAAAAGCATCTATTCTTCAAGAAACAAAATGGCTTGTTTGTTTGCTTGGTATTAAGTTCTTAGGAATTCTAAGCAATGCCTTCCTCTCTAAGAAGCTAAAACTCAAGAAGTAAAGGTGAAGTTCCACAAATGGCCATCCAATAGTCTTTCTTCTGTTTTTTTTTTTTTTCTCTTCTCTGTCAAACAGGTGGGGTGTTAGGTTAGTCTTCCTTTTGTTAGTAAATTATTACCTGGCTGGCTGGCCATACCTTTGGATTGTGAGGGTCCCATACAAATTTGCACCTCATCTCATTTACTACTCTCCTGTTTAAGAACGCACTTTATTAGGAACTTTGATGTATTCAATAAAACATTGCAAACAAGGCCAAAAGGTTGTGCAACATTCAGTTTGTTATGTTCCCTGAGCTTGTGCATTATTGTTACAGGTATACTTAGGCGTACATTTGGAAAAATCTTGAAGTAAATAAGTTGGGTCTTGTTTGAGGTGGTATAATGGGTTCTTCTGTAGTTACACCTGAAGATGTTCTCGAATCACTGATGAACGATGGAACTATTGATGCTATCAGATTGAAGATTATCAATCAACTAAAAGCTAATGTAAGTGCGTCAACATCCAGCTCTACTTTATTTGCCAAAAAAATAGTCCACAAATATATAATGGTTTCTCTTTCCCATAGCTTATGTCTCGTATGGTGGCCTGAAATTCAGCTTGTTCCAAAATTGATTATCTATTTTAGAAGGAAATGGAGGACAGACGAATGTTGGTTTTTGCAACTTTAGTATGAAAAGTGTTGTATACTATCATGGCTTTTTTTTTTCTTTTTTTCTTTTTTCACTACGTGTTGTTAATACAACCAAAACAACATCGGTATGTGCCGCAAGGTTTTGACATTGCACATACAAGCTGTGGTTGGCAGTTTTTTCTTATTTTATTTATTTTTGTTCTACAACTGATACTGCCTTTGCTAATGCTAATCTTTTATTTATTTATTTGTATTTAGGGTTTAGGGTTTTTTAATTTTACCATGCATGTTTGGTTGCATAAATGATGCATTCCAATTTTGAGAAGTGGTTGGGTGGTGTTTGGGAGCTAACCAGCAATCTCCATTTTTAATTCCAGGATCTTGGCATTATTCCTCTTTTGGGCATAGGCTGCCTCAATGGACTCCCAAAGTTCTTTTGCAGTTTCAGAATATTTAAAACTTTTCGCAATTCCTTCTTCCATCGAATTAAGAATCTAGTTCATGATCAACATATTTTCTGACACCCAATCTGAATATTTAGGATCTTCCTTATTCTGTTCCTCCTTATAATTAGTACCATTGAAGAGACTTGGTGTTATCCTTGTATTAGGATTAACAACATTAGGAAGAAGTTGTTGATTGGATCCCATCAAACTATCACCCTTGGATTCCATATCAGTAAATTCTACAATGCACTTCAAAGATCCAAATATGTACTTAAATATGGAACATGGTATGCCGAGAATGAAGACTATTTTCGGCAATTTCTTGATTTGAAACAAGAGGAGTTGTTCGTTCTTGAATACTCTGACCAATTTTCAATGCGCTCCAAGATGCATGTGGATTAGAGGATGATGAGGAACATGATTCAATTAGTTTTTGGAGAGGCTTTAGACCGAATTTAGTGGAGAGAATGGATGGCTGCAAGACCATTCATGAGGCATATTGGGAAGCAATTCGTGTGGAGCACATGCCTTAGCAGCCTCATGAAGGAAATTCATCCTGGATAACAATAGACCATGTTGTGGAACCCGGGGCTAAATATATGCAGACTGAGAGGTCAAAGCAAGACACTTCTATGGGTAATGATGATCTAATTATCTAAATATACAGGTAGCTAGGGAAGAAGCATCAGTTGTTGAAATTCCCCACATTAATTTGCACATTGATTTTGTCTTCTTCAACCAACAATGGAAACTTGGAGCTTGTGAATTGATGGTGAAAATTCCATACATGATGTATCCAATGGTTCCACTGCACATCCACACACAATTCGACTATCAAACCAAAAGATGCGTCATACTTATTTCAAGTTGGAGGAAAAGATTGCATAGAGTTTTCAAGATGTGTGAATAAGCTCAAGCTCGGCCAACGGATAAAAAATTCGTTTGATTGATCTTTGACCCAGGGGGACATGTACCGAACTCGAGGTCGAGTTTTTTCCAAGCTGGGGAGAATGATGTAGATAGACATGGGCCACATGTGTTGGGCCCAAGCCCAAGTAGATTTAGGATTTTTATTCACTAATGATATGTCATTAGTTTCTAATTTTATTTAAAGAATTGTAATTAGGATAGGATTCTAGTCTGCTTAGTTTCCTAGTTTGATTAGATTTCTTAGGCCGTAAGTTATGTTTCCTATTTATATGGCATTGTAGAAGATGGATTTTCAAAGTTGATTAATTGAATTGGGTTTCCCATTGAGGTGCGTCCTCGTTATCGTCTCTGTGGAAACTTGTTGAAGTGTCTTCGGACACGTGCTTTAGCATCGCATTGTGCTTCAGCACTCCCCCGCAAGCCTTAACCACTCTAGGGCCTGCATCACATTTATCTGATGGGTAATGAGTTCTATGCAGGTTTTGAAAAAATGTACTCGGCCTAGGTCAAGTCCAGTAGGGCCCACTTGGTTGAGTTGTGTGAGTTCCTGAATTCTTGCCCAGTCCACTGCACTTAAAGAGTTCCCTTTGATAAACAGATTTCCGTAGAAGAACATGAAGAACATTTGGAATGCCTCTTTAATGTCTAGGAATTCTGCCTCATTAGACTCTTCAAATTCCCGCTGGCTTGGAAAAGGCTTAAAAAATTCGTCATTGTGTCATGCAGAAAACCTATGGCCTTAGGACCCAGCTTGCTTCTTACCTCTTCGTCCATGTTAAACTCCAACATTACTAAGGATAAACAAACTGATTTCAACTTTTTACATAGAATCAGACCCCAGACCAATTCTGCTTCCTGCAGAGCCATCGCTCTTTTTTGAAACTCAAATTACTGAATATGCATAAATTGAACACAAACGAAACTCAAAATACTAACTATTCAGTTCACACAAATAACAAATCTACAAACTTAGGAAGGAAGCCTTCAACGACAACTCCATCGATACATCATCCAATAAACCCACCATTTCTCCAGAACTCACTTTGAGATAGACCCCCTTAGCAGACACTTTCCCTACCTCACCTGATGAATCACTCAACTTTGAGACCGTTCCATGGACTCTTCTTGGAACACACTCCCTTTTTAAACCCCATAAAACACTCAGTTAGAAGATGATATTTTTTGAATATATATATTTATTCTCGGCATGAGGATTCACTTTCCACAATTGATGCCCAAGATGGCATATTAGCCAACGTCACCTCCTCAATCACCAACCTTTCTCAACGGCTTATCCCGACCAACATGTCTATACCAAACATGGGGTTTGACAAGCAGGTTATTAGTACTACAAACATTTTTAACTTTACACTGTCTAGGGAAGGTGATTTTACTTTTTTTTTTTTTGCTATCGAAGGGTTCCCAACCCTTTAGGCCGGACTAATCCCTCCGGGCCCAGAGGGACTAGTCTCTCTCTCTCTCTCTCTCTCTCTCTCTCTCTCTCTCTCTCTCTCTCTCATCAAAGCTCGAACAGTTTCAGTTCGATCGACCCAAAAAAAGAGACTGTAAAGGGTTCGAAATTCGAATTCTGATGAGATTGGTCTGAAAGGAAAGATGGGGAGTGGTTGGTAAAGATTGCATCTTTCCTTTCATTTCTTCCTCTGTTTCATTTTGGGGTTTCTGGGGCTTGTTCGATTTGAGATGGGTGGCTGTCTTCCATGCTTTGTATCGTCGAATACGGAGAAGGAAGAGAGAAATGGTGTGAAAGGAGGAGAAACTGGGAGTAAGGAGGAGTTTGGAAATGGAAAGGAGGGTTCTTCTGTGAGCAGTGGCTCCTCAGGTGGTTGCTGTGAAACAGCTCGATAGGAATGGTCTTCAAGGAAATAGAGAATTTTTGGTGGAGGTGCTCATGCTTAGCCTTTTGCACCATCCTAACCTTGTCAATTTGATTGGTTATTGTGTTGATGGGGACCAGCGCCTCCTTGTTTATGAGTTCATGCCGTTGGGATCTTTGGAGGATCATTTGCATGGTTAGAATGCATTTTCGTTGTTGCAATAATTAATATATTTTTTAATGTGCTTATCTGTTGGTCAATCTTTGTAGAAATAATGTGACTTAGGCCCACTTGGCCCAGGCCAGCCCAAGGCCCATGTACAAAGTCCACGCATGAGATATACTTAAATCTGTATAGGATAGGATTTGCTTCCTAATTTCTCTCCTTCTATGTATAGGATATAATTGATTCTTTCCATTCTTTTGTTATTCTGATTTGTATCTGATTTGTAATCTTTACTTAATTAGAGCCTTGATTAAGGCATCTCATCAATATATATTGAACTGTCGATGCTCTGTAAGAAGCACGACCTTCTCCCATATTGTTTCTCTTCTTCTTCTTCTTCTTATCTTCCACATATGTCTAACATGGTATCAGAGCCCTCTGATCTACCATTGATCAATCTTCTTCCTTCTTGATCCATTTAGTATCCCTGGTGTGGAATCCGGTTGCCTCCTCTGCCACCAGATTCAAGACCTGATTCAGAGCACGGTGACTTCTGCATATGCATCCATGGGTTTTTCTGGTGGTCGGTACCAAACTCATTCTCCTCTTGCATTTCCTGCTTTCCATTCTTCAATCTCTACGTCATCCTAGCTCCATTCTAGGAAAGATTACTCCATATGAAGCTCTTTTTAGCCATAAACCATCATATTCTCACTTGCGTGTTTTTGGTTGTTTATGCTTTGTCCATCTTCCACCTACAGAGCGCACTAAGTTGTCACCCCAGGCTGCCAAATGTCTCTTCCTAGGTTACAGTTCTGAACACAAAGGATTTCTATGTTATGATCCATCTGAGAAACGCATGCGGATATCTCGTAATGTGATCTTTTTAGAACACATTCCCTTCTTTTCTTTGCGTCTCCAAACTCATCCTGTTGCTGTCTCTTATTTGCCACACTTCCCTGTGACAACTTCTTCCAAACCACCAATTACCAATGTCTATGTCCGGCGAAACAAGACTCCTTCTGTGGGGCCTCCTTCTCCCGATCCTATTCCCGTGCTGCCTCCTGTACCCTCAGGTATTAATACTTCCTCTACTAATATCCAACCTCTGCGACGATCTAGTCGTCCTTCGGTTGCTCCTGACAGATATGGCTTCCCTGCTCTTTTCACTTCTTTGGATAGTGCTCCTATACCCACCTCTTATACACAGGCTTCGAAGATTGCATACTGGCAGGATGCTATGAATGAGGAATTGTTGGCTCTTGAGGCAAACCATACATGGGACTTGGTACCGACACCTGACAAAGCCTCTGTCATTGGCAGTAAGTGGATCTACTCTGTCAAGGTTAACTCTGATGGGAGTTTGGATCGCTACAAAGCACGATTGGTTGCACAGGGTTACAAGCAGGAATATGGCATTGATTATGAGGAAACATTTGCTCCAGTGGCTAAAATGACCACAGTTCGTACTCTACTTTGTGTAGCTGCAGCTCGCAATTGGCCTCTGTGGCAGATGGATGTCAAAAATGCTTTTCTTCATGGCGACTTGAAAGAGACTGTCTATTTAAAACCTCCTCCTGGCTATGCTTGTCCTCCTCGGCATGTTTGCAAATTGCGCAAATCTCTTTATGGACTTAAGCAGGCTCCTAGGGCTTGGTTTGATAAATTCCGGGCCGCTATTCTTCAAGCTGGGTTTCGTCAGAGTCATTCTGATAGTTCTCTCTTTCTTAGATGGACACCAAAGGGTTACACATTCCTTTTAGTCTATGTTGATGATATGATTATCAGTGGCAATGATATTTCTGGTATTACGGATCTCAAGCATCATCTCACTCGCCACTTTAAAATGAAGGATCTCGGTCCTCTCACATATTTTCTCGGGCTTGAGTTTTCGCGTACTAAGTCGGGCATTCGGATACATCAGCGTAAATATGCTTCTGATTTGATCACCTCTGCCAGACTTGATGATGCTCATACTGTTGATACGCCAATGGAATTAAATAGTAAACTCAGTGCAGAGGATGGTCCCCTCATGGATGATCCATCTATTTTCCGTCGGATCGTTGGTAGTTTACTCTACTTAACGATGACTCGCCCTGATATTTCTCATGCGGTGCATACGGTTAGCCAATTTATGAGCAATCCTCATAAACCTCACCTTGCTGCTGCTTTGCGCATTCTCCGCTATGTTAAAGGCACTCCCAGTCATGGTCTCTTCTATCCGTCTAATACTTCTCTACGCTTATCCGCGTATGCCGATGCTGACTGGGCTGGTTGCCCTGATTCCCGGCGTTCTACCACTGGCTGGTGCATGTTTCTTGGCGACTCTCTGATTTCATGGAAGTCCAAGAAACAAACCACTGTATCCAAATCTTCTGCTGAGGCTGAATATCGGGCAATGTCGTCTGCAAGTGCAGAAATCATCTGGCTCCGCCGTCTTCTTTGTGAATTTGGTATTATTGTTAATATGCCTACACCTCTTCATGGAGATAATACCAGTGCTACTCGAATTGCTAATAATCCAGTCTTTCATGAACGGACGAAGCACATTGAAATTGATTGTCACTTCATCCGTCAGCATGTTGTAACTGAGAAGATCACCTTGCCTCATGTTTCTACTCATGACCAGTTGGCAGATATCTTCACAAAAGCTCTTCCTAAGCCACGCCATCATGAACTTAATAGCAAATTGTTGTTTTCTGCATTACCACATCAATTTGAGGGGGAGTGTAGAAATAATGTGACTTAGGCCCACTTGGCCCAGGCCAGCCCAAGGCCCATGTACAAAGTCCACGCATGAGATATACTTAAATCTGTATAGGATAGGATTTACTCCCTAATTTCTCTCCTTCTATGTATAGGATATAATTGATTCTTTCCATTCTTTTGTTATTCTGATTTGTATCTGATTTGTAATCTTTACTTAATTAGAGCCTTGATTAAGGCATCTCATCAATATATATTGAACTGTCGATGCTCTGTAAGAAGCACGACCTTCTCCCATATTGTTTCTCTTCTTCTTCTTCTTCTTATCTTCCACATATGTCTAACAATCTTTTCATATGTAGCTCAAGGTTACCATTGATTTTACTTCAGTTAGCGCCCTTTTCATCCTTTGGTAGTTTTGTGGTGCAGGAAGAGTTGAAGAATAATACAATCACAATGGTGGAGCAGAGTAAGGTTCTGAACACTCCTGGTGCAGAGAGACAAACAAAGAGGGAGTTGTTTGATTCACTTCGTCGGGAACTTGAGTAAGTTCTGTCATTCTTTTCAATTGGTGGTTGTGTCATGTTGCCTGTTTTATGGTTTTCAAAATTGTTAACGTCATTAATCATTATTATTACATTTAAGCTTGATGGAGCGTGCAACCTGCGAAATTGATCACCTTCTAACTCATGTTTCAAGGACAAACTTTTTGTTGTTTTTCTTTTCTTGAAAATTTCACTTCCATTCTTGAAACCTTCTAACTTAGGTTTTCTTTCTTCTCTTTCATTGATATATGTCAAACAATTATCTTTTATTGATTATATGCCAATCAATTATCTTGCTAGATTTATGATATCTTACTTTGGGTTTTCTAAAGTAACAATATAAATCTTGGAAATTTATTGGAGATTTATATGCAATGAAAGTAGTTACGGGCCAATGGGTTGGCTGACCATGAGTTGGGCCCAAAGAATTTCTCTGAAAATGACTGTTTATTTGATCACCGTTTGGGTGAAGAAGAAGCGCTCTGGAAATAATAAACTATGACCAATATTTTGATGGTGGATTTAGTGAAGAATAAGCTCTACGAAGCAAATGTTGTTTAAAAATAGTCATAGAAGAAAAGAAGAAGAAGAAGAAGAAACAAATAGTCTATGGCTATTATTTTAATCACTGTTTTGGTGAAGAAGCAGCTCTCTGAACATGTGTGGGAGGGGGGAAGAGAGAGACTACACCTACGCTCCGGCCTCACACCACGTTCAATTACTTTTTTCATATCTGAAGTAGGTTCTACCCCCCAACCACCCCCAAACCACATCTTCTACAGCAACCAAATTTAAGTTTTTATTTTTTTTTATTGGTTTTTTCATGGCACTATTTCTAGAAATTGACTGTAATTTGAAAGAAGTTATTATTTTTTCTCCTTAATGGCACAGAACACCGGTTCTTGAGAAAGCCTCCAAATCAGTTTGGGAGTTGATCTTAGACAACAATGGTTTGGGGAGGGAGATAAACGAAATGGTTGAGAAAGTCTATTGTCGACTAAGTGGCGTGGAACCACCACTTTTTCCTTCAAGCAGCATTTTGCAGCCAGAGAAAGACAATGGGAAAGAGAAAGAGAAAGAGAAAGAGAAAGAGAAGGAGAAAGAGGAGGAGAAGGAGAACTCTGAATCTTCATCGAAGAAGAGATCTTTCAGTGAGATGAGCATGCAAGGAGTGGTTGAATCTGTAGAAGGATCTGGTGACCCTCCTGCAGCTGTTGATGATTCTGGTACATTGCCCCCTAATTCTAAGACCTGAATCTACTGTTCCAAGTTCTGAATCATTACATCTTATGAGAGAATGATCCAAAACTCTATTTCTTTCTCGCTCTTTTTTTTTCTTTTTATAAATTTTGTACACTAGAAGAGGAC
The DNA here is from genome assembly GCA_012931725.1 of Litsea cubeba. Classification (NCBI taxonomy): domain Eukaryota; kingdom Viridiplantae; phylum Streptophyta; class Magnoliopsida; order Laurales; family Lauraceae; genus Litsea; species Litsea cubeba. Next base: position 1,822,265 of record CM022950.1, on the reverse strand, counting down.
TTGGAACATTTTATGGCAGTTTCTTTTTAGCTGATTAACCTAGTCTACAAGCAAAAGGGTACTGTATGTATATTTATTTATTTATTTAGAATGGTAACTTTGATTAGAAAGGTCTTAAAAGATACACACACAGTAACACGCACAAAATCCAAACCAGAACAGCCCCACTAAGATAACTCAAGAGCTAGAGCCAAAACAGAAAGGAATAAACCAAAGAGGCGCTAAGCACCAAACTGTGAAGAGGCCACCTCTCTCCATTTATACAAGATAGATCAATAGATATGCCATGAAAACTCAGGAAGAGTGGCGACCCATGAAGCAATGTAGAATTTCACCCTGTTGATTAAAGACTCCGTAGACGACGAGATGCCTTTAGAACATCTAAGATTTTTTTTTTCTCCAAATTACCCAAATGGAAGTGAATAGGAAGATTGTCACATATGAAAAATATTGAGTCAGAGATACGTACTATGAAAGGCAAAAAAGAAAAAGAAAAAAGAAACAAAAAAACAAACAATAGAGTTTACCCCTTTCTCCACCCATTTAAGTTATAAGACATAAGATACTGTTACTTGAAATTTGCCTTCAGTATAACACTGTTGAGGTTTAACTATCAAAGAGTCTTAGACCACTAAAGAGTATAAACTCATGCCTGAATTGCCTACAAAGTATCTTATAGGCTAGAAAAATGTCTGGTAATATGATCGGTAGCATCTTGAACTTGGAATGATCCCACCGATACCTCGCTGCTGTCTAATAAACTAACAGCCTTGTAACCTATCGAAGCCCATCCATCCACCTTTATGGAAATTATCGATTAGTGTTGCATTGAACTTTATTTTTTCTTAAAAGACAGGACAACAGCCTGCACAGTATCTCTAAATTCCTGGAAAATGTGATGATGTAAAGCTATTTGGACCTGGTGCCTTTTCTCTACCCATTTTAACGACTGCATCATTAACTTCTAAGGTGGAAAGGTTTTCCAGTCACCTGTGGTATCAACACTGGCCTAAGCAATCCTAGATATCAAAATGAGGAAGAGTGTACCCCAGTTTGAGTGTAAATCTTCTTCTTTTGAAGGAAATCAACCACCACATCAGTAATTATGATATTTGAATAATTTTTCACCTATTATTTAGTATTATTTAATTTCAGTTAGGTGGGTGGATCAATATTGTCTATTAAACCAATTTCATCCCGACCCAAAATCCATTATATGACCAAATTGAGTCAACCCAGTAGGTTCCCAGTTGATCCACCCACCAAGAATAACTATTTTGCCTAGTACTATCCGACAGCTGTATGAAAATATTCATGCTGATCACCAATCTAGATTTGGATAGGGAAGAGTGCATTCCTCTGTATATGCATTTTGCAAGTAAGATTGTAACAAGTACCACATCAACAATTAATGGATTCAGATTTTTGGAACCATTGTTGTTTTTATGAGGACTGATACAGTTTGTTTTTCACCTAGCACTAGTGATAGTATGAAAATATTTCATTTTCTTATCCCCCTCTTTAAGCCACTTAATATGTGAATGGTGATGCTGTTTACCTGGCTCCTCTTGGGTCCGTAGGGATTAGTCTGGCTTAAAGGGCCAGGACATAAAAAAAAAAAAAACTGAGATGACATTTGAAAAACTTTATTTTGGTAAGTAACAGTATCATGTTGTATGGTTTGTTCTGTGGTGCACATATTTTGGTTGCATTCTGAAAATATTAACCCAAACCCAAAAAAGAATCGGCAAAAGTGGAAACAAAGTGGCTGCTGGGATTCGAGCCCGGCCAGGTCTCTACGGCCAAAGCGTAGAATTCTCATCACTAAACTACAGCCACTTTGTAGGCTAATGTCAACTAATTAGTAATTTAATCATATTTTTGTTGTTATCTTCTCAATGCTAATGAATTGATGAGGACTGGAAATTGGATGGATAGGAAATGATGGTGACATAATAATAGCGTATGTACCCACTAAGATCACATGCAATGTATTACCAAAACTATAGGGCAAAGTTTTATATGATCAAAGATTGTTCATCTTGTGAAGATGAAACAGAGGTCACCCCAATAAGATATGATCCTAATTCCTAACTATCTGCAAATGATGGAACTAATGTCTGGTTCCAATTTTTTTTTCCTTTTTTCAGTAAGAGGTAGGTCATGGGAGAAATCTTTCGAACTACTTATTAGTCCCATGATACTTGTCTGAAAATGCCCCTAAATATGTTTTTGTTTCATACTCCGCACTTGACTTGTATTAAATTGTCATATTTCAAAGGCCATTGGTAGCTCAGCAATTTGAGGACATGGGACTCTGAGAGGAGTGTGTGTGAGAGAGTGCATGAGTTCTAATCCTCCATATATGGTAAAAGAAAGCTTGCTGTGAAGACTCAAAAGAGACACACACTAAAATACCTTGAAAAGTAGGGAGAACATGAAACAGACCAGTTTTTGGTCATTTTGCATGTTGTTAAGAAAATAATGTGTCCAATAAAAAATGGAATGTGAGGACCTACGTCATGAGTGCCTTTAAATTTTGAGAAAAAAAATTATTTATTGAATTATGACATTTTTACAATTAATCTTCAACAAAGCTGCAATAAATTATAAACATTGGTGACAATTATTGAATGCTGCTAATTCACATGTTTCAGCCTGGAAGTAGTACCAATGAATCTTTGCAAGATTAAATGATTGAGATATGGGCCATGTGTTTACCAAGAAAAAAAAGAGATATGGGCCATGTAAAATCAAAGTGAAAAAAACCCTTCATCTCATACCAACTGTGGGGTAGGGTTTGTACAGGCCTCAAAATGAGTCATCTGGCTGTAAGAGGATATGCTTCATCTTAGGGCCCTTTGTTTGAAATGAATACATAGGATGCATGATGAAATGAATTCAACTAAAAGATTATTAAAGAGGTGAAGTGTGGATGATATAAGGTGAGAGGTGAAATATATAAGATAACATTTAGATAGGACCTTGACTTTTTTGATATTTGAATTACTAAAGCGATGGCCGAGTTGTCATTTTGATTTTCCCTTGCTCACTTTTAATGTTGGTCTTCATTCTTAACCACCTACGGCATGAATTGCTATGTATTCAATTATTATGAATTCTAGGAACAGTCTGTATCATCTTATATACGATGTTGCCAATGTAGATCATAGGTGAGAGCTTTGGGGGGTTAGGAAATTGGGAGTGAAACCAATGAACCGGTGCAAGCTTAAATGGGAAGGTGGGAGGGGGTGCATTGTTAGATCTGATGAATCTATTGTGATTGCGATATCAGTCAGGCAAAATCAATGGCCAAAAACGCTCGACTCTTATCCAACCGTGGGGTCAATTCGCATAGGCATTAAGATCTAGTCCCCTGGATGTACAAGGAGAAATCCCCCACAAGATCACCAGTGTGTGTAGAACCGCATGAGCATGTCTAATACCCACAAGAAGATAATGATCAAATAAAGATATAGTGGCATAAACTTGGATTATGATTAACCTGCATGCTAATTATTCCCAATTCAACCGCAGAAGGAAATCAATGGGAACTTCTGTCACTCCAGTCCAAGGACATCATCACCCAGGAGATTGCCAGTGGGTACACATATCCATTCACACTAATAACATGATAATAATCAATAAATAATAGCGGCATAAAACTATGATATATATTTTTTTTGATCAGTTGAAAAATTAATCACAGAAGCAAAAAAAAAAAAAAAACAATACTAATTGACCATCCATGTGGCCTATTCATTCAAAAGAGAATACAAACATCATAAAGAGTGTTATCTACAAGTCCCAGTACTTCATCTACCACCTACATACTGACCACACATTGGCCCATTTATTCAAAGAGAATTTGAACATGTAAAGAATGCTATCTACAATTCCCATACAACCTACCTAGTGACCACCAATTAGCCCATTTATTCAAAGAAGATGTCAACATTTAAAAAGAATGATTCCTAAAGTCCCCTCTATCTACAATTCTGGGATTTTCTGAAGCATCTTCAGCCTCTCTCTACTCTACCTAATGAGTAAGTGAAGATTGAAAATGAGTGATTTTCAACCAGTCAGCACCATCTATTAGTGCCATTGGATATTTGGGTCATTGCACACGAAATCCTCCTGTGCTTGGCCTTGATCTGAAAAAATGTATGGATACGATGCGACCTGAGGGAGATGCCCTGGAATATGTTCAATGGAGTCTTGAACAGGCAACTGAACTGTTGAATCATAATATTGGTCATATCTGTTATCTGTATTTTCTACTGTTGAGTATATCTGCATTGGCGCATCGAGGATAGAATGCATTGAGTTCACTTCTGCCAGGATGCTTTGCTCATCAATTTGATCATTTAGTAAGTCTTCTGCTATTGTGTGGAGTGCCCAATTATTTGATGTAAACATCCCTTCGCCATTAACTCGTTGGGCAAGGGATGGAGTGATTTGATTTGCAAAAGCACTCATGGGTAGTCCTTCGATTCGATCACCGTTTCCAAAGACAATATCTTGTTGATTTTCGAGAGCTTCTTCCCAAAACAGACTCTTTCGAAGTTCCAATTGTTGTCTAACACCCTCCTGATGACGGAAATCAGCTACTGTTTTGCACAAAACCGACATATCAATCATTCAACCAATCTTATGTTCATGAAAATGCAGAGATAAATCAGAGACTGGTTAGCTGGTGGGCAGCAGCAATAGGCTGCTAGTAACTCTGCATATGTATGGCAGTTATTCTGGGCTGCTCTGTTGCTCTTAGCTTCTCTTAACTGTTTAAAGTATGTAATGTTTTGAATTGTTTTAGCTTCCAAATGGCTTAATTCTGGTTCCATGTTTTGCTCCATAAACATAATCAAAGTTCGGCAATTAAGGAATTGTGGTGTTGAGACCATTTACTAATTGGCATTCAACGCACATGAGCTACTAAAATAGAAAGAAAAACTGATCAATGAGGGCTACCTGAGCGTGGTGAAATCGAGTTGTTAGAACTTATACTGAGAGATTTAAATTTTGGGATCTGCCAAGAAGGAACTGCAGTATATTTCGTAGTATCATATTGTGGAAATTGCAGCGGTGGACTTTCTTTAAACATGCGATCATATCCAGATGGATCACCCAATCTACATGAGCTTGGATCATACATATAACCTTCATATTCGCCATGACTTGAGAAGTAAGGAGAGCCTAGGCAGGGAAAAGGTCTCTGACTCAGCATATATAAACGCTGGTCACACTGTAGAAGCTTAAGATAATGCTTGTCAAGGGTTCCTTCAGGGAATTGAAGATAGTGCCTCCTTCAGGGAAAAAAGAAAAGGAGAGAAAACATGAAAGCCATCATTTTAAAATTGCAATATAAAAATTATTGAACCATCTGACAAGTAATTAATATGCTGACTCATGCTCATGAAGGACTAAAGGACTAAAGGACTTTAGATCAAAGCTCTGCTGTGTTTAGTTGAAGCCCATATTGAAGAAGGGAATCTTGTTTCCTTCTTGAGTTGGTTTCAGTACCAAGATCATTGTCCAATCATTGCCCAACTTGCTAAATTTTGCAGTTATTGAGAGAGGTCCTGTTACTGAAGGATCTGAAGTATGTGGTTGGAATCAAAGCTCTCCTAAATCTAATTAATGAGTGGAGGGATGAATCTCAAATCAAGGGGTGAGTGAATGGATTCAAATTCTAAAAAAAAAAAAAAAAGGAGGTTTGAATAGGATGTTTCTGATGTGGGACATGCTGTTTGTTGGCGAGTGATGGGCTCACCATATTTCAACTGGATCTACCACCAGGACTCAGGGCCAGAGCCCATTCAGGCCCACCGGATCTCACAATAATTTTTTAAATGAATGATTATCAATTCCAATGTTCATTTGGGGAACAACAGAATCTGAATCAAATTAGCTAGGCAGTACTGTTCTTTAATTCCAGGTATGGTGGCCAAAAGAAGGAACCCATTGAATGTTGATTTCAATTTTCATGTCATGCGAAATGCATAGCGGAGAGGAAAATTCATAATCATCCATTTAGGCATAAGATTCTTGCTAAAAGATACGTTTATTCATTCTGTAAAATCGGTTACAATGAAATTAGGAATAAATTAAACAAGCAGGTCGCATAACATCTATAATAAACAGAGATTTTTCATGGGATGGTACTCTAGCATCAATCTATTTATGAAAAAATATATCATTGAAAATTCCATACATAATCTTGGAAAAGGAAGAATGTAATGCAGATGGCTTTCTTGTACCTGCACAAAGGTGCTTGACCTCCTGTAAAATCAGTAGTAGTTTGCCAGAGGGTGTGCTTTCTGGGTTGTGGATTCGTCTCTCGGAAGAACAGAGGTGGGTGACTCAGCTGCATTTCCACATTAAAAAGAAAATTTGTGGTTGTACTTGTATTCTTTGCAAATGTCTTGAACAATTTGGAGTGAGATGTGCTTATATAGACTATAGATAGCTCAAGGATTGAAATCATTTCTGCATTTTACACCTCAAATTGCTACCAGAATAGATGTGGCTAATAGAAGTACGTTTGAAATCAAAGAACATTTGAGGTAAAGGAGTATAACTAAATTAAATAAAAATCAATAGCCAACCTCAACTTCTAGAATTCCAGGTCCATTTTTATGGAAAGTCGCTCTAATGGCGGAAATGTCAGACCACTGAATTTCAATCTTACTCTTCAGCCCAGAATCCAAAACCTCCCAAACAAGTTTGTGCTTAGCATAGTAGCATTTTGCTACTATGTCACCTTCATACCTGGAAACTCTCTGTGATTTGGAAACACGAAGCTTTAGACATCCATGGTTATTTGATAAAACAAAATATTAGTAGTAAAATGGTACCTTCCAGGAGCCAATTTTGAGCAGATTTGCTGGAAAATTAGAAGCTTTCAACTTCTCTGATATTGGCTGACTGGTAAAATTATAATAACTTGGATTTACTCTCTGGGAACTACCGCTCTCTTGCACCATTTTCATTGGAGAAGACCTTAACTCTGAATCAATATTTTGCATTCTTTCACATGCAGACCCCTGAGATAGCTTCATCTCAATCAAATTTAAAAAGGATGGTGTTTTTCTTAATGTTAGACCGAGGGGTATTGATTCCTCCAATAGATTGAGAGGTGTGGCAATCTGTCGAAGAAAAGAAAAAATAAGAATATGACAATTCAATACTATATTTACATAGAGGGAAAACAAAATCCGAACATATGTAAAACAAGAGAGTGGAGGAACATAAGTGCTGGGAAAAAAAGGAAGAAAACAGGAAGAAACTAGCACCAAAAATATGAAAATCAAAGATATGATGTATGCTTTATCATATTAATCAGTAAGAAGAAAAAAGAAAGAAAATAATCAAGCATGAGAAAAGAGACAAATGAATCATACATAATTTGACACCTGCCTAATTCTCTTGTTATCAGGTTCCAATCCTTCGTATCCTCCAAACCGAATTTTCTTTTGATTATAACCAACAAAATTAGGATCGACGAGAGCATTATTGCGTCTATCTGAATCAGGTAACTCACAATAATTTCCATCTTGAACATGATTTCCCTGGGATCCAACACCGAAAACCATCATATTCAGCTTAAAAAACAAAAATAAAAAAAACGAAAAAGAAACTTAGTTGGCCACATGATATGATATAACAACAGTAACCAACATGATATGATACAACAACAGTAACCTACATGATTTGATACAACAACAAAAACCTCAGAAAATGCAAGGAGCATAGAGGCTTAAGCATGTGAAAATATGCAAAAAAACATACAACATTTAACAGCTATTGATTTGAACACATCAACATAACCTTGTATTATCAGGTTCCAATCATTCATACATCTGATTCGAGTAACAAAAAATTTCCATCTCTCTCATTCAAAACATGATTTTCCTGAGACCCAAAACCATGAGCTGTCTTCTTTCAGCTTGCAAATGGGAAAGCAATAGATTCAACATGAGAGGATTTAACATCAAACACTAAAGAAAATGCAATGAGTGTAGAAGTCCTTTACGATAGGAAGTCCAAGTTGTGCTGGAGGCAACGTGATAATATGATATAACCGCAAAGAAAATGGAAGGAGCAGAAGTCCGGAATACTAATACTCTAATTTGAATTTTGGACATTTGACAGCACAAACTATTACTCACTGTTGGATTGAAATCTGCAAAAATGATGTCTTCCAAAACTGTTGACTTAAAAGGGATATAGGTCAAGGGCGAGGATGATCTAATGGGTTCATTACATTTCACTTTTATGAGCATACAAACCCATCCCTTATTAGTTTCTTAATCATTTCATCTTAGCATTTCATGTACTTCCTGAACATCAAACCTTTCAGAATTAAAAGAATATGGATAAGAAGTATTCACATACCTCCATAAGAAATCATCAGAAGGTATATTTGCTAATTTGCTACTTGCACCTGGAACTCTGATGTTTCTTTTTATCCTAAGCTTCCTATTAAAAAGAAAAGAAAATGAGATAAGACAATTTGATTGAGTAAAAAAATTGTCATCAGCATGATGAGATGATGAATAGAGCCAGCAACATCCCTCTTTAAAATGGGAGAAAATACTACATCAATGATAAGAGGCATTCTTTTTTTTTTCCTACACTTTGCTACCAGTCGGGGAGTGATACTTTAACTTGAGGACATGCGGATTTATCCCTGGGCGTAAATGTAAAATTAAGGTGCCAGCACCATTCAACCATGGGTGTATTGGCCAATGATAAAAGATATGAGAGGAGCTTTTAGATACCATCATTTTTTTTCAAATTAGTAACCGACACTTTTATGAAAGATGAAAGATGGAATGCGAGAACAGCAAAACACACATAAATAGAAAGACACTAATGGTATAATAGGATTATACCAGACAATAAAATCGAAGTACGAAAAATTGGAAAGAAAAGGATTTGCAAAGTCCACCCCTATCTTTGCCAATCAGTCCACCATATGATTTCCTAAACTAAGCACATGCTTCAACTCCACATAAGAAAGGAAGGGAACATCTTGACCTTGTTAAGATAAAATGAGACTTCCAGAGACCCACGTCACAAGACGATGCTCAAGAAACTACATTGAAGGGATCACTCTATACGAATACATTATTAAATTGAGAAGCCACAGCCAACCTCATTAAAGCCTTTAATCCCAATGCTCTTAGAAAACAAAAACAAAACTTCCCCTTTATAAATCCGAAGAACTCTCCTAATCGTTGCTAGCCCCTAGTTGCCCTCTACATTAAATTTAACACTCCCTCCCATAGGAGCACCCCAACAAGCCAACTTTCTTGCTTTAGAAGGCCCTCTAAAGCCAATGGATGCCCCCCAATGTTGTATATTCTTAAGTTGATACATTCTTCACTCAAAGAGGCTTAACTACTTTTAATGACACACTGCTGAACAAGTCATCAACATCAGTAGACTTCCCCTTAAAAATCCTGCCATTGCCATTTCTCTATCTCTTTTTATAATGACCACAAGAGAGCTAAAGATAGATTTTCGCCTTCTTTTTCTTTCCTTTACATAAGAGAGAAAAAAGAACAGAGGGGTACCTAAAATCATTGAAATTCAGAAGTCCTTTTCACATTCCTTCAAATACCAATCCTCTAATATAGATAGTAAGATGGGATTTTCTTTTTAAGTTTCTAAAAGCAAGCACAGGGGGTGAGATAAGGAGTAGTCCATGTCCTCTACTTGAGGTATCCTTTAACATTTTCACATTCTCTGTAGGCATTGACCCATCTGTCTTAAGAGTTGTATGTTCAAGTAGCTAAGAAGCCTGACATGTGGACTCGAGTACTGCTCAAAGGGTCACAACCAGCCCCACTCATATGCTCATCATGTTCATGAGATACTCATACTACTACTCAGTTCAACCAATCCCATAACAAATATAATAGAAAAATAAATGAAGAGGATTCGAGAATAGATGCAGACCAGACCACAACTTTTAAATCAATCAAATGAAAATGAATGCATTGAAAACCACATGCACCAGAAGTAGAATATGAAGATCAGGAAATGGAATCCATTCCATCCACGCCGCATAACATATGATACATTAATATTAAAGAAAAGAGAGAGGAAGTTGCCTGTGGAAGAAAATGCAGTCACTTCCACGTAAATATTGCAAGTTCTAAGTCTTGATTTCTTTTTTTTTTTTAAACTTTTGAATATGAAGATGTAATGCAACAAAATACGGGAGGGAAGTTGTGATTTTACAAACTCTTGAGTTCGGTTTTCAAGATCCGTATGTTTCAGGGAATGTATCTGTATCTGGATTTGTATAGATTTCTCAAATTATATCCCATATGATTTTCTAACAAGGAAGTGAAGGACGGTTATTTTACAGCTGATGCTTCTCTAGTACAGGTGTAGTTCAGAGAGATTTAAGGGAATCCAAAGCAGCTGTTATGGGGTTGAAATGGGAGCCCTGCAAGAACTCTATCATGGGGCCCACATATAGAAAATAAGGACTGTTCAAAAGATGAGTCTCATCCCAACATCCCCTCTACTGATTTGTCCTTAAGAAGATTGGGTCCCACCGTCGGATTGAGAACATGACGGTAATTTTGATTAACACGTAAGTGTGCTTAATTGAACCTTTTAAATTAAAAGGTAAGGATACATCATTTGAGGAGATGAAATTCATTTTAAACTATACATATTACAGCATAACATTTGCTGTTTAGGATCTACATTCTGGACTATACCCTTTTATTCTCATTTCATTTTGAACAGAGCCGTTCTCCAATTTTTTTTTTTTTTTCCTCACTTGTCCCTTTTGTCACTTATCATCAACAATTCAACATGTGAGAATTGGAATTCTACCATGGGTCCCACCTACAAATGCACCTTTTTTTTTTCTATTTTATGGGGATTTGATGTACGTAGGTCCATTTGAATATTGATCTGAACAAAAACCAGGCTTGACTCTGAGTGAAAATCAAATTTGAGTAGTTGGAGTTGTTCTTGTTGCTTAAATAAAAATTGTGAAATATAAATGACTATTTTAATTCAAGTTATATAACCTAAATAAAACTGAAGTTTGCATTTGGACACAACTGGCTTAGATTTGAGAAAGAATTGAGTTTAAAGTATAATGATAAATTCTCATATCTGTCTTCAAATTAAATGTGTAAAAGCAACTTAAAAAAAAAAAGTGGGCCCATATACTTCATCAAGCAGTGCCTTTTCAGCCTTTAAAATTTTAGGTTTCACAATTTTAATATTTTGGAACTATATTCCATTTACACTACAAAGAAAGTGGGCCCAAATCTATAAAGCATATGAATCTTTTTCATATTTTATACAAGATCGATATTAGAATTGACTTAAGTACAAAAAAAAAGTTTATATGAATCTTTTTTATATTTTATACCCTGGGTTATAAATATATATATATATATATATGGGGAACTTTCCCTCACCATATGGTGATGAACACTTTTCTTTTTGGAAATTTTCAAGTACATAGGGTGAGGTACAAAATGCACTTTTCATGTCTAAAAATGAGACACTTTTCATGTGCAAAAATGGGAGTGTCCCTCACTCTATGGTGAGGGAAAGATGCATATGAACATTCCCCTATATGAGAGATGCTCCTACGAGGGAAGCTTGACCAATTCCTATAGGCAAATGCATAAGTACCATTTTCAAATATTTTAGGTTAATTACGTATATATCATGTTAGTCATATTGTAAGTGGGGCCTACTATAATTTAGATAGGTTTCTTAGTTTGCCTAAGGTTCTACTTTAATTAATGAACAACTAAGAGGCCAGACCCATTCCATTACTTTATTTATGAATTTAAACCAGAGCTTTAATAGAGTCTGAATTGAATTTACCATATATATATATATATATATATGCAACATCCAATCCTAAAGATTAGGAGTTTGAAGAGAATGAAATCATGTAGGAAAATGCAACAGAGGTTAATAATAAGATTAGTTAGGATTCTCCTATATTTGTAAGAACATTTTAATCATAAAATATCAAAATATGATTTTCTTTCACATTTGTGCATTTTTTATTTTGGAGTTAAGAGAGGCCCTCAATAAGATATTAGAAATTTTCCGTGCCCACAACGTTAAAATTAAAATAAGAATATATCTATTTATATATCTAGGAATGCAATAACTTAATCAAATATGACCAAATTAAAAACAGAATCAAAAGAAGTAAATAAAAAGACCCCACAATCAAACAATCAGAATAACAAAGAAAACTCAGGAATGCAATAAGTTAATTAGGCATTTAGATCATCAAATACTAACCACAAAGAATCCTCAATTAAATTAAATATACCAAATAAGAAAGAAAACCTAGTAATCAAACTCTAAAGAAGAATAATGCAAAGAAAAAAAAATCCCCAGCCTTAACCCAATAATCAAATGCACTAAAAATAACTAACTGCCCCCTTTTTTTTAAATAATTACAAAATTACCAAGATCTCACGGAAGTTACTGCCCCTTTGTTTTCAAATAATTACAAAATTACCAAGATCTTGAATCCCTTCTCAGCCCTAGGATTTATGTACAGAAATATGTACATAAATCCAAGGGTGGGGAAAGAGTCCAGGAATTTAAAAACCGTCCCCCCTTATTATATAGATTCTCTTATATATATATTGTTTTCTTTTCAAAAGAGAAGAAAATCACTCTAATTCCATAAGTACACAAAAGAAAATCGAAAGATTAAAACTCTATATTTGAAAAATCAATAAGAAATATATAGAATTAAAAAGAAGTTCCCATCTTCCAAATCATACATTGGATCCTAACAATATCACCAATAACCCTACAGAAATTAAAATGCACAAAAAATTCTAAAACCATACATTTCATCTATATTGTGATGATGGGCCACAAAAAAGTGATGCATCCATATTGTGATGATGGGCTACAAAAAAGTGATGTATTGATTTGGTAGACAGTAACCATACTTTCAACTCTTACACATGGCATGTGTAGGATCCAAACCATTCATATTCATTTGAATTTATTAAAAAAAATATAACAACACAACATATTTATAATTGAGAAAATGAAATTAAGATATTATATAATATAAATCTCTCTATGTGTGTGAGACCAAGGCAACATTACCATATGTTTGGAACTGTGGCACAACACCACCCTTCATTGCACTTCCTCACATGAGATCAAGTGAGTAGTGAGTGGAAGAGACATTGATGTGCCATATATATGCCAAGTGGGCTAAAAAAATATAAAATTAAAAGGAAATAGCTATCATGAAACTGCATTGTATTTGAAGGCCCTTTGCTTGGAAAGGCCTAATTTTTCTTTCAAATGTGCTAATCGGGCTGCTCATCAATTGGGCACTCTTCCAAAATAAAAATAAAATAAAATAATCCTTTCTATTTAATAAGACAATTTCTTTAAATGATTTCATAGTTCCTTCACAAGTTCAAATAACTTAAATATCAAAAGTATTCAAGAGGGAATAGAAGCTTGGAATTAATTAAAAAAGGATAAAAAAATTATTTAAAAAAAGAATAATATGTTTATAAAAATGTCTTAAACTACAAAATCATTGAAAACTCAGGAGATATAACTGACTATGGAATAAGAAGAATAAATTGTGAATTCATAAAAAATTATGAGAAATAAAGTAAGAAAGTAGAAAAAGATACACTTATAGAAAACAAATGAAGATATTAATGAGCATTACAAATGTATGCTATTTGAACAATGAAAAAGGGCATAGTCTCGAATTCTTACAACTCTCTTATTTCTTATTATTTTTGTTCTTTTCCGATATTTTCCTCGCCTTCTTCTTTCCATGCTACCATTGGCAGGGCCTCTTCACAATGGCTCCAAAATAAAGAAAGATCCAAAATAAATAGAAAAATGAAAATACCATATTCCTATTTTCAAAACAATCCAAAGAAAATAGCTTCTTTTGAGTAATTCAATATCAAATCAATGATGAAAGTGCAACACAGAAGATATTTAAATCGACTATACATAAATCAATAACCCACCTTTAAGCAACATAATATGAGCCATAACAACAAAACAATAAGAACATTACCCCTTCATTTGCCTCTAACATTGATATCAAGAATGCCCATCAAACCCACCCACATGCTTGAACATTGCATCAATGATACATTTCCAACATGTGAAAAAAGAAATAAATAAAGAATTTTGATGAGAAAAATCATTTCCTACTCACCTGTTACCACCCCACCTGTCCATGAATGCATTACTCTCTTACAAAAAAAAAAAAGAAAAGAAAAGAAAAAATGGTTGAAACTCAGAAAATCTAATGCATATATATATATGATCAATGGCATGAGATCAAGGAACATGACCACTAATGTTAATCAATCATATCAAGTCCTCATAAAAAAACATATAACATTATATTTGAATATATATATATATATATAATATAATAGAAGAAAGAAACATGGAGCTTATTAAACATGTTTATACATACCTATTCTTTGTACAGATGAATCAAGAGCAGCTGAGCTTTGTCATATGCGAGTTGATATCTAGATGGGTGAGTCTTGAGGATACCTCTATCTTTCACAAATTTAAATGGGTCCACAACAATGCACTACTCTATAAAATATCATAAAGAGATAAGATTTTCGAAAATTTCATTCGTTAGAAATCTTAGAGATTAAAAGAATTTTTTTTTATATATATAAAAAGAAAGAAGTAGAAATCAAGATATATTAGAAGAAACTAATTAAGTAGGCACCCATACAACATGTTGACTTACTTCTATCATCACCCAATGGCATGGCCCACTACAGTCGATCATTCATATGTGAACTTTGAAATGAACAAAAAAAAAAAGGGTCTATTTGGCTTTTATTTCTTTTAATTTTGTTTTGTGCTATTAGAGATGGGCTTGGTGATGGAGATGGCTGTTACTGTTGTTGTCATGAGAAGTCTGGCCAGCAATTATTTTACAGAGATTTAGGAAGTAGTTGGAAATTATTGTCATTGGTGAGTATCTCACAGTGAATTTGGATTAGAATTTGAAAATTCAAAATTTGAGATAGAGATTAGCATTGGGTAAACTACAGAATCTCTCACCTTGATTATTCTTAGGCAATGCAAATATCTAAAGTGAGCCAACTGTGCTGTAAGTGGTTTTGAGTTCTGAGACTTCTGACCATGGAAGAATTCATAAGGTGGGCCCCACTGTGAGATTTAATTACATGGCTGGATTCTGTGTACGTCGCTGTAGCATAAAATGCTACAGCCACGTCCTCCTGCCAATAAGATGTTGCCGAGTCATTCAAAACCTCAGTCCCTTGTTTCAAGAATCTTATCACGTCATTTTATTCCATCTTTGCCCTTTTTTCAACTAAATAACTCGTCTCAACTTCCCCAAAAAAAAATTGCAAAAACATCTCACCCTTATCTCTCTCTCCCCTCAATGTATTTTCAAAAAAAAAAAAAATGATAATATTCTCATATGATATAGGTCCCACTAATCTGTTATCAGTTTAGCTCCTTGTACCTCTTTTTGTCTATTAATCTAGTATTAGAACCCATTTTACATTCACCTGCCATTAAGGTTGCATAAAAAAATTAACAGTTAAAATGCCGTTAAACTTTAAGTTTGTTAAATCAAAAGTTAAAGATGATATTTTACTTAAGTTGGAGATTTTGAAGGATGTAAACATTATGATTCATGAGATATAAAGTAAGAATCAACAAATGACATTGTATTGGCCTCTAAATTTTAAATTTTGATTATTTATTTTTTAAAGGTGCAATAAACTTTTGATCAATTTTTTAAGGTCAATAAGCTTTAAGGTACAACTTTGGTGGGTGGTAAGAATACCTTGTTAAAAAAAATAAAAAAATAGTCTAGGTCATTTAAGAATGGACTTATGAGAAATTCATGAAGATGCCTAGTAGAGTCATTCTTGAAAATTTGAACATCTAAAAATAGTCGGATCCATGCGAAATTTCATTCAAATGGGATTTTGGCTCAATCTCAGATTGATCGCTTATAAAAGACCATGAACAAGATACTATAGGATTTCTTAATATTTAATTGTTCAATTTAATCGATAGTCTCCCATCTTCTATCAAGTAGGATTTTGCAAAGGCTTATAAATAGAGGGTTATTTATTATAACATAAACAAATTACAATGCACAAATATTGCTCATGTTTATGATTTCTATTGCATGATTTTTATGTTTTTTTTTTTAAATCAAAATCTAAGAAATTAACTCATAACATCCATATCTAATGCAACAGCCTAAATGCGAGGGCCCTAAGGAGAGTAGTTATCCAGAGCGCGACTTGCGCACTGGATTACTGTGCGCGCCTCAACATGAGGCCCACATGGACCCCACCTAGGACTGGATCGAAAGATCTTCCTTGACCCTACATCATTGCAAAAAAATCAGCCCCATCCCTTACTCCTATCATCTTCATTCGGGCGCCACAAGTTTAATGGTGTACAGTCCATTTGAATGGGTGTGTAGTTGATCCAATGGTATACAATACATTGGGTATATATAATGGTGGGCCCCATGTGAAATTCAGGGGGGTATGGTCTATTTGGATTGGACCGTTGGATTGAGGGTCAAAATTTTTCCTTTAATATAAATTCTGTAAATTTGTGGGTCACGGATGAAGGGGTTAGAATCACGAGATTGACCCCAAATTTGAAGGGGTTACACTAGTTCTCATCTAATATGTCTATTTCCATCCCCCACAAGTCTCATGATCAGTGGGCCCCTAGGTATCCCCTAACAAAAATAATCTTGGTTCCGCATTGTCAATGTCATAATTTGATGTGTGTGCACTTTCTTATTTTATTTTTTTAATTTTAATTATATTTATATATAATTAATTTAAAAGTGGGTCCTACTTCAATTCAATATGCTAGAGCTTGAGTAGAAAAACTTTAATTTAAATGGTTTGCATATATATTTTCGTGGCAAAGACGTTGAGGAGAAGCTGAGAAAGAAAATAGGGAAAATTAGCGAAAGGTCCCTATAAGTGAATGTATCCAGCCTCCGGTCCAAGGAAAAACTTATTAAGGCCTATGGTCCACTCAGCTAGACTGTTTGCAGTGAGAGGTCCCTGAACCCACATGTTTGCAATTTTCATCACGAAATTGCCCTTTCAACCATTTTTGGCATAAAATTTTGAAATTCAAAATTTCAAATCTTCCCTCCTCCCTCCTTCCTCCTTCCTAAATCCTCTCAATCTTCCTCCTCCCTCCTTCCTAAACAAACTGATATTAGAGAAAAATTCTTTTTTTTCCCACCTCAAAGACAGATAGCGATTTGGGTTGTGTCACGCTTGATCAACGGTGAAGAATGTCATGGGTTGCAGAGGAGAGAACAGAAGGTTCTCGGTTTGAAATCGGTCTTGGTGCACGTTACAGAGAAAAAGTGATTTCGTGTTTGACTTCTTGGGTACAAAACAAAAATTGTTTTTAGTTGTCTTATGTGGGACTTAGATTTACAGAACCCATAAGTGGTTTTTCATTTCGTTTTGGTTCCAAAAGTGCAGAGAACGCGAGGCAGGTTTGGGTTCGTCAGTGACGAGATTCATTGGAAGTTTTTTAACTTTTACTGTTTGCTTCAGGACCTTCAAATGATCTTGATTTAGGAGGAATGGATTTCTCGGTATGAATATTTTGACAGATCTATTCTTTTAGCCATTTGTCTTCAGAGTCCGAGCTAATTGGTTTCTCTATACACCTGTAGAAATTTGGCGGTATGGATGGCATGGGCATGGGTGGTATGGGCGGCATGGGGGTCTGGGTGGCATGGGTGGCATGGGGGACATGTCTTCTATCACTACTTCATTTGGGTCTTTATTTGTTTCCTCTTCTCCTAGCTCGTTGAACCTGTAACCCTTCACTCTGTTGTACCTGGGGCTATTTATGGGCGCTTCTAAGAGCATGCCCAGTCCATCTCAAAAGAACTATGATTTTTCCTTCTGGTGAAGCTACTTGTTGGTTTCCTATCATCTATTCATTTTTCGGTTCCATCCTTTATTTTAGCTTCAAACATCCATTTTTTGTCATATTTGTCTGAGTGTTGTTCAAATTTATCTGTTTTCTGTCATAGTTCTTTGTGTTTTTGGTAAATTTATCTAAGTTTTTTCAAAATTTATCTGTTTTTTGTCATATTTGTCTGAGTGTTGTTCAAATTTATCTGTTTTCTGTCATATTTCTTTGTGTTTTCGGTAAATTTATCTAAGTTTTTTCAAAATTTATCTGTTTTTTGTCATATTTGTCTGAGTGTTGTTCAAATTTATCTGTTTTCTGTCATATTTCTTTGTGTTTTTGGTAAATTAATCTAAGTTTTTTCAAAATTTATCTGTTTTTTCTGTAAATTTATCTAAGTTTTGTTCAAATTTTTCGGAGTTTTTGTCAAATTTATCTGAGTGTTGTTCAAATTTATCTATTTTCTGTAATATTTCTTTGTATTTTTGGTAAATTTATCCTAGTTTTTTTCTGAGTTTTTTAGCAAACTTATTTACGTTTTTTGAAATTTATATGCGTTTTTTTAAATTTATTTACGTCTTTTGAAATTTATTGCGTTTTTTCAAATTTATTGTGTTTTTTCAAATTTATTGCGTTTTTCCAAATTTATTGCATTTTTAAAATTATTGTGTTTTTTCAAATTTATTGTGTTTTTTCAAATTTATTACATTTTTTAAAATTATTGCATTATTTAAAATTTATTTTCATTATTTTAAATTTATTTGCATTTTTTGGGATTTTCTTTGGATCTTTTGAGATTTATTTGAGTCTTTTGAAATTTATTTATATTTTTTTAAAATTTATTTTGATATTTTAAAACTTATTTGCATTTTTTAAAATTTATTTGCGTTATTTGATTATATATTGTTTTTTTTAAAACTTATTGTATTTTTTGAAATTATTTCATTTTTTAAAATTTATTTTCATAATTTTGAAATCTATTTGTGTGTTTTTAGAATTTATTTGAAAATCTGGGGATTCCATTAATCGTGGACAATTAAATGTTAGTTGGCCATTATTAATGGGATATCCCATCAATCATGGTATCCCACCAATCATGGGATTGGTTATGATTTGAAGAAAGGGTAAATTAGACATTTTAGGTGTGAATAAGTGTGAGAGGGACCTTTGGCTCTATGACTTTTTTTTGTGGATCTAAGGCCATAAAGTGTAATGTTGAGGGACCTGTCGCCGAATGCCCCAAGAAAATACACAATTAAGGCCGAGCAAGAGGTATTTATGTTTTGAAAAGGGTAAAAATGAAAATAATACGAAGACATTAATTGTTTTACAATTTCCATAACGTGTGACTTACATATTGGGATTTTAAAGGACATGTCAATCTCCTATTGGATGAAGGGAGTTGATGTCGGCATATTTTGCTACAGCAACGTTGTACCGAAGCCGGCCCCGGATTCTGAAATCCGCAAAAAACTGTGGGTAGTTTTCCAGTTGGCCAGTCCAGCACGATTTCCTCATCAAAATCTCATCCTTTTCTTTTCCATCCATTCCAACGACCCAAAAGATAAGATTCCTTGAAAACTTTCTTCTAGAAAGAGTCCATGGTTTTTATCAATAAAATCCCCTTTTCCAAGCAAAAGAAACCTTATTTCCTTACCTTGTAATCCCATCCCTCTCTTGATTTTTGGCGTTCATTTGCTCTTATTTTCCTACCCCTTTTCGTATGAGTTGTTGCTTTGAGCTTTGGTTGCGATCGATCGAGCTAAGTATTTCTATCTTCCTTTCCTGTTCTTTGGTAGATCGCTGTTTTGATTTCTTGGATTTTGGGTGTTGTGTTCCTCGCTGTTTTATTGCATAGAATCATTGTTTGTAGAAAACCCAGATCTAAAAAATCGTGTCTTTTGGACTTTTCATCTTCTATTTCTTGGTTCTGGGGAAAACCCAATTTCCGGATCTGGATTTTCTGGGTGGTTTTGGGGGTTTCTTTTCGATTTCTTTGATAGATTGCTTTTTCCAAGAAAACCCAATTTCCAAAATCCTGTCTTTTGGACAAATCTGGGGTTTCTCTTGATTTCTCTTTTTGGTGAAGAATCCATTTCCAAATCCTTTGTTCCTATGTTGTTGGAAAATTTCTGAATCCCTTTCCGATGTATCTTAGAGAAAGACCCGGATCCATATCTTCTCCTTTTATTGCAAATTGATCTGATTTGGTGAATGCAAATTCTTCCAACATCCCTAGATCTCTGACCATTTGTTTTCAATTCCATCACATCGATTTTTCCTGTCTGGTTGAAGATCTGTTGGGTTCCTATCACGGGTTCTTGTGACAATGCAAATGATATTAATTCTAATTCAGTGGAGAAACCTTCTCTAGCCTCTATGAATTACTCAGTTCTTCGTCGCCGAGTCCGTCTTCTCCAGTCGTTCTCTGTTGTCTTCCTCTACTGGTTTTATGTGTTCTCATAGTCTAGCTCTCTCTCTCTCTCTCTCTGACCTTTTTGATTCCTTGTGAAACTCCAATCTTGCGCCAATCAAATCTAGAAACAGCGCAAATCTCTTGCAACAGATTACAATGTCATCTTCACGGTCACAGCAAAATTCTGGATCTGATGAAGGTCCCCAGAATTTGCTGGATCAAAGGAAGCAGAGAAGAATGCTTTCCAATCGAGAATCTGCTCGAAGATCTCGAATGAGGAAGCAGCAGCATATAGGTGATCTGATAACTCAAATCACCCAGCTGAAGACTGAAAACAGCCACATCTTGAGCCAGGCTGATATCACAATGCAGCATTATATGAAATTGAACTCGGAGAATACGATTTTGAGGACTCAGGTGATGGAATTGACTGATCGGTTGCAGTCTCTGAACTCTGTTCTTCATATCATGGAGGAGGTCAGTGGGTTAGCAATGGATATTCCTGAAATCCCAGATCCACTTCTCCAGCCATTGCAGCTTCCTTGCCCATCGTTTCCTATCATGGCATCGGCGGCGGATATATTTCGGTGCTGATTCATCTATGTCTGAAGAGCACAAGGTTGTTTCTTTTGTTTGCCCATGAAGAGTTTGCCATGTATGCTATTGTTCCTTACAATGCTAGTGTTTGTTGTCTAGAGTTATTGCATCTTGTTTCTGTTTGGAGTCTGGAGTAGGTATGTTAGTAGATATGATGTTGGCTTCATGAAATGTGATCTGTTCAAAATGTTTAGGTGGTTGATATAATGTCTATGTTTTAGTGATTTGTAACAGACCTTTACGATGCATGTTATGTGGGTTTTATATGAACTATAAATGTTTGTGCTAGCTTCTAAATGATGACATTTTGTCATGGGTTGAAAACATGTTGAAACTGTGTTGCAAATTGTGTGATTTCAGCATGCCTGTGTAACATTATTTTAGTATGTTCGATTCGAAGTTTAGGTTAAAACTCTATTAGGGGGAATAGAATAATGCATATGGAATTTAGTTTCTGTTGTGCAAATGTGAATGGAATGTTATCATGGGTCTATGATGAAATGTAAGACACAGGCAAGGTGATTGTGAAAAACATTGAGTAGAATGTATGTTATTTTAGTACATACAAGGCTTGCTCTTGCTCCATCTGTTGGTATGTAGAAGAAGGAGCTGTTAGATCTCTTTTTGTGCAATGTATTTCAGTCTGTGTTCTTTTGTACCTTTTTCTTTATGTATTATGTTGTTTCCTTTTATGCTATATATATAGGAAAGTTGAAGAGTATATTGACTTCCAAAAGAGATGTACACTGTACAAAGAATGGTGGAAAAGCTCTGCCTCATTTGCAATCTCTACAATGGGAGAGCAACCAAATCAGTGCTAATAACAAAGAGTAAATAAAAAAGAAAGCACACAAGCTGGGCCAGCTAACTATGCTTTTTATAGTTAGAAGAGAGAATTTATATACATTTGGCATTTGCATTTAAATTTTGAAAGGGGAGGAATAGGTTCAATTTTTAAGGTAAGAGTTGATCTTAAGATCACTAGCTGGTAGAATAACATCATGACTTTTTCAATGTGGGTTACAAAGCAATAGAAGTCCAGTTGTTTTTCTTTTTTGGACTTCAAAAGGGAGTTCAAGGTTCTGATTAATGCTCAGCTTTTAGGGTGGAGAAAACTGCAAGTTGAGCTTCACTTGTTCCTGGGCAATGCAAAATCTACACCAGCGGAAGCTTTCTTGTTAAGCTCCGTCCATTTGGAACTGATGGATGGAACTATAACAAATTATTAAAGGAGAATTACTTTTTGCTTCTTGTTTTTTTTTGACCCATTGGTTGAGTAGATGTAAATAGAGTTGATATTGTGGCATTTGAAGAGCACTTTTTTTTTTTTTTAAATTTTTGAATGGTTAAAGCAGCACTTCACTTCAGTGAAAGTTGACAGTTTAAATCTCTGCTAGTTGAAGCCGTTGCACTAAATGCAGAGTGGGCACATGGTTGTTCTCAACCTCCATAAATATTGGCGCCATGGATGAAAATATTTTTTTTTTCTATGTAACATAAATAAATTAGTGGTATCAGTTGAGACTGCTCTACTTTTCGCACTTTATTGGCAATTTTTAAAATATAGACTTGTTGGCATTAACATGCATATCATAGCTTATTGGCTGATAAATTGAGTGTATTGGCTGATAAATTGTGTGTTGGTCAATTTTTTGGGCGTCTAGGCTGATATGTGTAGAATGACCCCCTTTAAAGCCAAAACCCTTTATGAGGGAAAGATCGGGAGGTAAGTTTTATACCTTTCTTTTTTAAAAAATAAAAAGAAATGAAAAACATTTTAAGTTGAAGAATTGAAGTTGATACATTGGCTTGAGGGCTTTCTTATCCGAATTTGAGCAAATCTTTTAGGTCTTTCTCGTCTGTTTTGGTTAGGAATGATCTAAAAATTATTCACGGTGCATCACACAAGCAATATTTGGGCCTTTTTTTTTCTGTTTTGAGAGAGGGTGGGGAGTTTTTTTCTCATAAATATGAAGTTTTGGGAGTCTTTTGAAAATATAAGGTTTTTTATTTTTTTATTCAAGACTTTATTCATGAAGACCATATATTTAGCATTTTCCCCCTGAATTTACGTGTTAGATAGATCAATCCCTTAGATCTATAAGTATACTTATTAATCAGTAAGTAGTTAGTATTTAATAAGTAATGAGTAGTATCCAAGAACTAGTAACATTTTATAAGGTTTTAATATTAGTTGACAACATGAATACAGGTGAAAAAAATGCAAAAAATGCATCACTCACAACGATGGGTATGACACTCATTTATTTTAATTATGAATGAAAATATATTTTTTTTTTTGATAACGAATGAAAATAAAATTTAAATTTTAACGTTTCTACTATTCTAACAGTTGTGCTATAAAAGACGTTTATAACATTTTTGGGTAGTTTTTTCAAATTTTTTTTTTGTTGCTTCAATTTAAATTCATGCTGATGACCAGTATGTATCATGGTAAAACTTTGATTGAATGAGTGTTTCTATAATATGACAGTTAGAATCCATATGTTAAGATGATATCTAAAGTTACTAGAAAGGAGATCCGAATCATTGGAAATATGGATAGTCCCAAAAAAGAGAATGAATATTGGTTGAGACAGGTTGGGCATGGGAACAGAACATAAAATAGTAGCTCTAGCTCTTATATGATGTATTTGTCGTGATATACTATCATTTTAAGCTTTTAGAGTAAGTGATTGTCAACATGGTGCTTAAGCGGAGGCAAAGTAAGTGTTCGAATTTGTGTATGGTCTAGTGCGGAGCCTCGCCGTTCTCCCTGAGATCTTTGGGTTGAGACAGTTTTGGGCATGGGAACAGAACATAAAATAGTAGCTCTAGCTCTTATATGATGTATTTGTTGTGATATTAGCTCTAGCTCTTATATGATGTATTTGTTGTGATATAATCTATCATCTTAAGCTTTTGGAGTAAGTGATTGTCAACATGGTGCTAAAGCGGAGGCAAAGTAAGTGATCGAATTTGTGTATGGTCTAGTGCGGAGCCTCGCCGTTCTCCCTGAGATCTTTGGGTTGAGACAGTTTTGGGCATGGGAACAGAACATAAAATAGTAGCTCTAGCTCTTATATGATGTATTTGTTGTGATATTAGCTCTAGCTCTTATATGATGTATTTGTTGTGATATAATCTATCATCTTAAGCTTTTGGAGTAAGTGATTGTCAACATGGTGCTAAAGCGGGAGGCAAAGTAAGTGTTCGAATTTGTGTATGCTCTAGTGCGGAGCCTGGCCGTTCTCCATGAGATCTTTGGGTTGAGACAGGTTGGGCATGGGAATAGAACATAGGGGTTTTGACCGTACAGGGTATAAAATACCTTGTATTCCTTGAAATGGTGTTGACCAAAAGAATATCCCAAATATGGGTATCGTACAGTGAGCTTTTTTTTTTCTTCCACTTTTACCCTTTTTGTGCGATATCGCAAATATTTGCGATATCGCATAAACTGAAGAGTCATTATATGAGCTGCTTGTTTTTCCTCCGTTTGCAGCAAAAAACAAGTCGTTTTCCCTCATTGTTTTCATGTGGGTGTCTTCATCTTTCATATCTTTTGTTCATCTAATACAATCAAACAAAAAAAAAAATTAAGAATAAATTCCAAAATATCTCCATGACCATAAGTTTTTAGTGTCTCAATGCCCAACCATTTTTAACATAACATTTGACAGAGTATACAAAAAACTCCAAACATGTCCAAATATTGTGTAAAAAGAATCATCTGAATGCCTTTGGAGAAATGAAAGGGCGATTGCTACAGCAAATACATTTTTAGGACATTTCATATCTTTTGATCATCTAATACAATTAAACAAAAAAATTAAGAATAAATTTCAAAGTATCTCCATGACTATAAGTTTTTGGTGTCTCAATGGCCAACCATTTTTAACATAACATTTGACAGAGTATACAAAAAATTTCAAACATGTCCAAATATTGTGTAAGAAGAATAATCTGAATGACTTTGGAAAAATGAAAGAGCGATTGCTCCATCCTCTTGAGAACCTCCTCTAAAGATGAAGACAGCCACATGAAAACAATGAGGAAAAACGACTTGCTTTTTGCTGCAAATGGAGGAAAAAAATGGAGGAAAAACGAGCAGCTTATATAATGACTCTTCAGTTTATGCGATATCGCAAATATTTGCGATATCGCACAAAAAGGGTAAAAGTGGAAATAAAAAAGATGCTCTCTGTATGATACCCATATTTGGGATATACTTTTGGTCAACACTATTCAAAGGAATACATGGTATTTTATATCCTGTACGGTCAAAACCCCTAGAACATAAAATAGTAGCTCTAGCTCTTATATGATGTATTTTTTGTGATATACTCTATCATCTTAAGCTTTTAGAGTAAGTGATTGTCAACATGGTGCTAAAGTGGGAGGCAAAGTAAGTGTTCGAATTTGTGTATGCTTTAGTGCAGAGCCTGGCCGTTCTCCCTGAGATCTTTGACCCAACAAGATTATTACTTGGGTGGCGCCCACTAAAAAAAAATTCACTTTTACAGTTTATATCAGCACATCGTACTTATAATGAATGAATCAGTTCTAATAATCTGTAATCATCTTACGAGTTGAGCCTTTTGGGTTGTCTATAGCTGGATATACAGGCAACATCAAGGACATGTCAGAGTCATCCACTGCAAGTTGCAATATCTTAAATCTATATTAGCTTAATGATGGAGATGGGAGTGTACAGGAATTTATATATTTGGTTCTCATTATGATGTCTTTGCTGGGAACTGGGATGTAATGTCTACCTCAAGGGTGCTGCAGAAAAAAACCATATAGTCTAGAGAGGAAGAAAACTCTGAATTTTGGAGAATGAGCTTTATCATACATATCCTTTATTCAAATACCATTTGTAGGTGCAAGGATGAAAAAAGTATAATTCACGTAGTTCAACCCGAGATATATGGGATAAAGCCTATGATGCCCAGGTACGGCATAGATACGGTAAGGACATGCCGTGGATAACATAGGGATATAAATTTTATATGTAAATAATAAAGTATCGAATACAATATGACATGATACGTTGCCTATTTTGAAGTTTCTGTGCATCATAGGATGAAGCCTCATATCACAAATGATTATATGAGGCGGTAGGAAAGGTTTAAAGAGAAGGAAAAAAAAAAAAACCTGAAGATATTATTTTATGCTTGAATTATGTTTCCTTTAAACGGGTTATAAAACTGGGATAGTCGGTCTCTGCCATGATACAATGCCCAGTCCCAGGTGCTGAGGCCCTGTCTAACTGAGCTTTAGCTAATCTTACATAAAACTAAGCACTGAAAAAATGGAATACACATTTTCTTTCATGTCTTAAAAAAAAAAAAATCACTATCTTTCCCGCCCATTTGGCTTACATGCTTGGATCCAAGCTCTGTGTTGAGTAACAGCTCATATATCTGTGTAAAAGATGCTGGTGGAGTGTCAGCCTGAACCGGCTGAGAATGCGAGGCAGGGCGAGCACTTTCACAACTGTGGTCCTAGCTGATTCCATGCGAACTAACTCTGCTGAGGCCACTTACATAATTGTGCCCTCGACATCCCAATCCGCTCTAAACACTGTGAAAATTTCCTTAGGGCACGTTTGGTAACAGAAGAGATTCCCTTTTAAAGAAACTTTTTAAGTCCCTTGAAAATGTCCTGTCATTCTGAAGGGACTCTATGACAGTGAGATTGATGTTTTTGAAAAGGCATGATTGTAACTTAGTTAATAAGGCTTTAATAAGCTCAGCATGCAATAGGTTAGTGGGATTTATCTTGCCCGATAACCCTGCAATGATTGATCCATTTTCTGGCTTCCAATACCTGCCACTTGTTCCTTTGGAATTACCGAGCTATCAAAATTGAGTTTCACCAAGCCCCATGGGGGACAAGTTGAGTTTTTGGAAAACAAACCATTGGTGCATCATATTAATGGTTTTAGAGAGAGCTGATCTGGGGTATAAGGATTGATTCCTAAAAGGGTAATGATTTCTAACTTTCCAGATATACCAAGAGAGGTATTGAGACCAACTGAATGATGGATCATCTTTTGAAAGGGGATTGTGTGTTATTGTGTGTATAGGATCAACTGGGGCATTGGTGAAGACCTTCTTCTTAATAAAAGATGTTTTTAGAGGCACAGAGGACAGGCCACAGTCATGAAATCCTCTATGATAGCCTAACAAGGTCATGCACTGTTGTAGCTCACATCACCATATTAATAACAACTTTCGTTTTCTCAAATAAACTTATGAATCAGTAGGTTTCTCATGGTTTGTGCTGCTGCATATGCTGCCATTTTTTTTTATGGTAAGTGGTCAATAGACTTGTAGGACCATACCTTGTATATTTGTTGCTCAGTTGATTGGGGTCATCTAAACATAAAAATATTTGATGGAGAGAGAGTAAACAAAATATTTCATAAGCTATAACATGATGAAGCAGGATAAAACAGAGTTCTTGGTCATAAGACTCGAACCTTTTTTTACACAACTTTTGCTTCCATTCCCAACCTATGAATCTATTTCAATACTGTAAAGATAAAATAGAAGAAAAGATAACAATTCATGCAAAGGTCACATAAACCATTAAGACCCTGCAGCAGGACTTTGATTTAGCTACTGTATCGGCCATCATCAGTTGTCATAAGTTTTGCACTCATCAGTCTCAGGGTTGTCCTTGCAGTAGTTCTCCAGAGGGTCTGATTCCTTCTGGCGTTCACGCGCATGGCTGGCTGCAGCACTCACTTCCTCCACCTCGTCCCAAGCAGCTGCACACTCGCCGGTTTGTGGATCACCGGCGCAAGCCTCTTCCGCTTTCTTGATACTCTCTTCGACCTTCTCAGCGATTTTCTCTGGCGTCGAGGGTGTGCTAGCCATTCTCACCTGCATGCGATGGCTTTGGTAGCTTGTCTTCCATGGACATGTCACCTTTAGGAACTTAAGGGTGTTATGGGGCCTGGGTGTGTCTGCTTTGGCCACAACATTTGTAGTAGAGAGACTCAACCCAGCCAGAGTAGTTGCCATTGCTGTAAATTGTAATAGTATCTGCCTGCTTATTGTGAGGATTGCTGATGGATGGTGCTGCAATGGCCTTAGAGGGGGTTGAATTGAGAGGGAAGATATTAAGAGGCATTAGATTTTGGCATTATTCCTTTGTGTACACAGAAATCTTATCAAAATGACAGCCAATGGCTGGATTCCACATCAGTACAAATTGTAGATATTTAATTTGGAATCTCTTGGAATATCTCGAGTTCATTGCAAGATATTGTTGAAACCATGCAAGTAAAAAAAGTGAGGAAAGTCCTTCTGTGGGCCCATTTTTATGCATACCAAATCTCAATCCCAAGGTAGGCAGCTCATCTCAATTTATAGACTAAAGGAGGGCCAAAAATCAGTACAAATGATTATGTTAATAATCTTTAAGGCCACAGAGGGTTAACAGTTTTACAAGTGCATATCTACTCTTTAACCATAAAAATTTGTGGCCCTTGAAATTACATGGTCACTTTCATTAAATCAATGAATCATGTTGATCCTGTAAGCACCTCTGATCTACATACAAAGGCCTGACAATTTTATCCCAAACCTGTGATTGGTGTGCATCGAATTGAGGTGGGTCACGTAAAAGGTTTCACAAGTTTGGAATGCTGCCAGTTTGTACAATATAGCCGAAAACCCACTTCATGTGGCTGTATTCGAGAACACAAGGTTTAAATGAGGGCCACGAAGTTTATGTAATGCAGCAGGATTTCATTCAATATTGCAGCAGTTGGCCCGGAAGGAAGTTCATCTTGGAAGATTTTTTTTTTTTTTTTTGTTACCCCACCCAAGGGGGCTGGGACCAAGTGAGAGCCCACATATACATGGGAAGAAAGCCCACACAAGTGGAAAAGGAGCCCGCACACGCAGGAAGAGGTGGCATACCCAGGTGCGATCTGCAACTCCTTACTACTTGGGTAAGGAGCCGAGCTCATCTTGGGAGTTACCTCTAGTGATTCAGATATCTGGAAAGGATCCATCTTGAACAGGCAATACTCAGAACTCTACTCCTGCCAACAATCTTTATCTCCCATACACACGGATGTATGGTTGGATTTTTGACCAACCAAGGTGGTGTTGGTGCATGGAAAATTTCCAAAATGTGGATCTATGAACTGGCTTGAATATGCAGTTGCCTCAGCTCAGCCCACACAAACTCTTCTTCTACACCTGCACCGATCCGCCATTATGTGTTCTTTTGCAGAATTAGATGTTGGCCCCCTAGCTTAGGTGGGTTACTGGGAACTGAGTTTATGCTTTAAACTGAGTAAAAAAATATTAATAACACGTGGAGTTGCACAGCTCCAAATAAAGATGAGGAGACTTGAACTTGCAAAGCCTATCCCACAAAGATAAGCCCGATGTTTCAAGAAATACACCCGTCAACATCAACATCATCAAAGCCTTGTCCTAACTATGTTCGGTTCAACTACATGAACTTTGTTTCTTTGGATTTCATGTTGGAGTTGTGACAAGAGTTTTATGCTGACCCGACTGTCAGCCCATTGGACACAAGCCCCTCATTTATGTACCATAAAAATTCTTCCCTATCTCACATGCCAAAGACTGACACTCCTATATGAATGACCCTTGCACATAACTTGGGGTTTTACACAAGTAGAAAAATGAACTAGAACCATCATCCAAACTTGCAAAGATCCTCACCATATGAAGAAAGTAATCATTTGGCTACATAATCATCTATCTTCATATACAACAACCACAGTTTTAATATCTTGCGGAGCATTGTCACAACAATAATGCACTAACCTGGATCACAACTGTCTTTGGATCAGGTGCTTATGAATCACCATAGCTCATGTTCCAAAACCCAACCTCTTTTTCAAGAACATGTACAAATGCTTCTTCAGCTTTCCTCACCATGTCCTCTGTGGCTTTTGCAAGACACCTATTGGCAATTCTACAAAGAGAACAGCAATATTGCCTGAAATCTTCGTTGCCCCACCTCTGGCAAGTTCCCATAAGTTCTTCAGGAGTCCTTGAATCATCTTCAAGGCACAGAGAGAAACTCTCCTGATAAACTGCTTCAATAGCCCAAAATGCTGTGATAGCAACTGAATATTCAATATCGGAGCCCATCAAGCTTTCCAGAAATCTGACGTTGATAAAGAAATAAGTTCAAACAAGAACTAGAAGTGGAAGTGGAAAAAGATCTCTATTGACACAACAGACTATATTTAGTATATCTATTTGAATTATGAGATTTTGTTTACAGTAATATAAGCCAACATGCCATGATCAATTGAAGCCATTGCAGAGGGCTTTACTTTGATGAGAAACTTAAATAGCACCCATTTAACCATTTAAACTACAATTTCACTAGGCATTGCAGAGGGCACTGCTCTAAACTTATTACACCACCTTCTAACCAGTTGGCATCTCCCTGCAACACCACACCTGCTGACCCGCATGCACCCACACAAACAGCAAAACAGGTATATATATATATATATATCATAAATATGATTAACTGTACAGGTAAATGACAGTCCAAAGAGATAATGAATAACAAATATATTAACATGAAAACCAGAAACAGAAATCTCATGAGCTGCTTTTGCAAGTGTATCTACTTTTACATCCCATTCTTTTGGAATATAGGCAAAGGAGATGTAAACAGTGGATTGTAATGTCCTAATTTCCTTCACAATATCAGCCAATCTCCAAAATGGTGGAACCAATCTCTGAGCCCATCTTATGGCATATATATATATTTAAAGTCAGTTTCAAATAATAACAAACCAGCACAAAAATACAAGAACCTCCATCTCTAATTGTCAATATTTCTACTCTATTTTAGTAAAAACATCAGCTGGCCTGAGAATGCTAGTAGTGGTATAACATATTTTGAATCTTCACATTGTCAGAACAAGAGAAAGAATAGAGATAGAGAAATCTTTGGGATTGAATGATCTCTTG
Organism: Litsea cubeba; assembly: GCA_012931725.1. NCBI lineage: Eukaryota > Viridiplantae > Streptophyta > Magnoliopsida > Laurales > Lauraceae > Litsea > Litsea cubeba. The sequence continues at coordinate 1,791,254 of CM022950.1, read as the reverse complement.
GATCGTTTACTGATTCTATTTATAATACATTGAAGCCTTAATCAAGGCAATCACTATGCAATTACAATCTAAATACTAGGAAAGAATATAATTACATTTCCTACTTATAGAATGAAAGAATATACACATTGATGATATGCAATTAAGTCCCACGTGATTTATGTCATGGGCTTATTGTACATGGGCCATTGTATATGGGCCTTGGACCAAGTTGTACTAACATCCCCCCTCAAATTGATGCTGGTCAACGAGTAGCAATTTGCGAACCAGAAACTCATGACGTGGCCTAGGCAACCCTTTGGTGAAGATGTCTGCAAGCTGTAGTTCACTGGATACATGTGGAAGACAAATGACCTTACGATCATATTCATCCCGAATAAAATGACAATCCACCTCAATATGCTTCGTACGTTCATGAAAAACTGGATTTTCGGTTATACGGATGGAGCTAGTATTGTCCGCATGAAGTGGGGTAGCCGAGGTTTGAGGAAAACCAAGATCTGTAAGGAAGCCACGTAGCCAAAGAATTTCAGAACAGGCAGCTGACATAGCACGATATTCCGATTCAGTGGAAGATCGGGACACGCGTTCTTGCTTTTTACATTTCCATGAAATGAGGGATTCACCCCAAGTACATACACCAACCCGTGGTAGATCTCCGAGTATCCAGGCATCCGGCCCAGTCCGCATCAGAGTAAGCTGTAAGTGTTAATGGTGTGCCAACCGGAAAAAATAATCCGCGTGTCAGGGAACCAAGAATGTACCGAATGATTCGTTTGACAGCAACCATATGGTGATGCCGAGGTGTTGTCATGAATTGACTAACCACATTTACAGCATAGGAGAGGTCTGGGCGAGTGATGGTCAAGTAAATCAAACTGCCGACTAAGCGTCTGTAGAGTGTGGGATCAGATAGAAGATCACCATCATCTTTCCTAAGTTTCACATTTACTTCCAATGGAGTGTCCACGGGTGTGGCCTCTTTGAGCCCAGCCAGATCAACTAGGTCAGTAGCATACTTATGCTGATGAAGAAATAGTCCTTTCTTAGATTGGTGAACCTCAAGCCCTAAGAAATATGTTAAGGGACCCAGATCTTTCATATGAAATGCAGCTTGAAGGGAGGATTGAAGATTCTTGATCATATCACTGTGAGTGCCGGTAATGATAATGTCATCCACATAGACCAGAAGAATGGTAATAGCTTGAGTGGTTTTACTGATGAATAGTGACGGATCATAAGGACTTTGAACAAATCCAAGTTGAAGTATAGTAGCCCGAAATTTCTCAAACCAAGCCCTGGGTGCTTGTTTAAGACCATACAAGGATCGACGGAGCTTTGCCACCTCATTGTTAGAAGTAGAGTCATAGCCTTGTGGAAGGCGCATGTAGACGTCCTCTTTGAGATCTCCATGGAGAAAAGCATTCTTGACATCCATCTGATAAAGAGGCCAAGAGCGGGATGCAGAAATAGCCAGAATGGTGCGCACAGTGGTCATCTTGGCGACCGGAGCAAATGTCTCATCATAGTCAATACCATACTCCTGGCGGTTGCCAAGTGCGACTAAGCGAGCTTTATAACGAGCCAAAGAACCATCAGGATGTAACTTGATAGAATAAACCCACTTACAGCCAATAGGTTTTATGGTAGGAGGACATGGAACAACATCCCAGGTATGATTAATATTCAGAGCGTCCAGTTCTTCCTGCATAGCCTGACGCCAACACTGATGTTGCACTGCTTGTGAAAAACTATTAGGTATCTGAACCTAGGACAGAGTGGCAATTAAGGATGTATGGGTGAAGCCAAATCGATCAGGGGGACGGGAAATCCTGGATGATCGACGGGGAACTAACTGAGAGGTATCTGAGGCTTGTGCAGGGTCAAGCGCCGTGGAAGATGATATATCTGGAGGCTCAGGTGCAGTAATAGGTTCCCGTCTACGCCTTTCATACACAAGAAGAGGTTTGATAGGGGTCACAGGTATAACCGGAGAATCAGTAAAACCAGGAACAAGTGAAAAGCTAGGAGGTGAATCATGATCAAGAGAATGAGGAAAAAAATATTGATGTTCAAAAAACACTACATTACGAGAAATCCTGATACGTTTGACCTTCGGATCATAACAGACAATCCTTTCTGATCATTCGCATAACCTAAAAAAACACACTTAGAAGATTGTGCAGAGAGTTTTGTCCGTTCTATTGGGGGAAGAAGAACAAAACACACACATCCAAAAACATGGAGATGAGAATAAACAGGATGCTTATGAAATAAACGAAAATAAGGTGTTTCATGATTTATACGTGGTGAGGGTAGCCTATTGATAACATGAACAGCTGTGGACAAAGCTTCTGGCCAAAATCTTGGGGGAACAGAGGATTCTAAGAGTAGAGACCGAACAATGTCCAGGAGATGTCTATTTTTCCTCTCAGATACACCATTTTGTTGAGGTGTATAAGGGCATGATTTCTGAGAGATAATTCCTTTAGTTTGTAAAAAGGTCTGAAACTCATTAGAAACATATTCACCGCCTGAATCTGTACGAAGTGTCTTAATGGAGGTGGAGAAGTGATTTTCCACATAGGCTAAGAACATTTTAAATGTAGCAAACACCTCAGATTTTGCATGCAAAAAATAAATCCATGTAAAACGACTGTAGTCGTCAATGAATGTAACAAAATATTTTACATGAGAATGTGATGGAATAGGTGCGATACCCCATACATCACTATGAACAAGATCAAAACAGTGCAATGATGAAGTAGTGCTGATGGGAAAAGGAAGAGTCTTGCTCTTACCCATTTTACAACTTGAACAATTTAAGAACACATCTTTAAAAGAAATTTTATTATCAGATAGCAACCCAGATTTAAACAAAGACAATAAAGTTCGAGAATTAGGATGGCCTAAACGATTGTGCCATAATTGGCTGTTATGAGAACTAGAAGCTGAAAACAATGCAGAGGAATTCAAACTACGATCTTGTGTAGAAAGTTGTAATGGAAACAGACGACCACACTTAGGCCCCTTCCTTCGCTATCACCTTCCCCGATGCTTGATCCTGTATAACACAACCAGAACGAGAAAAAGAAACCGAACAATCATTATCAATGAGTTGTCCAACAGATAGTAAATTTGTAGATAACTGAGGAGAAAGAAAAACATGACTCAATGGTAATGAATGTGATACCTCACCAATGGCAGTAATGGGTATACTACCACCATCTGCGGTATTGATTCGGAGAGTTCCATCATAAGATTTTATTTTAGATAAGGTATCTGATGAATAAGTCATATGATTAGAAGCCCCCGAATCCATATACCAGGTGGAGTGTGACTGTTTGGTTTTACCTGAGAGACCGAGAGCGGAAAAAAGCATTGACAATCATCTGTTGGACCATGTCAGGGGTAACAGAAGAAGAAGCAGGTGGAGCAGGTGGAGCGGGTGAAGCAGGCACCATAGTATTAGCAGCTGGACGTACACAGGCAGAGGAAGACGCATCCAAGGTGGCAAGATTGGCTTTCTGTGAGGAATTGTGAGCTCGACGCCGACATTCAGGAAGAACGTGACCCTTGCGTTTGCAGTATGAGCAATATTTGGTATTGCACTGAGTGGCCACATGTCCATATTTCTGACAACAATAGCACTGCACTTTTGTCATGTCTCTGGGCAGCTGGGCGGAACGGGCAACATAGGCTGCAGTTACTGGAGCTGGTGACAGTGCTTGTGAAGAACAACCTGAGTGTTAAGACGTTGTTCCTCCGAAGGAGTTCCCCTAAACAGGCATCTATAGATGGGGAAGGCACTCTGCTCATCAGATTCGAACGAACTTGTTCAAATTCAGGTCGAAGCTTCATCAGAAATTGATCCCTTTGACTGGTAGAGTGTATGCCCTGAACTATTGCAATGGAGGCATCAGGAAGACTGGAGTAGATAATCTCAGTATAATCCGTCCATAAACGAATAAAATGAGAGTAATAATCCTGAATGGACATATTTCCCTGGGTAAGCTGAGAAAGTTCATGCTCTAAGTGAAATCTCCGAGCAGAGTTATCCTGTTGATATACTTGTTTCAAGTAATCCCACATACCTTTGGCTGATTTGTATGGCCTAAGGTTCAGGATGTATTGGGGATCGACTGATCCCAGAAGCCAAGTCATGATCTTTGCATCTTTGGTTTCCCATGTGGAGATGGCCTTGACATCATCTTTAGGTTTTGGGTCAGTCCCATCTATATGGCCCCCACAATTCTTTCCCTTTGAGATAAATCTGAAATTGGAATCCCCAGGATGTATAGTTGGTTCCATTGAACTTAACCAGTGCAATTTCTGTTTTGTCCATGAGTAAAAACACTCTAAGAATAGACACCAGGCAGCCAAAGAGAAAGAAATGACAATTGCACACACAGGAAGCTGAAGTTCAGAAATGGCGACAAAAAAGACCCAAAAATTGGTCCAGTCGACCAAAAAAATGCCTGTTATGTCTATGCGTGGGCCCCACTGATTGATCTAATGGATCATCAGAATACTATGATGTGAGCAGTATCAAAATCTCTTTCCAACAAATCAAGTTTCACAAAGATCCATCCATATTTCAAGAAGTTGAACGGCTGAGATGAAAAAGATCTGTGAAAACTGGAAAATCACAAAATGGATCCAAAATCCTACCTCTGATTCCTGAAAAATGCTGAAAAAATCTTCACAAATACCAGGATATCTGGTCGACCAAGGCTGAAGGTACTGAGATGAGATGGTGATGATCGCAGGTGGGGCCCAGTTGAGATGCTTCAAATCTCTGACGAGATCTGTTCCTAGAACCCAGACACTGTTCAGATTTTGCTTTTGATTCAAAATCTTGGTTCTCAGTTCTCTGATTGATTGTCGAGCAAGAAGGAATGATTTCCTTGATGAACTTGAGCTTATCTGAGGTGGGCCACTGGTGATCAGACTTCAAGATGTTGATGGAATGCTATAATAACATGCACGAACAGTCAGCCTGTGACTGTTACCAAGATTCGACCACTAGATCGAAGAGAAAAACTAGAAGAGTAAAAGGAAGAAGATGAGGCTCTGATACCATGTCAGAACAAGAGAAAGAATAGAGATAGAGAAATCTTTGGGATTGAATGATCTCTTGGATCGTTTACTGATTCTATTTATAATACATTGAAGCCTTAATCAAGGCAATCACTATGCAATTACAATCTAAATACTAGGAAAGAATATAATTACATTTCCTACTTATAGAATGAAAGAATATACACATTGATGATATGCAATTAAGTCCCACGTGATTTATGTCATGGGCTTATTGTACATGGGCCATTGTATATGGGCCTTGGACCAAGTTGTACTAACACACATTACACCCAATGGTACGGGATTACCAAGCGCACTTCCATCTGTACCCAACCTCCATTGACTGATTTAGGTTGGCTGGCCTATATTTTTTTTAATGTTGAAATGCTATACTTTATCAAGAAATTCAACAAAATAACAATACAAGGCCAAAGACAAGAAGAAAAACATAATACAGTACTAGAAGAAACCTCTGATCTAGTTAATAACAATAATGCCACAACATTCTTTACAGCACTTCCACAGATCAGAAGAGTCATCCGGTGAAACTGTTTCATGGTAAGAGCCCAAAGGGATGACCTTAGCAGAGACTTCATAGCCATCCTAATTGTAGAATCCAGCTTATTGTGGTCCTTATCATTTAACCACCACATTCCGCCGATCCATTGGTATATCTGTGTGGGTGTATGAGTATATTTACCAGAGCCAAAAAAAAAAAAAAAAACCTACATTCCATTCACTTTCTAAGTCCAACAAAAAGACTCCCTTGATACCTTATCATTTGGACTCCACTATAAAACACAAATTAATTCTCTCCAGCAATGTTATTGTAAAGTTTTCCATAAAAAAGATCCTACTATTTCTTCCTTTCCATATGCACCATGAATTCAAGAAAGGATTCCCTAATCAACCTTCAATTAGATTCAAAACATGGAAGAGAAAGGAAACGAATAACCAAACAAGGATAAAAATAAATTCCATATAACAATAGTGAAAATGCAATGAAGAAATTGATGATCAACAGATTCCTCCTCACACCAAGAGAATAAATATTCCAAAGGGAATCATTAAGGATTACTTAATTACTTAAATTTAACATTTTGTTGGAGAAGGCTGTCTAAACAAATGCATAGATCCTAGGTGGGACCAATAAATTCCAAATCATTCTACGAGGGCAATGAGCAGTAGATTAAAAATGTAAAAATGTGACGTGAGATCTTACTCAAATAGACTCCAAGGAATCCAGCATCTAAATCTTTCTATAGTCTTGCAATGGAAATACTATCCTTTCGAAGATTTCCACAAGCATATCAAGCAATTGCAATTTGAACACCGAAAGGCTAGGAAGCACGGACACCTCTCGGGGCCGGCGTGTCAGTGTCCGACACGTGTTGGACACGGACACGCCCGGATACGTGTCCGACACGCCAAAAATGGTGTCTTGCTTATTTTTTTATATTTGATTTCTCGGACACGCTGGGAACATGCTGGAAGTGTTTTTACTTATTTTTGTCTCTGTTGGTTTGCCCAAATATATTCAGCGTGGTCTGGTCTTTCAGAATGGACCAACTTTATAGCAGGTTTTGAGGCCATTATGCTTTAATGCACTTATATCAAGACATTGAAGTGGGCAGTTACCATATCATTCACTATACATCAAAACCTTAAAGGTAAAATGCAAAAGCAACTGCTCAAAAATCTCATCTACATAAACATTACGGCCAGGATCTCTTTACAATTGAATGAATCCATGTGCCGTGAAGCTTCAGCTTCAAATGCAATGTGACCGCCTGTGAGCTCATTGCACCTCCACTTGTATGAATGATATGGAAACCAAGCAAGTCATCTTAATGTCCCCAAAGTCCAGACATTGTAATAGAAGATGATAAAATTATAAAATTCACCACTGGCATCCAGCGGCTAATCAAATCACATGATCAGCCATCCAGTGAACCCATGGTTGATGGTCATTAAACGATTTCCTATAACAAGAATGGTGTACTCAGTATAGAAAAATTCTGATTTTCTACAGCCATGTTATGTAAAAACCAATATAAACATGGATATTCTAGAAGAAGATGTTGTTGATGCAACAGATGTCGAAGAATGACTTAGTTGGCTATTTATTTGATTGCTAAATTGATTACAAAGTTAAAATGATATTATCTTTTAGTATATGATTAGATATATTATTATTATTATTATTATTATTATTATTAAATATTAACATATCCCCGATGTGTCCGTGTCCTACTATTTTGAGAAATGCCGTGTCGGCGTGTCCGTGTCCGTGCTTCTTTGCCAAAAGCTCTCCCTTAAAGAATTTTAAATAACTTTCTTTTTCTCTACAGAACACCAGCATTTTGCATTCTAAAAAAAACCACTCCAAAGAAATCCTGTTTAGATTGAAAGCAGAATCTGTTTGATAATCATCACATAATTTAAGAAAACATGAGGCTTTTCACTTGCATTGTACAGGCAATTGGGCTTAAAAAGGATGACAGAAACCATGAGAAGCTCAGACATTACTGATGTTAAAAGGCATAAAAGTTCTTCCTAGTGCCTACAATGACAGATATAAATTCAGCTATAGACAAGGAATGTGGAATGAAGATAAGATCCGCAATTTCTGAAAACCAAGGACATGCATATGGGCATCCTATCCCTTAAATACCATGAGAAAACAAGGAGTTGACATAATTCTAACCTTATTAATTATTGACACCATCGGTTTGTTAATCTTAAGCACACAAGACTACCCAACTATCCAAAGATAAAGGATTTTCCTTGCCAACATGTTGGATAAAATAAGAAGCTTTTATTTGACAAATCAATCCATTTCTCTTGTTCAATAGGTTCGTCTTCACCAATAGCATACATGTAACAAAAGATGAACATGCACATTTAGATTTGTGCCTTCACAGTTCAGCCAATTTTTAGACATTTAAAAAGGGTTTAAACAATCATCTTTCCATGACTACAACCAGATTCACAGAAGAAGTTACCTGGAAAATGGAAGTTTAGCAAGAAATCCAAGAAAGATCCCATAATACTATATTAAAACAAGGTAAAAAAAAAAAAAAACTACAACTTAGCAATTCATATATTTGCTTTTGACAACATTACTCCCATACTACACTTTTTGTGAATTTGTAATGGTAATAATGCAAATTAAAAGCATTTGATATCACAAAATGATTTGAAAACACTACAGTTTTTACGTGTACTTTTAAAGAGATGCCTCCAGATATATATTGACAATAAAGACAATGTACATAGTAAACATTATCAGGATTCCCTTTGTATAGCATGTTAACAGAGAAAGCATTGTAACCCGTAAGAATGATGTTCATCAGTAAATGGGCTTCGACAGGAAACCGGATAGAACAAACTTCCAAGTGACAGGAATTAATTTTTCTTTTTAAGGTATATACATATCAAGAATGGGCTCATAATGAAAGTAGATTCTTATAGTCATACTTTTTGGAGAAGATTATTATGTAGGGAGCAATCTTTACAGCATGACTTCCCAAACATCCATGTAATTCTAGTAGAATAGGTACCTGCAGTAATCCTGATTTGGCTTCTGAGGAGCATTGCCAGACAGTGGAACATCCCATTTGGATGCTTCTTTCTTGAACCATGATATTTCATCATTCAGTGAAGCAATACCACCTAAAATTATGTCAATATCTGAGGCATCATCCGTCTCCTTCCAAGCTTTCAACAGGACACTTGCTACAAAAGGAATAAATTCCCTGACAAATATGTAATCTTGTCCCTGCAGTTTGTATTTCATATGTTATAAGTTGCAAGCAAATGAAACAATAAAATAGACAAAAATGGAGAAGGTAATATTACTGACTTTCAGTTCAATGCATATCTCTGAATACCTGACAGTGTCTCAGACAAACTTGGCACTTGCACTATGAACTGTATTTTCTACAACTGCATGATCCTACTATGAGCTACTGCTTCCTTTCAAGCTAGAAAAATGCTCCTAGTTCAAAGTTTTGGATCTAGGTTATTGAATCAATCCTTATCCCTAGTGTTAGTAAAAATCCTTAGTATCTTCACTTCTAACAAAAGTTCAATAAGTTCATATCTGATCTCTTTAACAAAGGACCATCTACCTCAAGTACCTAATTAATCTAAAGCACATGGCTGCAATGTGGATTGAACTTTGGTTGTCATGTAGACAGTCGCGTACCTAACCGCGAGATTCGATATACTCCTTAAATAAGACCTTAAAATTTTCATTTTATTATTTGACTTCTTAACTTGACAATTGCCCCGCACCACCCAAATGAAAATCCTGGGTCCGCTATTGCTTAATTATTATTGAATTTGCGGGATATTCTAAGGAATACCTTAATCTAAAAGGGGCTAAAAGTGAACTATTAAAGGCAAAGATCTACATCATGCTATCAAGTATCTAACTTTTTAATGATGCCTCTCTCTCTCTCTCTTGGAGCATATATATTTATCATGCTCAGCTTGACAATGTCACTTTGCATGTGATCATGTGAAAGAGCCTTCCTAAACATGTTAGGGAGTGATGCTTGGATTTCACAAATCATGAATGAAATGACAGGTAACATCAATGTGCTTAGTACCCTCATGAAACACTGATTAGTCAAGATACCCAAAAAAAAAAAAAAAAAGCTTGGTTATCAATAGTAAAAATCCTTAGTATCTTCATTTCTAAACAAAAATTCAATAAGTTCATCTCTGATCTCTTTTAACAAAGGACCATCTACCTCAAGTGCCTAATTACTCTAAAGCACATGGCTGCAATGTGGATTGAACTTTGGTTGTCATGTAGACAGTCGCGTACCTAAGCATTACAATGCGGGTGCTACCCGACTGCACCCGCGAGATTCGATAAACTCCTTAAACAAGAACTTAAAATTTTCATTTTATTACGTGACTTCTTAACTTGACCATTGCCCGCACCACCCAAATGAAAATCCTGCTTAATTGTTATTGAATTTGCGGGATATTCTAAGGAATACCTTAATCTAAAAGGGGCTAAAAGTGAACTATTAAAGGCAAAGATCTACATCATGCTATCAAGTATCTAACTTTTTAATGATGCCTCTCTCTCTCTCTCTCTCTCTCTCTCTCTCTCTCTCTCTTGGAGCATATATATTTATCATGCTCAGCTTGACAATGTCACTTTGCATGTGATCATGTGAAAGAGCCTTCCTAAACATGTTAGGGAGTGATGCTTGGATTTCACAAATCATGAATGAAATGACAGGTAACATCAATGTGCTTGGTCATCACAATGCATTGGAATAGAGAGCCCATCCAGAAACAACCAATGAACCCTTTTCTTATGATCACAAATGAACCCCCAAAAAAAAAATATTATAGTCTAAAAGGAAGAAATGAAAGAAAGTGAAGGGGAGATATGAAAAAGAGAAAAAAAAGATGAAGATGAAGATGAAGATGAAGATGATATTGATATGATTGTTTTATGGTACGAACAAGCCATCGCTTGAAGGAAGAGATGTCGACCGATCCATGTTTGATGCTGAGGATGAAGGGATGTCGGGTTGCTTCGAGATACAGCTGGCGGTGCTTATTTAGCCACGTGGCGATTGGCCCACCAGCTTCTCCTTTGCCAACCTTGTCTCCTCCCTCCATTTCCAAAGTCTCTGTACTCTGGTTCTCTAAAGCCTACAGGAAAGTATCAAGCTCCAAATCTATCATCTTTCAAAAGGTCAATTGGTGTGCCCCCTAATTTATTTTAAAACAAGAAGAAGAAAAACAGAATTTCTTACATAAACCACCCTAGATTTTCAAAAAGTTCAAAAATAGCTCCTTCATTTTTTGCCATTCCTTAATTTTAATGTTAATAAACTGTCTATTGTGATGTCAATGGACCATTGATTTCCCAATGTGAAGGACCCAACACGAAAATCAGGGTATGAACCGCTTTTAGACCGATATTCAGGTCTGGGTTCATGCCCTTACTTATCCTGACTTGATCCATTGACCAATTAGATCAATATCCAATGCCGACAGCCTAAATATATATAATATGTTATTCTACGAGGAGCTCCTCTATTTGATTGCGGGGCCCACCTCAGGCCCCACTTGGGCATCAGATCGGGGGGGGGGGGGGGGGGGTTCATACCGTGTTTGGAGACAGAGGCTTTGATCGTCACTGCCCCCATTTGAGTTGACCCATGGTAAAACAAGTCTTTACCATCCCAAACCTCGGCGCACTGGACTCTCAGTTGGATCCCTATTTTACGGTCAACTTGAATAGATCAAAACGTAGGCCCCACCACGTGTTCCGGAGCACTTGCGCTCACCATAAGATGAGAACGAAGAGTGTAATTTGCTATTAAGCAATGTCCATAATATTCAATAATGGCCCACCTATTATCAATCTAACCCCCTTACACTAACCAACTTGCCAAGGACTTATGGCTACTTTGTTAAATGTTGCACTAATATAAGCTTGCTAGTGAGGTAGTTTAACTTTTTTTTAAAATTTAAAAAAAAGGTAAGCTGAGTCTTTTATTAAATTTAAACCACGAAATATACATTACAGAAAAGATACCTACCCCACTAAGGGAGGAAGCTGAACATGGTCCTCTCTTTTTTCAGGTGGCCATATATGACATTTTCATAGGGGCCAATCACACAGATGATGTTGGACTACTGAGTGACGCTTCCAATAAGATGTGCACCAAGAGGATTCTTTTGTTCGCAAAATTTCATTTTTCATCCTAGGTTAGAAATCATACATTCCTTTTGTCTCTTAGATAGCAAATTGAAATCCTATCTATTACGAAAATATAGTTCGCGATCTTTTTATTTTGTTCATGAAAAGTGTTGTACCAAAATGGAGGACAAAATTTAAAAAGGAAAAGCTACCCGAAAAAATGGAAAAATCCTTTACACAAGTTTACTTCAGAAAAAAAGTGAAAAAAAAAAAAAAAAAGCTCTAAAGGTAGAAGATGGCAAAATCGATTATTTCCAATGGCCTACTTATTAGGAAATGACGAAGTCCTGATTATAATTAAAAAAGGCTTTAGGTTTCTAGTTTCCTACTATAACTGATTTTTTGGTTTCCAACATTAAATAATTCTCTTAAGGGGCTGTTCGTTTGCACCCATTTATGCATATGCACATTTATTTGTGTACGAAAATAATGTGTAAATGGCGTCATTTTTATATGAAAATTCTCACAGTTGGAAGTTTGACACCTTGTTAGCTAGAGAGGCAGCAGGCATGTTCTGATGAAGACAAGTCCATAATCAAACCACATAATCACATTCTATTTTTTGCAACTCCTATGGTCCGAATTCTTAATTGAACCATTCAATTTTTTTTAACCCATTAAACACCAAAACATTTAATTTTATATTTTAAATCTTCAAAGATTTTAAATATGAGAAATAAATATTTGTAATCCAAACCGTTCAACATTTACTCGTGTGAAAATGACACTTTCAAGCAAAGATGGTAATGTATTTCACGCGTAAATTTTATGTAAATTCTATTTTCATATCCCCTAAATGACACTTAAGAGGCAATTCAGTGAACCCGGTCCTCCATGGCGAGTAAGAAATAAGTATTGCAAAAATACACACAAACACACATGCCGAGTCACATCAAAATTGGCAACACATGCATGATATTTGTATTTATTGTTCATTTTGCCACAATTTGAAGGAGCATTTTCAACATGTTTTGGAAAAGATCGGGAAGGGTGCCAAACCGTTACCCGCCTCATTTCCTGACCCATATTCAACCTGCTGCTTACAGGGGGATTGGAAAAAATCCTGCCATGCACTTAATATCAGTTGAAGGTCAGGTTTTACCTGTATAATAAACAGGTCAGATATGACTCAGCTCTCAACCTACAGATTCCCCTCCAAACTCAACCCATGTTTGCCACTAGGAGTAACAAACCTTAAACTGACCAGCAAAAGAGACCCAAAATTGCACAACCATAAGCTTATTTGAATCTGATATGGGTCAGGAAACCCTCCACACTAGTGTCTTACTCATCTCATTCTCATACTGAACTCTACTTCAAGTCTACAATTATGAAGACACCATTTAAGAGTCCACTTTCGGCTCTGAGTATGCATTTATTTACGCAGTCACTTTGGGACACACCATTCATCCACTCCTGCAGCCATAAGTGGGGGAAAATGGATGATCCTGCTTATCCAAGTGGTGGACCAGTATTAGTCAGATTGCTGCTGCCCCGCTCTTCTTTTTTTTTTTCTGCTTTACAAGAGACTCCAACTTATGCACCTACATACACTACACAATGTCTCTAACCAACTAAGCAATATTAGTCAGGCGCAACACCTTAGCTCTTGTATATTTTGGTTCAGCCCGGTCACATGACTCATACATCCAAGCTAGTTTTGCATGTGTTTTAAGCGGTACACATGCTAGATCATAGAGTGGAAGGGGTGACGAGTTTGTCATGGTTATCATTGATCATCACTGCAGATACCATTATTGCAAATTTCCAATCATCTCAATACGTTTCACATCTTTTACTTTCCACTGTAGAGTGTAGGAGATTAAAAGCCCCTTTGGAGATGATATGCTGTGGATGGAGATGTCAATGCTTGCATCACAGATGAGGCAGGTAAATACATGGTGAGATGATGGCAGTTAATAAGATGCCAAACCTTCAAACAAAGTCTACTTCCTGTAGAGAAAGAATGGGTGAGAAATGTCTTTAACATAGTTTCCCCAATCCAGAGAGAGGCTTTGAGAAGGTTTCATAGAAGGTAAGTAGCAAAAATGTAGGGTTTTGATTTGACAGGTCAGAGTCTTGATAGATGTTAAACATTTATAAACTTTTTCGATTAAGTTTTACTTGGACTAATCTCAACCAAGCCATGTTTAATGAGTTTCTAGTCGATCCGACAGGTCAGCCGAAGTTGGGCAAAACTCACCTTAACTGGGTTATACCTAACCCAATCATCCAACCAGAGATATGGCCTAGTCAGCTCAACTGAGTTCTAAGTCGACGGATTCCCAACTAAGGGAAGTTTTCAAATATGGACTTAAGTTTTTATCTTATTTCAAATAAGGATAAAAGTTTTGAAACTTTTTAAATTAATCCCTAAACTTTTTAGTAAATTTTCAATTAAGGACATCCGGCCATTTAAAGGTATTTTTTTTTGTGACTTTTTCCCTTAATATTTTAAAAATACCTAAATTACCCTTCATTTAAAGCCATAACATGATTTCGGAAGCCACTACATGCAACCAATCGCTGTGGGACTACTGGCCGTCCTTGATCACCGTGAGGACATTCGCGAGAGAAATGAGGAGAATATAGAAGTGAATGAGAGTTTTATTCCAATGAAGGGTATTTCAGGTATTTAAAAAAATAGTGGCCGAAAAATAACTTTAAATAGATGGATGTCCTTAATTGAAAACTTCCTGAAAAATTTAGGAACTAATTTGAAAAGTTTTAAAACTTATCATTTTTTGAAATAAGGCCGAAATTTAAGGACTTATTTGAAATTCTCCCGAAAAATAAAGATCTAAGTAGCTAAAGGATATCGTCATGGAAAATGGTCTTGAACTGACACCAACCAACCTCAATTACCATTCAAACTCTCTCTTTTTAACTTTATTAAAATTGAAAGTGGATGTTCAAGCACGAATCTCAGCAATCACTTGTTCTGATTCTACATATTAATCATTTTAAACTAAAAGAAATTTTTTGGGTGGAATATTCACATTATGTACAATATGGTCACATACGGGTCTATATAACATAGAAAGGCAAGATGCCCATGACGTGTACGCGTGGGATGAACCAAATCCTCATTTCCCTTAAAAGGAGCTATTACATGTTCTGCAGTACCGGTATGAAAAATTCTTAATGTTAGTTGAGTCCCCGGTTTGCCGATTATTTGACCCGCAATTATACCTACTGCATTTCGCAATTCGACCAGGTCACCATGAGTGGGACTCTTGACCATAACATAATTGACAGATCCAAGATATACTCCTGTAGGGTCTGCTTGATGGGGGTATTAGATGGTGGGAGACACCACGATTGTTGAAAGAATTGGGATCCTCTGAGGCCTTTGACTCATGGTAACCATGAGTGAACCAATCACGGTCTGCAACGTCATCATGCATCCAAGGAAGGCAGGCAAAACTACTCACGTGAATGGCAGGCATCCCCCGGTAACGTAACGGACCGTGATTAGTCCACTCACAGTCACCGTGGGGAAAAAGCCTCAGAGGATCCAGACTTTTGTAGAATGTGTTTGCATCCTTGCCCCATCTGTCCACATCAGCGATGATGAAGGATGGCAAGGCACATTCTCAACTATATGTTAGGTAGGGGTTCCCAAAGGAGGAAGCATGTCATCACACAAACAGTGTTCTCTCCACTGAATTGAGATGTAAACGAATAAGGTAAGACAGTGGATGTGAATTCCTGCTCCAGGTTAGCTGTTAAGGCAATTAGAAAAGACATTTACCTGCCAAATCAAAAGATTGGTTATACTGTTAAATACCTATTAAGGACTAACTACTATATTTCAACTGTGAGCGATGTCGTCCTACAGACCAAAGCTACTATACTTCCCCATGATGGGTCCCGAGCCTAACATCCATGAGGGGTGGGAGGGCTATTGATATGCATGCAAGTGCACAGAATCATAGGGAGGATCCCATCTAGAAGACAAGTAAAACTCAAACCGACATAAATTTGGTAAGAGATTGTAAATGTGTCCACAAAATAAGACGGATGCAAAATTTTGTTAAGTTGCCTGTCCATCAATTCCAGACATAGGGTTCATCCTACCATTGAACATGAAAATACTGGAAAGAAAGAAGCATAAACAAAAAATAAGAATAAAATAAAACATTATATGCACTCGATTCCAAATAACGATTTCAGAAGAGAAACTGAAAGAACAATCATCTCCAAAATACAGGCACTTCAAAACAACCAAAGATGGTCAAGCTCTTTAGAAAGTATTCTATTTGTTAAATCATGTTGTTCAAGTTTATTTAATACACAACTTTGCAGGTATAGATTAATGAAAAATCCTCTAATTATTTCCATGAATGGAGAAAGGAAAGGAATAGGACACATACAATGAACACCTTTCATATATACAACTACAGGAACATTTTTCTGGTTTCTAAATGATGCAAATAAATATTGGAACTAAAATGCATGACATGCATACAATATATGCCTGTCACGAGCATTCAGCAACTTTGCTATTGAGGTTTCGTACTCACCATCATGCAATTTTCTGTGCTCGGCCGTACGAGACGGATGCATCATCCCTTCTTGAGCCATCAGGCTTCCGTGCCCAAGCAGGTGCTTGATCAGGTCCATAACGATAATCATAAAAGAGCTCTTCACTAGCTTCTATATGTTCTTTAGCAAAAATCCCAACTCGATGATCTCCAGCTACCAGCATTACCTGCCCAAGATTGCAATAAGCAAATGAAAACAGGATAAAATGGTCCGGTTGAAATCAAAGATACCTTTGCGTAGCAATTTGGATTTGAAGAATGATTGGCAAATTTCAGCTTGTCTCCCTTGCGATAAGCATCAAGAACATACTGCAGACAAACAATTATTTCTCTCAGATCTCATTTGATATAATAGCACCAGAATCCAAAGCAAAAATATATATATGTCGTATCTTGATCAAGAATAAAGATGTTACATGAAGAGCTGAAAAATAAAGTGGTTTATCAAAATCAGACTCCAACATTTCAAAAGATAATGCACCAACAAGCAAACACCGATACAGACTACATTTCAGAGGAAGCAGTCCAACTCAGTTTCATACTTCAGAACCCTCTATCTGACATTTGTTCCTTGTTTTCCCATGTTTTCATTAAGCGACTCCAAGCGCAGACCATTATTAAGAGTTTTAAACCAATCAGATGAGCTATCATTAGACTAGCCAACGGTTACTAGTCATACGCCCACTCGATATGTATAACTGTGTTTGAATATTTGGACCCTTTTCAATTCAAGACTCCAAGAAAGAAGAGCAAAGACTTCTGTGAATTTGGCCTTTTTACACATCCTCTGTTCTTTCAACCACTAGAGGAGCTTTTTCTTTTGGGTCAACCAAAACTTACCAGAGGTCAAACACTCCTGAAAAAAAAAATAAAGAAACCATAATGCCCAGATACGAGTTGCAGATGGAGCGGACATAGTAGCTATGATGCAGCTAAGCCATCCCTTTCCAAAGTATATGGGGAAAAGCAGATTCCAAGACAAAAACCTCCTATGGAAGATTCGTGAATCTTCATTTGATTGAACTCATCATCATCAAAGCCTTGTCCCAACTATGTTGGGGTCATCTCAGTTTTTCAGAATTTAAGTTTTAGATGTGACAAAAGTTTTATGCCAGCTGTCAACTTGATGCAACCCACTTCCTTTTATCCAGGCTTGGACCGACAGTAAACTGGGTGAGTTTTTCATTTGATTAAAATAAACCAGGGAAGTCGCAGTTGGCTCATCAAGATTCAAGCCATTATCATTATTGTTCCACCTAAGTAAAGAACGCATTTGAATTGGCATTCGCTACACATGAGTGTTAACTCATGCTGAACATAAGGAACCTCTGTAGGCTCCAGGGAGGTTCAGAGACAGCCACATAACTGGGTTAAGTCTTATTTGATTATTCAAGTAAATATATATATTATTATTAAAAATCTCAATATTTGGCAGAGTCAAAGTTGGCTTTCAAGATTTCAAGCTATAGTCACAACCATTCCACCTGTGTAAGAACACATTTGAATTGGCATTTGCCACGCATGAGCACAGACTCATGCTGACCTTTCAGGAACCATCTGGAGATTCCAGAGGTTCAGAGACACCCAGATAACTAGGTTAACTCTTACCAGATCATGCCCAAAAGACTCTCTTCATGTAACAGATTTAAGGGTCTCTAGGAACAATGTGTAAACAAACACAAGACAGTTTTTTCCGCGGCACCAAATGCACGATTGAGCAGAGAAGAAACTTCAGAGTTTTGTAGAAACAAAGTAACAATTGTTTCTGCATGTTTCGATTGGAGGTGTTCTCCACATGCTAGCTTTGGAAGGAACAAAAGCTCACACAACCACTAGCAGAAGTTGGTTCTTTACAGGCACATACAAGGAAGTTCTTCGATAACAGAAGAAAACTGAGGATTCCGGCATTGCAACGGGAATGGGTACCATTGTACCAAACTATCGTGGATGAGGGATTGCTGGTTTCTGTTCGTCACTAACCTAGCTCTGGCGACGACAACAAAGGATATTTTCGATATGTTCAAGGAGGCTGGTCCAGTTTTTGATGTTTTATTGCCAAAAGATAGGAGTTCAGGACGAGGAAGAGGATTTGGTTTTGTCCGTTTCAAGACAGAATGGGATGCAAACAGGGCTATCCAAAGACTGAATGGCAGGAGTGTTTGTGGAAGGAAGATTGGAGTTCAAATCGTGAAAGTGATTAATAGAGACAAAGTATTCGACGCCTTCAGAAGCAAGAAGGGGGTTCACATCAGTGTCTGTTAATCAACTTCATGGAAGAGACAGTTCGAATTCAGCATCATGGTATTAAAGTTGTGGAGAAGAGGGGCAATGAACAGGTTTGGATAGAAGAAAGGAGAGGTCTTATATTGGTCAAGATAGCAGATTCTTTGGCATCTTCTTTAAAACAAGCCGTTTGTGAACGTTTGTGGCTACTGTGTCTCACATTCATGTTTCGGTCAGTGATATTCAAGAGTGGTTTTTATCTAGGGGGTGGGTGGGTGGGGGGGGATTCATGTATAAGTGAAAAGGCTTAGTTGTTCTCTGTTCTGGATTAAGCCCATCTCCCAGGAGAATTTCTTTAAGCTGTCTAATATGTATTCTTTGGTGAATGATTCTCATGTTAGAAGAGTGGATCGGTGGACTGAAGTTTTAGGACCTGTTTTACACCCGGTTTGGGTTAGCCTCAAAGGAAATCCTCTCCATGCTTTGGGATGAGAAGGTTTTCCATCGTCTGGGTGAATGTCTGGGGATAGTGATGGAGATAGATGAAGAAGCTACATGTCGACAAAGAATAGATAGGATAGGGTTAGAGTACTCATTTTAAGAGATCTCAGAGATCCATACCACAGAAAATTGCTTTGGAGATTGCGGGTTCTGTTCTATGTTTCTGTCGTGGTAAATGACGACTGCAGGTGCTCTGGGAAGATCAGTTGGCTGGCGGAGAGTCGATTGGAGTTTGGATTGCCGGAGAATCATGCGTCACTGATTGCGGAGGTGGTGCCGAAGTTTCCGTCCGATACTCCAGTGAACTTGAGGATTCGAATTCAAAATCAAATCTCCAACGATATCGAAGCTGCAATCAAGGAAGCTACTCCGGTGGCCATAGGAGCTTTAAAGATGCCATTCGAAGCTCATCCGATAAATCCCACGAAACAAATGCCGATCGTTGCGGAATCTGGATTTCAAAGAATGCCAGGAAGAAAGAGGGATTTCTTTGCCCTACTATTAAAGGGGAGAAATTCTAAATGCACCCACATAATTTGCTGAGCACACCCACATTCTAAGCTCACCACACAAAAAATATAAAGGATCTTTTTTTGCTGAGCCCACCCACAATAATTCTCAAAGTGCCCCCTTCTCCTCTTCTTTCCTCTTCTCCTCTTCTTTCTAAAAAACGGAAGGGAATCTATGCAAATGGAATGGAGGGTGGGTTGCAATTGGGAGGGAAACACCATTTAATGGAAGGGATGGGAGAGAGAAATGAAATCCCAAACAGAGTGAAACCCAAAAAAAAAAAAAAAAAAATTGTTCGCATTATGCACAGAAACGCAGAGCCGTGCACGTTTTTAAGTTGTGCACAATTTTTTTGAACTGCGTATGAAAAGCGTGTGGAACGTGACTCCATAGATGGCCGAGCACTATTGCATTGCACGGCTTAAGATGGCCAAGCACTACATGTGATGCACGGTTTTGGAATTCCGTGCAGGACGAGAATTTAAAAAAAAAAAGAACAATGTGTCAACAAAAAAGATACCTTCTCTTCATAGATGGTCATCTGCTGGTCCATACTGGAGATGGCTTCTCTAAAACACAATGTGGTGCCTAAGATTGGAGGTGTGGTAGTTTTTATGGGGAATGGAGAGATGGGTTGGGAGATGAGTTCTTCCAAGAACTAATGGTGGGAGCTTCATGATGATGAGAAAAAGAAGAAGAAGAAGAAGAAGTAAACCGATGAAGGGAAAGAAGTGCAGAATAAGAAATGAAGATGAAGTCCTGAAGAGGAAGATGAAGTGAAAAAGAAGAAGAAATCGGCTGAAGAGGAAGATGAAGTCAGGGATACTTTCGGTATTTCACATATGGGTATTTTGGTAATAAAAAAATTTAAAATGTGGGTGTGCTCATCAAGTTATGTGGGTGCATTTAGAATTTTAATGGGGTCTTCGCAAGCTACACAATGACCTATCTACCCTTGCTTCCTCTCAAAATCCCCAAAATGCCATTAATTTAAAAGAGACACATCTTTCACATGTGACAAGGCCCCTATAATTATGAATGTTTTGTCGAATAATCGGGAAGTCTCAAATGGGCTTACGGATGGGTATGAAGGCCCCTCCTCTAATTTAGCTACAAAGGTCCTAGAAATGGAGAATAGGCGATGGTGGGACTCCGATGATGATTCTCAATCATCCAAGGATGATGATAGGGGAGAATTTTCTGTAGAAGAGAGAGCACTAATGGTGGTGGGTCAACCTGATAATATGGAGGCGCTTGATGTGGAACGAAATTATAGTGTTCATGGTGAAAATAATTTGCAGATAGAGGAAAAATTGACTGAAATTGCTAATATTTTGGGAACCTCAGTGGAAGGAAGTGTTAGGGAACTAAGAAGGTTTGTTCATGAGATGATGGAAGAGGAGAAAGATAAATGTAAGGCAGATAATCAGAGTACAAAAAAATCAGAAGTACAATGGGAACCGGAAAAATTGGCATTCTTAGTTAATTATAATCGGCCAGCCAGGGATAGTATAAATGGTGTGAAGCTATTGAAATTATGAAGCTTCTCTGTTGGAATGTCCGTGGTATGAACTTAGTTTCAAAAAGAGCAGTGACAAAAGAGCTATTTAAGTCCTCTAGAGGTATGTGTCTTTTTATTCAAGAAACTAAAATGGAGAGTATTACTGATCCGATTTTGCGGTTGTTCTGTCCTTGGAGAAGATGTCAATATGCATTTTGTCCTTCTATTGGTGCTTCTAGAGGTATTTTATTAGTGTGGAATGCAGCTTTATGGAAAAAAATTGGATGAATTTGTGGGAAGATTTACTGTTTCAGTTCGTTTAAAAGATGCAAGATGTGATGCTGAATGGGTGGCTACGTCAGTTTATGGACCTGTTAATGTCGACAATAAGGAGGATCTTTGGGTTGAACTTAATCCATGGCTGTTAGGAGGAGATTTTAATGTTATCAGATTTCAGAACGAGAGGAAAGGAGGTTGTTCTATGTCTGCATCTATGTGGGCTTTTAATAATTGGATCAGGTTTCATGATCCCTGTGATCTGCCTTTGAGAGGAGCAGAATTACTTGGTCTAATATGCAAGAATGTCCTGTCATGAGCCGATTAGATCGATTTCTAGTCTCGATGGAGTGGTTGGATTTATTCCCTGACTGTACTCAACGAGCTTTAGCATGGCCTATTTCAGATCACTGTCCTTTGCTGCTTGAGACAGGTATGGAAGATTGGGGTCGTCCTCCTTTTAAATTTGAAATTGCTTGGTTTTCAGAAAAAGGTTTCCCTGATGTGGTCAGAGTGGTGGGCCTCTATGTCTATTAGTGGCTGGATGGAATATCAATTAGCTCGGAAGCTAAAATTCCTTATAGATAAAATGAAAGGCTGGAGAAAAGACGTTTTTGGTAGCATCTTGAAAAGGAAGAATCATTTGTTAGTTGATAAGAAGATGATAGATGTGAAAGAGGAAGAAGGATTAATAGAAAAGGAAGATCGGGCAAATAGGCAATTCCTTCAAGAGCAGTTTCGTAGATTGATTTTTCAGGAGGAGATCAAATGGAAGCAACGTTCTAGAAGGAAGCAGGAGACCGGAACACAAAATTTTCCACGCAACGGCTACAGCTCGTCGGTGTGTTATGTTAGACTGAGTTTGGGCCTGACCCATTTAATGACCTGACCAGACCCATTGTTAAGGTCCAGTTGACTACTTCAAATATTGTTAATAATTAATTAAGCTGTATCATATCACCCCAGTCAAGGGCTGCAATCTTGCTGTATCATATCACTCCAGTCAAGGGGCTGTAATCTTGTTGTATCATATCACCCCGGTCAAGGGGCTGTAATCTTGGTGTAATCACCTCATTAAGGGGATTTGCTTACTTTCTTTAGTATAATACAATCTATAAAAGGAGTGGACTGATCCTAAGGAAGGACACTCAATATTTTGGGAATTCTCTCAAATTTCTGTCCAGTCTTATTTCTGGCATGGTATCAGAGCCCTTGTAAGGATACCTTTCTGAATTTTTTCAAACCACCATTTGTGGTCTTTGGCATCATTGATCTAGTGTGTGGTCCATCTATGATCGTTTGTGATCTTTGGCAATCACAGTAAGGTCATTTGGAGTACATCAATTACCTACTGTAATAGATCATGTGAAATATCTCTATTGGTAAAGTCTCTCTGTCAACTTCAACATCATTGCAAGGTCACCTGGTTTTTTCAGGTTTTCTGGCAGTTTTCGGGAAGTTTTGGACATCATAAGGTAAGCCATCTTCCGTTTCCAGAGATTCGACAGTTATTTATATACGATTTCATCAAGACCATTGATTCTTCTCTGAATCAAGAAATATTGGTTTCTAGAGACAGATAAATAACTCAGAATTAAGACTTTGTGGCCGATCTGTGATTCTTAGTCTTTTTTGGGGATTGAAGTGGTTTTTTTTTCAAAAATTTGGATCACCTGTATTACCATTTTGTTGCTATTCTGTAGCAACGTGCAGTTTGATCTACTGTTTCACTGAAATTGTTGGGTGATCAATTTATCCTTCGTCATGACTGAAAAATCTGAGTTTTTGGCTGTTCATTTCTATGGAAATAATTATTTTTCATGGGAGTTGCAACTTCGGATTTTTCTCATTGGAAAAGGATTTTGGGGTCACATTGATGGAACTACTCCCAAACCCACATCCACAGATGCAGCAAAATATTCTCAATGGGTACAAAATGATGCTAAAATCATCACATGGATATTGCAATCTGTGGATCAACAGTTTTTAATTCCTCTTTGGGCTCACAAAACTGCTAAAAGCATGTGGGATTATCTTGAAACTATGTACAAGCAAGATAACTCTGCCCGTCGGTTTCAACTGGAATTGGAAATTTCTGAGTACTGTCAGGGGGAACAAGTCTATTCAGGAATTTCATTCAGGTTATCAGTCTTTGGGCTGAATTTGTGGAACTAGTCTATGCAACTGTACCTGAAAGTGAACTTCCCACCCTACAAAAATTTCACAAGTCTAGCCAACGAGATCAGTTTCTCATAAAACTCAGAAAGAAATTTGAATCAGTTCGTTCAAACCTACTGAGTTGAATTCCTACACCATTTTTGGATACATGCTAGGGTGAGTTACTCCGGGAGGAGCAGCGCTGCCTTTACGCAGGCAATCCTGGAACAAAAAGGTGGGACCACTATTCCTCATGATGTTGCCTATGCAACTCAAACTCGGGGCCGCGACATGACTAAGACTCAATGTTACTGTGCAAAGAATATGGTCATCTTTCAACTCAATGCAAGAAAAAAATTTGCAACTACTGCAAGAATCCTGGAAATGTGAAAATCTGAGTGCCGCAAACGACCACAAAACCGCATCAACAGAGCTTATCATGCTTCCACTGAGGGAGAACCATCTTACACTATGGTTTCCCCAGTCATGCCTCCTGCGGTGGTGCCTCCTGTGCCGATCATGCCTCAACCAGTCATGTCTCAACAGCCTTCTAACACTTTATCCCCGGAAATGTTTCAGCAGATGCAAGAGATGATTCATTCTACATTTTCTGCTTTTGGCCTAACAGGTAAATCTCCCCGTACATCCATTTCGGATTTATATTCTGGAGCCTCAACCCATATGACCAACTCACCAAATTATCTTGCACATGCCAAACAATATGACGGTCCTTTAAAAATTCATACGGCCAATGGTGCTTCCCTGCCTATCACCAGTGTTGGTAACATTCCTCATCCTCTTCCCTTGCATGATGTCCCTTACTCTCCTCATTTAGATACCAATCTTCTTTCTGTTGGACAGTTAGTTGAAAACAATTGCAAAGTCTCATTTTCTTCAACCGGTTGTCTTGTCCAGGATCAGGTCTCGGGGAAGGTGATAGGGAAGGCGCCTAAGTGCGGGAGATTGGTTCTTCAAATAATGATCGTGTTATGGCATAAGCGTATATTGCTTTGACTTGATTCACACTGATGTCTGGGGCATTGCACCCACCATTTCTCACTCTTATTTTAAATATTTCGTAACTTTCATTGATGATTACAACAGGCTTAGGTATATTTTTTGCATTCTAAATCTGAAGTTTTTGATGTGTTTAAAAAATTCCTTACTCTGATTGAAACTCAGTTTTCTAAACGCATCAAAATCTTGCATTCGGACTCAGGGGGGAAAATATCAGTCAACCTTTTTTACAATATAAACCCCCCCCCCCCCCCCCCCCCCCTCCCTCTCTCTCTCTTCCCACAAAATGGAATTGCAGAACGGAAAAGCCGTCATCTTCTTGACGTTCTTCGGACCTTGCTTTTAGAATCTTCTGTTGCACCAACTTTTGGGGTTGAAGCCCTATCCACTGCTGTTTACCTTATTAACCATCTTCCTTCACCAAAACTTCAAAACCACACACCTTATTTCCGACTTCATGGAATTCATCCATCATATAATCATTTACATCCTTTTGGTTGCATCTGTTTTATCCTTCTTCCTCCTCATGAGCGGAATAAATTCTCTACATAGTCCGTAAAATGTCCATTCCTAGGGTATGCCTTAACACAAAAAGGTTTTATGTGCAATGATCCAATTGCGCATACGCATCTCTCGAAATGTGGTATTCTTTGAAAACCAATATTTTTTTCAAACACATCTCGCACATGCTTCACCTCCGACCATTTCTCTTCTTCCCAGTTTTTCTTATCCTCCTTCCTCAAAAAGGTTTAAACCGGGGCTTGAGTATGTGAGATGGAGTTCTCAAAATCCTGCAAAAGGGCCACTTCTTCTGACACCTGATCTGGCATCCGACCCTGATACCCCAATATTGCACCGGTCTACTCGTCTTTCCAGACCTCCTGATTGTTATGGTTTTTCTCCCTCCGCACTTTTTACTACTTTATCTTCTATCTTTATTCCTAACACCTATTCCCAAGTTCTAAAACATGACTGTTGGCAATAGGTAATGCATGAGGAGCTTGAGGCTCTACATAAGAACCATACTTGGGATATTGTTCCGTGTTCATCTCACGTCAAACCCATTGGATGCAAATGGATTTAGTTGGTTAAACTAAAGCCTGTTGGTACATTGGATCATTACAAAGCACGCCTTGTTGCTTTAGGCAACTGCCAAGAATACGGCATTGCTTATGATGAAACATTTACGCCAATAGGAAAAATGACCACGGTCCGCATTCTCCTAGCCCTTGATGCATCTCAGCACTGGCCCTTATTTCAGATGGATGTCAAAAATGCAATCTTGCATGATGATCTCAAATAAGAAGTTTATGTGTATACCCCTGGGATTACCTACTTCATCTCCAAATAATGCCTGCAGACTTCTCCGCTCCCTTTATGGATTAAAGCAAGCCCCAAGGGCATGGTTTGACAAATTTCGTCATACTCTAATCCGTGCCAGATTTTTACAAAGTCAATATGATCCTTTACTGTTTTTTGGAAAACAGCTAATGGCATTACAATATTGGATCGTTACAAAGCACTCGGTTAAACTAACGCCTGATGGTACATTGGATTGTTACAAAGCACGCCTTTTTGCTTTAGGCAACCGCCGAGAATACGGCATTGATTATGATGAAACATTTGCACCAGTAGAAAAAATGACCACGGTCCGCATTATCCTAGCCCTTGCTGCATCTCAACATTGGCCCTTGTTTTAGATGGATGACAAAAATGCATTCTTGCATGGAGATCTCAAAGAAGAAGTTTATATGCGTATACCCCTGGGATTACCTACTTCATCTCCAAATAATGTCTGCAGACTTCGCTGCTCCCTTTATGGATTAAAGCAAACTCCGAGTGACAAATTTCGCCATACTCTAATCTGTGCAAGATTTTTACAAAGTTAATATGATCCTTCACTGTTTCTTTGTAAAAAATCTCATGGCATTACAATATTGCTCGTTTATGTCGATGATATCATCATCACCGGTGATGATCCCGATATCATCATCACCGGTGATGATCCCGATAACATCATCCAATTACAAAAATCTCTTCATGCATATTTTCATATAAAGGACTTGGGTCCTCTCACATACTTCCTTGGTCTTGAAGTGCACAAAGTTAAGGACGGCTTATTTATATATTAACAACACTACAATCAAGATCTTATTACTTAGGCTCGATTGCAAGATACCACTCCAGTCGATACACCGATGGAGCTTAATGTGAAATACATGAAAGATGACGGTATTCCTCTATCTGATCCAATGATCTACAGGAAAATTGTTGGAAGTCTTGTATATCTCACCATCACTCGGCCCGACATTTCCTATGCAGTTAATCTTGTTAGCCAATTCATGACTTTGCCGAAACAACTTCATTTGACAGTTGTTAAGCGAATCATTCGGTATCTCCTGGATACATCAGAACGTGGCATTTTTTTCTCCCATGATTCTAGTTTGAATCTTAATGCATATTGTGACGCTGACTAGGCCGGTTGTCCAAACACTCGACGATCCACCACTAGATGGTGTGTCTATCTTGGTAAAACTTTAATCTCCTGGAAGTGCAAAAAACAGGATCGTGTATCCAAATCCTCCACAGAAGTGGAGTATCGTTCGATGTCATCAGCTTGTTCTGAGGTCGTCTGGTTAAGGCGCTTACTTGATGAGCTTGGCTTCCCTCATAGGGCTGCTACTTCTATTCATGCAAACAACATGAGCGCCATCCAAATTGCTGCAAATCCTGTTTTTCATGAAAGAACAAAACATATTGAAGTTGACTGTCAAACATACGCGAGGCTTATGATAGCAATACTATCACTCTTCCTCATGTAACTTCTAATCTCCAAGTTGCGGTTGCCTTCACCAAAGCACTTCCTCGGTTCAAGCATGATTTCTTTGTTTGCAAATTGATCTTAGTTGATTCACCAACATCAATTTGAGAGTGTGTGTGTGTGTGGTGGGGGCGGGAGGGGGCGGTTTAGACTGAGCTTGGGCCTAACCCATTTAATGACCTGACCTGACCCATTGTTAAGGTCAGTTGATTACTTCAAATATTGTTAATAATTAACTGAGCTGTATCATATCACCCTAGTCAAGGGGCTGTAATCTTCTTGTATCATATCACTCCAGTCAAGGGGCTGTAATCTTGCTGTATCATATCACCCCGGTCAAGGGGCTATAATCTTGGTGTAATCACCCCATTAAGGGGATTTTCTTACTATCTTTAATATAATCCAATCTATAAAAGTAGTCGACCTATCCTAAGGAAGGACACTCAATATTTTGGGAATTCTCTCAAATTTCTGTTCAGTCTTATTTCTGGCATGTTAATCGTATAAATGCAATTGAAGCTAGAGGAAGGACATGGGATAAAAGGGAGGATATAGAAAGGGAAGTTGTTCGCTTTTTTCAAAATTTATATACTGGTGTTGATCGATCTAGGCCTCGAATGGATGGAGTTTCTTTGAGACAACTTTCTAACTCTAGTGCTGCTTTTCTTGAGAATCAGTTTAAAAAGGTGGAGATTAGGGATGCAGTGTTCAGTCTTGGTGGTGATCGCACTCCGGGGCCAGATGGATTTCCAATTCTATTCTTCCAGCAATTTTGGGATATGTTAGAAGATGAGTTACTAGTCTTTTTCAATGAATTCCATGCCAATGGTGTTATCACGAGAGAATTGGGGGCTTCTTTCATAGCATTGATCCCTAAAAAAGGAGGGAGCTGTTTCGATTAAAGATTATAGACCCATTAGTCTCATTGAAAGTTTATATAAGATTTTAGCTAAAGTTCTTGCTAACCGGTCAAGGAAGGTACTTCCTGAGATTATTTCAGAGTTCCAAGGTGCTTTTGTAGAAGGTCGCCAAATTCTCGATATTGCTCTTATTGCCCATGAGTGCATATAGATCCCAGAAATCGGCAAAATCATCCAGGTTTAGTTTGCAAGCTGGACTTTGAAAAAGGCTTATGATATGGTGGACTGGGATTTCCTACAATATATGTTGGCAAGAATGGGATTTGGAGCAAAATGGAGGAATTGGATTCGGTGTTGTGTCTCCTCGGCCTACTTTTCTATTTTGGTGAATGGTTCACCAAAAGGTTACTTCAAGGGTTCGAGAGGCCTTTGTCAAGGAGATCCTCTTTCACCTATGCCTTTTGTTATAGTGGCAGAAGCTTTGCATGCCTTAATGGAGAAAGCTAAGTAGAACAATCTAATCAAAGGTTTTGCAGTGGAGAATGCCAATATTGAGGTAACTCATTTACAGTTTGCGGATGATACCATTGTATTTTGTGATGCTTCGTTGGATCAATTGGAAAATCTTACGTGCATTTTGAAATGGTTTGAGTTCCTTTCGGGCTTGAAGATTAACTATGATAAGTGTGAGTTGATTAGTGTTTGTACAGAGGATAGTGGTGTGGCTTCTTTGGCAAAGTTGTTTGGGTGTAAAGTTGGTAAACTTCCTTCTAAATATTTGGGGCTTCCTTTATGCCTCGAAATGCCAAAGAAACACCTTTAGGATCCAGTTGTAGAGCGGATAGAAAAGAAATTGAGTTCTTGGAAGAGTAGATATTTGTCGATGGGAGGTCGTGTTACTCTAAGTAAATCTGTTCTTTCTAGTATTCCAATATACTATCTTTCTTGCTTTCATTACCCTAAAAATGCTTTAAGGAGGATAGAACCAAGGATGAAAATATCGGCCGATACGAAGCGTATCGGCCGATATATCGGCCGTATCGGCCGACAGCGATACGATAATATGATATTATCGCGTATCGCTCTGTATCGGCCGATACTATATCGTATCGGCCGATACATGCCGATACGATACGTATCGGCCGATACGTATCGGGGGGTTTTAAAAACCCCCCATCCGACCCATTTCAACTTTTGTGACTACTTTTCACTCACTTCTCTCTTTCACTCATCTTTCTATTGTCTATGAGAAAAACCATTGAAGACATATGGTGACTATGGTGAAACACAACATGGTAGATATCCACCTCCACCTCCTCCAATTTCCTATGATGATCCGACTGCCTTCTTTGGATTTGTGGATGCCAATGCTCATCATTATCAAATTCAATATGGTGCCAATAGAAATGAAAACACTGATGAGGATGAGGATAACCATGGTGCCTTGAATCTTGGTAGACATTCCTTTTGGTGGTGATTAAGGTATTCCTAATCCTATTTCCTTCACTAACTCTCTACTCTTATCATTTGACTCATTTCTAAATTGGTGTTGAATGTTGAATGTTGATCACTTCATAGTTCATTCACTTGATTGAATTTGAACCTTGAATGTTGAAGTATTTATATTTGATTGTTCAATGTTCAATTGTTTAATAATGAGTAATGAGTAATGACTAATGACCTAAAGTCTTATGCCTTTATTTCATGTTCTATATTTTTTTTATGAGTTTTCCATTACTTTCTAAATTACTATCACTAAGAAACATGAATATATGTAAAAAAACTAATCATTACTATTATTTTCTATTTATACAGCGATACAGGACTTCATATATTGAGGGCACCGATACGCCCCCTTTTCTTACTTACTTTTGCAAAAGAACCACATATTCTTTCATTTTACAATTTTCTGGATTTTCTGGAATTTTTTCAGATTTTTTGGGCGATTTTTTCAAATCGCACCGCTACGCCGATACGTATCCCCGATACGCTACGTATCGCCCGCTTCGTATCGGTTTGGCGGCGGGCCGATACGCCCGCCGATACCGATATTTTCATCCTTGGATAGAACGACTTCAACGGGATTTTCTTTGGAATGATTCTGTTGTAAAAAAAAAAGCCTATGATTTGGTCCAATGGGAGAATGTATGTAAACCTATGTCTCAAGGTGGTTTGAGTATCCGCTCTGTGGAAAAAGTCAATAAAGCCTTATTGGGAAAGTGGCTTTGAAGAGTGGGAGAACCAGGACAGGGATTGTGGAAACAATTTATTATCTGTAAATATAAATTTAGTAACGATGGCTGGTGTGTTCCAATCCAAGCTAATAGGATTTATGGTTTGTGGAGGTCTGTTTTACTTGTTCAGGTGGAGTTTGCTCATTGGGTTCGGTATAGGGTCCAAGATGGTCTTCGGGTCAAATTTTGGCATGATGAATGGTGTGGGCAATCAGTGTTGTCTACTCAATTCCCAAATCTTTTTTTTGTTGGATAATAGACATCAAGGTTATGTTGCAGACGATTTTTTTATTGAAAGTGGACATGTAGTTTGGGATTTTTCTTTCCGAAGAAATTTGACAGATATTGAGATCTCTAATTTTGCTACATTGTTGGGTATGCTCAATAAGATCTACTTGTCAGTTGATAAATCTGATGTAAGAATTTGGAAACCAGATGCTAAAGGGAAGTTCTCACTCAAGCCTCTCTATAATGCTTTGAATGAAAGGATTGATCTAATGGCTGGTTGGAATTCTTTTTGGGACTCCTCAGTTCCACCTAAAGTATTAGCTTTTTGTTGGGTGGCAAGGAAACATAAAATTTTGACAATTGATGTTGAGGAAAAGAAATCATGTTATAGTCAATGCCTGCCCCATGTGCTTAAAATGATGAGGAATCTGTGCACCATCTGTTTATCCATTGTCAGTTTGCGACTTTGCGTGCAAAGTTTGGTATTTTGTGCGTAACTGTTTTGATATGAAATGGGTGATGCCAAGGACAGTGGAAGACCTTTTTCTGCAATGGCGTTTGGGTATTAAGGGTGTGAGAGGCATAATTTTGTGGAAGTTAGTTTTATACGCTGCTGCTTGGAAGATTTGGTTGGAAAGAAATAAAAGAGTGTTTAGAAATATCATCAAATCCGCTGAGGAGATTATCCAATCCATTGTTTGGAATGTGTCGGAGTGGGCGTGTAACAAAAAGGAGTTTGGAGGAATCTCTTTGACAGATCTTAATTGATCTTGGGCTTCTGTTATAGACAGGCAGCAGTGTTCAAGAGTGGTGCATAGAGTTGAGCGGATATGTCCTCCTCCTGGATCCTTAAAATTGAATTTCGATGGCAGTTTTCTACGGAGTACTAATCAAGGGGGTATTGGCGGTGTCATCAGAAATTGTAATAGAGATGTTGTTCGAAATTATTCTGGCCTGTGGATTCCATGGATGCTAATGAAGCTGAAGTCTATGCTCTTTCGATTGGTTGACGTGAGTTGAAAAAAGATAGGAGGCTCTCATCGTATTATTGAAGGAGATTCTACGTCAACAATTCAATGGGCCTCAGGGAAATCTACTTATCCCTGGAGGATTGCGGATTGGATGGAGGAAGTGTAAGATTTATCTAGAAAAATGGGTGCTTTGTTTCGTCACATTTTACGGGAGGCTAATTCAATGATGGATGGTCTTGCCAGGGAAGGAGGTTCTAGAATTTCTATCTTATTTGATGTATAATTTTTATTACTTTTAGATTTTCCTCGTAATTGGGGAGTTTTCCTGTTTGTTCTCTTTTTGGTGAAATAAAATAATTTTAACTGTTCTAAAAAAAAGTTCTTACCTGATCATTCAAGTCAAAAAGGAATGACGAGTTTGTGCGATCATATATCTTCCCACGCTTATCTGCTTCTTTATGGGAGATCAATTCGCCTGTGTACTCTCCAAGGTAATCGTTTTTATTGACAGGGTTCTGGAATCACATCAGCACAAAATCTAGTGAGAAAATTAGCAAGATATACCATAAACAGTTATCACCTGTGGCTTCCAACCTTGATAAATGCACCCCATCCAGCAACATCAGACTTCCCCAACAGAATCTGACAAGAAAATAAAAAGTGATGAGAAATAAGATTACATATTTATAAACCACTACAACTAATATACCATAATATAAGTGTTACAAATTAACTAGCTAGCATTTCTCACTCTCTGTTGTTGTTTTAGGAAGAGTTTCATGTTTCCGCATTGGTATCCATCTCCTCGCAGTGGGGGCTCACCAAGCGATCCATCTCCACAGCTGTGCATAGGAAACCACGTTATATGCAAGTATACATTGGAACTGCAAATAGACAACTGCACTTTCTGTATCTGTGACACAGTTGCGCTGTACATAGAAAACCATAGTTAAGTTCACCACACGTGGTCTAGGTTGAACTCTGCCGTCTACCAAATTAAGTACAATTGATTCTCAGCTTTCCGTGGTCAAAATTATTAGATTTACAAACAATTGTATACAGTTAACCTTTTCAAAGGAGAACAACAATAAAACTATCATCATCGAAGCCTTATCCCATTTATCTAGGGTCAGCTTTGTGTTTTACTTCTCTGTCCATCCCCTCTCAGGACTGAGCTCTTTTTCGCACACAATCTAACATGTTGGTTCTAGTTACTTTCTTCCAAGTCTTTATTACCCTTCGACTAGTACCATGTGCTTCCAGCTGTGAAAGATGACCCATGTATTTTATTTAACAAACGGCCATTGATTAATACCTTTCTTATAACTAATGTAGAGGCCGTAAAATGATACAGAGAAGAATCACAGTACCTAACCCAACAATTTCTGCAAACATCTGGGTCACATTCACGCCCAGCTGCAAAGCAAGGACATTGCCGGCTTCTGCACTGACTCTTGGCACAATGGCATCCTCTAAAACGATTTTTGCAGCTCTTGGAGCACCTGAGAATTTAAGGAAATAATTTGAATTAAGTGAACTATGAAATTTCTAAATCTCAAAAATCATCTTCTTAGCAAGTAAACAAAGGCTGACTGTAGATGGGTTGGTTATTTGACTTGATTACAATCTCCAAAAAGGAAAATACACACACACATACAAATGATAAATAGTGAAAGTTCATTAGTGAAATCATGTTATTAAGGACAAAGCATAATTTACCCGCAGTACTTTTCGCAGCAAGTTCCATTGTGAAGGCAAGGGCATTGCTTCCCACACATTAGCTGGCAACCACATGGAGTATACTGCTTACATGACTGGTGTTTACCATCAGCAATTCTTTTGCGAATTGATGGGTGACCTGCAGATTTCCATGAATATTTTAACTTGCGTGCTCTGCCCCTTCTACGCCAAAACCGCGTTCTTTTTGGCATCTCTTGCTCCTGATGAGAGTGAAATCAAGTATTAAGCAGCATTAAATTAGTGAAAAAAATAAGTCACTCATAAATAGTGTCATATCCAAGAAATATCCAAACTCAAATTCTCAGTTCTGTAATGCCCTGCCTTCTAGTAATCATAATTAGTGTAAAATCATTAAGATTATGAAATGTCATACTTAGACTGTTGCTAAAGAAATGAAAACCATGCATAACATATTTCATTTGGCACCTGTTTGTCTAATTCCTGCTGAATGCCTAGGCTAGGAAATGGATTTCTGACTTTCTGTCAAAGGTGTCAAGAGTGAAGGATAAATGGTGGATATTTAGAACATGCCATCCGAGTATCTTCCCTTTTGATAAGAAATGATTCCTTGTCCTTCAACCTGTGAAATTAAATACTAGGAATTTGATGATCCCATATAGATCTCCACCCTGGCCCTTCACTCTTCAACCCTTCAATTAAAAAAAAAAAAAAAAAACTTTCCCATTAATTTCTTGAAAGTCGGCAGGACACTGCCAAGCATGACTTTACTACCACTACAGTTCCAAATAGTTATAGACCTATATGTAAGAAACCATGTACCAATCCAAAAGCCTAAGCTTATAGGTGGAAGGCTCAAACGGGTATATGAAGCCATGTCCAACTCAGAACTTAGGCGATGTGGGACTTCCCAACACTCCCCCACTTGTAGGCCCAACAAATTTCATAGACGGGCCTGCCACGTGGGCTACACAAGAACGACAGGATCGGAACCCGCTCTTATACCATGTAAGAAACCATGTACCAACCCAAAAGCTTAAGCTTATAGGTGGAAGGCCAAAACAGGTATATGAAGCCATCATGTCCAACTCAGAACTTAGGCGATGTGGGATGTGGGACTTCCCAACACTATATGTTGGAATGGATCATGAGATAATGCTAAGTTGATGATGATCATAATGATGATAAAGATTCATTTGAAGAGATAATAATCACTTCCGAAGGGATGGAAGAAGATTTTCCAAGACTCACAGTCTCATCTGGATCAGCCCTTTCATTGTCTTCCGAGCCAGAATTTGGTACAGCAGATCTATGTAGAATAGCAGCCCCATCATTGAACATGTAATTGGCTACCTCTTTGCAAGTCTTCAAGCCCGATAGAAGGTTTCTCGCTATAAGGCAACTGCAGGGCATTTAGTAGAACTTAAGCACAAAACATACAAAATAACGCAGTCCTCAATAGCCATTCAGCATCACGTAAGGCGAAAGACAAAATCCATAAGCATTTTCATGGATAACCAAAAGGTTTCTTTGTTTAAATATGAGTTGCTAGCACATGATATTCTCTCACATTAACATGTACATATTTAATGATTTAATAGCTTTGCGGTGTACAATTAATAATGGAGATACATGATTGCATCGAATCTAATTGATGGTTACAAACTAATTGTTATTTCTTATGATTCATTAACGTGATGCAGTTTTCCTTACTGGTAAATTGGAGTTGAAGTAGAATGCAAGTGCCACTAAGTGATATATTCAATCAAAGTCAATTTCAATTGGATTTGGAAAGGAAAAGGTGGTGAAAGGTGTGTGACCAAAGCAAATGTTTGAAGCAGCTATTTGTGCATCTTGATGAATTATTGGCATCATTCTGATTTCAGCCTTGATTAGCTGTTGTTTTTCACTTTCTTGATTTATCATCCCACCTCTCTGAATCTATGATAGCCTAATACCTCTAAGACTGTGATGTGACCAAACAATGGATGGAGTCTTCACACATTCACCATGAATGCCCCCCAGCCTGTGGAGTCATCACCAATGGTAAAGGAGAAACACTTGGTTCAATGCAATCACAATAATGAGAGGGAAAGGCAAAATATTCAATCTAGTGCATAAATGAGATAATAAAAGAGGAAGGGTTGATGACAATCCTGCCTATCACGGATCCCAGATAACATTCCTTTCCTCTCCATAGATTATTACATATTAATATATTTTTTTCTAAATAGGATTTTCTTTCCTCTCTCGTATTGATTGTGTGCCAATCAATTATCATACCAGATCTACAAAAACTTCTTAGGATATTCTAAACTACTAATGTATATCTAAAAATCAGTTTGTTATACTAAGAATGTAGATTTAGGCGAATTTTGCCATACTAAGAAAGCAGATATGGATGCGCCAATGGCCTCACTGACCACGGGCTAGGCCCAATGCGATTTGCCACAAGCTAGGACCACTGTTGGTCTATTCTTTGCCCTCCTCCTGTAGATTTTGAGGCCATGATGCACTTGGACTACAAACATCCTGGGACTAGGAATGCTAGTATTTAGAAAACACAGTATAGATTGTAAGAAACCATATACCAACCCAAAAGCTTAAGCTGATAGGTGGAAGGCCCATACAGGTATATTAAGATATGTCAAGCCTATTACTTAGACGATGTGGGATGTGGGACTTCCCAACACTCCCCCTCACGTGCAGGCCCAACAGATTTCATGGACGGGCCTGTCACGTGGGCTACACAAGAACACCGGGATCGAAACCCGCTCTGATACCATGTAATAAACCATATAGCAACCAAAAAGCTTAAACTAATAGGTGGAAGGCCCATACAGGTATATTAAGATATGTCAAGCCTATTACTTAGGCGATGTGGGAAGTGAGACTTCCCAAAATAGATGCAGGATGTGACAAGGTTACAACACCAGCCACATCCTTTATGCATGGTCCAATATTAGTTAAAGGAGAGTCTAAGAACATGATAAAGTTGGAAAGAAAAACGACAGTTAAACCTTGGCATTTTTTTCTATGTTCTTAAGAAAATTAAAGGCTAATCCATGGAGCTTAAGGCGTCTCTTCGTCATGTGCCTAGAGAACGAAGAAAGAAGCAGACACTTCAGCCAAAACCAGAGTTAACAGGAAATGTTCTAGTCATTCTTGGTGTAATATCTTGGCAAGCTTGCTGGTCATCTTGTACGTGTACTCCCGAATTCAGTTATCTCATCTCCTCAATGGGGTGCTGTCCTTTGTATATACTTCTAGCTAATTAAAGATTCCTTGTTATTTAAAAAAAAAAAGGTCGCATACTATAGATGAAAACCAGATGAAACCATAGATACAGAGTATCTGACTGTCTTCAGAAGCTTCATAGTCATAATTTCTTACTAGTTGCTTTCACCTCTACAAGAGTGATATTGAACAAATTTATGTTGGATGGACACCTATTTCCATAAAGATGTATTTTTATAAATTTCCTATTGAATGTGCCTATTTTTTTCCTCATTCTCAACTGCAAAAGACAAAAGTGCATTCTGAAAGAGCATATGCATTCAGAACATTGACCATAGACTTTACTATGAACCTGTAGCAACACTTAAAGGTTCTCATTGTCACAACCACAAGGTTGCAGATAGATTCCAGTCAAGCTTACCTTTTCCTCCCCCCACCCCCAAAATCAACAACAAAAAAACGGAGAAAAACAAAAAATAAAAAAGAAAAAGAAAGTAGAAGGAAAAGAAGCAAGTTTTGGAATTTGGACACCAGTTTGTGCCTTCACCGCCATCAACACTATTTTTTCATGTAAACCTGGATGCGATTCAAACAGTGAGTAGAAAATTATACCTGTTTTTCCCAAATATCTCTATCCCCTTCAAATATAGTTCTTTCTCAATGGGGTTCCACACACAGCCACTCACAACTACTTCATCTTGCCCCTCGCTGGAATTGGATAACTGCTTCGGTGCAAGAACTTCATTTTCATTATTCTCTTCAGCTTCAATCATATTATCACTATTCCCAAACACAACACCACCAGGAAAAACATTTTTCCTCAAGTGACAATCACTAGATTCATGAGGAACATCCTTGGAATTATTTGCAAGTTGACTATCATTTGGTGTACTAGAATCTGAATATTTCCTATCAGCAGTGGAAATGGAATCTCCATCAGTAGGACTTTCTGGAACAAACACTATATCTGAAGTCGTTCCTCTCTTCTGTTTCTTGACAGCAGAAACCGAAAAAACATCACCACCGGGTTCAAATTCTCCTAGTGGCATATTTCCACGCTTTAAGTCCTTGCCCTTCCCTACATTTTCAGGGCAAGGCACTTCCAGAGGTGTCTCGGTATGAAGAACTCCAGTTGCAACTTCAGGAAGAAGTATATCAGCAGATTCTGGTGAAACAGTAGCGGGCTTTTTTAAGCAGACAGGAGTTGCTTCATCCTTCTGACACTTTGTGCTAGAGTCAGACCTATCACAATGCACATTCTGAGCACTTTTCCTTCCCTACAGAAGAGTTCAAATTGAAATTTTATTTGATCAATATTACGCCGAAACAAAAATCAGTTATAAATTAACAGTACTTGGAAACTACATACACGTTATTGAATAAAAAAGAACAGCAGGAAGTTAACTTTACCAAAAGATGATCATTGCTAGTGTTGATAAAGGTATTAGAGAAATAATGTGTAAATATTTAGAAGGCCTTTCTCGTGAATGCAGTAAATGATTATCTAAAAACTTTAAAAGAAAAGACCCAACAAATGTATTGGTGGTTTATTAGTTTCAACTTTTAATACATATATCTACATGCGTCTTCACCACAACAATATTCAGTAAAAACATAGGAGTGGAGACTGATGAATTAACCATGAATTAGAGGATGAAATGGACAAAAGTTACAAATAGTAATGAATCTCTAATCACCACCTCAAGTTCCTAATGGAAGCCATACCTGAAGGTAGCACTGGTCACTGCATGGGATCCCATTTTCTTCAAAGTCGCAACCA
Source organism: Litsea cubeba (assembly GCA_012931725.1). Taxonomy (NCBI): domain Eukaryota; kingdom Viridiplantae; phylum Streptophyta; class Magnoliopsida; order Laurales; family Lauraceae; genus Litsea; species Litsea cubeba. The sequence goes on along the minus strand of CM022950.1, from coordinate 1,752,869 downwards.
AATGATTGCCTTTCACTCTGCAGAGGACAAAATCCTACTGAAAACAGAAAGTAATCTGAAACTTTCATGTTGATACAGAAAAAATACTACTTACAGGTATCACTAGATTTTGAGAGCATCCATGCAACCGGCAGTCAAAAATCTGCATAAGACAGACAAACAAAATTGTCCATGTCAATGCATTGAGTAATTAGATACAGAACTGAGCAATCAGAAAATGAAATTATGATCAGAAAATGCGCCGGAATGAAGTACCAAGCAACGGCGACAGAACAGATTATCAAAAGAATCCAAAGCCACAGAAAGTTTCTTGTCTAAAAATGTGATTTTCTTAGACCCCAGTTCCTCAGGAGGTCCAGAACCTTCACAGTCCATGACATGTTTATCCTCATACTTGACCATCAGAGTTTCATACCTATCCTGCAAATGTCTAAATATAAACATCCATGCCCATAGAATAGCAACTTCTTGAGATCATAAATAACAATTGAGGAGGAATCATTTTAGATAAAGAATTAAGCAAAGTAAAACATTCAGACCCCCAATGATGTTAGACATCTCTGTATTGGAATATAAAGCGGGCGTCATACCTTAACTATAAGTGTAAATGCCATACCTGGTGCGCACCCAATTTCATCACCACCGGGTGAAAGAATTGAGTAGATATACAAATTCCAACTGAAGATATGAAAATACAAATCTGGATGTGTATCTAACACAGTAATTTCTATTACCTGTATCTCATTGGAGCTTGCTTCAATAAATTGGCATAAGATATTCAGTACTTCCTGATTCGGCCCAAATTCTTGAATGGCCTTCCTGCAAAAGTCAGGACAGCAACAAGAAAAGTTTAATTTGTTTTTTTCCGCTGAAAAAAAAAATCGAAGAAACAAAATAAATTTAAATTGAAAGCCACTAATCACAATCTTATGGATGTTTTTATTCAAATCAAACAAAACAAATTATAAAATTAACCACAGAAAGAAAAGGGTGGGGAAGAAATGAATTTTATTAAAAATGTTGAAATCTGTACAATGGCACTAAGCAATAGGAATAGCCCTGTTGCTAAAGTCAGGAATCTCCAATACCGCCAATATAATCCATATACAATGGCAGAAATCAGTCTTCTTAGAATTTATTCTTGTCTATCTTCAACTTGGATGTCTCCTACTTTCTTGGAAGCTTTTAATATCTCTCAAGGAAGGTTCTTGAATCCTTTGGGCAAAGTCACTTGGGAATGAATGAGAGTTAGATGCGCTCACAAATCCTATCTGTAGTTTTTTCCAGTTTAGGTGGATTGGAGGGCAACAAAATCAATTTAGGAGGTTTCTTGGTCAAAATAGGAAGTTTGTACTTCATAAGGGGTCTTTCAAGGCACCTGACACCAGTCCAACTTGACTCTTGAGTCTTCTCTTGGAAGGCTCCTGCCGTCGGTCCCAAGTGATTCTGGCACCATGCAGTCTCCTGGTGCAGAGAACCGGACGTCAGGTCTTCCTTCACAATGCTAACCTTTGGTGGACATAAATTTTGACCAGCTCATTGAATTCTCACATATTAAACACCCATTGGAAAGCTCTCAACGAGTAGAACACAGCCTACGCATTTGATGTTGTTTACATGAGATTTAGGGTGGCACTTATTTTCCTCTCTTTTGACCACTTCAGCATTTAAAGTTGCTTACTTGAGATTTGTGGGGTGTGTTGATTAGATACCCGGATACTTGTATAAGCCCCATGTATCCATATCAGACCGATATGACACTTGTATTGATACCCGATACTGCACCAATACTTCTAGGGTACAAGTTCAACATAACCTACTTACCAAGTCCATAATTCATATAGTTCTTTTAATTTGTTTACTTCTCAAAATAAAAAATGTTAGAAAGGAATGTAAACATTGATAATTTCATTAATTTAAAAGTGATATAAAGAAAATATTAGGACACCCGTATTCGTATTGGTGTCCTAGATTTTCAAAAGTGCAGAGTCATATCCACAATCTCCGTACTGTGTCCGTACCCGTATCTGTATCTGGGAATCAGTTTTGACCACTTCAACTTCCAAAGGCTATAGCTTTTGATTTCTATGTCATCTCTCCAAGTATTATATGTCATCGGAAAGCTATTGAAAACAGAATCATCATGGTATATAAATCTTTCCCTTTTGAAGTCACTTACAGGGGTCAAATCTCAATTTACTCAGTCAGACTTACTCTATCCATCAAGTCTTGGATTTTTTTTTTTATAACGGTCTACACAGTAATGTTTTAAGAGTGGTCACAGGTAATTGCTCTTTAACACTGCCAGCATGTGCATAATTATGGACGCCAAATAGGTTATTATACAATTTAAAGAGTCATGGCCATCAATGCATCCAACTTCGGTGAGTCACGAAATAATATAGTACTAAATCCTGCCACACACCAACATTACATATTACCAAAGTTAGCCGTCCTCATAAGATACTTTCAGGTTAAGATCTAAAAGGAAAAAGGACAACCATCCCCATAAGAGACTTTCAGGTCAAGCTCTAAAAGGAAAGCGGACAAACTTTAAAATGAAAAAAAATGAATAATTAATGCTTGAGCACGACGGCATCATATTATCTCCTCACAAGTTTATTTTCACACTTCAAGCTTCTCAAAAAGAGGGCCTGCAAATTTAGACTCATTGAGAACATAAAAAAGAGCCATTCAACCATGAAATGATTACAGCAATAGATGCCGATTCCTCTTGCTACCTTAACAGGGGGAAAATACATTAGATTCCTTACACGACAAATGTAGCAGCATGGTTGAGCAACTTACTGCAATTTGATCAATTCCAATTTAATACATCAAATTAAGAAAAGTAGGGAGCTGTTGACAAGTGCAGTGTAGGTGAGCTCAGACATCAGATTGTCAACAGGCTGAATTCAGGCAGGAATTGAAAAGTACGAGTCTGGATCTGGGTCCAGGCACGCATGGCTCGGATCCCAGTCCGCTCAGTGCTCACCCATCTAAAAGCCAATAGTACAATCAGACCCAGATCCGGACTCCAAGAACCAAGTATGAATTCATAAAAGCTAGGAGAAAATCATAGAAAAGCATGGTCCAGCAGGCCTGGATCTGGCCCATTAAGGGCTTTCAAGTTTGGACCCAAAACAAGGCTCCAGGTCCAGCACGTCAGACCCAGATGCATATCCAAGCCTATGATGCCTAGATATGCAATGGATGCAGTAGGGACGCCCAATGGATATGGTAGCGACATAGATTTTACACAAATAATAAAGTATCGGATAAGATACGGCACAATATGTTGCCCATTTTGAAGTACACTGGTAACATAAGTTCAAGCCCATTAAACAAACTCGGATCTAGGCTGGATCAGGATCAGGCACATTGACAACCTTACCTAGATTGAACCGAAAGAGCAGGTTGGTCAAAGAACGTGTTGTTATGTTGTTCATATGGCTAACACAACTTGTTTAAGGGCCAATCCACTCAAAAGACATGGAAGAAGCAAGGAAGAATCAGAGGAAGATTTTTCCTTGGTTAAACCCTCAATAGAATAACAAAGAAAGTAGGCTTAACATAACAATGTATACCTACTTAAATATACTTACCACAAGATCTGATCTTCGCCTTCTGAGAACTCACGCTTCTCTTCCACTGGTTCTGGAAACTCTTCCTCACTGTCACTACAAATCAGTGCTTCACTGCCATACTGATCATAATAAATTCGCCTCCTCCCAACAACCGACTGATCTTCAGCCATTCTTTGGTTTCTGTGCTGTGTGAGACAAGTTTGAGAAAATAGCAACAACAAAATCTTTATAGAGAATTATGAGTAGAAAAAATTCTCAAGATGAATTTCTCATTCAACAAAAAGCAATAAAAATAATCTTCAAGAATCATGATAAGTGCACTCTGCGAAGCAAGAATAACCGCCAACATAATGAAACTATATAGAGGAAATTCATATTATACTAGTCACAATGCATGGATAACTTACACATGATAAATGCTCTGCGCACATTGATAATGAAAGTCCTAGCATAATGTTGGTTGTGGTTCACATTTTTTTATTTTAATCCTGATTTCCCTCTTATGATATCGAACAAGGGTTTAGTGTGTTAAGTGATTTTTTTCTTTTTAAATAGTGATTCAAATTTGTTTCTCAAACTCCCTACTTACTATAACTGCCGGACCCAAGCCTGGATAAAAGAAGAGGGTTGTGTTAGGTAGGTTGCCAGTTGAAGTAAAACTAGTCAAATCCCAACATGATTTACGAGAAACTATTGTTCTGTGATTATGCTATGGTGTTCCCTACTGTAAGCGACACACTGCAGCGGTCTGGTTGCAGTAAAAGGTAGGCAAGGGAACCTCACCAATCTGAACGAGTGCGGGTAAAGAAAGTAGTCTAAAAGAAGAGGAGGATTTGATTTGCTACTTGGAATATAGGAACTGTGACTGGAAAGAGCATGGAGTTGGTCGATACAGCGAAAAGAAGAAGAGCTAATGTAGCTTGTTTATGGGAAACAAAGTGGAAAGGGAAGATAGCTAAGGAGCTCATTGATGGTTGCAAACTCTACAACACAAGAAAGAACAATGCCATCTGCCATGCATGGAGGAAGATTTGTAGTAGATAAGGAGTTGTAAGAAAAGATCATGGGGGTAAGGAGATGGAGGGATAGGCCTATAGCAATTAAACTAGTGTTGTAGGAAGATAAAATTCATATCATTAGTGCTTACACACCCCAAGCAGGATATGATGTATCGATATGATGTATCTGTTAAGAGACAATTTTAGGAGGAAATGCATAGTTTAATAAGAGAAATTCCACTGAGTAAAAATATTTTCCTAGGAAAGGAAGTAAATGGGCATGTAGGAAAGGATAGTAGAGGCTATGAGCAAGTGCATGGAGGACAAGGAATTGGAGAATAGGAATGACTTGGGAGATACTATCTTGGAATTTGCATTGGCATTTCATCTTGTAGTAACAAACACCTAATTTAAAAAGAGAGAGGATTATTTAATTACCTATAAGAGTGGAACTAATAGGAGCAAGATAGACTATTTTCTACTTAGAAAATAGGAACGAACTAACTTGTAAAGACTGTAAGGCTATTCATGGAGAGACTTTGACCAAACTACAAAGGAAAGTAGTTGTAAATGTTTAAATTAGAAGTGGTAAGAGAGGCAATAAATAAAAGGTTCCCTAGATAAGGTGGGGGAAATTGAAAGGGGAAAGGGTAACAACATTTAAGCAAAAATTGAATAAGGGGAGAGTAGAATTTGGAGGGAGAAACTAAGGGCTCCTTTGACATTATTTCATTTTCACATTCCCGCGTGCCAAGGGATTAAAAAATGATGGAATGATGTTTTGATATGTCACAAGAACAAGAATAATAGAGACAGAGATTTTGGTAATTTCCGGCTGGGGTGGACCTAGATATAGACGATCTGGGGCGGTAGCCCCATGTCAATTTTGAAACTACCTGAGATTCGAATGGGCTTGGACCTCTCCCACATATATCTAATAAACAGTTGCACCACGTCTAAACCTTGTGATCACCCCACATTACAAAACCTTGGTGAAAAGGTTGAAAACAGATCCTCTTCGCGCCAATCTCTTTCGACATCTTCTTTCTAGTGAGAGTCTGAGATTCTCTTTGCTCTGATCAAGCCTCTCGTAGCCAGTCCTCTCGTAGTTTCTCTCTCTCTCTCTCTCTCTCTCTCTCTCTCTCTCTCTCTCTCTCTCTCTCTCTCTCTCTCTCTCTCTCTCTCTCTCTCTCACCAAATAACCTTAAATAAAGCAACCTTCCTCCCTCCTCAGATGTAGTACAATCCTAATCACTCTATACCTAAATGTGAACCCTTAATCTCCAAATCCAAACTTCAAACCCTAAATCTCCAAATCATAATCCAAACCCTAAGCCCTAAATCACCAAATCTGAGAATATCTACAAGTCCGAAGATGACCAAATCACCATTGGGCATACTTTAAACTTCAATTCATACATAAATAAGGCCTTAGGGTTCATATGTTTAGATAACTTGAGTTACATTTAAGTGGCAATTTTTCTCCTTTGCCATGAGCCCATGACCAAATATAGGGAATTATTTTTTATAGCTAAGGTAAGTGTAAGCAACCAAATTCCTTAGATTCAAATAAGATCCCTTTGTGAACCCAAATTGGATAAATGGGTGCTCACCCAAATTACTGTTTCAGGGCATCCAAACACCTAGTATTAAAGGAGATTTAATCTTAGGCTGTTTTGACGATGATGAATTGATGATCACCTGAATTTCGGAGAGGTAGTGGGAAGACCCTTCAATTGGGCAGGAGATCTGAGCATGGAAAAAAGTTTTATGTCTATTTAAATAAAATATATTTTCTCTTTCGGTATTGTTAATGTGAAAAAAAGTTAGCAAAGTCAAGTAGGAGTTTAGCCCCACCTAAACAAAAATCTTGGGTCCGCCACTAATTTCCAGTGCATCACTCTTGAGGGTTGACCATCATAAATATATATATTTATTAATATTACAATATATGCCTCTTAAGGAAAGATACAGCTCAATTATACAAGGCAATATACAAGTATTGATACAGCAGGGATAATCTTCTAAAAGAAGAAGGTTTGACCATAGATATCCTTGTGAGAATATATGGTTAGAGTTCCACTAGATGGGCCTTGGGCTTGGGCCCTCCTTTATCTGTAGTCTGTACACCTACTATCTCTACAGGATAACCATTTCAAAAAAAAGATCGGTTGGAACATTCAGGAAAAACTGCCCATGGGAACGTAAAAGTGAGGAAATTTCGTTTTTTTTTTAGAAGAATACTCATTGTCCCGTAACCTTTTAAGTAGAAAGATAAATGGTTAGTCCCCTCTCTCTCTCTCTCTCTCTCTCTCTCTCTCTCTCTCTCTCTCTCTCTCTCTCTCTCTCTCTCTAGGTGGGCCCATTCTTTATTCTAAAATGGAAGCCTTGATATGATGGGCCCGACAATATGGATTGGTGATAATGGCACTGTTATGTTAACATTTAAAATTGGATTTTGACTCTGAACTCACAACTCAGCGATGAGGGTAAAAATCATGATCCAACAGCTATTATTTTAAACAATGGGCTTCACCCATTTGAATTTGTTACAGTATTGAGTAGGTTAACCCAAGATCAACCTCTCCTTTTGTATTTGAATAGGTTAACCCAAGATCTATTCTCCAATTTTTTTATTTTTTTTTGCAGTAGGCCCGTTTGCAATCAATCCAACGAGGCAGCAGCTTCACACTCACTATTTCTTTGTTAATCAATTCACCCTAACTAGGAATGATTTCATGACACTTCTCAATTGATCATACTAATGCCTATGTATTTAGCATAACTTTTAGAATCTGGAAGAATCATTTGTGTTTTGAGAGCCTAGAGGAAAATTACAAATGTAAATCCATACTTATTTGTCTTTTGTACCCAACTTAATTTTATTTCTTCTAAAATTGTAAAAATCTCATCTTAGAACTATTATGATCTCAAAATTTTGATAATGGATTTCAGTTGTAGAATTATTTATTCTTTTTTCGTAAAATTATTTACATGTGATTCTGATCCTTTGAAAAATACCGACAGAATGTTGCCAAACAAATTATGTCCAGTCAGTTTTCAACACAAAATATTGATAGAATGTTGCCAAATGTTTTCCGCAAAGTCCCTTTGTCGGCACTACTCATTCTCAGCATAACCCACTCAGCACAAAATCTTTGAATGTATGAGAATGATGCCAAACGAGCCCTAAGGTGATGTAAAACCAAAAGACTGATTGTAAAAAAAGGGTTGCAAAAAAGGTGCTTGGATAGTCAAAAGGGAAAAGTCAACCTAATAAAAAAAACCCAGTGGTGGAGTGTGGAGGTTCAGGAAGCCATGCAAGAGAAAAAAAAAAGTTTCTACAAAGTTTACTGAGGGACTAGGAATATGGAAAGTTATGAAATATATAAGGCGGCAAAAAAAAAAAAGTAGTAAGTGACGCAAAATCCAAAGCATGACCAATATAATAAGTTGGGTGTAAGATACCATGTTCCCACCCAAAAGCTTAAGTTGATAGGTGGAAGGCCTAAATAGGTATATGAAGCCCTGTCAAACCCACTACTTGGGTGGGTGAAATGGGATGTGGGACTTTTCTAACACTCTAACTCACTTGCAGGCCCAACAGATTTCATGGACAGGCACCCATTAATTGGGCGATATGGGATGTGGGACTTTTCCAACACTCCAACTCACGTGCAGGCCCAACAGATTTCATGGACAAGCCTACCACATGGGCTGCACAAGAACGACGGGAACTAGCTCTAATAGCATGTAAGATACCATTTCCAGCCCAAAAGCTTAAGCTGATAGGTGGAAGGCCCAAATAGGTATATGAAGCAGTGTCAAAACCATTACTTGAGCGATGTGGGATGTAGGACTTTCTCAACATTGGGAACAAGAGAAAGAAAGGAGGATAAGAACGAGGGAAAAGCAAAGTAGAGACTTAGGATCATGTCAAATGTATGAATTGCGATAACCAAAAGGTTCTAGTGAAGGACAATGATATTAAAGAAAGACGGAGATAATATTTTAACAAACTTTTAAATGAAGATTCTAATGAGCACAGAATCAGCGTAATAGAAATTAAAAAAAGCATTGACAAGAATGCATATTAAAAAAGCTACAAGACTAGATGACATTCCAATAGAGGCTTAGAAATGCTTAGGATATGTAATAACCTGGGCCAGGTTGGGCCCAGTTTTGTTTGACCCATTGGGCTTTGGGATGGGTTGGATTTCATTGGTTATGTTGGTACCTGATCTCAGCCCATTAGTTCTAGTTATTTGTTAAGTAGTTGCAACAATATCTCCTTGTGAGGAGTATTTGTTTGGTACCCAGGGAAATCTCCGAAGGTTAGAGATTTCACCCTATCCCATAACCAGAAAGGCTATATCTCCCTTCTTACGAATAGTTTCGTTTCCCATTCTTGGGTTATAGAAAAAGGAAGAGAAGAGGGTGCAGAGGAACTGATCTTGGGAAGCAATCAAGAAGGATCTCAGAGAAGCAGAACCAGAGGATCTAGTGGATGCAATACTCGAGGTCGCACATTGATCGAGCCACAGTCTTCTATACGAGGAGGTGAGTAATATTTTCAAGTGCACTGAGAAATAGTACCATAGGATTGGTTGTGTATTTTGTTGATCAGATGTTGCTCTGTGATTTCTATAACAAATTGATAAAGGATTGATAATAGTAAGGGCAGTAATGAAAACCTCAATGCAGAGGCTTGATTTCATACCAAATCATCAAACACAAGGATCTGATGATTTGGGTAGTATGATCATGGGCCCCACCTAATCTTGATCTGATCCAGAGATCTGAGGGTAGGCGTTTGGGGCGATCTCAGTGATGGAGAATCCAATTGGATTGGGTCTCATCAGTCCTCAATTTTTCATTTTGGAAATTCCAGATCGGACATAGCAGGGAATTGTGATTTTGGTAGATCTGGTAGTGGGACTCACTGATCCATATGATCAAGAATCACATCCATGGATCTGGAAGCCAGCCCTTGGTCGACCATGGTGTAGGTGTCCCTTTTTAGAAATGGCCCTCATCTGACCCTTGATCTAAAGACTGATATGTCTGGGGCGTCAATTTGGGTTGAATCTGAGATTTTCGTTGATGGGGTTGTGGGACCCACTGGGGCACATGATCAGACATCAAGGCCAATCATAGGTTAGGTCCCTGTTGGTCGACCAGGGTGTAGTTGTCCTTTTTGGAATTGAGTCTCATCTGACCGTTGATCAATGGAAGAAAGAAATATGTGGCGTTATTTCTGGAAAATCTGAGATTTTCATAGATCTAGTTGTGGGACCCACTGGGGCACTTGATCAGAGATCAAGGCCATACATAAGTTGAGTCCCTGTTGGTCGACCATGGTGTAGTTGTCCTTTTTAGGATTTGGTTCCATCTGACCGTTGATCATTAGATGGCACAATCTGTGGCGTTATGTCTGGGTGTTTGAGACTTTTTCATCGATGGAGTTGTGGAACCCACTGGACCACCTGATCAGACATCAAGACCAGCCACTTGTTGGGCCCCTGTTGGTCGACCAAGGTGGACCAGGTCTTATGTTGATCTGACCATGGAGGGTCCACCATCTGATCAGTCTAAACATAGAAGGCGTGAGTCACTCTGGGGATGTTATGTTGATACAGTTATGACTAATTGAGGTGCTGGAAGTCTGGAACCTCTTTTAAAATGTGGTTGTGAACTTTATCACTTGTAACAGATGGATAGATAGTGGAATAAAAAGAAAGAAGAAAGAGAAATATCATATGGCAGTGACTGTATGATACAAGATTAACAAATTAGTGGGACCCATTGATTCATTTGATAAATAATGAGGACCAGCCATCTGATTGGTCCCTGATGGGCAACCAATATGAACCAGGTCCCATGTGAAATTGATCACTGGGACCCACCATTTTTCTTTACTCCATAATGCTAAGTGTGGGAATCTTCTTGTTATTAATAACTAGTATAGTGTTAACTCCTCTTTTATATATATGCTGTGTTGTATACTTAATATGGTGATGTGGGGTATATGGAGGTTATAGACCCACCTATTGTACAGAAATTAATCATTGGTGCCACATAAGCGGGTACTTGAAATTTTGAATTTAAGTGGGGCACATAAATAAGCCCGATTATGTGGGACTAATTATTATGAAATTAATTGGTATATGGTTTATGATAGTTGTATGCATGATGGTTGAACACAAATGAATTATTGAATATTTCCTGAAGGTTCTCTTTTGTTATATGAGTCAGTAAACCCTTTTTGAGTATGGAGTGATAAGGTGGACAGGGATTGAATAAGTGACTATTGAACCAAGCTCCTAGGAGATAGTTTTGAATAATATATGGAAGGGACTCCTTATGGGAAGAGATTGAAACTCTGAAACTCTGAAAATAGAGTTCTTTTGAATTATAAGGACCCATAAATGGGAAGATTGGATATACTAATGTGGAAGAGATGGATGTGGAAATCTCATTGAATCATAAGAAATGCTATAGGATAATTGTTAATTTTTCATATCTTCCTCTTATTAGTTTCGTACTGATTTATGTTAGTAAGTGACTTGTGCATTGTAATTATTGCTCACCAGTTTTCTGATAAGTGGTTTGCCCCACTTCAGGTACGGATCATTTGGGAAAACTTGGCAACGAGGGGGATCAGCCATTGGATTTCAACTTGCGTGGCTGATAAGAGAGCGTTATGAATATTGGATTTGGAAATTTGAACTTTAGGGATGGATTACATTATTTTCAATAATGTGGAACTTGTTCTTTTTTTGTTCTTTCTTTATAAATTAGTTATTTTAGTGCTTTGAAATATTTAATTGATCTCTCAAATAATTAGAAGCATTGCTCAATTCTTTGGCATATTTGATTTATGTGGTGATTTAACATTGTTTAAGTAATGTTCCGAAACCTGAAGAGCTCCAGGTTTTTCGGGGTGTTACAGGATAATTAAGATGCATTCGGTTAACTAGGCCCTCAACAAGATATTAAAGACAAAAATTTGTCAAATGAATGGAGATGGAATGTTGTATTACCTATATACAAGAACAAATGAGATAAAAAAGCTGCACTAATTATTGGGGGATTAAACTTATGAGTCACACTATGAAACTGTGGGAAAGAGTAATGAAAAAAATCAATTTGGTCTCATGACAAGGAAGTCTACTTTGGAATCTATCTTTTCACTTAGAAAATTAACGAAAAAATATCAAGAAGGGAAAAAATCTTCATACGGTCTTCATCGATCTATAAAAAGCCTATGGCAAGGTACCTAGAGATTTAATTTGGTCAATTTTAGATCAAAGGAGTGTCCCAAAAGGTTATATTAACATCATTAAAGACATGTATGAGGGAGCAGTTATTATTGTGAGAACTACCTATGGAGAGACAAGTGATTTCAACTATAAAAGCTATCTTTTTACTAAGACAATTAATGAAAAAATACCGACAGAAAAAGAAAAATCTTCATTTAGTCTTCATCGATCTAGAGAAAACCTACAAAAGGGTATCGAAAGATTTGATGGATTTTAGATAAAAGGAGTGTTCCAAAAGGTTATATTGACATCATTAAAACATGTATGAATGAGCGATAACAAGTGCGAGAACTACCTATAGAGAGACAGTTGAGTTTTCAATGAACATGGGGTTGCATCAGGAGTTAGTTTTAAGCCCTTGTCTTTTTACACTATTTATGTACGAGTTAATTGTTCATAGTCAAGATGAGATTCCTTGGTGTATATTGTTTGCAGAAGATATAGTGTTGGTGGATGAATCAAGAGATGGCAAGAATGCGCAACTTGAGAGATGGTGAGAAGCTTTAAATCCGAGGGCTTAATAAAAAACTATACAAAGAAGGAATATACAAATTACAACTTCAGTGGGGATGTGCATTTAGATGTAACTCCTAGGAGAATTAAAGTTTAAGAGATACCATCTATGGTACCCGGATACTTGTACAATCCCAATGTATCTGTATCTGACTGATACGATACTTGTATTGGTACCCGACACTACACCAAAACTTCGAGGGTATAAGTTTGGAAAATCCTACTTAGCAAGTCCATTATTTCATTTAGTTCTTTAAATTTTCTTACTTCTCAACATAAAAAATGTTAGAAAGGAACATAAACAATAATAATTTCATTAATTCAAACATGATCTAAAGGAAAAATTAAGGCACCCATATCCATATATGTGTCCTAGATTTCCAAAAGTGCAGAGTTGTATCCCTGATCATATCCGTGTCCATACCCATATTCGTATATGGGCATCATAGGATACCATGCAAAGATTACTTTTAATACATTAGCTCTATAATTTGTAACGATGGAGGGATCGAGGAAGATGTCGAACATAAGATAAGAGATGGATGGTTAAAGTGGAGACTTTCTTCTAGAGTGCTTGTGACTAGTGTATACGAACAAGATTGAAGGAAAACTTTACAAGACAATGATTAGATCAACTATGACCTATGAAGCAACATGTTTTCCAATCAAGAATCAACGTTGAGAATTTTGAGATGGATGTGTGGTAAATTTAGGAGAGATAGAATCAGAAATGAGCGTATTTAGGAGCATTTGGAAGAATTTGGGGGTACCATCAATAGGTATAAATTAATTGATGCTCGTTTGAGATGGTTTGGACATGTCCAACGTGGGCTAGCAATGGTGTAGATGAGGAAAAGTTTTTCTATGCAAGCTGATGACCCCTCAAGGAAAAGGGGTAGACTGAATGGGACATGGATGAAAGTAGAACGGATGGATATGAAGAAGTGCAACCTAACCACGGATTTAGCCAAGCGTAGACTGGAATGGTGAAATAGAATTCATGTAGCTGACCCCAAAATAGTTAAGACGGGGCTTTGTTGATGATGATGAATTAGAACAACATGGTACCAACTCAACTGTGCAAAAGGTTTCATTTAGTAGTATTTATGAATGCGTGGAGTGTATTAAAAGCTTGCTGCACTAGTATCTGAGGATGGAAGAACATTTGCAGAAGGTAACATCATTAGGGATTTGCATCATCTATTCCTAGTTTTGTTCAATGATTTCAAGAGTACTTAGTACTAAAGCATAGTGCTTCTTGCATGTTTTCTGAGATAATTATTATGAATTAATGTTGTCAAGAAGGCTAGATTGTAGACCCCATCCTGGATCCAGATGAGCCCAGCCTACTAACTTTATGAGATCCGGGCATGGTTTTAAGTTGACTGGCAGGATAAGGATTCTAATCTAGGTTCCAAATTTCCTAATCATCCAAATCAAATCCATTCATGAGAGCTGTTCGACTTTAATAGGCCTTCTATAATTCAGATTTTGGTTTGGAATCATAATGGGCCCCTCTTTTGAATTAAAATTAAAAAGGCCATTTAGAATTCTCTTGCAAATCTGAGCCTAGAATCAGATCCAAATTTGGATTTAGACTTAAAAATGGACAGAGTCTAATTTGGTATACAGTTTCCAGGCCCATATTTGGATCCAGCAAAGGTTAAAAACACAGAATTAAAACCCAGCCTGTTGGCAGCCCCAGTGAAGATATCAAATAACAGTAGCTACTTTGAAAGACACATGCAATTTCTCATTCTTCGATTTTCTTGTCATACGAACTCTTCACATGCAAATAACTTGAATCCATGAATGGGCTGTATATACAAACTAACTGAATATGTATACTCTTAAAAACACTAAATGAAAATATATCTACTATCTGGAGTAATTCAATATGCAAGCATGTATAAAAATGCAGAAAATAATTAAGGAACCCTGTCATACCTACTCAAAAATATCCATGTAGTATAGCGTTGAATCTTTTCAATATAAGGAAGCTTGATAAAGTGAATAAGAGACTCTCCATCATTATCGTTTCCAAATACTATTGCCGCAGGCAGTACTTCCTGACAGGCAACACTTTCTTTATCACCTGATTCTGGGTCACTTGACGCATGGAGAGTACTCTCAATTCTAAATGATAGCATGTTCTTCATTGTGTTAGTCTCCACTGAACAAAGATCCTTTTTAGATGTTGCTGAAGTCAAAAGCTGAGATGTGTGAGCTTCTAAATTCTTCCTATTCTTTTCAACCTTGTCCTACAAAGCAGACAGTTGGAATAAATTCAGAAACTCAAGTTATCATAGACGCACATATAAGAAAACATAATCTCAAAAGCTCCAATGCATGCACTCAATTATGTGTGAGATCCAGTATTTGGTCCAAAAGAGCTAATCTGGTTCAGATGCATGCCAGGTTAAGTACACATGATCCTTGAGGGTGTAGTTGAGGTTATTCCCTGGTGTCATCACTATGCAGTAAGGAAGAAGAAAATCTTGATTTTTGGTTTAATACCCATAAAAGTTTTGATTTTCCTGAAGCTTAAGAATTTTGTGGTTAAATGGTTCATGATTTCATGGTTGTACGTACAGATCATTTAATATTCTTCACTTGTTGGTTAATTGCAATGGTTTGGTTCGATATTAAAGGGGTTACATGGTTTGTTACTTAGCATTCTGCTTTTCTATAGATCCTATTTGGCATATTATCTACTTTATAACTGCTCAAAGTGGATCAAAAGGAATAAAATTAATTACTCTACCATTTTTTTTTGCCAGCACATTGTTGTATAAAACCTATCTTTTTCAATGACACATAAAAGCTTATGATGCGCAACCATAGATAAAGTATCAACATAGCAGGGCCACACAGTGGATACAGCAGGGACCACAAGAATTTGACACGTAAAATTGAGGCATCAGGCACAATACAATATAATATAGATATGTTGCCAACTTTGAACTGTCCGGAAATCAAAGGTGAAAGATTTTTTAATGGAAAAAAATTAGGAATATATATGTACATTTATACTTGAGGATTTTACCAAAACAAAAAAAAAAACTTTAGATGACCACTAGTCCAAAAAGGTCACTTTAGCAAACTTCACACCAAACCATCCTTCCAGCCCAAAAATCCTATTTTATTGAGAAAAAAACTCTCTCGTCTACAATGGAAGGTCCTGATGAGCGTCTTGGCTGTTGTCATTTCGGTAATAATAGGTGCTGTGATGTTGAGTGGCTGGATTTGGTGAAAGAGGAAACGGAAATGCAAGGAGTGGAAGATGACTGCACTTAAACTGCTGGGTTCCACTGTGGAAGAAGTGGTGGAATACATCAAGGAACACAACGTCATAGGAAAAGGCGGTGTGGGTACGGTCTATCACAGATTGATGCCGGGCGGTGTGGATGTAGCGATCAAGAAACTTTTAGGGAAGAGGGGACGCTGTCACTGGTTTCTCGGCTGAGATTCAGACACCAGGGAGAATCTGACATCGGAACATTGTGTGGTTGTTGGGGTACGTGTCCAACAAATAGACGAATTTGTTATTGTACGAGTACATGCCGAATGGGAGTTTGGGGGATCTGCTCCACGGGAGCAGAGGAGAGGACTTTCAGTGGGAGAAGAGGCATCGCATTGCGTTGGAGGGTGTGAGTGGGCTGTGGAATGCACCATGACTGCTCGCCTTTTATCATACACAGGGACGTAAAGTCAATACTAGTGAGGGTCGACATCGACCCTCACTAGTTTTAGCAAGAGTCGATGTCGACCTTGGAAAACAAAGGTAAAAAAAAATAGATTTTTTGGGCGGGAAGGCTGGTTTGGTGTGAGGTTTGCTAACGTGACCTTTTTGGTCTAGTGGCCATCTAAAGTTCTTTTTTTTTTTTTGGTAAAACCCTCTTTATACTTCTATATGCGTGTATGCATCTAAAAAGAAATGCTAAAAAATGACAAGATGTGAAGACTCTTTATCTTACAGAAAAAAAAATTTCCATTTGCTTTCTCCATAAGCATAGAAGAATTCAATTGGAACATGAGTACAAATGGCATGTAACTTTTAAAAAGAAAAAATAAAGTATGAAAAGCTACAAATGACATTGCTCTCTAAAATGTCTACCGATATAGGGATAAGGAGCAACATTGTAAGCCATTTTATAGCATCAATAATCTGCTGCTGTAAAGAACCAAAGAAAGGATGGAGAACTTGCTGATCAATAATCACTTTACTTAATTAGAATCTTTAAATCCAAATAGGCATAAAAAGAAAAAATCTCACAAGACAGCCAACATCCCTAATTAACCAAGACCAGTCAAACAAATCAAGGATTAAAAAATCGGCCAAGTCAACTTTGACTGACTCTGAACCGACTCGGCCAGTGAATAATCACCTTCTTTGCAGTGGCTCCATTTGCATTTTGCATTTCCATTTTCGGTTCTTATGGGTCATGGGCATAGTTGTCAATTTCGTTTTGGACCCCATTTCGGATTGGCTCCAAAATGAAATACTCCAGCCAATCCGTCATTTCGTCTTTTCAATTCGGAATTTTGTTTCGGCAAAGTATATATATAATAAAAAATAAAAACTTATTAAAAATTGAAAATAATATATAAAGTACTTATATTTAATTCATTGTGCTAAATGAGTAATTCAATATTTCATTTTCATGTCAATGTGGCTCACAACAATAATGTCTCAAAAATATTATTTTGAGGACACTTAGTGGCCTGCTTATGAAAAATCAAACCCACTGATAAAAATGGCCCAGTTCATTGATGAAAAGCCAAACCATTGAAAGGTAAAATCCTTTGATAGAAATGGCCCATTTTTGGAACATTCAAAACAATTTGATGATCATGTGTGTGGCCCCTATTTTAATTTTTTTTAAGTGGGTCCAAGCAAGAGTCTCGCGATATTTGGCAAAATTTGTGAAATTTCAAAAGAAATGGGGCCTGTGGCTTTCTTTTGTTAGTGGGCCCCATGGAAGAACTTCATGATATTCACGTGGGATCAATGTACAATGAGGACTCTGGAAATAAAAGCTCTAATTGATGAAGGCACTAGAAAAGGGAGGGGAAAAAAAGAAATGGAAGGGAGAACGAGGAAGAGGAGTCAGGCAGAGAAGTACTTCTCCGGGTTCCCTACTCGGGCAAAGGTTATTCAGCTATCGTCTAGGGCATGGACTCCACTCTTCACAATCAAGTTATCTCAAGCTTGGGCAAGGGGAACTTTGGCGATAGGGCAAGAACGGTGGTATGAAGCAACGATGTCCAGCGATCTCTACACGAAAAGGGGATGTAAAGGAGTTTTGGCCTCTTTGAGTGAGACAAGAAGTTCCCTTTTAAACAAGTTAAAGATGATAATACCCTATCTGATTTTCATATTTTCCATTTCGCCTTTAGAACCGAATTCGTCCGAAATCAAAGATTCGGACGTCTTTCGTCCAAAATTCCTTGATTCAGTACAAAACCAGAGATTTCACCAGAATTGTGACGAGATTTTAGCCGAAATGTACTGGAAAGGTTGTACGGTTCGGTCTCTTGTCTGAATCGAATAATCTCGGTAATTTCGGCCGAACCAAGTTCAATAACTATGGTCATGGGGCACCGTTATTGGCCATTTCTCCTTTTCTTTTGTACATGGTCCCACTTATGATCCATCAATTCTCTTCGCCAACAACTGCCTGTACCTAGCAACGCTATTCTGGTCACTCTTAATTTTATCACAATGAATTTGTAACATGTGTTGAGAAGTCCCACATCGCCCAAGTCCTGAGTTGTATAGGGCCTCATATACCTGTTTGGTCCTTTAACCTATCAACTTAAGCTTTTGGGTTGGTATTTGTATCTTACATGGTATCAGAGTGGGTTCCAACCCCGTCGTTCTTGTGTAGCCCACGTGGCAGGCCAGTCCACAAAATCTGTTGGGCCTGCACGTGAGGGGGAGTGTTGGAAAGTCCCACATCGCCTAAAAGCTTTTGGGTTGGTATATGGTATCTTACAACATGTAGCACTTAAAATTATATATCTGGATAATATGATAAGACCAAATCCCATCTCCTCAGATCTGTGCCATAATTTATCCATCTCCTACCATCTTTATGTTTCATAAATTCAGGTGAAGGTGAACCCTACAGAAGGTGGGCGTTGTTTAGTGTGACAAATTTCAGTCCCCATTAGATCCACTATAAAGTCACTGATTGAATCTTGTTTCATTTAAAGCAGTAATTCTCCACTCCACACAATAACCCAGCTACTTGGCATGTTTTCTTTTTCTTTTTTTAAGTATATTTTATGATTTTTCTGAACCCTAAATTGGGACTTGACCATGGGATACGGCAGAGTTGGGCAACTAGACTTGGACGTGGCCCTGACAGAGTCGGGTCTCAAGTCCGCTTTTTTAATCCTTGAATCAAATTGCATATAAGACCCCACTGATTTCAATTTCAAAATAATTGAATCGAATAATCTTCAGGAGTCAATATATATTATTAATAATATCTCCCCAATACAACTGACGAGAGGCAAGAGGTGAAGGCGAGGTTGATGCTTCATGTTGAAACATCCATTCACCTGTTAAAGCTCGAGGTCATGACCTTCTCAAGGTCGAATTTTATTGAGCTTGGAGGTTGGCTCAATGACCAACTATTTGTCGCTTTAGCAGTTGAAGTTGATGGAGAATGTTGAGTGTTGAGTGTTGGTATCAATGGAGCCACCTAGGCAAAGGCAAACTATGAAGTCAACATCGAGAGATCGCTGTTTTGGTTTCAAACTTGCCAGATGGTATTTCCCGTATTATGGTCAAGAACATGTGCTGCAGGGCCAGCTGCATTATAGATTGCTTTATCCCCAAGGATCAGCATATTGCGAAAAAAGCAGACAAGGCAATAAGGATCGTGCATGGGAGGCCTTGGGGAGGCTTCAGGGTAAAAGCTTAGCTCGCACTTTTAGGGCCAGACAACATCAGGAAGAAATTTAAGCAAAGAGGTCAGACGACCTAAGGAAATGCAGTAGAGTTCGGATACCCAGAAGTTCTCACAAGATAGTAACCTAAGGAACCAAGACAGCCTAATGTTTCAGGTCCGAAAGACTTGAGGAGGAGAGTAATGCCATCAGGGTGGACCATAAAAGTCTAGAATCTTATAAGCATGAATTAAAGTGCCTCACTCTGGTGGGTCACCTAGAACTGGGGACAGAAATAACGAGGCTGGTAGAAGACTGGATGTATAGCATTTGGGGCAAGATGCCCATCTTAATCCACAGGGTTGAGGCAACAAGATATGGATATGTCTCCAGTCAAAGATGGAAGTGTAATAAATCATTGAAGCAGCTGACAATGAGCTCTCATCCCCTTTCCTGGTTATAGACCATGGATGGTGATCATGGGAAGCACCCCGATCCCAAGACGGCTATAAGAGTTAAAGGGTTTCCCATTTCCAAAATGTGGAAGCTAAACTTTGAAGCTAGTGTTAACTGCTAAGGGTTTCCCAAGGGTGACTGGGGATAGGCAGCTTGATCAGGGCACGGTGGGGAACTACCAAGAAATCATTTCGGGTAAATGAGGGGTGAGTTTCTCGCGTTTTTCACCAAAGTGCTAGAAGGCTGCAATCTGGGCCTCTTTCCTGCAATCATTGAATGCAATTCTGCATGTGACATACGCTGGACCAAAGGGACAGCACTTCCCCCTTGAACAATCGAAAGTGGGGAGAAAGACCTACTCAGTGAGAATCAGGTGGAACTCTCCCATGTGCCAATGAAAGCCAGCTCAGCAGCTGACTCCCTAGCTAAGGTTGGTGTCCCACGTCAAAGCTTACTTTATCATGGGTAATGTGGTTTATGTTTATCTGTAGTTGCTCTGTTGCTTCTTGTCAGCATTGTTTCTTGGGCCATTGCCCATCTTAAACATCAGGCCTGGTCTTGTTCTGCTTGTTCTTGTTTTCCTTGTTCCGAAAAACCCACCATTATCTTTCCCCAAAAAAAAAAAAAATTCACTAGCTACTATGTAAAAATTGATCCCCGCGTAATCAAGAGCACAGGAGTAATTTTAAAACTTCTCTTTCCTAGTTTAAATTCCAGAAGTTCGATGCGGTTTAAGAGACACATGAATGGGAATAAAAAGATCAATGATGCAACTGCTACACATTTTGTTTCAAAAGTGGGTGTCTAAGACTCTAAATGACTGAGGATGATTAACAATTTGATAATTTTGAAATTCCTCTCATAAAACTTGGGGATATCATGTCTGTTTTGGGAACTGTTCTAGATAATTCAAAGTAATTCATGAGGAGCCTTTGACTCCAAGGTCAATCTCTGTTCTCCATATCAAACTGGGCACTCATGTCAAAATCGTAAGCTCGCCAGATATGCAAATAAAGTGCAGGGGTAGATATTCTAAACCTATTTACAAGTTACAAGAATGAAAAATATTACTGCATGGACTCAAAACTTCATAGCCATGTACAGACGCAAGTTTATGATACACTTTGCATGCATGCATGATCAAATTTCTGTCGGTTTAAAAGTAATGTCATAGAGTGAATGAATGTAGAGAAGAATGTTTCAGAAAAAATACGTGAAAAAGATGCAAGACAAGCATGAACTAACAGCTCTCACATGCAAAGTACCTACTATTAAAAATTTTAGGATCTATGCAATGACTTACTTTAACTGAAACAACTCTAGCAGCTTGAATTTGATTTTTTAGCTGCCATATCCTAGATGTAATGGTCCCAGAAGCCTCATTTGATTGTTCTTTAGATTTCTGCAAAGGAGAGGAAAAAAGGAAAAAAACAAATACCGTCTCGTCAATCCCAGTTTTCGTTTCAATCCATCATTTAGTTAGAAACAAGAATAACATGGAACATGAAGCACATAATAGAAACCTCCAATTGTCTTCTCTAATGAACAGAGTCACACAATGAAGAACCACATTAATCAATTTTTTTCTAGTGTGTGCGCGCTACTTGTCACATTAAGCTTCTTTATTTTTCCATTACTGTCTTGTGATTTGCTAATTTAGAAATTATAAATTTAGAGTGTTAGAGCTGTCTAGAATTCTCCAGGGCCATTTATGCAGAAAACTATGTGCTTATAGTTTGGCAGCGGCTTTCTTCTCCCCTCCTTTATAGGGATGTTGACTCCCTTCTCAATATTTTCATCCTGTTAAGGTTATCCATCATCAAACTGTCTTTATCAATTTGCACCATTTGTTAGAAAAAAAAAATGAATTATGAGACCTGTACGTAACTCAAAGCCTTGAGGTCATACATGTTGGCCCACTTTTGGTTGTCAAGACTATTGAACTAATTGGCACTACCAAATTTACGCAGTCCCAAACTTCACAAATTTTGCAAAATTCAAGCTACCAAATAGATCTTTTTTATATGGAAGTTGGAACAAGGGCATTTTCCATGAACCCTTTTTATTGTTTTGGATGCCCGCAATCGAAGGGTTAGATTCGTGGTATAGTGAGATTTATAAAGCACGGCCACACATCTGTAGTTAGAAAGATTAGTATTTAATAAGCACCAAACCATGATCTTTCCACATACAAAACTCAAGCCCACAGTCCCATACAAAACCTTCATCAAGGATCATAAAATTCCAAAACATAAAAAAAAAAACAACCAATGCTTATATTTCAGTCCATCCACTGTACATGCCCTTTGGATTTTTTAGACTCCCAAGTTCAAATTCAAGAACTACCCTGACAAGAGTAAAATCCAGCATCTGATATCTAGATACCAACAACTGCATTATTATCCAGTCAATAAGATTTGTATTTGCAATTTAAGAATCACATGTCAGCAAACAAGTGCATTCTTTTGGGTTATAGAATTCGGCCGAACTGTATTCATCTTCAGATCGACACAAATCAGGGAATGAACCACAGAAAAACCTTCATAACTCATTACATTGAGTATGCGAAACCACAGAACAAAGAGCCC
Source organism: Litsea cubeba (assembly GCA_012931725.1). Classification (NCBI taxonomy): domain Eukaryota; kingdom Viridiplantae; phylum Streptophyta; class Magnoliopsida; order Laurales; family Lauraceae; genus Litsea; species Litsea cubeba. The sequence continues at coordinate 1,730,505 of CM022950.1, read as the reverse complement.
GCCTTCACACGCTCGGTTGGATAGGTACAACCACCAGTAGTGGACTCTCTCTCATCACACAATCCTAACCATTCATCAAAATCCAGAAAAATGTGTATGAAAACTAGATGCCACTAAGCTGTCCACTATGCAGGCTGTTGATGAACAATTAAGCTCATACACAGAAGGCGAAGGCAATAGAATTAGGTATCAAGTTTATCATCCATGTTGCACCCTGCCTATGCAAAATCCCATCCAATTCAGGATAGTTTCTTCACAGAAATGCATTTATTCTCATAAATTATAACTGAACTGCACGAGTTTTACTAGTGAGTGAAAAACCAACAAGCATCCATCCATCTGTTTTCATGGAATTACAAGCATCAATCACGAAATTCCACCGAAAACAACAGGGATTTGTCAAACTCGAATTCCCTCGAAACCCTAATTCAGGAACACGTAAAAATTTCATAACTAACTAAACCCATAACAAACAAGGGTGTGTAAAGTATGCAATCAAAGCAAATGCAATGAAAAAGAACAAACAAAAGATCCGATCTTTGATCTTGATTCGTATAAAATTCAACGTCCGAAAAAACGGAAAGATGGTTGGGAATTCCCGACAAATGAGAAAAAAAAAAAAAAAACGGAGGAGGATGGTGTTACGAAGAAACGGAAACCACCTTGGGCTTAGATGAAGATTCGGTGGCCTTCAGTGCCATGGTTTTAGATGAATGTTTTGTGGCCTTCGATGATGTTTGATTGAGGAAGAGTGAAGAAATGGAAGAAGCGAAAAGGTCTCGTATTTAGATGTATCTTGTATTCTTGTTTGTTCGTATCTATCGAATCGTATCGTAATGGTTACGATTTGTAGATGAGTGGAAGTGGAACACCGAAGCGTCTCGGTGCTTTATGCCGTTTTTCTTTTCCTTTGGATTTCGATGACGTGCGTCTCGTGTCAGACAAGAGAAAAGAATCAATCAAAGATCGTGATGAGTCCAACAACAATAACTGATGCATGGTTTAATGGAACCCGGATCGAAGCCTCTTTGTTGAACAGTTGGATTTGCATGTTTAATCGGAACCCAACTTTAGGAGTAATTTAGCCAATGGAAAAGGGTTTTTACTCTTTATAAGATTATTTTTAGAAAAAATCATGTCCGGCAATAATCTTCAAGGATTTGGGCCATCTTATAGCCTGATTGAGGATTCCTAGGTGGGAATTTTACCCAAAAAAATATCACAAAACATGTATTAACTATTATCCCATTTAAATCAGAAATACATATAAACACCCGTATTGGTGTTCGTACAGTCGTTTTGGACCATTTTACCCCTCATTCTGAGGATGACATCGTGATGGAATTATAACCTAGCCAAACGATTTGTTTCTCCTTCTCTTCCCCAAATTTCTCCTCTCCCCCTTTTTCTCTATTTCTCCTCTGCTCCCTCTTCTCTCTTTCCCTCATCCTGCCTGTGGCTTCGGTTCTCTCTTTCCCTCTCCCTCTCTGGTCACCGTGTTCTCCTTCCCTCTCCCTCTCCGCTCGCTGCGGTTCTTGCTTTCTATTTCCCCCTCCCTCTCCGCTGCTGCTCTCTCTTTCCCTCTCTCCGACGTCCTGGCTCCTGCTCTCCCACAACTCTTGCAATTTCATCTTCCATTTGAGATTTCAGTGAAGGTGATTTTCTCTGTTCTTCTCTCTTCCACGTTGTCTATTTTCTTATTTTCTTTTCATTTTCAGTTTCTTTAAGTGTTGTTATGGAGAGGGGATCTTGTTTGGGGTATTTGCAGAAATCTCTTATTTTGAACTGTTAGTGCCACATTCTTATGAGCACTTGTTTTTTGTATTGTCAATTTCGTGTCGAAGAATCCAAGACCTTGCCTCTCAGAATTTCTCAAAGAAGATTCAATTCAAAAGGTCTGTCAAAGCATTTTGGAAAGCCCAGGTTTCGTCAAAGATCAACATCAAGATGTGCCAACCAAGATCAGGTAATTGGGACCGAAACCATATACCTTAGTGACTGTAAAAACCCTAGGCTAGATTGTTATTTTGATTGGTTTTAGAAGATTTTTTTTTGAGCTTATTTAAAACTCAAAAATGACCCCAAATTTCGGCCAGCCAACCTCATGCGGTTAGAAGTTCACCCCCTAAGTCCACCTGTCCTAAGGCATCCAACATGATCATAACACCAGGTCACATTGAGGCTTAGTAAGCATGAGTATGTATAGAAAACTTAACAATAAATAATGTTTTATAAATTAATAAAGAAACAAGAAGATTTCAAAACCGGTGTGATTTTGATTACTTTAATATTTTTCTTACAAAAGTTCCCTCTTATTCATACTCATGTAAGGCCTCACTAAACTTAACAATAACCAATGTTTTATAAATTAATAAAAAATTCTAAAATTGTCAAGATCGGTGGGCTTTTGATTTCTTTAATATTTGTTTTACAAATGTTCCCTCTTATTCATACTCATGTAAGGCCTCACCAAAGCAATGGTTTAGTAATGGTTTTTTTTAACATTGGAATAGTGCTCCTATTAGGTACACCCTACCTAACCATTTTATGACTGTTGGAAGTATCCGTTGGATTTTTTCTATAAATACATGAAGCCCATTTTCAACATCAAGGAGTCCAATTTTTGAAGAGCCTTTGTTCTAAATTCTTGTAAACCTTTCCCAAGTTCTAGCTTCTTACAAACACACTTAGATTCTATCTTGAAAAATCCAAGGGCTTACTTAGCTCTAAGGAGTGTGCCTTGAGAAGCCAAATCTAGGGTATCCTAATCCATAAGGTTATCTCTCATTTCTACCCTAGAAATCAAACCTCTACAACTTGGTTGTGCATCTCAATGGAGTTTCATCATCAACACCAAGCTAGCTGCAAGAGGTAAAAAGCTTCGATCACGGTCAAAAGCTTCCTCGAACACTTTCGATCTTCATCAAAGGCAAGTGTTCGCCCTCCATTCAAATTATATCTTTGTGATAGTGGATTGTTTCTGCGTGATTCAACCACTTTAAAAATTGTGATAGTGGATTGTTTCTGTGTGATTCAACCACTCTAAAAGTTGTGTGTGGGGAGGAAATTTTTGTGATCGAACCTCGTGAACAAAAATGGGGAGTAGATCTGTGTGGTCGAACCTCGTGAGCAAAATTTATGTAGAATCAGTACTTGTGTAGTTTGATTCTTCATAGTGGAACCAGGGGACTGTGTGACCCTTGAGAGTAGATGTAGGTCTGTGTGACTGAACCACTATAAATCCCTTGTGTCAATTTCTCTATCTCTATCTCTATCTCTTGTGCGTGATTTATACATCTATATGTTGTGGAGAATGATATTTAATTTAATTGACACACATCCACTTGTGGGAAAACAACATTGATCATATTGGTAAATCAAATCTTGTTTAGCACACACTCTTTAACAAATATTCATTTAAGCACATTGATATAAATCATAAGTGAATTTGTGAAGAGTGTTGTACTCACACTTGTGCTTACTAATATGAAACTAATTGTCTTATCTTTGATTGTTTAAGCACTGATACATTGAACACATATTCCGCATAAGTTGTATTCTTATTTGTGTTCATTATGTTCTTGTTCTTAGTTGGGATTAAAATTGGACTAAGATGTTTTAATTGAGAAAAGAATTCCATTAGTCCTATTCACCCCCCCTCTAGGACATTTTCAGTGGCCCTAGCTGCACTTTCAATTGGTATCAAAGCAGGTTACTCCCTAAAGGTTTAACATCTCGGAGTAGATCTACTTCTTTTTATTAGTGCCAATGTCTAATCCAGAAGGTAGTGCTATAAACAGACCTCCATTGTTTGATGGTACAAACTATGCCTTTTGGAAAGCTCGAATGATCGTCTTCATCAAATCTCTTAACGGAGATGTGTGGGATTCTGTAGAGGATGGATGGACTCCTCCTACAGTCACAGATAAAGATGGAACTGTCCAGCCTCTTACAAAGGCAAAATGGACAGCTGATCATAAGGCACTGAGAGACAACAATGCAAAGGCATTGAATGCCATAACTTGTGCCATGAATACTGAAGAGTACAAAAAGATTATGACATGTACTACAACTAAACAAGCTTGGGATCTTTTGGAAACAAATTATGAAGAAAACAACCATTGCAAAAGAGCCAAGCTCCAAATGTTGACTTCTCAATTCGAATCTTTAAGAATGAGGGAAGATGAAATGTTCGATGAATTTCGAACTAAGCTAATGGTAATTGTGAATGAGATGTGGTCACTTGGTGAACAAATTCCTGAAGGCAAAATTTATAGCAAAATCCTTAGATCCCTTCCTGATAGATTTCACTCCAAAGTGACCTCTATAGAAGAATACAATGACCCAGAATCTATGAAAGTTGAAGAATTATCTGGTAATATTAGAACTTTTGAGTTAAAGTTAAATAATGATTCTAATAAATCCAAAGATAAGAAATCAATTGCTTTAAAAACCTCTCAATCAACTCAATCTAAAGGAGAATCAGATAATGATGAAGAAAGTGATAATGAAAATATTGCTCTACTCACTAAAAAATTTATAAGACATTTTAAGAAAAAGAATTCAAATTTTAAATTCTTTAATAAAAATAAAAACAAAAGCGATTCTTCATCTAAGAGTCAAGAAAGAAAAGTCATATGCTATAACTGTCAAAAACTTGGACATATATCTTCTGAGTGTCCAATGGAAAGGAAGAAAAAGATACTTATGGCAACATGGGATGACTCATCTGAATCAGAGTCAGAATCAGATGAATCACATCGAGATGAAACAGAAAATTACACTATTTTAGTGGCTCGAAGTTTATGTGATCCATCAGTTGAGACATCTGAAAAATCTCATTTTGAGAAATCTGAGGATGAATATAATTCAGATATTGAAGAATTTGAAGAAGAACCAGAATCTGAATATGATGGCTCAGATAATGAAGACAATGATGAAAATCTTCAAGAATCATATAATAGACTCTATGATGAGAGTTGCAAGTTAATTAACATCATAAGAAAACAAGAAGTAAAGAATAAAGTTTTAAAAGACAATGTTAAAACCTTAACAGGTGAAATTAATATCTTAACCAATGATCTTAACGAAACCAACTCTAAATTTCAAATTGCCGGTGAACATATAAGAAATCATAAGAAAGAAGCTGATACTCTAAAAGAGGTAATCACTAATTTAAAAAAGGAAGTCACCCATCTAATATGGTATAAAGAAAAATATGAGTATTCTTTTACTCATGGAAGAGAAAATTTTGAAAAATTATTTAAAATGGGTAAATCACAAGGAGATAGAACGGGTCTTGGATTCAATAAGTATATTACACATGACCCAAATTTCACCAACACATTTATGAAAGGTGAGTCCTCATTCTTGTGCACTCACTCTCCATTGCCCAAAACAAAATGTCATTATTGTGGTAATGAAGGGCATTTCAAATTTGAGTGCAAATTAAGAAAAAGTCATTTGTCTAAACCTATCTATGAACCTAAAAATGAAAAATCTAATTCTATGAAGGTTAAGGTATTTAAATCAAAGGAAGACTCTAGAAAGTTTAAACAAATTAAAACACCTCAACAAGAGTCTCCTAAGAAAGATTTTAAAAGAACTAAACAAGTAAAAATTGGTCAAAATAAATCTATCAATAAGAAACCTCTCATTTTACCTCCTCTGACTTTGGAAATGAAAGAACTTTTGAAAAATATTGAAAGATGAAAATTAAAATTCAAAAGACAAAAAGAGAGAGGAAAAGCTAAAAGAAATGAGAAAAATAAAAGAGACCTCAACCACCAAAGACTTCGCATCAATCTAATTATGAAATTGCCAAACTTCAAAGATTTGATCAATATTTATCTCCTCTGGCTGGTGGAATCTCTTACAAAGACTTCAAAACTCAAGGCCTTAGATGGATACCTAAGGTTAGACTTTTAGACAAATACTAAGACCTTATAATTAGATTAGACCAACCTTTTCTCATAAGCTATATGTATTGTTGGTCTTATGTCTAAGTTCCTTCTATTTTTTCAGTATTGTCTCTTTGTTCAAGTATCATTTGTTTAAGTTTTACTTGTTGAAAATGCTTTTTGATTTTAAAAGGTAGCATGAATTTGTATTGAGATATCACATGTGCTATCAAATTTTCCTTAAATTCTGTCCAACACTCTAGAACTAAGCATATTGAAATTAGATATCATCTTCTTAATCATGTGCAGAAGGGTAATATTGTACTAAAATTCACAAGCACACATGATCAGTTGGCAGATATACATTATTAGAAGAGAGATCAAAATGATGCATGCCATGAATGTTTATTGAATTTTTTTTTTCAATGTCTTACAAAAACTTGAGATTTTTAGCCTCATCATTCAAATGCTTCTGCTTTTCATAGATCTTCATACAATCCTTGTCTAAAGGATTAGGCAACCGAATTGAAGAGGTAAGCAAGGATCTTAAATCCTTATTCTCTGCTTCAACTCTACTACTTTTCTATTAGACTCGAGTAGAAGCCGTTGCAGTACATCGATCTCCTCAATAAACTTTTCTGTCGTGCGAGTTCTGGACCGCAACCGATCGGAAAATGAGACAATGGATGATGAATAATGAGTTCCGAGACTCACAAGCTCATAAATGGCATCTTCATCTGTTTTATTAGCCAAAGCTCTCTCTTGTCGCCGTGGTGTCATGGAACCTAAGACAGATGCAGAAAAAGTTTGGAATTGAGGTAAAGAATTCCTCATCTCCTGATCAGAAGAAATACTAAAAGGAAATTGGTGAGCCATTGAAACCTTGAGGAATAAGATTGCAGAAAACAAGAAGAAGTGTTGTTACAAATCAGATAGAACTAAGGCTGCTCTTATAGAATTGGATTTCGAACAAGACAAAGCCTTAATTATTCTAATCTTGGTTTTCAGAATTGAAAATCTGCTGAATGCAGATTTTCAAAAGCTACTCAGCTAAGCCTTTGAAATTAAATGCGGGTTGTCCCTATATTTTTCTCGTTTGTCAGCAACATCCAGCGAATGTGTCAATAATCTTCTATATCCAGCTGATATTTGCAGAGTTTGTCGGATATGGTACATCTTTTTGCGGGCCTGGATTGAGCGGGCTTGGACTTTCGTGATTCATCTTCTCATTTAATTCGCTTTTCAAATTTGTTTTTCATTGGAATGGATTCATAGTTATTTTTTTCTTTTGTCAAATTAAAATGAGTTGTCTTGAACTTACAAGTTTTCAATCTCTTAAAATGGATTAATTTTATAAAATCTCTTTTCCGTATTAGATTGAGCTTGTAGTATAGCTGGGTTAAGAGGATTATATGTTCAGAGAGTTTTTCTTGAGTTGGCAAATTTTTTCCTTGAATCTGAACAGATATCCTGCTTTTCTTGTTTACGCGGTCGACATAGTGGTTGATCGGTCGACCGAAAACACTTACACAGCAACTTAAAAAAGTTGCGCAGGGATGTTCTGTTTCATTCAGAAATTTCCTTCTTTGAGCAGACGATCTCCTGAAGCATCCCCTCCTCGTGAAGTCAGATTCAAACCCATCCCTTCTCCATCTTCGGTTGTCAAATCCTTCCGAAACAAAGGGATCATTGTGGAGAAGAAGGGTGTACTAGAAGATCTAGTGGATTATGGTATCCCTACTATCATGGGAGATATTGGTTGGGCTAGTATTCTAAATTGGAGTGGAAATGCTTTTCCATCCTTGGTTCATGGCCTATATGAGTCTATCTGTGCCTCCACCAACAATTCATTCACTATCAGATTTGAGCATGGAGAAGAGGTGGTTACTACAGAAAAGATTGCATCTATTTTGGGGGTTCCAAGGTCAAATGGACCAAAGATCATTTCTGAAGTTCTACCTCTTGATGAAAAAGATGCCGTGACTCATGCACTTTGTGGAAGATCTGAAGTTTGGACCGCCAAAAATTGTCTTCAAGTTTCTCTCAGTTTATACATCTCTTTGTCAATTTCTGACAAAAAGAAGAGAATGATGTTAAGGGGGAGTAGACATCTTTAAGATGATCAAATGAGAATTCATATTTGAGGATCATGGAGACACATATATGAATATGATGAATATTTGTTTTTAAGTTTGTTTAAAAAAAAAAAACAAAATAATTTTTAATTGAGAATACATTAACTTTTATAGATACATCTTTATGTATTTCTCATATTGCCACATCAATGAGTTTTTAGCTCTGGTATTTTTCTAAGATATGAATGTTTTTATCTTTGATCATCACTATGCTCTGTATTGTGTTTTTCTTTTATGTGATGATTTTGCAAGTCATATGCTCCTCTATTTGTAAATTTCTTATCTTGATGACTTGTTTGGAATGCAATGTACCTAATTCATCATTTTAGATTATAATTGCTTATTTTGATGATTGAATTCTTTTGGTGATTGCATTGATCCTCATAACATTTTTTATGCCTTTGTAAGTTAAATTTTTCTAAAGATTGAATGTTATGGTTTTGGATTTTATTTTCTTTGATATCATAATGCATATTCCTATCATATGTTTTTAAATGGATTGATTTTCTTTTGGAACCTCATGCATTCCTCATAATCTTTGTATGTGCTTCATAGTTATATCAGTATGATTATGCAGGTTCATCACTACGGTTAAGTGGTGAAAAAGGTCAATGAAATGAAATTTCATATGATCTTTATTGAGTCCTTACTCTTCAATCGGTTTGTATCATTTGAAGGACTTTGAGAATCCTTAAATGGATTCTTGGAATTGATATGGACTTTTTTAGTTGATTTATATAGTTCAATTCCATCTTAGCAAGATTACATCTCTTTACAGTCAAATCTTTTGATATCATGCTTGCTAACCCCTCTATGCTTATAGGTGAATCTTTTTATGTCCTTAATATCATAATATGCTAAATATTGATATCTCTCACTTCTCCTTATCTCTCTATAGTACTCCATATGCTTCATCGGGACATCTCTTTGTCAGTTTGTGACAAAAAGGGGGAGAATAAATGGATTGAATCCTGAAAATGGAGAGATTAAACAAAGGGGGAGAGTGTATAGAACAAAGGGTGAAAACACACTCTATTTATGATATTTTGTGACTAACAATTAAGGGGGAGTAGCAATCCCACCATAGAATGTGTATGTCAATGTTTTATGCAGGTATATCTTTAAGAGACAAAGCACATTCTCAGGGGGAGTATTTAGAGTCATGAGTGTTTGAGTTGTAATTGTTGTATCTATTGAAAAGATCATGTTCTCTTGTAATCTTGGTTGTATTTGAGTCCATTTGTTATATTTCAATCAAGAATAGGTGTTTTGCCACGAAATTGACAAAGGGGGAGATTGTTAGTGCCACATTCCTATGAGCACTTGTTTTTGTATTGTCAATTCCGTGTCAAAGAATCCAAGACCTTGCCTCTCAGAATTTCTCAAAGAAGATTCAATTCAAAAGGTCTGTCAAAGCTTTTTGGAAAGCCCAGGTTTCGTCAAAGATCAACATCAAGATGTGCCAACCAAGATCAGGTAATTGGGACCGAAATCATATACCTTAGTGACTTTAAAAACCCTAGGCTAAATTGTTATTTTGATTGGTTTTAGAAGATTTTTTTTTTAGCTTATTTAAAACTCAAAAATGACCCCAGATTTCGGCCAGCCAACCTCATGCGGTTAGAAGTTCACCCCCTAAGTCCACTGTCCTAAGGCATCCAACATGATCATAACACCAGGTCACATTGAGGCTTAGTAAGCATGAGTATGTATAGAAACTTAACAATAAATAATGTTTTATAAATTAATAAAGAAATAAGAAGATTTCAAAACCGGTGTGATTTTGATTACTTTAATATTTTTCTTATAAAAGTTCCCTCTTATTCATACTCATGTAAGGCCTCACCAAACTTAACAATAACCAATGTTTTATAAATTAATAAAGAATTCTATATTGTCAAGATCGGTGGGCTTTTTGATTTCTTTAATATTTGTTTTTACAAATGTTCCCTCTTATTCATACTCATGTAAGGCCTCACCAAAGCAATGGTTTAGTAATGGTTTTTTTAACATTGGAATAGTGCTCCTATTAGGTACACCCTACCTAACCATTTTATGACTGTTGGAAGTATCCGTTGGATTTTTTCTATAAATACATGAAGCCCATTTTCAACATCAAGGAGTCCAATTTTTGAAGAGCCTTTGTTCTAAATTCTTGTAAACCTTTCCCAAGTTCTAGCTTCTTACAAACACACTTAGATTCTATCTTGAAAAATCCAAGGGCTTACTTAGCTCTAAGGAGTGTGCCTTGAGAAGCCAAATCTAGGGTATCCTAATCCATAAGGTTATCTCTCATTTCTACCCTAGAAATCAAACCTCTACAACTTGGTTGTGCATCTCAATGGAGTTTCATCATCAACACCAAGCTAGCTGCAAGAGGTAAAAAGCTTCGATCACGGTCAAAAGCTTCCTCGAACACTTTCGATCTTCATCAAAGGCAAGTGTTCGCCCTCCATTCAAATTATATCTTTGTGATAGTGGATTGTTTCTGCGTGATTCAACCACTTTAAAAATTGTGATAGTGGATTGTTTCTGTGTGATTCAACCACTCTAAAAGTTGTGTGTGGGGAGGAAATTTTTGTGATCGAACCTCGTGAACAAAAATGGGGAGTAGATCTGTGTGGTCGAACCTCGTGAGCAAAATTTATGTAGAATCAGTACTTGTGTAGTTTGATTCTTCATAGTGGAACCAGGGGACTGTGTGACCCTTGAGAGTAGATGTAGGTCTGTGTGACTGAACCACTATAAATCCCTTGTGTCAATTTCTCTATCTCTATCTCTATCTCTTGTGCGTGATTTATACATCTATATGTTGTGGAGAATGATATTTAATTTAATTGACACACATCCACTTGTGGGAAAACAACATTGATCATATTGGTAAATCAAATCTTGTTTAGCACACACTCTTTAACAAATATTCATTTAAGCACATTGATATAAATCATAAGTGAATTTGTGAAGAGTGTTGTACTCACACTTGTGCTTACTAATATGAAACTAATTGTCTTATCTTTGATTGTTTAAGCACTCATACATTGAACACATATTCCGCATAAGTTGTATTCTTATTTGTGTTCATTATGTTCTTGTTCCTAGTTGGGATTAAAATTGGACTAAGATGTTTTAATTGAGAAAAGAATTCCATTAGTCCTATTCACCCCCCCTCTAGGACACTTTCATTGGCCCTAGCTGTACTTTCATGAACCTCTTGTTCGAGGTAAGAGGTTGCAACTATAAGTGGTTTCTTCAATTCATTTTCAATTTCTACAACCATTTCTATAACTCTTGACAAACGCTTATTTACAACCTCTTATATTTGGAACCTCTTATAATTATGTTGGGTGGATTCTCTCCAAAACTCCCAAAATCATCATACAAATAGGGAGGTTGTTCAGGAAGGAGTCCATTGGGAGGCAGCTAAGGAAGCACTCCATTGGCAGGCATTTGAGGAAGGAGTATAACCAGAGAAACCACCTTCCATTTGTAAGGGTGTGTTAGATGTATGAAAAAAGGGTCCAACCATAGGGGAGAACTTCATAAATGGATATGGTGAATTGCTGAAGGGTTAGGGATGGTGGGTTATTAACTACATTCTTTTCAACATTAGTGCTCAATGGTTGTGCTTGAGTTTATTGGGACACACTCATAAACTCACTTATTCTGATTGAATGATCTTTTATTTTTTAAGACTTAGATGTTTTCTTTTGCAAATAGTTTTATTTATTAACAATAAATCTTGATTTTGGATGGGAAGCATATATTAAGTAGGGGCTGATTTGAATGTTAGGATTCCTAAGACTTGTTGGCCTTTTTGTCATCTTAGTTAAATGTCCAACCAACAGACCACCAACAAGAAGTCGTCTCTGGATGCATAAGTCAAAGTGGACAGTCATTTGAAGGAGAGGAGATTGCATCATAATATTCTTGTGTTTTTTTAGTTTTCATAATAGTTTTTCAAAATATGACATGATTAAAATTGAACTAATTCTTGTTTCGTGTAAATGTCAAGTTATTACCCTGGATAGGGATTTAAATTTGATACTTTAACCCATCGTATGAACATGGCTCGACCCTGAAATTTTATTGACATGTTAACACTTTCTTCTTATTTGACTTACAATTCCCAATTGATTCCGTCCGGACCTTATAGCAAACCATATTATATGATATTCTTCCTTAAAAAAAGGAAATTGAAAAGACTATTGATTTCAGTCCAATGCATAGGAAATTGATGTTTTATAATGTTGAAAATACAAGTTAATATTGGCATGTGAAATTAGATATGCATTGACTCTGACTGCAATTAGGTGGGAAAAAATTTTAAGTGGACCATGTCTGTTCTCAATTGTAGCTGATAAGTTCAAGGATGCGGGTTCTGCTATTCCAGATTCTTTCTTGCATGCCTTCGGTATTGCTAATGAATTTTTCCTATTTTCCTGACTCTTATATTCTAGGGAATTTTACCAAATAAATGTCCTTAAACTTGTATTAGAACCAGGGATTCCACTTGATTTTAGCGCAAATTGTGTGGTATTTGGATGAGTGTGAAATGTGACAATTTGAGGGCTGGGTTTGTACAATACTAGGCCCAGTCTGGCCTCTTATTATTCTTATGTATATATTTATGGATTTGTTTAGTCATATACATGGGTTTCTTTGAGCGTGATGGTAAGAATATTCTTACGTGAGTTCTTATTTGATTCTTATATTCATTTTCCTTTGATACGATTCTTATGGAATTGTCATGTAAATAGGCTGTGCATGGCTATGGTTTTTTTTTTTTTTTTTGTTCTTTTTGTTTTTCAAGTTGGCCATCTACATATAATTGTTGTTTACATAGGTTGTTTTTAGCATGATTCTTATGTGAACTTTTACTACTTGCGTAATGTCTAGTAGCCATGTTTTTTGTTTTGTTTTTTTTTGTTTTTGTTTTTCTTTTTTTTTTTTTTTTTTGACAAAGTGGCCCCGTCTATATATAATTGTTGTACATGTAGGTTTATTTGAACATGATTCTTACGCAAGCTTTTAATACTTGGGTAATGTTTAGTCTTAAATACAAATTCAACTCCCTACTAGCACACTTCTTTAATGGGCGTGGAATTGTTTTAACAATGTGATACAACATCTCAATGATATGTTATTTCTATCAATCTCAAATTATTAATATTAGCAAGATGGAGACACAAGTATATGGGTTTTTTCTAAGGCTACAACTTCCGGACAACTATTTGTCTGCAAATACCCCAAACCTGTCAACTATTTGTCTGCAAATACCCCAAACCTGGTACCCCAAACATGGATCGATTAAGGTGACAGGTTTGGGGTATTTGCAGACAAATAGTTGTCTGGAAGTTGTAGCCATTACAAGTCTAAAAGCATTAGATTTATTGACAATTGCTTGGGTTTTAGCCATTACATCAAGAGACAAGAAAAACCCCAAATTTGTAAACAACACACAGTTTCAAAATATTATAATCTTCCAATAAATACTTGTGACAATGGAACCAAACCCATAATAATATCATACCAAGATACTGGAATACTGCAATTTTCACTCTTGACCAGACCCGTGATCAACAGAACTCTAGAAAATCCAACAATGCACAGTAAAATCTAATGAAAACTAGAGGCATAAAAGGATGGGAAAAATGAAGAAAAAAAGATTTGGGGTTTTCTTTATTCAAATTACTAAGCTGATGGAGGCTTTCGACTTCTCCAATAATCGATCCAAACTTGTCAGAATCCACTTTAGAAATATCAACCTTTTCACCTGCAAAATAAAAATAAAACAAAATCTTCAACCTCCAAGTGAAATGCACAGATAAGAGAGAAAAAGGGAAGGAGATTCCAGACTGTTGAATAGAATCTTTACGGCCAGATACCGACGTTGGAGCAGTCGTCGGGAGTTCCACAGAAATATCTTACCGGAATCGCTTAGAGAGCAGGGAGGAGAGAAAGAGTAGGAGCCGGGACGTCAGGGAAAGGGAAAGAGAGAGCAGGGAGCGGAGAGGGAGAGGGAAAGAGAGAAATGGAGCCATAATCCAGGGAGAGGGAAAGAGAGGAGCGAGCGGAGAGGGAGAGGGAACGAGAGAGCTGGAGTCACAACACAGGGAGAGGGAAGGCGAGAACAGGTAGCGGAGGAAGAGAAAATGGCGGGAGAGGAAAAATTTTGGGGAAGAAAGGAGAACGAAATAGGGTATAAGGGTATGGGATTGAAAACGATGTTGTTCGAAACATGGAGGGGTAAAGGCATCAAAAAATCCCTATACGAACACCAAAGTGGGTATTTTGGTGTATTTGTGATTAAATTCGTCTAATATGAGTTTAGGGACATTTATTTGGTAAATTTCCCATTATTTATTTCACTGTTGACTTGAGAGACTTCAGTATAAAAATACAAAATAAGGGCCTCATATGTGGTTGTTTGAAAAGAGGGGCCGATTTATTTGTAAAATAAAGATAGAGTGAAATAGAATCTAACGGTTGCAGTATTCTTTACTTAAAAACATGTTTGTAATTGTGGAAATTACATGCTATCATTATCTATCGCTTGCAATCTTCGTAAACACGTGTTTTATTTAAAAAATACAATCATTAGATTTTATTAGGCTATCCTTATCTATCGCCGTAATCTCCGCGAATACATTTTTGAGTAAAAAATATAATGTAAGCGTTAGATTTTTTTTTCACTCTATTTTTATTCTATTCCATGGCAAAACACAAAGGGTCATTATTACTGCGGACTTTAAAAGTCCTCTTCCAAGTCCAATGCCTTGTTTGACAAATCTTATATTTAAGAAATAGATCTATATGATATGGATCTATCTAAAAAAAAAACGGTTTGAAATAGATGTTTTCTACGTAGACGATTTGGTAAGCAAAAAATTGGTTGAAACACATGCCTCAAGAATCCAATGGTTCTTAGTTTTCCATCATGTTCTTAAGATCTACAACAAATCAGGGGCTAAAATTTGAACACATAGCAATTTTCAATCATCCAAAGAAGATCTACGGTTTAAATAATGCTTTTGGGGCCAATGGAAATCCAAAAATACAGATTTAAAGTTCTGAAATGCTTCACAAATATCTCAAGACTTGGGAGCGATCAATGGCTCAAAGTCGAACACATAGCCTTATTTAGGCTTATGCATGTTTTCAACGGCCTGGATCATAATCTAGTGGCCCAAAATTTGATTAAAAAAGGTAAAATATGAACCAGTTAGAAATCCCATGTAAACTGCTGCTATTGAGTTTTGAAAGGGAGATTCTAAATGCACCCACATGTAATGCTGTACACACCCACATTTTATTTTTTTAATCATCAAAACTGTAACGCCCCAATTCCGAATACCGTGAAAATCGTCAAAGTACCGAAATTGGCGCGCTACTTCCCGGGAAATCCGAAAACTTCCAAGATCGTAGGTCCGCAGTGAGGTCCAATTTAAAACTTTTTGTAAAATAAGCGGAAGCAATACAGAAATAGCGGAAGCATAAGGTATCATCATATACATATCAAATGTAAATGGGCTGAAGTCCAGCCTAAAGTGAAAAGTGATAAAAACCAAAGTTTTAATTACATATTTGTAACATTACCCAACTCAATACAAATGTCTCTAAAAAACCCAGACAAAAGGGCACTCAAACCCCTGGAACCGGTGCCGGCTCTCCAACCTCCGGCTCGACCTCTTGGTCGGCCGGTCCGCATCCGTAGTCACCTACATGGGCGCCTCTACGAGTGCGTATGCATCGCCCTCGAACTCGGGGTCAAGACCTAAGCACCAAGAGTGGATCAGATCTAAAGATCTGGCAAGTCACAGTATGCTTATAATATAGAATGTATGCATCAAATGAGTATAGACAGTAATAAAGTTAAGAGAATAGCAATGGTACAGATCCTAGGCAGTTGAGCAGGATAAACAAATAGAATCAAGATAAACATAATATAATGAACCTACACAAAATGGCACACTCACACAAGCTGGATACCGCGGGATATCATGCCGCGGCCCTCCCATACTGAACACAGTCGCGGCGGGGAAAATCTCACAGTGCTGGGGATTATCTAGCCCTGTAAATAACATCATCCATCAACACACACTGAGACCGGACTCGGTATCGCACCGTCCCTCTCCAACAATGTCATCATGATAGCTACACAACACTCTCAATAGCTCCTACCAGTGATGATCAGTCCAACTGGCTGAGCTTAGATCAACTGAGTGAATGTCTATGCCGACTCAGGAAACAATAAGGGTTTGTGTCTGTCTAGGCTCTGCCTTGCATGAACAAGGTCCTAACAAAGTCCCTAAGAGGTCCAAGTATCCATGGATCATAATTCAGGTCCAAGTCCAGTCAATGGATCCATACTAAGGCCCACCAAATACATGGCCTGGTCTATAATAATCCATACGAGATACAAGTCCAAGTTCAATAACATATAATCCATTTATATCCATAATGGGTCACAAGCCCATACAATCTAATCTCTCCAGTCTAGGGTAATTCACATCCAAACTTAGGCCATAAAAGGGTCAATGTTCACGGGTCAATGTTCACCCAATCATATTACCGGGTCACCTCTAAGTAGTCCTAGGTTCGGGTCCTCCATTTTCCATTTAATTAACAGGTATAAGCAATAATAAGAACAATAGAGTGACACTAATAATATGAGGGAGATGAATCTCCAAGTACAAGGATCAATGAGAGATATCAACAGTCCAACCTAAGTAAATGATCCACTTCAGATTCAGGTCTACCTCAGGTAATTCGATCTTTAAGTGAAACCACAGATGCTAGGGAATACTGTGTTTGGTGCTCAGAAGTTATGTGCATCACTAGTAATGTATAAAGGTCGAATCATCTTAGATTACATAACCTGGACCTTAATTAGTGGACCCCACGAGTCAAGGTTGAGCTACACCATCGACTCGTGGTTGGCACAGTGATGGAAGTCTATTTGGATGGTCAATAGGTCCTACATATGATTGCAACAATAGAAATTAGAATCTGGGAAGTGTCACTGTACACAGTGTGCTCAGCCGACCTCCTGGCCTGGGCGGTCAGCTCGGCACACTGGGATCAGAGAAGTAAACACCCTGCAGGCAAGCCTGTTGTCCAGAACTTCTTGTGAGTTCGGCTAACCCCTGGCCTGGGTAGTTGGCCGTACACACTAAGAATTATGGCTGAAGGAAATGTCCCAGGTTCTAGTCTCCCGTGTTGGAATCCGGCCTTTTCGGAATCTATCTCGGAGTTCGGCTAGGCACTAGAGCTCGATTGAACACTCAGCTCGGTCACCCAGCTCAGCTCGGCAAAGTGCCTAGCTCAGTTCGGTCACCCAGCTGAGTTCGGGAAAGTATTGAGCTCGGCCAGGCATTGAGGTCGGTCAAGCTCTTAGCTCGGTTAAGCGCTGAGCTCGGCTAAGCACAGAGCCCGGTCTGGCACGGAACCCGGTCTGGCACTGAGCTAGGTAGAACACTGAGCTCGGCCATAACACTAAACCCGGCCTAGACGATGAACTCGGCCTAGACGCTGAGCTCGGCTAAAACGCGGATCTCAACCTGAGCATTGTGCTCGGCAGAACACTGAGTTCGGCTAGTATTGAATCCAGCCATCGCTGAGTTCGGCCAGTACTGAGCTCGGCAACCGCTGAGCTCCGCCAATGCTGAGCTCGACAATCGTTGGGCTCTGCCAGTGCTGAGCTCGGCCATCGCTGGACTCGATCAGTGCTGAGCTCGGCCATCGTTGGACTCTATCCATGTTCCCCCATCAGTGTTGTGTTATATCACAGAACTCAGTTCCGCGACAGAACATCACTTCTCTTCATTATGCACAGGGATGGTGGCCCGCCTTTGATCAAAATCCAGGTCAGGTCCCGTCCCCATGGTCGCCCAGGGCCCCTCAAACAGATGTAGGGTCCTGATTTACCAAAGGTGGTCCCACCTCGGTCCCGATCTCGACACAGCAAGATGGGTTTTCACAATTCCATCTCCGGAAACCTATTACCGTGACCCAATTCTCCTGGGTTTCTCCTTAGATCATCACAGAAGCATAATCGAGAACAAACATTCCCATATCATCCATCCATCATCAACCGGCCACTGATCATCCAAATGAGGTAACCCCATCCATCAATGGCCAAAGAAAACCAATCAGACAAGCTCAAAGATCGATCTAAACATATACATACTGCAGTTGGAATTGTAATTGAAAATCAAAGAAGGAAAACATGCAATCTAGACTATCAGCATAGGGCACTTGCCTGATCAATTGAAGGTAGAAAGAAAAGAGGGAAAACAACAGAGAACCAAAGGGGTTTCAGCAGTAGGGCTCCTCCGTTGCAGATCGGCCTGGGGTTGGCCTTCTGTTGGGAATTCTGAGGGGAGAGAGAGAGAGAGAGATAGGAATTGGAGGGAAGATGAGGGCTCGTTGGAGAGAAGTGGGGAAGAAGAAAAGAAAGGAGATGGAAATTGAGAGAGAAAAGATGAACAATGGTTGCTTGGGCAGGGAGGGTTTAGTTTAAATAGGTTGTGTTTTTGGGTTAAGGACAAAAATGCCCTTAGGATTAGAATAGGATTAGGGTTAGGGTAGAGGGTACTTAAGTCTTTAGGTGGGCTTCTAGAAGATTCTTTGGTGCAAAGCCCATATAGTAAACACAAATTTCTAACTAGGGCTCCTAACAAACTAACTCACTCTAAAATTAACAAAAGACACCCTATTGACTCTACTAATTACACAACTAGACTAAACCTAGGAAAATACATAACCACCCTTATCTAAACCCCATAGTTAGTATAATCAAAATACTTAGGCTATAATATAGTATTCAAATTCAAATTTACCCTCAGGTGAATTAACGAAATCACCCTTCTTCACCAACATCCTCCCTCTCTTCCTTTGCTACGGTGTTTCTTGGGGTGTCCTCTTTACTCATGTCTTCTTCTTCTTTTTCTGCATCTTCTTATTCTTATTCTTCATTATCCCTTATATCCACTTTTCGAGACTGTTCATCTGCACTCATTCATCCCCATTGATCTTCATCTCCTTTCTCATCATCTTCTCCAACTCTTAAAAAGTATCTTCAAGTCTCCTCCATTTGTTTAAAGATATTGGAGGCACTCATCTCCCTACATCACATTGTCCATTGGAAGTATGCATTTTTAATATGGACATGCAACTAACGATCTACCAAGAGGAGGTATACTCTTGACTTCGTTTCCAACATTTTAATTAAAATCCACGTGTCGTGTTCGGCATTCCAGAGCTGTGCAAATGAATATTGCACGGCAGAATACTATCAAACATATTAGATTAGAACGGCATAAATATGCCGTGCAAATTTTTGCACGGCATATTTATGCCGTTCAAATTAGTTTTGCACGGATAGTTATGCCGTGCATAATATTTTTGCATGGCAGATTTATGTTGTGCAAAAATATTATGTACGACAATAATAAACCGATCATATTTCACAAGGACGGTATATAGTCTCGTGCATTAATATACTAAGATTTAGCAATCATATTTTCAGGAGATTTTGTCAACCGGTGCCAGTGAGCGCTCTTTGGATTTTACTAATGTCTTGACCACTGACATGATATTTAGAAGCCGAGAGGACCTAATCCAATTGACAAGGGAAGTTGGAAAGAAACATGACTTTGTAATTATAATTAAAACTTCAGATGCTGGTGGAGATGGTAGCAAGCCGAGAACAGTTTTATCTTGTGAGAGAAGCGGAAGTTATAAGGGTCCATCGAATGTCTCCGAAAAGAGAAATCCTAATAAGGCAACGGGAACGAAGAAGTGTAATTGTCCTTTTGCATTGAAGGGCCGAAAGTTGGCAAATGAAGATGATTGGATGTTAACAGTGGTTTGTGGGATGCACAATCATCCAAACACACAACATCTCGAGGGGCACTCATTTACTGGGAGGCTTTCAAAGGAGGAAATCAATATTTTGATTGATATGTCGAAGAGTATGGTGAAGCCGAGGAACATCCTTCGAACGTTGCAGGAAAGGGACGTGCACAACACCAGTACGATGAAGAGTATATACAATGCCCGTCAGAAGTGGAGGGTGTCTGAGTTGGCCGGTCAATCACAGATGCAGCAACTCATGATGCATTTGGAGCAGAACAACTACATCGAGTATCACACTAGCAACGGCGCTACAGATGTTATGATGGACCTATTCTGGGCACAACCATCATCTATTCAATTGTTACGTGCTTTTCCAGAAGTTTTGATAATGGATTGCACGTACAAAACTAATAGATATCGACTTCCTTTGCTTGAGATTGTTGGTGTCACATCTGCTCAACTGACTTTCTCCGTTGCTTTTGTGTACCTTCAATCAGAGAGGGAGGCCAGTTACAAATGGGCTTTTGAGCGGCTTAGGGAATTAATGGATGGATGCATTAAGCCCCGCATGATTGTAACCGATAGAGAGTTAGCACTGATCAATGCAATTAACGTTGTCTTTCCGAATGCAGCAAGGTTATTGTGCAGGTGGCATATTTCTAGAAATCAATTGGCAAATTGTAAAAAAAGTATTTTGAGACCAACGACAGATGGAATGCGTTTATATCTTGTTGGAACATGTTGGTAGTCTCTCCCACAGAAAATGACAACATTCAACTTGTAAGTGAATTGGACCGAAATTTCTGTGGGTATCTACATGCTGTTGATTATGTGAAGAACTTGTGGTTGAATAACCACAAGGAACAATTTGTAGCTGCTTGGATGGATCGACATATGCACTTTGGAAACATGACTGCGAATAGGGCTGAGAGCGCACATGCAAAATTGAAGAGACACCTTGGCACATCAAACAGTAGCCTTGATGCATCCTGGCAGGTTATCCATGCATTGTTCGAGTTGCTCTTTACGGAGATAAAGGCTTCATTTGAAAAGAGCATGAACACCATGCAACATAAGTTCAAACCTGCACTGTTTCGTGAGTTAAGAGGATTTATATCAAGGAATGCTATGGATATAGTACTGAATGAGTCAACAAGAGCTAGTTATATTGGTCCTGATTCGGTGGCATGTGGGTGCGTAATTCGACGGACCCATGGGTTACCATGTGCATACGAGATTGCTGAATACATAGGGGAAGTCACTCAAATTCCACTGAGTTGTGTCCATCAGTACTGGAGGAAGCTCAATTTAGACTCCACTAAGGTGAATGAAGCCCCCGAGTTGACCACAACTTCCGAGTTCGAGTTGATAAAAAGGAAATTCCAGAGTACCGATCAGGATGGTAAAATGCAAATATTGAAAAAACTAAGAGAATTGGGGTGTCCTTTGTCTACTTCTCTTCTTGAGCCGGATGTTAAATTGAACACCCGGGGTCGTTCATCTTTGAAAAAGAAGAAGTTGGATCGGTCTACGCGTCGGGAGCCATCTGCTTTTGAGTATGCACACTCGATCGAAGATAGTGTTCCATCTAGAACCAAGTCTAGTTTTAAAGAAGGGGAAGGAGAAATTAAGTGTCCGTCGCACTCGTTCATGCACGTTCGAGCATTTGCTTCCTAAGTCTTTAGGACCCTATATTAAAGCAGATGGTAACTGTGGATTCAGAGCAATAGCTGGTCTTTTGGGCATGAGCGAGGATAGTTGGATGTAGGTTAGATTGAATTTGAGCAATGAACTTCAGAGGTATCAAAATTATTGTTTATTGGTATATGGAGGAGATGATAGGGTTGGGGAGCTGTATTATGCCTTGGCGTACTATGATAGCCATCCTCCATTCGCTTATTGGATGACAATGTCAGACATGAGTCACCTGATATCTTCATATTATAATGTTATATTGGTCCATCTTTTTGTACAGCAGTGCCTTACTTTCCCGCCTTTGAGATCATCCCCGATTACATCTTGTGATCGCAAAGTTATCGCGATTGGTTTCGTCAATGGTAAGTTCAAGTCTTCATGACACCCGGGGCTCCTATGCCTCCCATTGCTACAAATTGATATAGACACCACCATCCTAATGCTAATGGATGGCAACTACCATATGCTCAGATCATTGAGCGATTCAAAGAAATAATTGGAGACAGTGTCGCAACACGGGAGTCGGTTAATCTTGACAGTGATTAATTTCTTGTACTTTCAACTTGATGTAAACAAATTTAATACAGGTTGTTGAAATGCAGCAACCTTTTATGTTATTATGTTTTTTGTTTATTCTTTAAAACTCCTCCTTAGTTGCATGTGGGTCGGCAAATCTATCATCAATTAAAAAATATATTGCATGGCACACAAGTAGATGTGCAAAACCATTCTGCACGGCCAACAGTTGCCGTGCATAATGGATCTGCTCTGTGCCTGTGAGCCGAGCAGGATGCATCTGCATGGTTCATGATGGTCGTGCAGATTTATCTGCACGGTACATGATGGCCGAGCATAATGCATCTGCATGGTACATGATGGCTGGGCAAAATGTATATGCGCGGATTGTTTTGGCCATGCAGTGTTGTAAGTTTTAGGACATGTTGTATCCCATTATGAAGATGCAGGTAGTTGTTCATAAAAAAAATAAAAGAAATCAACCAATTCAAATCGCAAAGTTAAAAATCATAAAAGTTATTACACATGGAACAAAAAGATATTCCGTTCTTGTAATTACTTATACATCTCATAAAAAAAATACATTAACCAATCCAAATTTCCAAAAGAGCCTGGAGCAATAACAGCCTGCATTTTCACTGTTGGAGTGTATCAGGATATTGTTGGTGGGACCATCAAACACGGCATTACCAGATGATTCCTCAATCGTATTAAGAGTAAATGGATTCTGACACATATGGGCTTTAGCACTCCAGATTTGTGTTTTCTGGGATTCTAAAGCTCATACGCGTCAGAATCCATTTACTCTTAATACGATCGAGGAAATCATCTGGTAATGCCGTGTTTGATGGTCTCGCCAACAATATCTTGATACACTAAAGTTTGTAGTATATATCCCAGCTCAACCAAATCAAAAGATATTCCTTCATGAAAAAAAAATTTGTAGTACATATCACATCTCATCAAAAAATTGCATTGACCAATCCAAAAATCCTCCGAGCATCACTGATGCGCACGTCGGCGATACGTCACCGGCAAGCCATCCAGAATCTCGAGGGTGGTCTGCAATGCCCTCTGGTAGAAGTCAACTGGCTGGTCTGGTCGCTCAAGCGTGACACGAATATGGTCCTTCGCTCGAAAGATCTATAAGAAACAATAGAATGTGTCAGAAGATATTTTAAAGAATAGTTGCATCGATGTTTGAAATAAGATACTTTAAAATGCCCTCACCGTTCTCGGAGTAGGGTCGTCTCTACCCTCATTAGGGTCATAATGGGAATGGCGGGCGGGGTTCTGTATACGAGGGTGTGATATACTAGTGGACCAATCGAGGTAGTCCGCTGAAAACTCCCATGCATGCTGTGCTCGATGGCCGTAGTGCGCCAGAGATAATACATGGTCCTCCCAGGTAATCCAATACTGGTCAAGAAACGTATAAGAGACCTTGTATTTACCAGCAGTAGATCCCCGAGTAGCACGAACGGGGGCGAGCGGTGCGGGTGGGATGGTCTGTACGTAGCCATATTGTCGAAGAACCCTGTGTGGGTGGTAGGGTTCTATGACATCTAGGGCTCTCAAGCAGCCACAAAAGAATGATATTTGCTATAATGGATGCTGAGCCATAGCACTAGCATACGGATCCCAATCAACCTATCGCAGGTAAACGAAACAAGTCACTGATATAATATAAAACTTGTTCCTTGGCAAAAAATGTATATAAAAAAGTTAAAAACGTAAAATATATGTGAAGGACTCTATTGGGTGCTCACCTCGCTCGGGTGTAGGGCATCCAACTTCTCCCGCAATAGTTGTATGTTTTCTCTGGCATTTCTGGAATCCTGACTGGGATTCCATCGACTTGCGAGAGGCATCCCTGCAGTGTATCCCCATTGTACAGGAGGACGAGCGAATGGGAAGTGCTCGTACACCCAAGACTGCAAATGATAAATATTATTAATTATACAATCCTTATATCAATTATAATGGAATAGGTATATGCATATATAAAATGTACCGATCTTACCGTGATCAGTGTCAGATATCCAGCAATCTGTCGCACATCTGCCCTCGTAACGGTCCCCAACTGGCGATACAGATACGCTAGTGCGGCAGCCCCCCATGCGTAATGACGAACCCGTGGCAGGTCCATCAGTAAGGATAAGTAGTAGACTGGGACTCGAGTGGCGGACTTATCAGTGAATAGTGTACAGCCCAACAGATAAAGAAGATAGCCTCTGGCTGCACACTCTACCTCCTCAACCGACGACACAGGAGTCACATCGCCACACACCCGTCGGATCCACCCCATCCTCACTACCCCACCCCGTGCCAGGTTAACTCTGCTGCCGCAGATGCCCTATCCACACCCAATCCTAACTCGAGTAGATCTACTTGCTCAGTAAATCCCATACTAGTAGATACGTAGATAGGAAGTCCAGTGACTGGGATGCCGAGTAGAGAACTCACATCATCTAATGTGATCGTCATCTCCCCGAACGACATGTGGAAGGTATTGGTCTCGGGATGCCATCTCTCCACAAAACTCAATACCAAGGGGCAAGAGATATATCGGTAGCTGAAACGCCTCAGGTCTGCCAATCCAGACTCTTCTATGATAGTGCAAAAGAGAGGCATCTCAAGATCAAGACGATCTCTAGGGAGAGGTATGTACCAGTCCTTCAGCTGACGCCAATGACTGATACATTTGAGTGGGCCACATTCATGTACATTATAAGTATAAATCTTCATTAACATCTGGTATTATATAAAGAACTACTTAAAACATATAAAGAATTAACGTATACCTCCCCGTCCCATATGGATATGGCCACGTGAGTCCTAACACTCACAAGGACGGACTCGTCGGCCGGACCGCCGGGAATAGGGCCATCTCCTGTTGCCGCTGCATGAGGACTGGATGGCTGTGCCTGATCCTCTGAGGAATCATCCTCCCCTGCTAGCGCCATAGGAGTACTAGACGGCTGCGGAGGACTAGACGGCCATGCCTCATTCTCTGAGGAATCATCCTCTGAAGAGCTCTCAGGCAGTAGATCCTGCCGTAATTTGCATCTTCGTTCAGATGCCGTTGGCCGCTGACGGCCGGCGGTCGAAGTAGTAGCATGCACGCCTCGGCGAGGAGGTCTAGTAACACCAGCCTTCATCCGCACTCTGGATGGATCGCTAGAAGTACTATCACGTCCACCTGTAGGATGTGAGATGCCACTAATACGACGAGCTGATCTCCTCGGCATATCTTCCAATTTGGATTTAAAATAAAAATCAGTAGGAAGAAAAATATTCTGTAGGAAGAAATCATTTTTTCTTATACTGCTCGGTTCAATTGTATCGTGCAAAATCGTTCTGCACGGTACAATTATTCCGTGCAACAATTTTATGCACGGTATATTTTTGCCGTGCATATTTGTAGTGCACGGCTTACATGTTCCGTGCAAAACATTTATGTACGAAATATTTTATCGTGCAAAAAATCTATACACGGTAAACATTTACCGTGCAATAAATCCATGCACGGTTCTGCATTGCCGAGCAGATCGCGAAAAATGCCACAAGTTTTGGCAAAGTGAACAGGGATTCAGCACTTCGAATGCACATGAATTAGCTCTTAATAAACTTATTTACTCTCTAACAAAGAAATTACGACCTAAAAGGAATGTAAAAATGATAAACCTATGAACAAGAAGAAAAGGAAAAAGAAGAAGAAGACCTCACCTCATTTGAGCGTCCTGTGAAGAAGAAGAAGAAGAAGAAGCGCTGTGCACTGCTGCTCTTTGGAGGGTGAACGACCAAGAAGAGGGAAAGCCAGATGAGGAGAAGTTGGTGCCTTTGGTCGGTTTTTTCAAAAATCGTCGACGAGGGAACTGCAGAGGAGGAGAACGACTTGGGCTTCTTGCATGGGTAGTGTGGGGAATATTGTGGGTGGGCTCAGCAAAACGATTTTAAGAAAATAAAAGAGGGTGGTGAGTTCAGCAAGTGGGTGTGTAGAGCAATATATGTGGGTGCATGGCATATAGAATCTCCCATTTTGAAAACCCAGCTTGGATCAATTTTTCATCATTTTCTCAAGATCTGCATTGTATCATAGTCTGGTATTTGGACACATAGCAGCTTCCAGGCTTTCAGAGAGATTCAACGGCTCGGATCATGATTTTAGGGCCCACAGAGCTACACAGATGCATGTAAAGTTCTGATATATTAGTCAATGTCTTGAAATTCGAGATACATCAACAGATCAGATTTGGGCCCATATCTGTGTTATAGTTTAAAAATATTTTTAACGGTCCAGATCATAGTTTAGTGGCCTAAAATCTGAAAACAAATAGAAAAGATAGGTGAGCTAAAAAATCTGGTGTAAACTCCTACCTTTTACATGCGCATATCCATTGGCAGTAAGTTTTCTTCACTTTCTAAGACCTAAAACGAATCAGGGGCTGGAACTTGGACACAAAGTTGTTAAAATTCTTGCAGAAAGATTCAATGGCTCATATCATACTTTTTGTGGTCACAAAACTCCAAAAATATAGATCTATGGTTCTAATGTAGATCATACTTTTTTGTGGTCACAAAACTCCAAAAATATAGATCTATGGTTCTAATGTATTTCACGAATATCTCAAGATCTGGGATAAATCAACGGTGCATGGCCGCGTTTTGATTCCTAAATACTTCCAATGGTTTGGATTGGCATTTTGATTCCCAGAATTCAAAAAACATGAAAATACCGATCTACATTTGAATCACGTTTTTTTGCTACAGTGCAGCATGCATCTGTGCGCTTCAGACCATATGGTCTGTTTCAAACCTGGTAGTTCCTGTGGCTTTCCCAAATAGAGACAAAATCTCTTTGTGAGGTTTCAAATAGAGGTAAGGAAATCAACTGCCAACTGTCTAAATGAGTTTTCAAACAGTTTTAAGAGATTATAAGCTGCCCATGTTTGACACCTTTATTTCCAATCTCTATTTGTCTAAATGTCTAAAGCGGACAAATGTTATAAAAATAAGAACATTTGGTACAACATTCTGCTCTGTGTCCGACATTTAGAGGCAAATCATCTAAAATCAAAATGCTAAAAAAAGTGGATAGCTGAAAAAGAAAAAATCTACATGGACAAACTTTTTAGACATAATTTGTGACAACCCTTATGATTCAAGGGATTTCAAAGGCGTTGTCACAAATTCTGTCCAAAAGAGTTTGTCCATGTAGTTGAAAAATAGAGTTTGGCCTCTTCTTTGTATGTTTTTTTTTTTTTTTATGACTATATTTTTTCAGGATCCGTCAGAAAAAAAAATAGAGATACCAAACATAACCGAGGCAAAAAGAAGAGTTGGCAATCGCCACCCAAATCTTTTCCACACCGTTAAACACATCCGCGTTCATGCGGATGTTATTGGATTTGGATTTGGATTTGGCCTTTGGAGTGGGATGAAAAGTAGGGAAAAGGGGGTCTCCTTAAACCGTGTGGGACTCAGTGGGTCCCACCGTGATGGTAGAAAGTTTGCACAGATTGGACTTTGTAATCTGTCTGATTCGTAGACTTCTCTGTGCAGAATGCGGACGTTACTCAAAGACCAGTCCATGATATTAGTTTCATGGAAATGTCGAGTCTGGAGACTGGGATAAAAACAAATGATGAAAATCAAGTGGGGGAAAGGGAAAGGGAAAGGGCAAATGCAAAGGGACTCTAAATGGATGTGGGTGGGGTAGCGTATTATTATTATTATTGGCTCAACCCAAGTTTGATGTCTATGTTGCTAATATTGTTTTGGGAATAATTGGGAAAATATTGTTCAATATAAAATATTTTAAAATTATTAAAAATAATAATGAAAGTCCATACGCTAGAAACCTGGGCACGTTTCTGTACACAACCTTTCTGCGAAAAGGAAAAATTGCCACGTCAGCAGATTTCATAGAAATGGAAACCTTAAAAAATGATTTTCGTAGAATTTAGAAATTCATATTTGGTACAAAAAGAAATCTCCTCGTTGAATTGGTGCTATGTTGTTTGGTGCAGCTGTGGATTTTTTATAGAAAATTAAATTTTTTTATTTGGTGAAATAATTTTTTGAATAAAAATAAGATAACATGTATATTATTTATTCAACATCAAATAATAATTTATTTGAAGAAATAAAAAATGGAAAAGTTGTAGGATTTTGGGTTGAAATGGACATGAGTGAGGAAAAGAGGGAGAAGTTTTTCGAGAAATTCATTTCCCATGCCCCCCTAGGAAACCTATTTCCACCATTATTAAGGAAAATGCTGACAATAGAGAAAAGCGTTTCCATGGAATTGTTTCGCACCAAACGCTTGAAAATTAGGTTTTCCGTGGAAAACCGTCCACTTTTTCAAGGAAAAGTGTTACACAAACAAGCCTAAGTACATATATTTCTAATGGTAAAATGAATTTGTGGTGATTAGATATATATTAAAAAATTCATCACTGTTATTATGATGGATTTATATTTATCGAATATATTTGATAGAATGCTGGATGATGTTGTAACTTTGGTTTAATTTTTGAAGGGTTTTGAGAATTTTTATTTTGTTCTTGTTGTTGTTGTTCTCATCATCTTTTTGCTATGGAAAATACACCCACACAACACACACTTACAAAAGTCCTTCACCATTAGGAAACCAGGGAATAATTATTGAGGATAGAGGAGATGATAAGAAAGAGGGAACAAAAGGTACCTTTCAAACATGTGTGAACAGCAAGAGGTGTCTCTTAAAAAGGAACTAGCACAATAACGCGTGTTGATCACGGTATGTCCATACAATTCAATTTAAGTATTCACTTGTACAATGCAAATAAACTATTCATGCATAGCAATGATTTTTTAGAAAGAAAAATAAAAAAAAACATGACTGGAGGGAGTGTAGAAAGGGAATATGAGAAGGGAGTTAAAAAAAAAATATACATAAAAATGGAATAGGAGATGCAAGCAAAAAGGTAATTTTGTAGAAATTAAAAGAAGAAAATAAAAGGTAAGGGGTAGTTATAAGAAGTGGGTAGTAGTTATAAGAAGTGAGAAGTTATATTTTAGTTACGGTCAAAATCAAATCAAATGGTCAAAATTATCTAAAACGCTTCTAGCTTAATATATAATAATTGGATAAGTTTCTGTTCTTAAAAGTTAAAAGGGTATTTAATTGCCCTAAGAGCCTTTCCTTCCTTATGTGGGTATTGATGCTGATGTGGCTCAATAGAAGATCGATTTGGTCATTTTCGCCCTATCATTTTTCAAGTTTTATTACGAAGAATACCGTAGTGGCCCAACCTGAAAAAAGCCCAAAACCCCATAAGAAAATCCTGGATCCGCCTCCAAAACCCACATAAAATTTCTTGGTTTACCCCCGAAATCTAACCACCCGTTTGGTTTTGTCCCCTTCAAATGAAAATCCTGGGTCCCCAAGTTCCTTCTAACCATTTCCATTGATGTTTGGTTATAGCGTGGATCTTTAATATGAACTAACCATTATCTAAAACGCTTGATTACTATCCATTTAATTCTGTGAATTAAATCAAAATTCTCAAGAATGCAATCAAGAAAGCATAGGCCAAAGATTGTCACCTATTAACCCTGCTCTGAATTTACCTTTTAATTAGAAAAG
This sequence comes from Litsea cubeba, assembly GCA_012931725.1. NCBI lineage: Eukaryota > Viridiplantae > Streptophyta > Magnoliopsida > Laurales > Lauraceae > Litsea > Litsea cubeba. Next base: position 1,700,767 of record CM022950.1, on the reverse strand, counting down.
AACATGACAACTTTTTTTTAATAGTAAAAAGAACATAACAAATTCACTTGTAGGTTACTCAGTTTATCCAAGTACATGAACCATTATTTATGTGTAAGTCAAGTTACCTGCACTGGATTAAGATTTACGAAGATCTAAACAAAAGACCTTCAACATTGAAAAGTGTAAGGAGAGATCATTAACCTTTTTCTTTCTCGCCAATCTCTACCTTGTCTTGATGGTTTAAACCCATGGTTTACAGCATTAGGTCATGGGTTCGAAATGTGACACTAATAAAAACCTTTTCTTTTAAATGTGACACCAATAAAAACCTTTTCTTTCTCAGTTATGAAATGCTGGGATAATTCATTGTCCATTTCTTACACCTACGTTGTACCAGTCGCAGTCACAAAAGTGTGTGGGACTGTTGATCAGGTAGACAACCAAATATAAACAGACAATTGTGAATGCAGAAGCTAAAATTCCTTCATGATTCAAGAAAGTTGGACTATGACCTGTGCAATAGCCAACCACTTCAATGGCTTGGACCATGTGACAATTTCTTTGTTGTTATTCCTCATTCATGAGTTGCAATGTTTTTACTTCTTCAGGATGTGTAGGAAAATCCTGTCATGCCTTATATGAAGGGAGTTCCTGATGCCCCTCGATGTGGATTCAGTGCACTGGCAGTGAGAGTCCTTAATTGAATATAGTGGGTGACTATGCTGACTTCATCTAGGAATGAAGTTATGATAGAGATATGCACTCATATCCTATGTTTCACACAGAGTCTTCATTTTGGCAATTTGTCGTGTAAGTACACACTGATATGAGGAAGCGAAAAAAACAAAGATGTAATTTATGATCAACAAAATAAATTGATTAATTCATGTGACCAATTTGTCCAAATTGGGTGCTGAGAAGATTATAAATTGAGCAGGCAGCCATCGCGGAAAATGCACACAAGCGATACTACCAGAGCTACTTTTCTATATTTCAAAGTTTCTAATTTTTACATTTATAAACTTATAGATGTAATTAAGTACATATAAACTTTGAATTTAATTAGACTCATATGCCAAGAGCTAATGAAGGCTTAACACTTATTATTCAAATAAATCCCCATATAGATAAGTAGACACCCCCAAAACCTGCTCACAGAGCATATGTTGTTTATATTTAGGCAGTTTAAATTGACTGAGGAGAAATGAGAGGTATCTCTTCCAGAATTGTAACGACCCAGGCCCACTGGTATAATATTGTCCGCTTTGGGCCGCAGCCCGCACGGATTTGTTTTCGGGCCCCTTTGAGACCCAAAACGCGTTATACCAATGAAGAGAGGGCTCGCACTTATTAGCCTGACTTCGGGCGGCCTCATAGGCGATGTGGGACGGAGTCCCTGCCTTGCTCTTGGCTGGCCCGGGTTCTCACACTCCCCACCACTTAGAGGAGAGCCGCCCCCGGCTCTGATACCAATTTGTAACGACCCAGGCCCACTGGTATAATATTGTCCGCTTTGGGCCGCAGCCCGCACGGATTTGTTTTCGGGCCCCTTTGAGACCCAAAACGCGTTATACCAATGAAGAGAGGGCTCGCACTTATTAGCCTGACTTCGGGCGGCCTCATAGGCGATGTGGGACGGAGTCCCTGCCTTGCTCTTGGCTGGCCCGGGTTCTCACAAGAATATAGAGGAGAGACCTCTTGAACCTCTCAAGCTCCTCCTTCTTTTGTCCTTAAAAAAAAAAAAAAAAAAAAAAAAAAAACTTCATAAACAACCCACAATTGGTATTTGCATTATGACATAATCCATAAGTGAACAACAGCCTTTCATCCAAACAACTAAAATTTACTCTAACCTTGCATATACTCTACTTTAGAGGGTTAAATTAAAGTCTACCAGACACTCATAATATATTCTACTTAGTAGCAATACATTTATGCTCATGGATATTAAGTCTTGGATGATCTACCTACCTTCACTGCCAATCAATTGAGAAAAGACTCTGTTGGCTGTTGTGTGTGAACTGTCATCACTCATTATGCCAAGATAATCGCTCCCAATACTAACACCAGAAGAAGGAAGACGCCGAAATGGTAATGGAGGCTCAGATGCGTTCACAGAGCTATCTTCATGCGGCTCTCTATTCATTGCAGTCTCCTGGAGTTGTAATGCATACTCCAAATTCCACAACACATCTCCCATTGTAGGCCTATCAACACCATACTCAGCCAAACATTTCTCCGCGGTCTCACCGAATTTCCTTAGTGAATTAGGATGGATTGTACCTGCTAGTCGAGGATCAATTATCTGCATGAGCAATCCCTTCTTCTGCCACTGCAGTGCCCATTCAGCTAAGTTCACCTGCTCCCTTGGAAGCGAAAGATCGATAACAGGCCTTGCGCAAAGGACTTCAATAAGCACCACCCCAAACGAATATACATCCGACTTCTGTGTCAGATGGTACCTTTTAAAGTACTCTGGATCAAAATACCCAAAGCTACCTTTAATGGCCGAGCTTACAACTGAATGTTCAGGAGACGGCACCGCCCGTGAGAGCCCGAAATCTGCTACTTTAGCCGAGTAGTTCTCATCAAGCAAGATGTTTGCAGATTTGACATCACGGTGAATTATACCCTGTGCAGAGAAAGTGTGGAGGTAGTGAATGCCTCTTGCAGAGCCAATACAAATCTCAAGCCTCTGCTTCCAGGACAAAGATGGCAAATCTTTACCATAGAGATGGTCTTTCAGTGTCCCATTCTCCATGAATTCAGAGACCAGAATCATCTCTGACTGCTCTACACAATAGCCAATGAGGAACACAAGATGTCGATGGTGAATTTTTGACAGGACGTTGAGCTCGGCAAGGAATTCTTGTCGGCCTTGGCCAGAACCAGGCTTGCCCCGCTTCACTGCTACTTTTGTGCCATCTCTGAGAACTCCTTTATAAACATTGCCAAAACCACCCGACCCAATCAGCATGTTCGTGTCGAAGTTGTTGGTCGCCGATTGTATTTCAGCGAAAGTCATTATCAGGCCTAGATTTATATTTGGACCAGGAGATGCATTGGTTCTGCTATACGTGCTCTCTCCATATACCGGCAAAGGCGACCACATCAGGCTCTCCCCAGTTTTGGCTTCCTCTTTCCTCTTCTTACATTTCAAAGCAAGCAAGCAAACAACCGCCATCACAAACATGACTAAAGCAAGGCTTCCTCCAATGCTCAAAGCAATTAGAAGAATGCGACTTTTCTTCTTTGAATTAGATTCAGAGACCACGCCTCCCTGAGGATACACCTTCATGATCTCCACGCCATTCAGTATGGCATTCTTTCCTGCTTCTTTTGGCTCAACACTTATATTTATGTACCCTGCCTTATCGGGTTCGACCATGTAGTCTTTGTAGTAAGGTGAAGCCAAGATCCCGTACCTAATCTTTGATAGATCCAGAGATGATTCTGCTAAAGAGCTACCAATATAGACATTGAAAATCAGCTGATTTGTTGAACTACTACTGACTATGTCACAAAAATGCAGCCGAACGAGGTGCTTATCACTAGAATTCACTGGAAACAGCCAGGTTAGATTGAATTTCATTGGCATAGAATTATTAATCACATTCATTTCTCGGGCAGTACCATAGACACTCTCAGGAGCGATGTCACGGCTGACTCCTGTGTTCTCATACTTGATCTTTGTGTTGGCGTTGGCCTTCTTTGCAGCTTGTACCGAAAACAAGTACTCCTCGTCAGGAACCCATGTTCTCCATACTGTATCATTTGAAGGTGTGATTTTGGGTCCTCCCACATTGATTCTGTAGACGCTCTCCAACAGTCCTTCGTGATCCGGGCTCGAGTTGACATAACTGGGCGTGTCAGCAATGAGACCATCAGGTGCAGAAAAGACTTCAATTGCATTAACAAAGGCAAATGAAGGAGATGGTGATTGAGTGGAAGGTGTAAATGAGATCTTAAGCTTGTTGCTGCCTGCAGTGAGAAAGTACTCCTTTATAGGAGTCCTGCTACTCTTTTGGAAGCTGAAATTGCTTAACAATTGAAACCCAGAAACCGAAACATCGAAAACAGCAGAGGAGAGATTGTATCCTTGAGAAGAGAAAGGATAGAAATGAAGGCGAATCACAAAGGTTCCATTGCCTTTGAGATCAAACTCATAAGAAGATGGTCTTGTGAACAATCTTGCAGTTTTGTAGAGATCAGGCTGTGAATCCAGAGGTGGGTTTGGATCTTCCAACTGGATACTAGAAGTATCAGAGAGAATATTAGAATCGGAGTCTGTAGAAAAGGTCCGATTATCTACAAGTAGAGGGGTGGGTGACCCACAATTGAAGAAGTACGTATCTGAAAGAGTGAAAGATGATGAGGGAAATTGAAAGAAGAAGAAGAAGAAGAAGAAGAAGTATAAAAGAAGTTCAGGCATCTTATGGTTTTGCACCAACACCAATGATAGGAAGAGATGAGATTGGTGTTGTTTTGAGTGCAGCAAAAGGGCTTTTTTTATAAGTTAATTACATGGTTCTAAGACCCAGTTGTGGACACTGTACAAGAGGGGCACTTTGACCCAGTTGTGGACACAGTACAAGAGGGGCACTTTTTTGTATGTGGACTTGGAAGACTTTCAAGTCTTGACGACGTTACCACATGTTTATTGATGTCTAATTGCATTTGGAGTGGGATGAAAAGCAGGGAAAAGGGGCATCTCCATGCAGCAAGTGGACATTAATCAATGACCAGGGTCTGAAATTTCTTTCATGGAAAAGTCGTCGGAGAATGGTTTCCCAGCAATTGACAAAAAGTGGGAATGGGACTGTAGTGGAACGTGGGTGGGAGGGCAAAGGCAAGGGCCTCCAGCCACACAATAAATACAGCTAAGGTGGATAGGGTTGTGTTGGGTACTACTATTGGCTCAATCCAATTTTGGTGTCTATGAATAGGTGTGTATATGTCATCCTTTGAGGTTTTATCATGTTTCTTCATTGTGATTTATTCATATCTGATGATAAAATGGATTAATGGTGATAAGATAAATTCAAGAGATTATCACTGTTATTATGATAATAAATTCATATTATTGGATATATTTGCAACAATGATCGTCGACGTAAAAGTGGGCCATTCCGAACCAAAATTGACCCAAATGTTCATACTCGACCAAGTTTGACCCAAATCCTGAATTCATTGCCTGTGTAGTATGAGTGATTACAGTTTTTGTGAAGTCGGATCAACTTGGGTGGCGTCGATTACTTAAAATTCCAATTTTGGCTTGCTTTCTAAAGGGCATTAAAATCTACAAAATGTGTAATGTATTCTATATCTGTGATGCATGGCAATATTCTATAAACAAATGTTCTTCTTTTGAGTAAGGAACATTTTTTAAGAGGTCCACATCATGCAGTCTGACCTTGTTGTGCCCATTGGACAGTCTAAATCTTCAATTATTAAAATTGGACTTGGGCAGATCTAAGCCCAGTGGCAACCACACATGAAGAAGCGTAGACGAAGAGGAGAATCTTCAATTAGATTTGAATTCAGATGCTTAGAGATATCAATGGACCCTCATAATCCGGGTACTGGAAGGAATAGGACCAACTGATAATCGGATCTGGGTCCAAGTCCATAGTTAGGCCCTCTTAATCATTGTATTTGGGTCCAAGTCCAGTAGACATTTTCATGCCTAAATACCCACATTCCAAGTGTATAATACACACATACATACACGGCAGAAGGACCACTTGGATCATGTCAATCATCAGGAATGGAGAGATAGAAAGCTTCATATTTGGATAAGGGTAGGCCAAACCTCAGCCGATTGGACATCATATGGTGTAGATAATGAGGTGCCAAAGTGATGAGGTTTTTCGACATAAGATCCAATGGTGGTTATAAGATAAAATTAGACAAACTACCCAGATATTAGTGTCAGGCTAGCCTCTGGAAAGACAATCCCTTCTTTTTCTGTCCTCTCACAAGTGACCATCATCCGCAGGATACATAGTATAAGTCATGAGAGAGAGGAAGAGATTAAAGCAGGCCAAAAAGGTTGAATAAATCACTTTCTACAACTAGTGTAAGTAATTTTAAATCAAATGATTCAGAATTGAATTCAATCTTCAAACAAATTGGCCGGACATTTTGCACATCACATCCAATTTTTCTGCAAGGCTGCTATAATGCACAATGTATTGTCTGAACTCTTGACGTCTTCAGCTACGCATAGGTCCTTGTAGGGGTCGCAGAAAGTGCAAGGCAGTTGTCTTCCACTTTGTGTTTTGTCCAATCCGTGAAAGGATAACTTTACTAAGACCCTTTTTGTTTTGATGGAGTCAAATTTCTAATGATTATGGATTATTAAAGGTAGGGATGAAAGATATAAGATGATATATCTAGGAGGAATTTGATTTTTCTATGATATGATTTACTATGCAATGCCTGGGTATGCATTTTCCATCTCCTATTTATCCATTGAAGGAGATTATTTGATGTAGACTTTCATGTGATTGTTAGCATGGCCATTCTCCTACACATACCCCATTCTTGATCAAGATTCTTTCTATATAGGTCCCACTTGTGATTGGTTTAAACCAGCTCATAGATTGTTGGCCTTTTGAATTCAAGATGCCGTAACATTACATATTCAGAAAATTTTAAGGTTTCAGACTACAATAAATTACTACAATGACATATCAGCTCCAACTTTCAAGCAGTCACCCATTTCAAACATGAATAGTGAGATGATTTTGTTCATCTGATTTGGAGTAGTGACTTCGGAGTTCGGAGATAATCCAAGATGAATGAATAAGATGGTTAAAATGTGATGAGATTATTTTTTTCTAGGATAATAATTGGATCATTAAAATCATTTGATCACTGCCTTAAGCTACTGAGCTGTTTTTTACCAGTATATGTGTGTGCATGCATGCATGTATATCTATATATAAGTCTTCTTACCATGGGAGCTAGGAACCTCTCATTGTTCATGTGAGAGGTAAAAACCCAAGTACCTTGTTGTAAGTGCCTAAAAATTAAGGACTTCAAAGTAGGGATTAGGACCCCTGATTCAAGTAGTTTAGATGAAGATTGCTGCTGAGGCTCCGACTAGACCTGAGGAGGAGGAGAAGAAAACACGTCAGAGGACCCTGGCTGCAGGCAGCGCAAGGCTCTCCGATGCTTAAGTTAGTTTAGTGAACGAGGAGAGGAAATAGCAGAGGGATAGTGTGTATAATGGGTCGCATACCTTTGGATGGAAGTGGATGCGCTATTTATAGGCGATGGGGTTGACTTTCGTGGGCGAGTTCCAAGACTGGGCCGGCCACTTGAGTGGCTGCGTCCACTCAGCCCATAACGCATTAAATGCTGACCCATGCTTCATTAAATGCTTGGCTTGCCGGGTCAGGCGGCGGTTCTGACTTTTGGGCTAGGTCCCATCAGGCCTGGCCCGGAGCCATGCCTTGGGGGCGCACGTATCCTGTACGCGCCGTTTTGTCAGTAATGATAATCTGCAGGGCATGCCTTGGCATGCGCCGTTATTCTGTCGCTGGTCCCATCAGTCCCTGTCGAATCCGCGCTGCCAGGGTCGATGCCGCGATCGGGTAGGTCAGTCTTCAGGAGCTCCCGCCTCGGCGAATGCCGCGGTTCTTCAGCCGCGGTCACCCTTGGTCTAGGGGAGGCATAATCGTTCTGTCCGGACGCCTGGGCTAGTGCTGATCTCGGCTTAGCGAAAGCACCCCCACACAATTGCCCCCCAGTCTTCCGAGCTCTTAAGGGTGTCAACTCTTTGAGGTCGGAAGCTGAGTAGGTCTCGCCGAGATGCGGTATGCCGTGGTGCTCAGATAACTTCCTGCCTGGGCCTGGGGGAGCTCGAACGTCTCCTGGCTTTCGGAATTCCACCGCCATTTTGGCAGCTGGCGCCTGTACCCCTGCCTGCCGTCGCTCCCGTACCCGAGGCATTAAATGGCGCACGAGGATCAAGCTGGCGCTTCCACGCGTCTATCTTTATTTGGTTGGCCCGTCATTTCGCGACGGCGCGTGCAGTGAAAAGACGCGCCCTCTTCGAATTTCGAACGGGCGCCATGATTAACCGCCCAATCTTTGGCTATAAATGAGGGATCGCCCCCCCTTCTTCTTCTTTTACTCGCATTCTGCCTCTCTTCTTGCTTGCTTCCTTCTTTGTTTTCGCCTTCATCTTCCCCTTTCTCTGTTGAGTCGAAAGGAGTCGTCGCAGGGATTCTCCGGGCCTTTTCCCGAAAGTGGTGCTGTCAAGACTCCGTTTCGCGTCCTGAACTTTCCGTAAGTCCTCTTTTTCTTTCTGTTCCATTGCGTTCTGTTTTCTCGGACCCAGCTTTGCCTAGGGATCCATCCACCTAGGCTAGCCTCTGTCTAGGGTTCCTTTTCGCCCCTTAGCAAATTTTCCCCTTTTACTTCGGCGTTCCCCCCTGCGAGATGGGTGTCTTTAGCCACTGGGTGGAGTCTGAGAGGGGATTAGCAGATCTCAGGGCCAAATACAACATTCCTGAGGGGGTTCAGGTTATGGCGGCCCCACTGGTCGCCAATATCCTCGGAGATTTTTACAACGGCTGGATGCCGTTTCCTTTAGTAGCCAATATCGAGGGCGGGGTTAGGTTTCCCCTCCGCCCTCTGCTCAGGGAGTGCCTCAGGGCATGGAACCTCTGTCCCTGCCAGCTGATGCCCAACAGCTTTAAGGTCATAATGGGCACGGATGCCCTAAATACGATCTTGGGCATCGGTCTCGGTGTTCATGATATCGAGGACGCCTACGATATCTGTAAGTCCGGGAAGGACATGTACTACCTCCGCATCAAGCCGAGCAGGAGGCCGTTTGTGCAGGCCCTGGAGGACTCCAATAAATATGCTGGAGACGACCGCCTGATGGTCACGGGTGGCTGGGAGTTCAGCGATGATGAGGCCATCGCGGAGAGAAATTTCAGGGTTCCTCGCCACTACGGCACCCCACCAAGTAATTACAGCCCCGGCACACTCTTTTACTTTTCTCGCTTCTCCGTGCTGCCGGACTAATGTCTTTTGTTTGCCCCCGCAGGTGCTCGCCAGAGGAGAGCGGCTGCTTCCCGGGACGGCTGGAAGTTGAACAAGGCTTGGATCCGCGCTTTGGAGAATTACCACGGCCACGGGGACAGATCGGCGTGGAGGTTACTCGGGTACGAACCCAGATACCGAGGTTATCGGAGCAGGAAGCACACTGCCCACCGCTCACAGGCCGCGGCGGAAGTAGACGAAGGTGGGAGCGCGGCTCACTCCGGGGACCGTACCGCGTCAAATTCCGAGGCATCGACTTCGGGGTCCGAAGAGGACGACGCCGAGACGATTGGAAGGATCGTTCTATCTTCAGAGAGCGATTCGGGAGGTGAGATGGACGGGACCCGCCCAAAGCCGGTCTTCAAGAATCTTAGGGCCCAACCAGTCGGGGGGCGAGGCCGCGGCGCGGCTTCCTCTTCTCGCGCGCCTTCTTCCTCGAGCGCGCCCTCGTCGTCTTCAGCGCCTCCTCCCCTGCGGACACTGCCGCCGCACTCCGCGGCCGCGCTCAGCACATCCGCGGTGGCACCTCCACCGGCGTCGAGGGCTGAGGATTTGGCCAGGAAAAGGGCCAGAGTCGAGGGCTCCGCGGGGGAGTCTTCAAGTGGTGGAATGTCAACGCGGGCTACCCCCGCCCTCTGGAGGCCGAGCTTCATGCTGCAGCCGGGGAGGCCGATGACGGTCGAGGACCGTCTCTCTGGGGGGCCCCTGGTGGTCGCCAGTCTCAGCAGTGCCTGTGCCCTGCCCCGGGACATGGAAAAGCATGATGAGCTGGACGACATCTCTCTCCTGGCGTCGCAGATGAGGGCGAGCCTGAGCGTAAGTCTCTGAACTTTTCTTTGGTCTTTTTTCTTTCGTCTGTCAGCTATAGCTTTCCCTGACTTGGTTGTTTTCTGCAGATCGTGCAAATGGCCCAGATCTCGGTGACCCGGGTTCAAAAATGCCACGACGAGCTCAAGAGGGTCCAGGCCAACTACGATCAGCACAGGAAGGCCTTGGAGGAGAGCAGGGTGAGGGAGAAGGAGTATGAGGAGACTCACCAGGCCCTCTTCGCCGAGCTTGACAAGGCGAAGTCGGCCTTTGAGCTAGTGAAGAGGAGGGAGGCTGAACTGGAGAGGAGATCACGGGCTTGGAGAGGCAGAAGGCCGAGCTTGAGCACCGGGTTCAGACCGAGGTCGCTGCGGCTTTCCAGGATGGCGTCGATGTGGCGGGCGAGGAGTACTCGGCGCAGGTTGACGACATAAGGGCCGTATCCTGGGAGATGGGTTGGAGAGCGGCTCTCGAGAAGGCGGGGATCCCTACGGATCACCCTGCATATGTGAGCCCGGACGAGTTCCCACACCACGAGACTGACTCGGACCCCGCGGCAGATCCTGAGGGGGACCTTGCAACCGCGCCGGGACCAGATATTGCCCTGTCGACTGGGGCTCCTGCCGCCGCTACGACTCCTGCTGTCACCTCCTCCAAAGTTCCTCCCGCCGCCGCGACTCCTCCCGCGGATCCCGCCGCCCTGGCGCCAGCCGCATGAGGCTTCCTACCTGTCTTTATCTTTCCGAATGTAATTTTTCATTGCTGTTTATGTACGAATCCTTTGAAGTCAATGAAAAATCCCTTTTTTGCTGTGCGATTTGAACTTTCATTGCTTTGTTTCGGCTGTGCGATTTAAACTCTCATGCCTTAGAAACCCGCGATCAGTTAATCGTGCTAAGAAGACGTGGCCTCCCATAGGGCGTGGCGCTATTTTTCTTTCAAGTATACGAGCTCGGTGGGAGCCGGGTATCATTTAGTGCGGCGATCTAAGCGCGTAGAGCCATTGCCTTGGCTCGCGGCCAGCGCGATGATGGTATCCGGCACGTAGCCGAGATGCGCGTGATATGGAGAAGTTCCCCTGGCTCGTCACCAGGGGCCGTGCTGGCTATCTGGCCCGTGGCCAAGATGCGCACGAAATGGAGAAGTCCCCCTGACTCGTCACCAGGGGCCGTGCTGGCAATCTGGCGCGTAGCCAAGATGCGCACGAAATGGAGAAGTCCTCCTGGCTCGTCACCAGGGGCCGTGCTGGCAATCTGGCGCGTAGCCAAGATGCACACGAAATGGAGAAGTCCCCCTGGCTCGTCACCAGGGGCCGTGCTGGCTATCTGGCGCGTAGCCGAGATGCGCACGAAATGGCGAAGTCCCCCTGGCTCGTCACCAGGGGCCGTGCTGGCTATCTGGCGCGTAGCCGAGATGCGCACGAAATGGCGAAGTCCCCCTGGCTCGTCGCCAGGGGCCGTGCTGGGGAGTCGTTGTTGTTGCCGCGGTCCTTGCCTTGGAGCAATTTTACTTTAGAACATAGACAAAGAAACTTTCTTGAGAGGAAATGACCTTCATTGATTTTGCATAAACTGAATACATTTAAAAGTAAAATTTCTTCAGATGCGACGCGTTCCACGGCCGCGGTAGTAGCTTCCCGTCCATATCTTCAAGCTTGTATGCGGACCGCCCCGCGGTCGAGACTACCTTGAATGGACCGCGCCAGTTCGGGGCTAGCTTGCCCTGATTTGGATCCTTATCTGCGGGTAGTGCCTTCTTCAGGACCAGCTCTCCGATGGAAAACTTCCTTTCCCGCACTTTTTGATTGTAATCCCTCGCCAGTCGTTGTTGATAGGCTGCTAAACGGATGGAAGCGGCTTCTCCGCGTTCTTCGGCCAGGTCCAGTCCCAGGGTGAGGTTTTTGTCGTTCTGGGCCTGGTCAAAGAGTTCAGATCTAAGGGTCGGGAGACCGATTTCGAGAGGGATCACGGCTTCCATTCCGTATGCCAAGGAAAAAGGAGTTTCTGAGGTGGAGCGTCGCGGAGTGGTCCTGTAGGCCCATAGCACGCTGGGTAGCTCTTCTACCCACCTTCCTTTGGCCCCATCAAGTCTTTTCTTGAGCCCGTCTAAGACCACCTTGTTGGAGATTTCAGCCTGGCCATTGCTCTGGGGGTAGGCCGGAGTCGAGTAGTGGTTTCTTATGCCGAGCTCCTTGCAAAAGTTTTTGAAGAGGCTGGAGTCAAATTGGGTCCCGTTGTCCGAGACCAAAACTCGAGGGATGCCGAACCTCGTGACGATGTTCTTCCATACGAAGTTCTTGGAGTCCCGCTCTGTGATGGAAGATAGTGCTTCTGCCTCGATCCACTTTGTGAAATAGTCGGTGGCCACTATCAGCCACCTTTTATTCCCCGGAGCTCGGTGAAAGGACCCACAATGTCCAGCCCCCACTGTGCAAAAGGCCATGGACTGGAGAGCGGGCTCAAATCCTGTGCAGGTTGATGGAGGTTGTGCGAGAATTTCTGGCACTTCTCGCACTTCATAGCGTACATCTGTGCGTCCTTTTGCATGTATGGCCACCAGTATCTTTGCTTATAGCCCGGTATGCTAGTGACCTTCCGCCGATGTGACTTCCGCAGATGCCTTCGTGTATTTCGTAAAGGAAGTCTTCAACTCGGCTTGGGTGGACGCACTGGAGATAAGGGCCCGTGAAGGATTTCCTGTACAGTTTTCCTTCTGGAGAGAGCCAGAATCGGGCTGCCCGGAGCCTGATCTTGTGAGCCTGCGCTCTGTCCTCGGGGAGTTGGTCGTCTTTGAGGTACGCGATGATGGGATCCATCCAACTGGGCCCGAGGTCGGCACACATGACTTGCCATGGTGGGCTGAGCTCTATACTCGGCGATGTTAGCGAGCCTACTTCTATAGTTCTCTTTTTTCCAGCCTCGACGGCGGAGGCTAAGTTGGAGAGCGCGTCGGCGTGCGAGTTAGAGTCTCTGCCGATTTGTTTGATTTCTGCTTCCGGAAATTGGGAGAGGAGTTTCTTGGCGAGGGTTAAATAGGCTGCCATTCTATCGTCGCGAGCCTGGTAATCCCCAGTGAGCTGGCTCGTCACCAACTGCGAGTCACTGTAGATTACCAGCTGTTGAGCTCCGAGAACCTTGGCACTATTCAGCCCCGCCAGCAATGCTTCATACTCCGCCTCGTTGTTTGACGCTCGAAAGTCAAGGGTCAGTGCTTGCTCGATCACTAGCCCTTCTGGAGACTGGAGGACTACGCCGACACCGGCCCTTCTAGAGGTGGAAGACCCGTCAACGAAGACCTTCCAAGCCGAATCTCGGGAGGTATCCCGAGATAGCTCGTAATCAGTCTCCGGGACTAGGCCATCCTGCCCCTTGCCCCCCAGTGCGGGGTCGAGTGGACTCGGCGCCGAACTCGGAGGAGTGAACTCGACGATGAAGTCTGCTAAAATTTGCGCCTTGATTGCTGTCCGGGGTTGGTAATGGATATCGTACTGCCCTAGCTCCACGGCCCATCTCGAAATTCGCCCAGAGAAGTCGGCCTTCCGGAAGACGGACTTGAGTTGGTGCTCCGTAACCACCACTATCTTGTGGGCCTGAAAATAGTGCGAGAGCTTCCGAGAGGCACTGACGAGGGCCAGTGCGAGTTTCTCCATTGGCAGGTATCTGGTTTCGGCGTCGAGGAAGGTTTTGCTGGTATAGTAGATGGGCTTTTGCTGCCCTTCATCTTCTCTGATCAGGACTGAGCTCACCGCGTGGCTGGAGACCGCCAAATACAGGTACAAGGTCTCGCCTTTCTTCGGGGTTGATAACAGTGGAGGCGAGGCCAAATAGGCTTTGTGTTCCTGGAGGGCCGAGTCGCACTCCGGGGTCCACTCAAATCTCAGGTTCTTTCGCAGCAATTGGAAGAAAGGGCGGCATTTGTCCGAAGACTTGCTGATGAAGCGGTTGAGGGCGGCAGCCATGCCGGTGAGCCTCTGGACCTGCTTTGTCGTTGCCGGGCTCTGAATTCCTAGGATCGCGGAGATCTGGTCCGGGTTTGCTTCGATACCGCGTCGCGTGACGAGGCTTCCTAAAAACTTGCCGGACCCGACCCCGAAGGCGCATTTGGAGGCGTTCAGCTTCAGCCCGAACTTTCGAAGAACTTCAAAAACTTGCCCGAGGTCCGTCAGATGGTTGCGAGACTGGGTGGATTTGACGACCATGTCGTCGATGTATACTTCGACTATCTTGCCGAGGTGCTCCTGGAACATTTTAGTGACCAGCCTCTGATAGGTTGCCCCCGCATTTTTGAGGCCGAACGGCATCACCTTATAGCAGTAGGTTCCCCTAGGAGTGATGAATGCCGTTTTCTCCTGATCAGGCTCGTACATGGGTATCTGATGATAACCGCGGTAGGCGTCAAGAAAGCTCATCCTCTCGTGACCGGCGGTGGCGTCAATCATCTGGTCGATCTTCGGGAGAGGGAAGCAGTCTTTGGGACATGCTCTGTTGAGGTCAGTGAAGTCGACGCAGACCCTCCATTTTCCGGTCTTCTTCTTCACCACCACGGTGTTTGCCAGCCACTTCGGGTACTGGACCTCTCTGACGGCGCTTGCTTCGAGCAGTTTTTCCACCTCTTCGACCATGGCTGCGGACTGGTCGATTCCGGATCTTCTCGCTTTCTGAACCACTGGCTTGGCCTGAGGGTCTACATTTAGCCTGTGGCTCATAACCTCTGGGTTCACGCCTGGCATTTCCTGCGGGGTCCAGGCGAAGACATCTTTGCTCTGTAATAGGAAACTGAGCAGCTCGGACCGCTCCTGCTCGGCGAGCTGGCTCCCAAGAAGGAAGTACCTCTCTGGATCACTGGGGTCGATCCTGACCTCGGTGAGGTCCTCGATACTCTTCTCTCCTGGATCACGGCCGACCCTTTCTAGCTCTGCTTCGAGCTCTGCCATGTGCACTTGCTTTGGCTCTTCCTCGCCGGACACCACGGCCATCATGCAACGTTTGGCCATTTGCTGGTCCCCATTGACTGTGACCACCTCGACTCCGCCATCCCTTTCCAAAGGGAACTTGAGCTTTTGATGGTACGAGGAGGGGACGGCTTCTATCTGGTGCAGCCAGCTCCGCCCTACGATGGCATTGTAGGGAGATGGGGTGTCCACTACGAGGAAGTCGGCCACCACTGACGTGCCACCTACTCGGACTTCGAGGGAGACTCTCCCTTTGGGGTACACGGGCTTTGCGCTGAACCCTATTAGTGGGGTCCGCGCCTCCTGGAGGTCTTCTTCCGTGAGCCCCATCTTGGCGAAGCAGTCGAAGTAGAGGATCTCGGACGAACTGCCGGAGTCGACGAGGATCCTCTGCACCTTGCAACTCCCCAACTTTAGGGTCATGATCAGTGGGTCATTGTGAGGGAGCTGAACCCCTTTCAGGTCCTCGTCTGAGAACCAGATCTTCGGCCTTTCTTTGCGGGCCTTCTTAGGGGACGGCCCGAGTTCGGCCGACATGACCTGCTTCCCATGGGAGGCCCTCCTGGCCTCGGCGCGGGCTTGACTGCTGCTCTGCTTGGTAGGGGCCAGATGGATGACGCTTATGAGCCTCTCTGACCCGTCGCTGTCGTGATCCTCCCTGGGTCGGTGTCGAGGTCGGTCATTGCCCCCGCTGCCCGCTGCCTTGCAGAATTCCTTCAGATGCCCGTCCTTGACGAGCCTTTCAAGATGGTTCTTGAGACAGTAGCAATCATTGGTGTTATGCCCGTTCTGCTTGTGGAAAGCGCAGAACCTGTCTTGGTCTCTCTTGGAGTTATCGCCCTGCAAGGGACGTGGCCACTTGAAGTATGGTTTTCCCTGGATTTTTTCCAGGATCTGGTGAATCGGTAAGATGGTCTGTGTCTCTTGCCGCCTCCCGAGGTGCGAGCCCAAGACGAGGCCCGGTCGCCCGAGCGATTTTCTCGGCTCGCTTCATCTCTACGGGAGGTCTTCCTTTCTTCGTTTGCGGACCGATCCTCATGCCTGGATCGGTCGTCATGCCGCGATCGGCCATCCTGCCGAGATCGGTTTCCCTGCCGAGATCGGCCCTTGGAGACGCCGAAACTTTCGTTGGCACGCGCTTCGTCCTCCTCTTGCTCGATATACTTATTTACCCTCGTCATGAGGGCTGTGACGGAGGGCACAGGATTCCGGACGAGCTCTCTCCTGAGCTCGCACCCCGGCAGGAGGGCGTGCTGGAAAGATTTGATTGCCACGTCCTCGGAGGAGTTGTCAATCTGGCTGTATACTGTCCAGAACCTCTTTGCGAACTGAGTGACGCTTTCGCTCCACCTCATCCTGAGGGCCATGATGTCGCTGTCGGTCTTGGGAATGTCTCTGTGCGCCTGGAATTTCCCGAGGAAGGAGTCCCGCAACTGGGCCCAGCTCGAGATCGATCCCTCGGGGAGCGCACAGAACCATTTGAGGGGTAGGTCCCCCAGGCTGGAGGAGAAGACTCTGCAGTTGAGATGCCCAACGTCACCCCAGACGGACAATTTCTGTGTGAAATGGCGGAGATGCGCTGCTGGATCCGAGGTCCCGTCGTAGAGGGTGAACCTTGGAACACTGAACTTCTTGGGGAGGGGATACTCGATTATTTCTCTGGTGAAGGGTGACGAGTCGAGGCCAGCGAAGTCGGGGAGGTCCAGCTGGCTTTGGGCGAGCCCTGCCTCCCTCAGGGTGTTCTGGAGGGCCTGCTTGACCAGGCGGTTGATCAGAGCCTGCTGGTCTGCCGCCTCCGATCTCGGCACCGACCCCCTGTCTTCATGGTCATGGTAAGAACTCCCGACGTGACTTCGCTCCCGACTCTTATCGTTCAGATGATCTCTCAAGTCTTTGCCGGTGACGGGATCCTTTCTGCCCACTGGATCACCGCCCCCGGGGACTACTCCCTTCTCTCGGAGCTGCTGCCTGAGCTGGCGGATGAGATCATCTTTCTCCTGGAGGGCGAGATTCTGAGCCCTGATTGCGGCTTGGGCGGGGTCGGCTCTGTTGCCATCGCGGTCCGAGTGGCGCCCGGACCGATGCGACCCCTCCGCCGCCGGGGCCTTGCCCTTCGAGAAGCGCTCCTGAAGGGGAGCGTTTAGCCGCGGTGGGCCCCCCAGCTCCAGCGGGGACGACGCGGACTCGGTGTGGTAGCTTTCTACCTCTGCGGCCCCTCCCGACGCATAGGGCAATGGCCCAGGGAGGACCAGTGGTCCTGGGGGGAGAGACTTCGGGTGCTCTGCGCCTCTCTTGTTTCTCGGAGCCATTGGTGATGGAAAAGAATTTTGGGAAAGGTTTCGAGGTATGGGTTAGTACTTTCCCACAGACGGCGCCAATTGTAAGTGCCTAAAAATTAAGGACTTCAAAGCAGGGATTAGGACCCCTGATTCAAGTAGTTTAGATGAAGATTGCTGCTGAGGCTCCGACTAGACCTGAGGAGGAGGAGAAGAAAACACGTCAGAGGACCCTGGCTGCAGGCAGCGCAAGGCTCTCCGATGCTTAAGTTAGTTCAGTGAACGAGGAGAGGAAATAGCAGAGGGATAGTGTGTATAATGGGTCGCATACCTTTGGATGGAAGTGGATGCGCTATTTATAGGCGATGGGGTTGACTTTCGTGGGCGAGTTCCAAGACTGGGCCGGCCACTTGAGTGGCTGCGTCCACTCAGCCCATAACGCATTAAATGCTGACCCATGCTTCATTAAATGCTTGGCTTGCCGGGTCAGGCGGCGGTTCTGACTTTTGGGCCAGGTCCCATCAGGCCTGGCCCGGAGCCATGCCCTGGGGGCGCACGTGTCCTGTACGCGCCGTTTTGTCAGTAATGATAATCTGCAGGGCATGCCTTGGCATGCGCCGTTATTCTGTCGCTGGTCCCATCAGTCCCTGTCGAATCCGCGCTGCCAGGGTCGATGCCGCGATCGGGTAGGTCAGTCTTCAGGAGCTCCCGCCTCGGCGAATGCCGCGGTTCTTCAGCCGCGGTCACCCTTGGTCTAGGGGAGGCATAATCGTTCTGTCCGGACGCCTGGGCTAGTGCTGATCTCGGCTTAGCGAAAGCACCCCCACACACTTGTGACACTATTTAGATGCACCCCAATAATAAGGGATACTCTCATGGAAAGGTCTCATTGTAGATCCTCAAGATTTTTTTTTTTAAATCTCAATCATATCATCACCATCATTGATTTAGGGGCGTTAAAGTACATTATAATATATTAAGCTGGAAGGTTCTGGATCTAATTTTGACCAGAAGTTATTTTTGGTTTCTACAACTGTTAACGTACTCTCCCTCTAGTTTTCACTAATATACTTTCCTTATTTATGGACTCCAATCTTCCTCCTTTCTAACATACATAGAATCTTATCTCTTCATGCATACCCGCGATAAGTATGGATTTTCGTGCTAGTTCAAATTATGGGCAATGAAATCATTCCTTCACATGTGATCAATCTAACGGTGCAACTATGGCTATGGTCCGGAACACTTTAAAAAAAAAAATCTACAAAAACGGTCCTATATTTTACAAGTCTCTAAAAGGCCAACCATATTTTATGTTTTTACTAAAACCTTCTTTGAACAAGAATCAATTTGTACATAAGTATACTCTCCAATATTTTATTTTTGACCGCTTTACACCTAAAAATACTCGAATGACTCAAATGATGATTTTGCCAAATACACCCATTTTCACAAGTGTTCTTTTTGTACTTTTATAGAGGAGAGTCTCTTCCGATCAATCCAACTCATTCACATACACCATTAAACTAAAAAAAAAAAAACTCATTAACAAATCACATACACCAAGACACTTGATTGGAACCGGTTTCATCTCAAGCTAATTTGGACATTATTCACCATTGGATGTTATGATAAAAATCGTCAATTATGTATAGTCATTAGATTTTGAGGAACTAAAACTAATTATAAATACTAGGGTAATTTGATCGGGTTTTATCTAACAAATTTTCCTAATCTACATCCAAGACTTTATCGTCATGCCTCCCCTGGTCATCATGTAGCTCGGTGGGTCTCATCTAATTTGAGTTAGTGAGATTTTCTAAAAACTAACCCCTATTTATTTCACCGGATCCGAGATATTTTAGTAAAAATATAAAATTCAGGAGCTAAAGGAGGGGGGCTTTTTCTCTGTGGACTTAGAAGACTTTCAGGTCATTTGACTACCCATCTTCAAGACTAAAGATCACTTCACCACAGGTGTATGTCAGTCGTATTGCTTTTGGAGTGGGATGAAAAGCTGGGAAAAAGGGAATCTGTGTGGGACCCACCATGAAGGTCCAAAGATTCCACAGATCGGACATTGTAAACTGTCTGATTAGTAGACTTCTCTATGCAGTATGTGGACATTAATCAATGACCAGGGTCTGATATTTCTTTCATGGAAACGTCGTCGGAGACTGGTTTCCTAGCAATTGACAAAAATGTAGGAATGGGACTGTAGTGGAACGTGGGTGGAAGGGCAAAGGCAAAGGGCCTCTAACCATACAAGCATGAATAAAAATATCGGTCGCTACATAGCATAGCGGCTGATAGCCTGATATATCGGCCGTGGCGGCCGATACCGCCACGCTATTTAAAAAATAGCGGGTATCGCACCGCTACGATCGCTACATATGTGTAGCGGCCACTATGACTGCCACAAAACGTGGCAGCCGATACGTATCTTTTTTTTTTTTCGGGGGCGTTGCCCCCTTGGCCCCCGCGAGCTGATTGGTCAGCTCGACCTCCGCCGGTGGATGCCCACGGATCCCTCCGCGAAGCGCATGTTTTAGAGAAATGTCAATCAAGAAGACGAAAGAATCCTACTTGACTATGATAGCTAGGACTCTTTTGCTGGTTGTCTTTCCATTTTTGTGCTTGGATGTCTATTATTATCATAACTTGCTAGATAAGATATTAAACCTATTTAATTATGTTTGAAATTATATAGTAGTAAAGATATAGTTACCTATTACTACTAGATTTCAAACCGGTCTTAATTAAATTATTTTATAAAGAACTCTCATTGTACTGGTGACTAAGGTATTCCTATTTCCTTCACTAACTCTCTACTCTGTCATTTCTAAATTGGTGTTGACTGTTGATTGTTGATCACTTCATAGTTCATTCACTTGATTGAATTTAAACCTTGAATGTTGAAGTATTAATATTTAATAGTTCAATGTTCATTAATGAGTAATGACCTAACTCTTAAGTCTTATGCCTTTATTTCATATTCTAGTTTTTTTTTTATGAGCTTTTCATTACTTTCTAAGTTAGTATGACTAAGAAACATAAATACATGTGAAAAAACTAATCATTACTATTATTTTCTATTTATACAGCGATACAGGATTTCATATATTGAGGGCACCGCTACGTCCCTTTTTCTTACTTACTTTTGCAAAAGAACCACATATTCTTTCATTTTACATTTTTCTGGAATTTTTTCAGATTTTTTGGGCAATTTTTTCAAATCGCCCCGCTACGCCACTACGTATTGCCCGCTTTGTAGTGGTTTGGCGGCAGGCCACTACGCCCGTCGCTACCGGCTATTTTCATCCTTGCACACAAGAAATACATTTAAGGTTTGTGTTGGGTACTGTTGGATCAAGCCAAGTTTGGTGTCTATGATGCAAATATCATTATCAGGATAGTATCCATGGGCAGGGGCATACCCACATATGTGGTTATGGGACGGTTGAGGTTCTATCATGTTTCTACATTTTGATATATTGATTCTAAAAAATGCCTCACTTTAAAAATACCCCATTTTCCGTTTTTTTTCCTGTCATGGTTACCTATAAAGCAATACCAAATCCATTCATCCGTTTCATTTTTTGATAGAATTTATTGAGTAGAACACATTAAGCCGACCCAAAATCATTAAAGACTAAGATGATCATGATATTTCATTTTAAGCATTTCTCATGAATCTTTAGAAATTCAATACAAATTAGACAAACTACCCAGATATTAGTGTGAGGCTAGCCTCTGGAAAGACGATCCACTCTTTCTCTGTACTCTCACAACTGAGGATTGGCGTGTAAGAAAACCCATCATCCGCCGGATAGTCAGAAATCCGGTGAGGCTCCATTTCTTGCATTGTTCTTTCCCACCATAGCTCCTTCTTCCATTGCTCAAGAGAGACTAACAAGTTGAATCTGCACTTGAATTGGCCACTGCAAAGAAAGAAAAGTTGCTGGGAGAAGTGTGGATGTGGGGCACATATATTGTGTTAGAGAACATGGGATGTGGGTAAGTATAGAAACTTCACAGCGAATTCCTCTCTTTAAGAACAAGATTGAGGAGATATTGAAATGAAAAAGAAAGTTCACAGCAATTTCCTCCCTCAAGAACAAGATTGAGAAGGAGATATGACTTTAATGAAGACTAGGAAGTGACATTTGATAATGATGGGGTTAAGGGTCGCAATCGGTTTTTTTAGGTCAGGTTTAGGTCATGCTGATCTCTTGTGACGTTGGAATAATTTATCGAAAACATAAAGTAAAAATCAAATCAATAGAAAATGTAACGATTGTGTAAAGGAGAGGTATATTTCAGATAAACAATATATATATGGGAGATGCTCCTATGATAGCATCTCTCACTTCTCTATAAGAGTTAAGGTGGGGGCCCTCACATTCATATCTAATGCCGATAACTTAAATGTAAGGGCCCCCACTCCTATCTCTCATAGAAGCATCTCCCTATATATATATCTATGTAAAAATTTTATTTCACAGGATCACCTCCATGACAGAAAAAAAGGGGTGAAAAAAAGAGCATTTTTAAAGTGGGGTGTTTTGGAGAAGTACCCATAATGTACATATGCATATGAGTGGCTGTCTTAAAAGAGGATTTTTTGCCCCCTCTTTTGCGTCCAATGAAAGGAACCCAACTCATATGGGATTTTGCAAGGCATATCAATTGTGCAAACATTTATAACAAGCTTTTGAATTTAAAATGCCACCTAAGATGCCTTATTCCATTTATCTTGGTTTCCAAATTATTTTGGAGTTTCGAGAAAGTCTTGATGTTCTTTCATGGGGCCCACTTTTATGGGTTTCAAATTTCACTCAAATAAGAGTCAGACCCACTTATAAGGCTAACAGTTGGTTAGTGGGTTCCTTTTATAAAATGATATGATCCTCACAAGTAGGTTCAAATAAAACTTGTGAAGTATTTATCTGAACTACGAAGAAGGATAAATTTAGGTGAGAAATTAGGTGAGGTATGAAACTATGACTGATGTTCATTTTGATAATTTCACATGAGTATATTGGTCTTTGTATTTCTGTGGAGGAGCAAACTATAGCCAATGAGCTACATTCGTTCCTTCCTTTGAAAAAGGGCGTCGTCTCCTTAGCATTTTCCAGATCTAGTGAAACCAAATTTCAAGGCTACTTTGAAGAAAGGTTGCCATCGATCGATCCATTCACATCCACATTGAATGTTCTTCTTCATGTGCTGTATAGAAAGCTGTCTTATCTTGGTCTTTTACTGACTTCACCAGAGCCTCACTTGGCAGAGGGAACTAACCAACCAGTTATCAACTGTCTGCCTGGAGGAGGCCATGTACAGCAGACAAACCTGAAATAAGAAATATGGTTGTTTCGAAAGGCTAGGGAATGCTTGTTATAGAACTCTTGTTATGTTTCAAGGTGAATAAGAATGAACAAAGAATGGCAGAGCAAACAAATTCTATAATAATCTTAAGGGCATGTTTGTTTTATGTAATTGAATTATTAAGATTTCGAAAACTCCAAGTTCCTACAAGTAGTTAAAAAATAAAGAATCAAGGTAAATATCCAAAAATGACCATCAAATAACGTCCTCATGGAAAATGAATTCCTAGCCACCACCCAATAATAAAACCCTTGGAAAGTCAAGCTCCGGGAAGTCCCACATCCTACATCGCCTAAGTAATAGGCTTGACATGTCTTAATATACATGTATGGGCCTTCCACCTATCAGCTTAAGCTTTTGGGTTCGTATATGGTTTCTTACATATCCTTCACTCCTTACCTCTTTAATAATCCTTTGGTGGAGCTAATTTGACCATGAACTCATATGTATTCTATGCAAACAAAAACGTTCTAAATGAACCAACACAAAGCAGCCAAGTGATTGCCCTCTTCATCGACTGGCAGCCTCCAGCTTGGAGGAAGCAGTGGAAGATACAAACTTGTCTGAAAATCAGAAGAGATTTTTTTTGTTGAAATTCTAGGCAGAATCACTTCAGTTACCTAATAGCAAACATTCATACCGGAATAATATAAACTCTAAAGGTGTCCAACCTCCAAATGCTTACAGCTTCAATATGATATCAGTGCCAGACCGCCAAAGAAAGCAGTAGCCCCAATGCGCCATTCACATGTCCAAGAGGTCGAGGAGAAACAATACTCACATCCATAAATGTAGAACCACCTTGACACAAATAGGAATGTTTCTATCCAACAACATACACATCTCCCCATTCTCTAAACAAACATCTGATGGTTTTCCATCGACCTATGCTCCAAGGTTGTACTGGACTTCCTTTTCAACATAATCATAAACTTGATTTAGCTTTTTCATATATGGGATATGCTCTACTCTTTCAATGAGATGAAACAAAATCCATGGCCAACAGCTTAAATTTGTGGTATATGAGCGATAAGAGGATGAAGCTACAGTCTTAAAGGCCCTTCGATTCATTTCTTTCTGTGCTGTTTTCTTTCTTCTCATGGCTCCAAAAGAAGGGAGTGGTAGCTTCATAAGATTGTGACTCAGAACTTGCAGGTTATAAGAAAGCTTCACACCACATACCCTCTTTGGTAGTCATGTTTATGCTTAAAGACTATGCTTTGTTAATGTCTGATCTATCCAACTTTAGAAGAAGGAAGATTGATTGGGAAGCACATCCAAGTGAGCAAGTATTTGGGCTGCAAGAGCCTTCACAGTACCACTTCCCCTCTGAGTTATGTCAACTAAAGGCATCTTCGCCAAAGCACCATATTGCTGCTTGTGCTCTAGCAGTCGGAAAACTCTCTCTAAAATATGGAGGGCCTTATCCTGCAGATCGGCACAAGGGGAGCTTAACAACTATATAATGGCTGCAATGCATCTTGCCTTGGAGAGCACCTTACTGCCGTTCTGTAGCTTTTCACCATCTATCAGTGTTGACAGTGCTCGCAGTGCAGCCTTGCAAGCTCCAAAATCTGAATCTCCAAGCACTCTCACCAATGGCTGGACCGCGACTGCCTCCACTAGGCAAAATAATGTCTCAACTGAACACGCACCCAAGTGGACTGGACAGCCAGGTTCAGGTGGCGTTGAGCAGCACAAAAACCCCCGTCGTTTTTCTACTGGTCTGCTCAAGCTAGATGAGCTCTCTGAAAATTGAGCCAATGAAATCGCAGCATGCTGCTTTGTCAAAGAGGTGCCGGTTCCCAGAAGTTGAACCAGCACTGGAATAATGCCAGCTTCAGCTGCTCTGTTTTGCCACTCATGGTTTGTTGATACAGTGAAACGGCGTAAGGCTCTTGAAGCATTCTCGACAAGATGGTTCATATATGAACTGCTGTGCATACTATCAGCGAGAAACCTGACAATGATGGGAAGTGTCCCAGCATCCAGAAGCCACTGTGTGATTTGGGTATGGTCCATGGGGAGGTTAGAAATAATATCCATTGCAGCAGTTTTCTCCTCTTCATCATGAGAAGTTTGGACAATCATGAGTAAAGTTCCCAAGCAACTTTGGTCCACATGCTGTGCTGATGTGTCATCATCACCATCTACAGTCAGGCGAAAGAACGGCATCACAGCACTTGTCCGAATGGTAGGGTTCCGTTGTTCACACAATTGAACCAATAGTTGTACAGCTGAAAACTGTAATACACTAAAAAGAAAAAAAAATCAGAATCAGCAAAAAGCAGCAACACGTATGAAACTGTAAAAGAAACCGATGAAGTTCAGTAGTCGTTTGAAGTATCTGGAGAATGAGAAGCTTCAAACTTCAAAAATTGACACACTGGTGACTTATCACTTAAGTCTCAGAATGCTAAATATGAGAGGGACTGCCAACTAAATTTACTAATCAAAAGCTGAAAGAATAACTGGAACTACCATTTGAGAGTAACATAGGGCATGATAAAATACATATATACACTGACTGAATCCAAAAAATTGAAGGTAAAATCATAATCTTTTCTTCTTTGTTTCAATTGTTGTGGTCAGTACTTGTTCTATTATGCTAAGAAAGGATTTCTATTAACATATAATGTAGGCATTACATTGTGTACAATGGTGTTGTGAGTGTCGCAGTAAAATGAGATTTTTTTTTTTCTTCTTCTAGCCATCAGTACCGCTCATGCAAAAAACTTCAGTTTATCTGATAGCTTCTAAACTGGCATGAGAAAAGTAGATGTCTAGAGGGTACGGAACAATATGATAACAAAAATGAAAGGCATTCCCAACATCTCTTTTTGGGACCATTGGCCCTTGAAATTTAACACAGAGATAAAAAACCAATACAAACAATCTCTTATATCCAAAGCTTCCACTTCATTGAGTCTTTAAGACCTCCAGGACAGGAGAATACTACTTTCATGAAGCCTCATAGAATATAACTCCCCTTAATTCTAGCAGGACCCTTGGAACTTCGAAATACCATCAATATTGAACTTTAGACAAGTGGTTAGTGGGAAGTCCATGTTACTATCATTTTCCTCTTTTGAGCCTCCCCTCATCATAGAGTGCCAGATTCCCTATTATTTTATTCATTATGATGCTATCAGACTCCTCTTTCTGTGGACACACTTCCAGGCTCCAACCTTATAATATGCCATATAGCTCTCTGTCGTCTTTTCGTTCCCATTAAAGATCCTGCCATCTTCGTCTTCCTTCTTTAATGCTTCCCAACTTCTAAAAAATTTCCCTGCCCTAAGCCTTTGAACTCCTGTTTCCCCAAAAACCTCCTAGCCACTACAAGTGTAACAATCTCTTTGAGCTTTTTCGACAAGTACTCATCGTTTTTGAAGACCCTACCATTCTTTCCATAATAACCAGATGATTATCTTTGGTATAACTATCCGGAAAAGTTATTTTACGAAGACCCTTTGACTGCATTACTGTGGTTATACAAGTGAAGAACCTGATTCAGGTAAGAACCAACATGTTCTAAATGGTATTTTCACGGATCACAAAAATGACGAGTTTTTCGAGCCATTTTGATTTTCAAAGGTTTTCTTAATTTAATTTGGATTTAAAAAGATCTTGACCATATGGAGTTTAAACCTTCAGTTATATTAAAGGAAATAAAATTTACAATCTGCTGCCATAGCCTCCTGGAGGGTACTGAGTCCCATCATTTTAAAAATTGCTGAAAACATTCACAGAGACTTAAATAAATTTAAAAAAATACCATAGGAGATTTATTGATAGTATTTATATTGCCTTGTGAATTGCACAGATTCTGATAAGTTCAAAAAGTAACTATAGGACTGACAGTCTAGTAAGAATTGACACTGAAATAAACACTCCTCTCAAATGTTCTAAAACTGAAGCTTAGCCAATAAACCCAATAGAAACAAAGTACCCTACCTGTTATCAACTCAGTTCCACTTAGAACAGAACTGTCCTTTTAGGTTGCTTATATTGATTAACCATTCATCTTTTCCAATGTTCTTGCCAGATTGAAAACTGCTCTAAAATGAATGTTTGATGCTGAAAAGTTGCGGAAGATAGGGCACTCAAAGGATTTTGTTATTGATAATGATATAGCCATGTATAACTACGGTTGATAAATCGAATTAATAATGGGGAAGCACATGCTTCATTATGGTGCTCTATGCTCCTTATAGAGCCTTAATATCCTCCCAGTCTGTCATGGGGATTTATTAATCAAAGTCTACAAAAACCACCATCCTCATTTCTCATGCAAGTAATCAAGATTCTACATGCAATAGATGAATTCCTATGCCCCAAAGCACTGAAAACATTGTAGTCAATTGCATTCAGTTCGACTGAACAGAACAAAACTATTTAGTTTGGTTAAGTGACCAAACAGAATAATCATCATCATCATCATCATCAAAGCCTTGTGCCTACTATGTTGGGGTCGGCTACATCAATTTTGTTTCTCCATTTCAATCTATCCTGAGCCAAATCCTCAGACTTGGCTAACTGAACAATCTTGTGAAGAATTTAGGTCTAGATCTCGAAGCCCATTTCCTTCCAAATTTCAGCATGTTCAGCAGAAGAAATGGCCAGATTTTGGCCAAACAGGGATGGAGGTCCAATTCTTTTTTCAATTTATTTTAAACAAAAAATCGCTTCACAGTTCACATTGATTTAGGTATAGTTTGCCCCATTATAATGATCATGTGAATGTGTTTGTTTTATGTTTTTTTTTTTTTTCTCTTGCTACAACACTAATAATTGGAGATGAGAACTCTGAATGAATGTCAAAAGTTCACATTGTTACAACACACATGGCTTATAAATTATTTATTTGACATGTAGAAATGGCATATTGCTTTCTTGATGTCATAGAATGAATTGAATACATATATACAATGTACATTGTTAATTTCGCTTTTTTTTTTTTTATACTATTTTTCATAATTTTCTATTTACATTCTTTTATTTTTTATAAGTTTAAGAATATTTAACTCTAAACTAAATCACTAATGTGTCAAACTGGCCAAAATGTTTTCGGTATGGAGTTAAATTGAAATGGGGGTCCGAGGAAAAATTGACAACTACAAAATTCTAGTATCACAATTTTCAATGCATTAGCCGTTTACCTAGAACCGCGCTTGTAACCAGACATGGCAGGCATGTTTTCCATTTGTGCAAAATGGTAGACACCCATATATGCACCAACATGCATGGATGGAACTGTACACATCACATTTTCAGCAGCAGAAGAAAACTATATATGGTACGTACCTGTCTTAGCTTGGCCCTCATGTCTCTTGCTGAGGGAGGTTGACATATGGCATGGAAGGTTCTGAGAATGCTTTCTTGTACATTTGGTCCTGTTAGGCTAATTAAGCAGAAAAGTTTGAAGAAGTCATCATCAGATTCAAGCAACATCATCGGTGTCTCACCAGCTTCAGGTGACGTTGCTGATATGGCAAGGTTCATAATTGTGGCCGCCACTTGCTCTCGAAGTGCTGGGTAAGATGCAATGTGAAGGTATAGGTGATGAAGATAAGAGGGAGAAAGGTATTGCTGTGAATATTTTCCGATGGATTTCTATTGATTGTCATGGTGTTTAAATACGAAATACAACCAAAATATATAGCCTAGAAAATCTACTCTGTTATAACAATTAGAACCAACTTAGACTAAATCAACTACCAGAAATCAAGGAACAACAAGACGACTAGCATAAGAATAGGGATTCTGTTATGTATTGTTATCATGCCCCCGCAAGATGGACGGTGCTGAGGTGAGTCCAATCTTGTTCGTAACCTTAGTGAATTGTTGACGAGACAGCGGCTTGGTGAGGATATCGGCAAGATGATCGGAAGCTGAGACATGAGAGACTCTGAGTAGACCATTTTGAACTTGTTCTCGTATGAAATGATAGTCCAAGGCTACATGCTTCATATGCGAGTGAAACACTGGATTTGCACAAAGGTTTGTGGCCCCAACATTATCACAATAAATCACTGGTTGATGGGGAATAGTGATGCCAAGTTCAGTTAGGAGAGAACAAATCCATCGTAGTTCTGCAGCCGTGGCAGCGACTGATCGATACTCGGCTTCGGTTGAAGAGCGAGCAACAGTTCTCTGTTTCTTGGAGCTCCAAGAGATAGGATTATGGCCAAGATAAACAATGTAAGCACTGGTGGAAGTAAAATCATCCTTGTTGCCGGCCCAGTCGGCATCGGAGAATGCATGAAGAGCAAGAGATGACTTACGACAAAGTGAGATGCCATGATCTAAGGTGCCACAGAGATAGTGAAGTAAGCGTTTGACAGCAGCCCAATGCTCAGTCGTTGGCTTATGCATGAATTGGGAGAGTTTGTTGACTGTGTATCCAATATCTGGGCGGGTCAGTGAAAGATACTGAAGGCTTCCAACAATGGTGCGATACTCTGTAGGATCAGGTAATGTAGTACCCGCATGCAAGGTAAGAGGCGGACTCGTTGCTATAGGTGTGGAGGCTGATTTTGCTTCAATCATACGAGTCTTGTGAAGGAGATCAGCAATATACTTTCGTTGACTGAGAAACAAACCATCGGCATGGGAGAGCACCTCAACACCTAGGAAGTAGTGTAAATTGCCAAGATCCTTTAGAGAGAATCGCGCAGAGAGTTGCTGTAGAAAATGATGTACAGCTTGAGTGTTGTTTCCAGTGACAATGATATCATCAACATAAACAAGAAGATAAAGAATAACTCCTTGAGTGTTGAATATGAACAGAGAGGCATCTGCTACAGAGTTATGAAAGCCGGAAGTAAGAAGGAAGTGGCGCAATTCATGATACCAAGCGCGTGGAGCTTGTTTGAGGCCGTAGATGGCCTTGCGAAGCTTGCAGACATGGTGAGGATTATCACGATCAATGAAACCTGGAGGTTGAGACATAAACACATCTTCTGAAAGTGTGCCCTGAAGAAAAGCATTGTTGACATCCAACTGGCGAAGTGACCAGCCGTTGCTTATTGCTAGGCTAAGAACCAGACGCACAGTGGTAGGTTTGATTACTGGACTGAAAGTTTCAGAGTAATCAACCCCCGGGCGTTGATGAAAACCTTTTGCAACCAGACGTGCTTTGTACCTGTCAACAGTACCATTAGGCAAATATTTAGTACGGAAAATCCATTTACAGCCTACCAAGTTTTGGGTAGGATGAGATGGAACAAGTTCCCATGTGCCATTGCGAAGAAGAGCATCAAATTCTGCGGACATGGCCTGTCGCCATTTGGGGTCTCTCAAAGCTTGATGAACGGTGGTGGGCTCAAGGGTGGGATGGTGAAGTTCAGTATTGAGGTTAAGTTTCTGAATTGGTTTGTGGATGTTGTGTTTGGAGCGAGTAATGATGCCTTTGGGAGAGGATGGCATTGGATTAGTGGCTGCGGATGTAGTATCATCTGGAGTAGATGATGGGGAGGTGGGTGATAATGTGAGAACTGGGTTGTAGTCAGAGCTAGATGCTGGTGGAGATGAGGAAGGATGTTCTTGAGATGGAGATGGTATTGAAGGGGGGGAGGACACAGACGGTAGGATAGGTAGAGTCATAGAGCACCACTCGGATGTGGTTGATGAGGTGACACGAGGGAGAGTGAGATTGGAGGTAGCAAGAGGAAAAATAGGCTCAACAAAATGAACATGACGAGAGACGTACAAACGTTTGGAGGAGGTATCGAGACATAGATAAGCACTTTGAGTGGACGAATATCCGACAAAGAGGCAAGAAGTTGATCGAGGTTCAAGTTTGTGAGAGGTGTAAGGACGAAGCCAGGGATAACAGAGGCAACCAAAACTTCGAAGTTTGTTGTAGTTAGGAACGGTGCCAAAAAGTTTAAGAAAGGGAGACTCATGATTGAGAGTGGGTGTAGGGAGGCGATTTATAAGGTATACAGCTGTGGAAAAGGCAAAAGACCAATAGGAGAGGGGCATAGATGCATGAGAAAGGAGTGAAAGTCCAGTTTCAACAATATGACGATGTCGACGCTCGGAATAGCCATTGTGTTCAGGGGTATGGGGAGGAGAGGTGAGATGAGAAATGCCATTGATTGTTAGGAATGATGAAAGAGCTTGATATTCTCCACCATTATCAGAGTAAAGTTATTTGATTACACAGTTGAAGAATTTTTCAACCAAGGCCTTGAAGCGAAGGAAAACATCACGAGCATCAGATTTGCGTTTTAGCGGATACAACCATATATATTTGGTGAAGTGATCAACAAAGATAATATAATACTTAAAATTGTCAATAGAATAAACCGGTGAAGTCCAAACATCCGTGAAGACAATTTCAAGAGGAGAAGAAGTGGATAAAGTAGACACAGAAAATGGTAATTTATGGCTTTTATTGCAGGAACAAGAATTACAATGAAAATTGAAATGGGAAGAACTGGAGACATCTAAATGGAATGATGAAACCATATGTTTGAACGTCGACAGTGATGGGTGACCAAGTCTATGATGCCAGGCAGGTATCGTGGTTTTTATTGCAGAGAAAGCCAGTAATGGTGAGGAAGAAGAAGAGCTAGGCCACTCATAGACTCCATTTTTAGTTTGGCCTTGAAGGAGAATGGCTCCGGTTTGAAGATCCTTCACAAAGAAAGAAGATGATAAGAATTCAACAGAGGCATTGTTAGATTTGCAGAATTGAGAAATGGAAATTAAATTACGTTTCATGTGTGGAACACAGAGAACATTAGAGAGAGTAAAAGAGTGAGAAGGAGTAGGGAGAGAGGTTGAACCCGTGTGAGTGATAGGAATTCCAGAACCATCACCAATCATTATTTCATCCGGACCAGTATAGGGGTTGTGAATGGCAAGGTTATGAAGATCTGTTGTAACATGGTGAGTTGCACCACTGTCCAATAGCCAAGGATCATGTGATGGTGAGGTTGTGGTGGTAGCAACATGAGCCTGAGCTTGCCAAGGGGGAGGCGCACAAAGTGGTGGTGAGTGGACAGGACGGTGTGGTGGTGATGCATGAGGAAGCTGTTGGCGGAAGAGAGAGCACTGAGAGACGACATGACCTTGAGCACGGCACCACTGGCATTTGCCGAGAAATGGACGAGGTGGTCGGTTGGACTGATGAGGAGCGGACTGCGATGTTGGAGGATGAGCAGGCCAAGGTGGACGAGTTCCTGGTGACCGTTGATTTGAGCGTTGAGTGTGCGTGAGGTGAGCAGAGACTGGAAAACTTGGTGCGGGTGATGAGTTGCGCAAGGACAGCTCCTTGTTGATAAGTTTTTCATGGAGTTCATCAAATGTGATGATCGTGTCGCGACTATTGACAGCATCAATGACAGATTGAAAAGTCTCATCAAGACCATCTAAAACTTTCTCAATTAAGTCTTCATGATCAAGTGATTTCCCAAGGGCGGCAAGCTCGTCAGCTTTGGTTTTTATGGCTTGCATATAGTCGGTGACAGATTGTGATCCTTTGGAGATGTTCTTCAAGTTGTCTTTGATTTGTTTGATATGGCCACGAGAAGGACGAGCATAAGTGTTGGCGAGGGTCTGCCAAGCAGCACAGGACGTTTGTGATTGAGTAATAAGCGGCACAAGGTTGGAGGAAATCGTGCCAACGAGTGCTCCAAACAGAAGTTTATCTTGTCGCAGCCATGTCTGATATGCAGGATTGGGGGAAACTGCATTGTTGACGGTGATGGTTGCAGGAGGAGGAGGATGAGAGCCATCAATAAATTTGTGCAGGTCATAACCAATGAGAATGGATTCAATTTGAGTTTTCCAGGAGATATAATTGGTGGAGGTAAGTTTGATGGAGTTGTGGATGGTGATTAAGGTTAGAGGACTGTTTGGTTCATGGGTGTTTGGGAGAACAACTAGAGTATTCGCAGTTGCCATGAGTTGTGTGAAGAAAAAAAAAAAAGAATGAAGGATCAGAACCTAAACTCTTGTGAGAAAAAGCTCTGATACCATGATGAAGATAAGAGGGAGAAAGGTATTGCTGTGAATATTTTCCGATAGATTTCTATTGATTGTCATGGTGTTTAAATACAAAATACAACCAAAATATATAGCCTAGAAAATCTACTCTGTTATAACAATTAGAACCAACTTAGACTAAATCAACTACCAGAAATCAAGGAACAACAAGACGACTAGCATAAGAATAGGGATTCTGTTATGTATTGTTATCAATAGGAGGCTAAGAAGTGGGGCTACAGCTGCTTCTCTAATCATTTGCAAGCCATTTGGTGGTAAACTTGACAGGTTCTTAAGAGCTTTCACAGCTGCTTGCTTGACCTGTGTATCACCATGTGAGATCAAATGAAGAAGCGGCTGCAGCACCCCATCATCAAATAGAGTAGCTTTACTGTGATCT
Organism: Litsea cubeba; assembly: GCA_012931725.1. NCBI lineage: Eukaryota > Viridiplantae > Streptophyta > Magnoliopsida > Laurales > Lauraceae > Litsea > Litsea cubeba. The sequence goes on along the minus strand of CM022950.1, from coordinate 1,667,901 downwards.
GTCAATTTCAAGCCAGCTAAAGCTGTTGCCATGGTCATCTTTGAGACATCTGACCCTCCATCACAAAACAAATTGAGTACTTGCATATATCAAGTGATACTATATCTTTGCCAATTAAAAGGACGTGATAGTTGTTCTTTCAAACTAAAAGTTTAGCAACTCATTTCTGCACTTGTGATCATGGCTTTCAGTTAGACAGCAGCTTTATCGTATCATATATTTCCCCCTGTTTTGGTAAGATGTTTCCTAGCCACCCAAAAAAAAAAAAATGAAATTAGTTTACTTATATGTTAGCTTTCATAGCCATCACCCATGCACAAGCACATGGGAACACACTGACACATTTTATCTATGCTTTGAAGGAAATGATTATGCTCGTCATTAACATATTTCCTTTTGGTATTTGGAGAATTGGAAAGGATTATGCTCTTCATTAGCATATTTCCTTTTTGGTATTTGGAGGATTTGACTATGTTATGACCTTTTTAGTAGGATTTTGGGAATTTTTTTTTATAAATAACTTACACCGAATAATATCAAATACTATATCGAAAATTGGTTTCCAAGAGGATAGCAAAGCTTGTGACCAAATGGGTGATGATCTAATAGAAAGACTAGAACTTCTATGGGATATGGAAATAATTTTGTGTGTATTCTATGAAATATGAAATTAGAGGACTGGTTGTACTAAATCTATACTGTACTAGATACCTATGAGTGTCACCCATTTGTGAATGCTTTTTTGTATTTGAGCAAATATGATTCTAGTGATAGATTAGCATTAGAAGTCGGGTCATCATTCATAAATCACAAACCGGTTGTACTTGATCTATACTGTACTAGATACGTACCTATGAGTGCAACCCATTTGTTGAATTCTTTTTGTATTTGAGCAACTATGATTGTAGTGATAGATGAGCATTAGAAGTCGGATTATCATTCATAAATCACCACTTCTGTGAGTTTCATCTTTCAGCACTTCGTTATACGATGTAATGCAAGAAATAGAGTGTGCAGAAGTTGTCAAACAATTATAAAGGTACTCATAGACTAAAGAAAGAATCAATCATTTGCAATATCATTGGTCACTAAGTTCCGCAAAAGGTTTTGCAACATGAATTATCAAGTAAACGCTCAACTAATAGGGGTTGGGTCAACAACAGAAATTGTAAGAAATTGCTTGCAAATTTTGCTATACCGAGTGTTGCAATTTGTAGATTAAGCATCGTAGTTGGACAAAGTGGGAGTGAGAATGGGGATGATTTGAGACTTCAAGCAGGGGCAGACCCACTTATTGCATGTGGGTGAGGTCGCACCCATCGAATTTGGAAAACTCCCATGATGAGCTAATGGTGGTATGGCAACGCCCCACCTTCAAAATGGATTCCGCCGCACCCTTGAGGCAGAGAGAAGGAGACGAGAGAAAAAAGAGGGGAAAGAAGAAGAAGAAGAGAATGAAAAAGGCAAGTGAAGAAAAAAGAAGAAAGGAGAACCTGAAAAAATGTAAAAATGGGAGGTCTGGAATCTTTTCAGAAAGAGGGAGTTGAGTTTAATTCAGCAAAAATGATGAGGACGAGTTTGATTCTGTGTTGTAGCTATTATAATAAGGTCCCCGTGAATCAACTGTGGGGCCCACAAAATGATTATATGAATAGTTCAAAATGAATGTCAATCCCTGGAATGACATATCCTAAAATTTTATTTCAAAGGGTAGGTCCCGCAGACTGGTTGAGTGCATGACGGAAATCCGATTGACTTGTCAGGAACTAACAAAGTGGCCCAGAACTCCATCACGAGGCTCATTTAGACATCATTTGGACCGTTCAAGATGAATCTCATATCCAAAAGGGATATATGCTAAGAGTTTTATGACAATAGGAGTGGGGTCCATTGCCTAATTGAGCACATGAATGATTGAAAATCTCAATTGATCATTATCCGCCCCATTCAAACTAAAATCTTGGGCCCGCCACTGACTTCAAGTGAAAATGGTGGGAACTAGCTGTTTCTCTAGTTTTGCAAGTGTAAGAAAGGAGCATGATTCCAAATGGATTGGAAGAATCAGTAAAAGTTTCCTGCAACAATGGCATTGTGGGACTGCTGAATTTCTACAAAGATACTTAACCAGAAGGCATTATATATTTTCAGGTATTATAAACAAAAGTCTAAAGTAGTAGGGGGTATTTTTATGTACTTGAAAAGTCGCTTTTGTACTTGAAACTTTTCAAAAAGAAGAGTGTCCCCCTATGGTGAGGGATAGATGTACTTGAATATTTCCCTATATATATACATATAGGGAATGACTCTCCTAAACTGCAGCGTAGGGGACAATAAGCTGAGGCATACGGTCCACTTGTGTGGGTAGAGTTTCCGTCAAGTGAATGAAATTTTCAAGGCCCGCTCCTTTTTTCTTTTTTCTTTTTTTTCATTTCCCCCTTCTAAGACTATTTGAGCTATGTCTCTCCCCTCTCTCTCCAGCGAAAAGGTATAAGGAGCTCTCTCTCACTCCCCTCTCTCTCTCCCCTTTCTCAGCGAAATGGTTGCAGGGCTTGGGCGATCGGAAGCTGTTTCAGGAGCTCTCTCTCTCCCCTCAGAATCAGCCCCACTCCATCCCACGATAAGCGATCTGCGCTTGCCGCTGCTATCTCCTGTGGCCAGCCCAGTGCGCCAGACACATTTCCTTCATCTCTCCCTCTCTCGAATGCCAGCCCAGTCTGATGCTAGTGGCCTTCTTCCCCATTTGATTTGCAGTGTGCTATTTTTTTGTTTTTTTTTTTTTTCATCTCACCCATCAGATTTGAAGTCTTTTTTTTTTCCTATCTGAAAACTAAGTTAAAATCTGAGACTGCTACTGCCCGCCTAGAAGTTACCCAAAGATGTTGTCAGGTACATGAAAACAAATTGCCCTTCTCTCTCTCTGTAGTTTTTGTTTGTTGCAAGAGGAAATATTTTTTCTTGAAACCTATCAGAGTAAGTTGAGTTTAATAACATGAGTGAAATGAAATGGAAGAATGCATTGTGATTGTGGAAAGTTGTAATTTTGATGAGCAGCCTTTCAAGGGGTGCAGCTCAGCATCAATCATCTCAACTCTGCCCAGCTTGGAGATGATGTCATAGCTTGTAAATGGTAACCGGTTTTTATTTATTGATTTAATAATCATCATGCTCGATTTCTTATCTTTCTTTTTATAATGTTTTTTCTTCTTGTGGATGGTCATAAACTTGCAGTTGATGGGGTTGAAGCTGTGGAATGGGACCTGTTTGTCTATGTCGTGGATGGTGTGGGGGATGACTGTCTTGCTTGGATCAACCTGCAATATTATCTAATAAGTTATAAGGTGTGGGGGATGACTGTCTTGCTTGGATCAACCTGCAATATTATCTAATAAGTTATAACAATGTCTCCTGAGCTAATATGGATCCAAAGAATCTCACTCGTCATTTTCTCTTCCAACTAAGTGTTCTCATCTTGTTCGACCCGTTTTTGAGGCAGTGGCAACAAACCTCTATGGAAATTGGGTGGATGACTTGTTTGTCTATGTTGTGGATGGTGTGGGGGATGACTTTCTATGTTGTAGATGCAAACAAAATTAATGTGGAATGTGGAGTTAAATGTTGTGGAAGAACTTGTTATTACCTGAACAGTGGGAGTAAAATTTGTAGTGTGAATATTTTATTGCAGGCTTTTATTCTCTTTGTGTTTAGGTGGAAAGGTCATCCTGATTATCACCATTTAAAATAAAATAAGGCAGGTGTAACATGCCACATGATCAGTGCTAGCCACAACATAAATTATATAATTTGAATTGCATTTTCATTTAAAAAAAATCTTTAAATAAATTTGAATATAAATTTAACTTCATTGTGTATATATGTCTGTGTGAGTCTGGGCAGTCCCTAATTATATATTCTTTTAGTACATTTGGAGGGATGATGTGGTTCGATTGACGAACCTGCTATAACTAAGTGCAGGCCTGCCTGTTGTGCCCACGTGAAACCACCACACATCATACTTTGAGAAATAAACCTTGCTTCAATTATTAGCTTCAAATTTACCAAACCCACTCACTTTTCTGAAGCTCCATGAGCTTATTCGAATGCTATCCATAGCTTCAGATTTAAGGGGTACCCATTTCTCTGATGTGGTTCCTCATGCTTTTGCTGACCTAATCCAACCTAATAGAGTTAAATCAACCATGAGGAGTCTGATTCCCCCTCATAGTGTAAACATGAGTTGGATTAAGTCTGGTTTGAGTTGAACATGTATGGTTTAGTACTGTACCTCATTAGTTGTTTGTAGTTTGTACCCACTGAGAATCAATTCAAATGTTGGAGATCAATTCATATGCAGGTAATGATCTCAGTGGACTCGGACTGAAGTTATTTCATTCAGTTATCAAGAATGAAGTTGTCTCATTCGGGTATGTGGGTCTAAGTATGAACCTTATGAGATTCAGCGACATTTCTTTTGAGAATATCAAGAAAATACTGGCTGCTATTCTAAATGTCCACGGTGAGTGAATCATTAACAGTATGTGCCATGCGAAACTTTAACAATATATGATTATACTGGTTGCTGTTCTAAATGTGCCATGCAAGTATTCCAATGAAAGGTGCCCATTTATGCAGCATGCTACATCTAGTATGGTTTACCCTGTTCAATCCATTAATCCAGACCATCATTTTCCTTGATGGATGAAACATGAAACGTGTAATATCATACATAGTTTTAAGAAAGAAGCTAACAATCACAAACAAGCCATTTGCTGTGGGATAAATAGGACAATATATTCAACAAATCTGATCAAACTCAGAGCATTGAAACAATTTTAAGCATTGAAACCAAAATCCGAAGCATTTGCAAGTCTAACGGTAAGGGCCCTGTTTGTTAAAAATTTCAACCATTTAGTATATCCATCCTTATACATATAAAACAACAAAAGTTGATCTCCACATCTACATCGGGTTCAAAAAGGAAACATCCTGAATACCATTGAATCCCTACAAAGCAAAAGAAATGGAATACACATGTCAGTAATTAGCTAAATTAAATTTCCTCAAGAGGAATTAGTGAAATCAAACAACAAATCAACAAATACAAATCCAAACCCTTCAACCTTAAACATTTCAACTCCAACACATTAATCTGAAGCCCTACGAAGTAAAAGAAATGGGTCCCACATGTCAGTAATTTCCTTCTCACAAGAAAAAATTTCCTCTTGCAAACTACAGAGAGAGAGGAGGGCAATTTGTTTTCATGTACTTGACAATATCTTTGGGTAACTTTTAGGCGGGCAGTAGCAGTGCATCATCTTAGATTTTGATTTAGTTTCCAGATGGAAAAAAAAAAAACACAGACTTCAAATCAGATGGGTGAGATGAAAAAAAAAATCACACTGACATATCAACTGGGGGAAGAAGGCCACGATCATCTTACTGGGCTGGCAGTCGAGAGAGGGAGAGACGAAGGAAATGCGTCTGGTGCGCTGGGCTGGCCACAGGAGAGAGCAGCTGCTGGCGTAGATCGCTTATCGCGGGATGGAGTGGGGCTGATTCAGGGGAGAGAGAGAGAGAGCTCCTGAAACAGCTTTCGATCGCCCGAGCATTGGCACCGTTTCGTTGAGAAAGGGGAGAGAGACATGGGAGAGAAAGAGACCTCCTGAAACAGATTCCGATCGCCCAAGCCCTACAACCGTTTCGCTGAGAAAGGGGAGAGAGGGGGGGGGGAGTGAGAGAGAGCTCCTTATACCTTTTCGCTGGAGAGAGGGGAGAGACAGAGCTTAAATAGTCTTAGAAGGGGGAAATGAAGAAAATGAGCGGGCCCTGAAAATTTCTCACTTGACAAAAACAGAAACTCAACCCACACGAGTGGACGGCACGCCTCAGCTAATTGTTCCCCTAAGTTGCAGCTTAGGGAGCCATTCCCATTATATATAGATGGGCCACTTTGTCAAAAAAAAAAAAAACCATGGCTACTAGACATTACCCAAGTAGTAAAAGCTCACATAAGAATCATGCTGAAAACAACTTATGTAAACAACAATTATATGTAGATGGGCAACTTAAAAAAAAAAAAAACCATAGCCATGTACAGCCTATTTACATGACAATTCCTTAAGAACCGTATCTAAAGAAAATGAATTTAAGAATTAAATAAGAATTCATGTAAGAATATTCTTACCATCGCGCTCAAAGAAACCCATGTATATGACTAAACAAATCCACAAATATATACAAAAGAATAAAAAGAGGCCTGACTAGTCCTAGTATTGTGCAAACCCAGCCCTCAAATTGTCACCTTTGTTTCATATTTTCTTTTTCTAATTATAGCACTCACACACTCATCCAAATACCACACAATCTGCGCTAAAATCAAGCTCGATCCCTGGTTCTTTCCGTGGGAGAACCATCAATACCACCACATGAGGTATGAGTGCAAATACAATATATAAAGATGGATGTAATAACATGACTTAGGATCGTCAGAGACAACTCCCGCATATCCCCTTGCATGTAAGATAATGAAATATGTGATTTCTTTTGAATCACTGTCAGAGGAGGAAACTTCTCAACCACATTTTGTAAATTGTAACAGAAATGGTTCTCTCACAAGAAACTGGACGGAGAAACTCTGGTGAAATGAATGATAATATCAAAGTAAACATTGAAGCAACAAAATTTCCCCCCTTTTTAACCAGATTTTCTCCATCCAAATGAAATAGGGTGGAGATCCAATACTACGGGAAAGTGGTGAATCTCCACAATGATATTCTCCATATGAGGTAAGGGAGATTACACAGTAGTCATCTTCACCTCAATGAAGTGGGCTTTTAGAGATTTTTAAAACATTCCAAATATCATGATAAAATTTAAAAACAACAGAATACTAAGCAACAAAATACTACATTCACAGAGCTGAGATTGATGTACTAATCTTGGATTTTGATTTAGATTGAGGTACTAAATTAGGATATTAACACAAAGATTTGGATTTTTTTTCTATCAATGCTACTTCCAGACAACTATTTCTCTGCAAATACCTCAAACCAAATCCCCTCTCCGGAACCTAACAATTCCAACAGTTATAGATACTGAAGATGAAAAGAAAATAAGAAAATAGAGAAGTGGATGAGAGAAGAGCCGAACAAATCACCTTTTATGACTGAGGTATTTGTTGAAATCTCAAATGGAGGATGGACGTTGGAGCACTCCGAGTTCCATCGGAGGATCTGGTCTTAGAAAGCAGGGAGCGGAGATGGAGGGCAGTAGCGGAGATGCAGGAGAGGGAAAGAGAGAGCAGGGAGCGGAGAGGGAGAGGGAGGGCAGGAGCCGAGACGCGGGGAGAGGGGAAGAGAGAGCAGGGGGCGGAGAGGGAGAGGGAGCAGGAGCGGAGGAGAAAGAGAAAAAAGGCGGAAAATGAAAAAGGAAAGAAAGGAGAAGGATTTCATTCGTCTAGGGCATGAAAAGGGTTCTCCTAAATGACGATGTCGTTCGAAACAGGGAGGGGTAATACCGTCCGAAAAACTGTACGAACACCAAAATGGATATTTTCCTGTATTTCTGATTAAATCCGTGTAATACGAGTTTAGGGACATTTAATTGGTAAAATTCCCTTCCTAGGTCCAACCCACTCCTCTAATATTATATGATGTGAAAATCTGGAATTGAAAGGACAAGGGTGTGAGATATCCTCAAATATGTAAGTTATTCATCTATCATTGGGACTTGGTCTTGGAATTATTAGAATTCCAGCTTCTTGAATGCTTGGTTATAATTAGGAAAGTTGTTTGGCAATATGAAATCTAATTATGTTTATCCCCCTCTTGGGAAGTTATAACATTCAAAATTCTGAAATTTGAAGAAATTTAAGAGCCCAAAAATGATGCTTGAGATGGTGAAGTAGTTCAAATGCTCTATGGACATTAAAACAGTTGGAGATTCTGACTCAAAATTTTCATAAAAAAGTACCTCCTTAGGGTGTATTTATGCAATGAGAGGATTCCACATTATGTGGATTCTTGTTTTTGCAAGGAATATAAATATTGCATTCTTACCTCTTCAGAAACCGGAATCCTCTCTATTAACAAAAATCAACTCATTTTTTTCCATTTGTGCATGGAAATAGTGTCACGCCAAATGATGGAAGAGTGTGCTGCTTTGAAAATTAGAATATCTTTTCTCTCTAAATTGGAATCCTCTTGTTATACAAATGTATCCTTAGGTCATGTCTGATGCCGGATGAGTGATCCACAAATTTGAGGATTCCTCACTACCCTGAAATATTGCTTTTTTCTCTTTGACGGTTCAAATGGCTAAGGTCCCCCCCCCCCCCCAACCCAAAAAAAAAAAAAAAAAAAGTCACATTTGATAATAGGTGAGGAATCTATAGATTTGAGGTGTTTTATACCCTCTTTTTAATTGATAGGTGAGGAATCTATAGATTTGAGGTGTTTTATACCCTCTTTTTAATTGAGGATTTCCATGAGGATCTCGAATGGTCCAAAATCCTTGGAGATTTATAATCGCCGAGTGTGGATTTTTCATGGCAATTTTTTTGGAACATATTCCAAATAGAAGGTGAAGAGGGATGAGAAGGTTTACATAACAAAACCATCCCTAATGCCCTTTCTTAACAACTAGAAAGATCATCAAAACACTTCAAAACAAAGATCCTAATTAGAAAGCAATATCAAGCATGAGAGAGACATGTACATAAGAGAGAATCTCGGCGAGAGAGAGAGAGACATTCGGCAAGAGAACCTTGCTCGAGAGATACTTTCGCAAGAGAGATTGAACGAGAATTTGCGAAATGGGGGTGGGGGATTTTGGCTTTTATACCCACCACCTTTGCATTGATGACTTGCCCAAAATACCAAGGCTTTGCAATCACCGAACTGAATTTTTTTCTAATATTATAGAAAGCAGAAATCTTTTCCATAAAGATTTTGTTACGAAAAGGGACCTTAAGATTTTTGTTTTTTGCTAATATTATAGAAAGCGGAAATCTTTTCCAAAAAGATTTTGTTACCAAAAGTGACCTTAAGATTTTTGTTTGCCAAAAGTGACGTAAAGCATTTGCATCATATTTTGATATTATTTTTTCTTGCAAATTTCATCTGGATTAAGTGGGATCAAATTACTTAAGCATGGTCACAAGCGCTTGGGATTTTTATTGGTTTATCTATTTAATGCTTGATATAACAAAGTGCCTAAAACCAATTGATTGTTTTTGTTAATTTATTGAGAATGTCTTGCATGCAGATTACTAAGCATGTGTTTGAAATATTTTCTCCTTCTTAGAATATTTTGGACAAGGAAAGAATGTGATGGAAAATGAACTTATTTGTCAAACGGAATTTGAGCGTCTTTATATATTTTAATGGATTCTATTGTATGTGGTGCTAGTGAAATAATATTTATCTTCTCAATTGCATAATTGATTGCAATTAACTATGCAGTCCAATCATGCTATTTGATTTTTAGTTACAACCCTAAAAAAAACCTCACGATGCTTCAATTATAATATATAAAATGACAAGATAATTATTTGTATATTTTCTTAAGAAAAAATCACCCTAGTTGATGATGTTGTCAACCTTCATTCCAAAAAAATGATATTGTACTCCATCTTGTTCTATGTAGTGATGGAAATGTTATAAAAAAATCATTGCATTTTGTATCCCAGTGGTTTTTCTTAAGTGGTCACGGCAATCTTCCTCAGGTGTGTGAGTCTCATGCTTAATTTCCACACATTTGTTACCCTTCATGGTATGAGTTTTGAGAGTTTGAGTTTGGAGTGTAAGGCGTTCAATGGAATGCCTAAGTGAGGGTTTTTTTTATTGATTTGGTGGTGGCTTCGAGCGAGGCTGTAGGGATGAATTTAGGTGTGCTTTTGTAAACATTTAGAGTTTAATCCATTTGTGTAGGGAATTTCATATGTCTTGATGTTTGTGAGCAACATATAGGGAGCTACATTAGGCAATCTTTGAGTAGTGGATGTAATGTTATCTCCTAGGTATTGTACTGTTTGTGTGGAGTTTTAGATCCCAATAGTATTTTTTTATTTCATTAATCCGAAATCTTTGAATCATCTTAAAGAATGGATTTGATAGTGGACGGATTGAATACACTCCATTATGTGATTTGTGAAAGACTAATCAAACCATTCTTTCGATTTTCTTCATTTATTTGAAATGTATATTCATTTTCCACCAAATTCTAACATCATCTCCTCCAAACCTAAGACATTCAGGATGGAAACTATCAAAGAAGAGGAAGAAGAAAAGTCGAAAAAAAAATTAAAATTGCTGGGGTTTGATGATATCATCAATCTAGTTGACGATCATCAACTGGATTGATGATATCGTCAAAAACCATTTAATTATAATTTAATATTATTTTTTCTTAAAAGTCACTATGAACTTTGATTTACTGTATTATACTAGCAACAACGCCCCGTGCTTAGCCCGGGGCAAAAACATAAGATATTACATTTTGAATTTATGAGACATCAAAATTAATTATAAACATATAAGAATATATTCATGCATATTTATATAAAAACAATCAATACATCTTCAATCACAAATACAAGTGGTCAATATCAATAATAAACTATTACAAAAATAAAGCTAAAAAATCCATTCAACAACAACATAAAAAAAATAATAACATCAATAATTACTAAAGAAGATATAGAAAAGTGAATTTTGTTAATATATATAATATTAGTAATAAGAAATGCATTCAAGTTTTTATTACCCATTGATAATTTCAAAGCCCTTCTTCTCTACCCTTTTGAAGTAGCACTAATAACATTTTAGAACTGATCAAATCGTTTTTTAGCTCTAGATTAAAAAAAATGTATAAACATCTTAACTTTAAAAGCCATAAATTATGAGACTTTAAAACCATAGGCTAGTGTTATTTGATCACAGTAATAATAAGCCCACCTTGGATCAATGAATATATCTCTTAATTATGAGTCCACGAAAATGTCATTTATGGTGGGCCAAACATAGGGTCATATGTCTATATAATCAGATCAGAAAAAGGATGCTTATAAGATTCAACCAAAAAAACTCCAACCTCAAAACATTTTTATCACAAGCCCATCCATGAGGTGGTCTACCAGAAGGTCGGGTTTGATTTTCGTTCACATGTGACAATCTTTGAATATAGTAGAGCTCTATTTGGAAACTAAAAGAAAATGATATTTTTAATGAAAAATTTATCAGTGTGAATTGTTGAATGGTGGGCCCCAATTATTAAAATAAAAAGATGACAACCTTGAGAAGTTGGAAGATAGATGGTGTTGAGAGAGACAATAACTGTAGCAAAATAGAGAGATTTTAGGGGATATTGATTGAGAGACTTTAGGAGATAAAGGATATGGATAAAGAGATTTTTTTTGTAGAAAGAATTATGACATGTGATGACATGACACCTTAAACCACTCTATGTTTTTTCTCCATATTTATTTAAAAGGATAATTATTGGGTTGCTAAGGTGGCTTCCTCCACAGCCCACCGCAACAAAGGCCCGTGCTAAGCCCGGACAAAAAATAAAATATGTTAAAATTTAAGAATTCTTTTGAAATATTGTTAAGATAAAATAAATATAAAATAAGTTTTTTTTATTATCTTTGAATATTAAAAAAATTTCTATGTATGAAAATAAATATAAAATGAAGTAAATTTACATAACACGACGACCCCTTGAATTTAAAGGCATCGAGCATTACGACCATCTCATTTATGGATATATTATATATATATATACACATCCAGATCATCTATCCATAAAATAAGTCTTACTACTTTCAAATAAAATAAAATAAAATGTCCCACCCATGTGAGGGGAAGTATATATATTTAATATACATGCTCACATGGGCTGGTTCTTGGGCCCTCAAATGCTAGTCTTTAACAAACTAAAGTTGTATGGTGACCTAATGCCGTGCGAAAGTAAAACCATGTACAAAAATATACCTACATGCCACCTACTAAGTTGGACTTTTAAACAAAGCCCAACCCAAGAACAAAGAGAAAAAAAAGAATAAAAGAATAAAATATATGTTTACAATGGCTGATCTGGGCTGAGTCTTTGGGCCCTTAAGTGCTAGTCTTTAATAAACCAAAGCTTGATGGTGATCCAATGCCGTGTGAAAGTAATTGATAGAGGAATATTAGGGGGATGAGAGATTTTAGGGTAGACTTAGATAGAGAGATATTAGGAGGATGAGAGATTTTAGGGAAGTATTAGAAGGAGAGATTTTAGGAACTTATAGTTGCTTGATGAGAGAATTTAGGGAAGGAACGTATAATTGCTTGATGTGGGGGAGAGATTTTACGAGATTGAGAAGGACATCATGCAAACCCCACGTGAAAGGCAAAGGCTCTCTCAATATTTTTTAAGTGATTTTTCTTAAAGGAGAATAATTGGGTGTGGCACCCCTCATAGCGCACCTATCCCTTTTTGAAAAGAGAGACGTTTTAGGGACGATGTGTAAGGGTGGAAGAAACCGAACCAAACCGAACTCCGAACCGTAAACCGAACCGTAAAATTAAGTTCGGTTCGGTTTATCGGTTTATGGTTCGGTTTCGGTTTTTCATTTTTAGCAAGTTCGGTTTTACGGTTCGGTTTCGGATTTTAAAAAATATTTTCGGTTTAAACCGAAAAACCGAACTTGATTTTATATTTTAAATTAAATATATATATGTGTCAATGGGAAAGGGAAAGGGGAAACTTGAATTTTTTTTTAATGGCAAATCACTGAGTTCATTTGTGTGATATTGAAATGATGTGTAACTAATAGCAACAATTTGGATCTATTTGTGTGATATTGAAAAATTCGGTTTTAAACCGAAAAAACCGGAAAACCGAACCGTTTAATAATTTTCGGTTCGGTTCGGTTTTACTCGTAATTCGGTCTGGTTCGGTTTGCAATATTTAGAAATTTCGGTTTTCGGTTTTTTGGGTTTCGGTCAAAAACTGAACCGAAAAACCGAACTTCCACCCTTAACGATGTGGCATCCCACAGCACACCTTCCCATTTGATTTAATATATATAATATAATATAACACAAATGTTATGGATTGTTTATGCGTAAAATTGTTGTTTGCTCAGAAGGGATCAATTACAATTACATCCTACTAGAGGGGGAGTGTTATGATGCAGAATTAACATATTCTAAAGCCAGAAACATGAAACATGGAGGCAAACAGACATCCCTAACAGTGTGTTTGTGTAGTGGGCAAAAACGGACGGACACAGGACACCTTCCCCATTTAGTGTTTGGTGGGGGAAGATTCCCATTTTCTTGATGTTCACGGTATTGTGATCGCCTGCTTTTCCGCAAAAGAACGGATCCATAATTCCCTTTCCCTTGTGAGATAGTGACTTCCGCGGAAGATGAAAGGCTGATTTCCTCTCCTGCGGCTGCGAGCGCAAACCAACCCTCATTCCTTTTTTTAGTGTGTCCAACCCTCATTTTTAGAACATGTTTGTACAGCACCGTGGAAGAAAACAAACCCCAACACTTCTTTCCTAACATCCTTTCAAGAAAAAAGAAAAAATATCCATATTTCATCCAAACAAGGGAGTTCTGTGTGGACCAATCAGTGTAGCCAGATGCAGAGGTGGAGTGGAGGAAAGGCGTAGGAAAGAAAATCTAATTTTCTCTTTTGTCTTTCCCTATAATTTTTTATTCCTTCCTACCCATGCGTGGTGGACCTTGATTGGCCCAAACGGGACTCCCTGTTTCTCATATTTGGATGAAACAGGGGATCCAGATCCTCTCAAGAAAAAATCATCAACCCAGACCCAGCCCTGACCTACAGTAATGCCCCCTCCATCAGTCGGTGCTCCCGCTGCGTACGCTCCTTTTCACAACTAGCATATCCAATCAGGAGCCGCCACGTTAGAGATTCCACGCAACATCCACATCTCAAGAAATCCTGTCCGTCCATCTCCTCAAATTACACGTCGCATCCTCTCCTATCATCCACGACAGCGACTTTTGGAACCCTCTGAAATCAATAAATCGCCGACTCGGCGTTGAATCCATCCATCTTCGTCTTTCTCGTCATTTCTTCGATTCCACCCAAAAAAAAACATTCCAATCGCTTCTATCTATCGTGCGCCGGGCGTGACCTATCCCTTATCCTGCGCCATGGCGGAGGAGAAATTCAATCTCAAGAACCCAGCCGTGAAGAGGATCCTTCAAGAAGTGAAGGAGATGCAATCGAATCCTTCCGATGATTTCATGAGCCTTCCTCTCGAGGTATACATAGATTCGTCATAATCATAAAAAGATCCCTAGAGGTTTTTAGGGCTTTTAACCCGATTTTTGGCATGCTATATTTCTAGGGTTTCGATCAGGTTTCTTCTTCTTATTCTTTTTTTATATAACAAGAAATGCCATTTTGATTTTGAATTTGAATCGCGATTGTTGAGATCTAGGGTTTGGTGAAAGAAATATTTGGTTTTGATGAGATCGGAATCCTTAAAAAACTTGTTTTAACAAGTCAGGTTGTTGGGTTGTTGGATTTTGAAGTATCTGTGCATCATATTATGAGACACTTTTAACTCATTGTATTCTATTTTTATTTGTTCATGTGCCATTCAGTTTACTAATTTCATTAGAGGCCATACCTAATTGTACTAAATGTGGTCAGGAAAACATCTTTGAATGGCAATTTGCAATTAGAGGTCCCAGCGACTCTGAGTTTGAAGGAGGAATTTATCATGGGAGGATTCAGCTTCCAGCAGAGTATCCATTTAAACCACCCGCATTTATGTTGTTGACGGTAATGATTGATATCGTTTAGGAACTTGTGATTCCACCTACTTGTAGAATTTCTATCAAATTCCTCTGCTTGTTTATTTTCAGCCAAACGGACGCTTTGAAACACAAACCAAGATTTGCTTGAGTATATCAAATCATCACCCTGAACATTGGCAGCCATCATGGAGTGGTATGATCCTTTTGTTTCCTTGTGGAGTATGCTTTTTCCCCTTTTGATTTTAACTGGATGTTAATATGTTGTTGTTGTGTTGTTGTTTTAGTATGGTATTATTCTTATTGTTATTATTTAGACCGGAATGGAGAAACATAATTCATGTAGCTGACCCTAACATAGTTGGGACAAGGCTTTGATGATCATGATTTTTTATTGTTCTTAGTTATATGAAACCTTTTTCTTTGATTCTTTTTCTATGCTTCTTCGATGCTTGAGGAAGTTGTATAAGGCAGGTATGTGGAATTTGTGAATTAGCTATGAAAATAATGTTTTGGATTTCTGAACTGGCGAGACCTGGAAATGTTAATTGAAGAAATACTAAGCACAAAAAAAGGAAAAAGAAGGGAAAAAAAAAAAGAGAAGACAACATTACCAAAAGAAATAAACCTGCATGTCGGCTTCAAACAAATTGGGCTCAGTAATGGATGTCTAACAATAATGTGTTGATTTTATCATGGTTTTTGCTTTTGCCATTCCAATTGATTTATGGTGGTAACCGGCAAGAATTCTTACAATATGACTGATGCTGCATTTTGGTCGTCTTGACTATATGCATCGGATTTGACCGAAGCTGCAATTAGTCTTCTTGACTAAATGCATTGAGAAATTAGTTCCCTTAGAAAGTCCCAATTGGCTAATTCCAGAGGACTCCTTTGTTTCAAATGTGTTTCAAGCAGAGTTATATCTTACATGTCTCGTGTGGGTATATATTCCTCTAGGAAAAGGTGAAAGTTATTTTTTCTCCATCTTTTGTTTCATTTTTAAGTTATGCATTCTCATGAAATACTTGGTAGAATTTATGGTATCCATCATTCAAAAAGTATCCATCCAACCACATTTTTTAAGTCTTATGCAACTTAGGTTCAGCATGTTGTAAAATTTAGTTTTTAGTGAGAACCTTAGCTTTGTATTGTTCTTGCATAGCAATCTGTTTTAGAAACTTTACTAATTGAAACATCAAATTATAATCCCCCTTTTTTTTGGTAATATTTACTTCATTTGGAGCACCAAAATTGTCAATGTATTCTATATATTGGTTTGTAGACAAGCATATGGTGCTATAGAAATGATCTTTCGTTTTCCTCTATTTTTTGTAGTCATTTTGAATGTTTTCGTCAAATGACTACACTGTTGAAAACATGAGTCATGATAATCAAAATTTTTATAATGCCAAGACAAAAGGCAAATGATGGGAAACATCGGATTGTAAGCCTATCTCTATGTTTGCTATTCAAAATTTTGTTTGAGCACCAAGAATGTCATAACTTATTCTTTTATATTGGTTCGTTGACCGGAAGGCATTTTTGATATAGAAATAGTTTTTTCCCCTATATTTTCTTTTGTCATTTGGAATGATTTGGTCAAATGATTATAGTATTGAAAATTTACAAAGCAAGATTTGTTGTTAATTAGATGTAAATAAAAATAGGTTGAAAATTGTTGTGTGCTCAACTGCTCATCATCTTATGCCCTATAGATACTTTCCTTACCTGCGATTTGTTTGTAGGGTTTACAACCTACACTTTGATTAACTGACCTGTACCCAACACGGTAATTTAGAGTTCAGGTTGATATTTCCAACCTGATTAATAAACAAGTTGCATTTACGTGGTCCATACCGGCTTCCCAACTTGCCAATGCAAGCTGTACGGAACCTGCCAACCCTACCTGACCTGGTGATTCAGTGTTCATGTTGAATCTCCAACCTGAAAAGTAAATGAGTTGAGTTTAGTTTGACTCCCTAGTCCATACTACTAGCAGAACAAACAAGTTGGTGTTTTTAAGTTTAGCTAATATTTCTGGATTTATACAGTAAAATTCTATCAGGGATTGTTTAATATAGATCTGGCATGTTTAGATAGCCAAATTCTTGTATGTGCTAACTGCTAAGGGTATCGTGTCAGGAAGTCACAAATTGTTTCATTTGTAATGAGGCTAAACTGATTGACATGTAATATATTGTTCAGTGAGATGCTTCGACCTAATACTCTCCAAGTGCTCAGTTCACACTCCAACTTGCAATTTGTGGGCTAAGAAGAGAATTGTGGGCTAGTCAATTTTAAACATGCTTCAATGGTCAAGCAGCTGACCATAGTCACTCTTTGTTTACCAAAATTCTTTCAGCGAAGAATATCACATCAGCATCAATTTGTGTCGAGGTGAATTCACGGCCATATATAGTATCCTGAACTATTGTTTCAGATGATAAATTTAGAAATGGTTATTGGATTTAGAGGCAGAGCATTAACCGCAAATTGGTCAGCTCATTCTAGATTTCTTGAATCTATATGTAAGAACTCTTAACATTATAGTTAGTCCATCATTTTCTTCTACTCTGGATTATTGTTGGTCCCCCCCAACCTCTCAAAATGTGTGTTGGACATCAGCTGAACTCCACTGCTGTCACCAATAGGATGCAAGGCTGGTAATTTCATGATGGCTGGCCTTAGTGAGTAGTGATTCTTGTAATGCTTACACTTCTTGAATACCATTACTTTTATGCATATATGTCTCAACAGGATTGGTTCATTTACTGAAAAGAGGTTTGGAATCTCTCTGACAGTCAATTATATTTGTTACTGAGCTGATGATGAAGCATTTATTATTTTGCAGTACGCACTGCCTTGGTAGCACTGATTGCATTCATGCCCACCAATCCAGATGGAGCACTGGGCTCGCTTGATTATTCAAAGGAAGAAAGACGGAAACTTGCCATAAAGTCACGTGAAGCTGCCCCCAAGTTCGGAACTCCTGAACGACAAAAGCTAATGGATGAGGTTTGCTGCATGCAAATATCATGTGGGTTAGCTTTTGATTCTCTCACTTCTCAGCATTTAGAAAGTCTTCTGTTGATGCAGATTCACCAAGATATACTAAGCAAGGCACCACCTGTTCCCCAACTTACTTCTCCGCAGTCCTCTGATGATAATTTACACAGCAGAGAAAGTGAAACAGAAGGAAACACTGAGAATGATGGTGCTGTGGCAGCTATTGAGGAGCATCAGAACCCAGAACCAGGTCTGAGGATTGTTGAGGATGTGCGTGCTGTCCATGTGAATGCAAATGCAGGCCCATTGAGAGTCAGCTTTACTGCAGGTTTGACGCTGTCAAGACAGGTGCCGGCTGGGGGTCCAAGTGAGCAGCAACAGAGGCTGGAGGTGAGAGATAGGAAGAATGTCGATGATCGCCTGTTTACATGGGCAGCCATTGGTTTAACACTTGCCATTGCATTTTTATTGATGAAGAAGTTCATGAAAGCTAGCGGGTATACCAGTTGATTCTGGATTGTAGAAGGATCACTGATGCTTTTCAAGTTGACATCAAAGAGTAGAACGTCTTTGCTATGTTTGCATCAGCGTTTTTACATTACCTGTAATATATAATTTACAATTGTTGCTATCTGCCTATGCTTAATATATAGACCTGCAATATTTTTCTTGAATGAAATGTATTTGTTCAACATTTTGCTATGGGCCATTATAGAGGTCATTTCTTACTGATTTGCAATCTAGATCAGGTGATTTTGGCATCTTGTTTCATTGGGCCAGTATATTATGTACAGTTTTTTGTCTGCCAAGTGCAGCAAGTAGTGGATTCCCACATTTAACTTATCCTGACCATTATATGATCAATGTTGCTGTGGATGTGTTTGGATGATGATGCTACGAGGTCTTAAAACTGGCGGATTGTTGGCATAGGCAAGTTTGTTGGGTCCGAAGTGTTTATTAGGATGTAAATCCAAGGATTGCAGTAGTAAGAATTTTGAATGCTTCTGTTGGATGAATGGGGAGATTGAAGTTAGGATGTAAATCCAAGGATTGCACTAGTAAGAATTTTGAATGCTTCTGTTGGATGAATGGGGGAGATTGAAGTGGGTGTGGCCTACTTGTACTTTACCTGTGTTAGCATCAAACTGTCTTTTCTGGGTTGAGAATATGGAATTTATCAATACACAGATGTTCAGTAATGAATGAGCAAGGAGAAATTGCGTGGCAATGGTTTGGACTGCATAGTGATTTCAATGCTGGTGCATATAATGGTGAGGAAGGAGCCTTTTTGCTTACAGCCACTGTATCTGTGCATAATAGTGTCCCAAATCAACTGTTTCCCCTTGTGCTTGTCTGGCTCCTAATTTCATGTTTGGACTAACCCAGGGAGGGAAGTAGGAAATTGTAATTGCGGAAACAAATTGGTGAAATTACTTTTCATTTCACTCAAATACATTTTTTTGATATTGAAAATGTACTCTGTTTTCATGTAATGCAGCAGGCAGACTCAAAATGAAAAAAATATATATATTAGTGGCCTGAACAAGTCCCTGTGGATGTTGCTGCTGCTCTCTAGCCACAGGTATAAAACCCAAGAAAACAAAAATAGAACTGAAACATGAGCACTTAATTTTTCTCATTTACACCATTTCATTTCCTTCAACACAACAATTACCAAAGCTCTTCTGTCTCTCTTTACAAATCAAGAACTTTGCTAACCATGAAAACCCCTTTGCAAATCTCACTGCACCGATTGTTACAGCCATGTAGTATATCATCCAGGAAATAAAATCATACACTGTAACACCCAACAACAATTATTTCTTAACCTCCACAATGGCACCCAACACTTCAACCTCAAATCTCAGCCTCGACCACCACAGTGCACCAAATGCAGCACCCATCGCGGCCCTCTCTGCTTTAGTATCCTCTTTCATGACTCCATAAATTGTGTCATCCACAGTTGGTCTCACAATCACTCTCGACCCAACCATCATTGTCTCATACAATCCAACAAAGAGCAATCCCCTGTGCAACTATGTCACTTGGATAATGCTAACTGGCCTAAGTCCTGCAACTATTGTCGCTTCGATGCCTGACCCAACACAAATGTAGTGCGCACAGGTAAGCCCATGCAAAGCGCAAACCTGGCTGCAAAATGCGACCTGTTGAGACATGCACAAGGGCAGTTGCTGTAAGGATAAATACTAAGGAGTGGATAAGAGGTGGGTTGGTGCTTGTGAAGAGGGAGAGGAGGATGAGGGAGGGTGGAGGATCCAGGATGAAGGTTAGGAGGTGTTGAGCAAGTGAGAGCCTTGCTAGGAGGAGAAAGGAGAGAGGAAAGGTAAGGCTGAGGAGGGTGATGGTGAAGGTATGAAAATAGGGTGTTATAATTACTGCAATGGATCCCTCCCCATGTGCACATTTCTGCCACTCCATTTATCCAACACAAGTACACAACTCAAAATCCCTTCATGTCACAAGAAGTTTATATGAATGGATACATAAGAAAATGAGGTGGTAGGTACGTCTATAGGTTGTGCATGGATGCATACATGGTTTGTGCCAAAGGGGTGTTGTTGATTCATATCCCGAACACTCATGGTTGTATAACAATTCTTTCCTATGTGACTAATTATATATTAACCACCCTACATATTGTATTATCTGACATAATGTACAATATCATGTAGTTGACTATGGAAACTACATGGTGGTTACACATGGACGCCACTCATGATATTGGCCGGCATTCAATGGCCTGCTTGGCATGAATTTATTCAATGCGGCTCCTGTCACGTCCCCAAAATACAACCAGGGAAAAACGTGAAAAATAAGAATAAATATTCAATTTCCTATGTTTAATGTAACACAAGCTCCCAAATATGGACCCACAAAAATTTCGAAACATAGTGAGTCATAAAAAAAAACATTTGCGGAAGTATTAAATCAATTGGTATCGATATTCAAAATCAAACCAACACATAACTAACTGAATATTTAAGGTTAAAGTTTTCAAAATAACCTAAACAAAATAACTAAATAAAATTAGGTTCATTATGAAGAATTTGCTAAAAAAAAATGTCTCTATGATGAAAGTCACTCCCGTGCGGACTTAGACGGCTCTGTGGCCATCATCGGCTCTCCACTCAGGTTCATCAACTGGCTCAAACGCTTGAAACGTTTGCCCTCTACCGTCTCCTTGATAGGGTAGGGATTTGTACCTATGCACCAATAAACAAAGTAAGCAGCAAGCACGAAAGCATAATTCATAAATAAAACACAAGAACAAAATGAGTAATGATCATAAGAGAATAACAATGTATCAATAACGAAAAGAACGAATATCCTAAATCCAATCTACACAATAGAGCAATACAATATCACACAGAAGCAAAGCCACTGCTTTGGGTGGTCAGCCCTAACTATAAAGCGGGAAAACCCGTTCGAAGGCCGGCGGTCATAAACCGGTTCGTAATCGTAGGCCGGATAAACCGGTTTGAAATTCGGATATTACAGTGTCCGTACACATCGGTGATCAGCCGTCCAATTACAACTGCAGTCGTTCGAATATGACCCAATCGAAATACATATATATATATATATACATATCATAGTAGAATAGACCTAATGATCTTGTAAAGCTCTGACACAAAAACCTAAGTCAAAGTGAAGGGCTGGCTGCACAATAATCCACAATCGAATACTAATCAAATCATTCGAATAAACCTCCACAATATCTCAATCAAATACCAAGCCACATCACGGTCCATATCCAATCAACATAGGGTATGTAGTTAATAAACCAGCATCAGTCACAATCATATATGCAAACCCGAAGGTCAAGGAATAATCACAAGCCAATCCTAAGGTCAATCATAAGGTCTCGTACCCAACAACCACAAGAATCTCTAATAGATAAAAGATCAACACATCCCTTCTCAATCAATGGTGCATAGACCCAATTAAGGGTTTTCCAATAAAGATGGTTTGAGCTCATATCCATTAGGATTTCCCCGAGATCATACAAGGCACTAAACCCCACTTTAGTAATATACCGTATGCCCAGTTGGTATTTACTCAGGTCCAATGATCTGATTAATAAGGTATAAACATGCAATTTTAACACATTAAAAACCACATATATTATATAATATTTAGTTTGCAGTTAATGATAAGAAATAACAATCTTAGTTTATAATTTTTAGAAAACCTAAGGATTTCATTTAAAATGTTTTCCACATTCAAGTCTTTATAAAATAGGCCCAAGGGCCTAATTTGAGTTTATAAAACAATCAGGGCTCTTTTCCTAATTTTAGAAACATAGGGGACAAGGTACACAATTTCAAAAGGACTCCAAAAGTTATGTAATAAAAATAATGGTCACCTATTCCCATACACTACCGGTCCACCGAATTCCTCCCTCCATTCATCACATCAAATCTGTACTAATGTCACATATGAGTGACATGGGATGACATCATCGTCATCTCCATATATTCTCTTCATCTTATGTCAGGTGCAAGTCTTCCCTTCATATTCAACGCAGAAGCCAGTTATGGAATGAAGCTCATCGTCAGCAAGGCTGGGACACTCGGATAGTGGAACTTATGATCAAGAATCCATAATCACCCTCACACACAATGTCGCCCAGCCTTGTACGGGTAGATTACAGAACCAGATCTGATCAGATCTCCCACGGGCCCCATATCAAGATTAAATAAAAGAAAGGAAATAGAGTAAATCAGAACTTAGGGCATAAAAGGGGTTTCTACATGCATCAAAACTTGAATCAACGAAAAACACAAGCATTAAATTTACAAATTATAGTTAGGTACTTGCCTGAGGTTCGCGGTTGACGGAGACGGTCTAGAATTCCTATTGCCAAAAGCCCAATGTGCTATCCTAGAGAAAAGTTGGAAGAGAGAAAATTGTGTGTGAAAATAAAAGAGTGTGCTGTATAAATAGGAAATAGGAGTAGGAATTGTAATCTGACTTAAAGTTTAAAAAATAATAGAGTTTGTTTTCTAAAAATATAAGAGTTTGGATTAGAAAAGAATTATACCACTATATTGGGCCTGGGTTAACTATGGGTTAAGACACCTATCCAACAAGCTTAACTCACCAAACTTAAGTCTAGCGTGGTCCCCACTTAGACTAATCGCATATTTAATTAATATACAATCAATTAAGTAATAATAAAATAAATAATAAATAATCAAAACGTCACAGCTCCTCCTTTTGGTGATCAGATCATTTAAGGGGCTGCACCGCAGAGACAATGTCCCATAATGTAATCTAGGATGGGGTCAGCTAGGGATGAAAATGGTACGGTGTGGGTTGGGTCCATGGTGCAGCCTGGCCTGAACTTGGACCCAAATACATTATACGTATCCATACTTGGTCCGTAAGTAGTTAGGCCTGTCAATGGGATGGGCCGGGCGTAGGCATGGGTTATCCAATCCTGTCCCGAATATTGGATGGGCTTGCCAGGGATCGTCCAATCTCGGCCCTAAATTGAGTGGGCCTAAGTCAAATCTCATCCCGTGCGGGCTCAGGCCGGGCCCAGGTCGAACTTGGGCTTTAGCATTTTCATCAATAGAGACGTCTTTTTTTCTTTTTAATGGGTGAAGCTCTGTGAATAAAGATGATAATGATGGCCGGACAGGCCAAATTTCGGTTTGATCAAATTTCAAAAGGTCTAGATACTAGATAGTAGATATTAATTATTCAAAATGAAGAGTGATAAATCTATCAAAAATTTCAAACCTAAACTCAATAGTGGATCCAATCTAGGTATTAAATTGAGTATACTGCCAATTCATGGTATAGGTTTTGGTGTGGAGTGGGAAGGGATTGAATTCATGAGAAATGGTAGAGGGAAGAGACATTTTGGAGGGTTCCCATTGAAATCTATAAAAGTTAGTAAAATAACCTTGCGACTTGGCCGGGCCGGCCCTGGACAGGCTGGGCATGCTCTGCCCATTAATTCCAGTCCCATTTTGACCGGGCTTTTAAATAATTGCCCAAGCCTAGCCCGCTGGGCTCAAATTTATTTTTAAAAGCCCTGTGTTTTCGGGCTTGGGCCTGGCTCGGTATCCATTTCAACGGGCTAAATTGACAGGCCTAATAGT
Source organism: Litsea cubeba (assembly GCA_012931725.1). Taxonomy (NCBI): domain Eukaryota; kingdom Viridiplantae; phylum Streptophyta; class Magnoliopsida; order Laurales; family Lauraceae; genus Litsea; species Litsea cubeba. The sequence continues at coordinate 1,643,975 of CM022950.1, read as the reverse complement.
AGTGGGTAAATGTTACCAAACTCCAATCCAGACCCAAACCTATGCCATATTAATTTATTGTAAAAGATTAATTATTCTTTATCTTTAAGAATAGTAATATATGTTATTCTACAGTTAAGTACTAGCGGTAACCCGTGCCGTTGGCACGATAAATTTTTTTTTGTAAATTAACTTATTTGGATTTGGGGTTTACGACTTTATAGGATTTAGTGTTCTTAGAATTTTTGGTTTAGGTTAATATTTTTTTTTATTTATGTTTAGTATATATGATTTATGCTTTAATGTTTAGGGTCTTTAGTATTTTGTTTTATTAACTTTTATAATTTAAGAGTTTACACTCCAAATTTTTTTAAAAAATATTTTTTTAATGTTCTTAACTTTTAAATTTTTTTAACACTCTGGCCAACCAAATCGGACCCGGCTCCCCTACGTTTTTATTTTTTGAATTTTAGTTCTCTGAGAAAAACAGTGCGATGAATAGTAAAATGGGGTCCACGAAAAAGTGTGATGGACGGCTGAGATTGAGATTAGTAGGAAAAAATAAACCCATCAGCCCCCCACGCCCCCCTCTCCCTCATTCATTTTCTCTCTCTTACTTTCCCCTCTCTCTTCCACGTGCAGTCAACTGTCCTCCCTCTCTTTCTTTCTTGATGGCAAAAGTTGTAATTATGTTCAACTTTAGCCCCTTTTAGCCACATTGCCACGTAGAACAATAAAAGGCTGTCCTGGAATGTATAATAGATATACTAGATTTATGTTTAACGTCTTATTTCTATAATAAAACATTTTAGACCTATTTATTTGCATAGAATACATGAGAATTCATGGTCAAATGATCTCCCTCAAAGGATTATTAAAGAGATAAGGAGTGAAGGATATTAGGTAGCAGCCCTTGATTTTTTTCCTAGGACCTGAATTACTAACGTGGTGGCTAGGTATTCATTAACCATCTTTCCTTGATTCAATTTCCATTTAGATAGGTTCTTTGATGGTTATTTTTAACCATTATTCTTCATTTTTAGCGATTTATAGAAATACAAAATATTAGGATTCTTAGGATTTCTAGGGCCTCTTTGGCATCGTTTTCATGCTGTTCCCAATTTTGTGCTCGGATAAGGTTGTACTGAGACTATACTCTGCAGAGCTTGTTTGGTAACATTATATTAAACTACTATAGAGAGAATATGCTGTACAAAACTTGTTTGGTAACATTATAAAATATTTACTCTAAGGAGTAGACATAATTTACAATGTGGGGCCCACCTTTTATTGTTTGCGGTACTTTATTATTATCCAACATAGGGCCCACTTGTAGAAATTACAATGTGTTACCCACCTTCATAGGATTTACAATGTGGGCCCACCTTTATAAAAATTATAATGTGGGGCTACCTTTTTGTAAATGTAAATATGGGATCCACCTTTAGAAATTAGAATATGGTACTACTTATATATAGAAATTAGAATAGGGGGCTCACATTCAATGTGGGTCCACCCTTTGTGGTGGTGACCATATGACCCACATTTATGAATTACAAAGTGGATCCACATTTTTTGTGATTGTGGACATAGGGTCCACCTTTAAAAGCTACAATATGGTGCCCCACCTTTAAAAATCAGAACATGAGTGCAGTGCATTCATAGGATTTACAATGTGGGACATGAATTTTAATTTGGGGCCATTTTTTTTTTCAATTATGAACACGGGAACCACCTTTAAAAAATAACAATGTGGTACTCACCTTTAGAAATTCAAAGATGAGGTCACATTCATAGGATTCGCAATGTGAGCCCACATTCATTGGATTTACAACGTGGCTCCACCATTTGTGATTGTGACCATATGACCCACTTTTAAGAATTATAAAGTGGAGCCACCTTTTCTGTGATTGTGGACATGGAACCCACCTTTAGAAATTACAACGTCATTCCCACATTTCTAAATTAGAAGATAGGCCCACATTCATGGGATTTATAATGTGGTCCCATCATTATAATTTTATAATATGGGCCCACCTTGTGATTGTGACCATGTGACCCACCTTTAGAAATTACAATGTCATGCCCACCTTTAGGAATTGAAGCATGGGGACCACATCCATAGAACTTATAATGCGGTCCCACCATTATAGGAATTATAATATTGGTCCCACCTTTTGTGATTGTTACCATATAACTCACCTTTTAGGAATTACCAAGTGGGGCCACTTTATTTGAGATAAGTGAAAGGATTTAAAATATTTAAATTTCATTCTTTAAAAGGAAAGAGATAAGTATGAAACAATTGTGCCAGTGGGTTGTTTCTTAAAAAAAAATAAAGTTTTTTCGTTTCAAATTTCGTAGGCTAGTGCGTTAAGATTTTGAGACTCTTTCTAATGATACCAAGTTTCGGAACAGTGATTTACACATACCAAACATATTTTCTACAACCTTATCTCGTGGGAACATGGGAACATCCCAATGGCACGATGCCAAACGCACCCTGAGATGCCAGCTGTGAACAGTTTGCTGATAGTTATTTCGACATTCCACTTCAATGCAATGATACAAATGGCTGATAATGATTAATGGGGCTTCTTTCATTGTTAAATTACCAGTAAGATGGTAAAAACTTTAAAAAGGGGGATTTCTCTAATTGTTCTATATCGATTCTAACATGTCCAATTTGAGTGTGGTATTTTTTTGGTAACTAGAGATTTTAGTCGTAAACAAAAGTGGGATATTGTGAGCTCATTGAATCAACAAAAGTCATAATTAACACAGAGCCAATCTTTGCCAACTACATTAATTTTTTTTGGGAATATAATCTATTTTTTGGTAATCCAGCTAGGGGTGGGACCTTGAGACTCACAAGAACTTGCACAAGCGAGGATGTAGACACAACTCACACATGCAAGGTGATGAAAACTCGCACATGAGAAGAGAGATCAAATGTAACTCACACATGCGAGGTGATGGAAACTCACACATGTGAGGAGGCATAAACACAACTCACACATGTGAGGTAATAAAAACTCACATATGCAGGGAGGGAGGAGGCAGGGTTTGAAATCTGGACCTCTCATTGGACCTCCCAATGAGAACCGTCACTCCTTACCACTAAGGTAATATATTAAAAAATAATACTAACAAAATCTTCTGCGGCTTCCAAAATGTCCAAAATTAGGTCCTCGATGTCCCAATGTTTGGCACCATAAGGGCATTATCCAATTTTAAAGAATCAAAGAGCATGACTATTTTAAGAAGTCCTTTTCACTGGGCAAAATTATTGCGTGCTTAATCGCACACACTTCAGCTTCCTTTGATGCGACAAGCCTTATTCTTTTAGAGGAATTTGCACTGGGAAAGGAGCACTTATGAGTCAAGGCAAAACTAAAGGCAACTTCCTCACAAGAAGCTTTGAAGGCCAAATCAAATATTTGAGTATTTGAGTAGCATCCCTATGTATCTTGAGCCAAGGCCATGAGTTTTGGAAATGTCTGAGAGGTGGGGGGATGGACACCCTGGATGTAGAAGATGATGATGGAGAATTATAGATCTAGTGGAAGGAAGATGAACTGTTGAAAGTGATATCTCTTATGTCTATATATATCCCTTAGGCTAATGAGTGATAAGATATCTATTTAAGTTCGAATTGAGAGATGATTAGGATAATAGGTTGGATCAAACTCTTTCAATTTGAATTTGAATGGAGATATGATGGGGGGGGGATTAGGATAATAGGTTGGATCAAACTCTTTCAATTTGAATTTGAATGGAGATATGATGGGGGGGGGGGGGGGGGGGGGGGGCATCGAGACCATATAATTCTTGGTTCCTAAGACAAGGAAAGTTTCTCTCACAATGTAAACACATGCTAATGTCACATTAGGCCTCTTTAATTTTGGGGAGTTCTCAAATTTTTTTAGGGTAAACTGATGGTTGGATTGAGACGTCTGCATGCAAACATTCCTGCAAGAGCAAATTTTGCTATGAGATAAGAAGAATTTTTAATGAGAAGTTAAGTTGAGAGAATTCCACATCAAATTTTTCTTTGCGAGCCATCTAAGGGAATCCATGTTTAACAAGGAGAATGCAATTTGAGTTGAGGAGAAATCCACGTGATTTTTTTTCTACATGCGTGTTATCCAAAAAAATCCATATTTAAAAGGGTGAATACTTGTGATTTTCTCAAACTGTATGAGATGACTCCTATGTTCATATGACCTCTTTGAAAAGTCCAAAATGTAGAATGATAGTGAATTAAAAATTTATAAAAAGTTCAAAGTAATGATATATACACTAAAATTATTTTGAATAAACTTCAAAAGTATTAAATTGGATTTAAAACCTTAGGACGACAACAACGATGGTAGTCACATTACTTTTTATGTTAGGTGATACATGAAATAATTATGAGTGAAGCTTTTTCTACGATGATATCATTCAAATCATTAGAATGATTCCACCGACAGTGAAGAAAAAAAGAGGCACCAAAGAGAACTCGGATTGAATTTATAGAACCCTTGAATTCCGTTCCTAGAACTAACATAAATTTACTTGAAGAAAAAAACAAAAGTGGGAGAACAAGTAGAAAATAGAATTGCTTTGATGCTAAAACAAAACATTAGAATTACAAATTGGAACAACTATTAAAAAAAAGGTGGCATTCATCAATTGAAATAGCTATTAAAAATGCGGCATCCACCAAATTGGATCAAGGAAAAAATATAAAATATACAAAAATATAATTTGTTCACTGGAATGATTCATATAATTTCAAAAGAAATTGAAGCAAATTTATAATTGATTTTAAACAAAGTGAAGCGTTTTCATTCCGAAATGAACCAATTATATATGTTTACTTGTTAATTATTACAAGGATTTATTTTTGTTGCAGTTTTCACCACCTTATATAAGTCAGGCCATAATTCTCATTATTTTAAGTCATTATAACTTTTTAATATTATATAGAAAAATGTTCGTATGAGAGTAACTCTCACACTACTATGAGAGTAGGGGAGAGACCCATTGGATCTAATATCCTAAATATGAGGGTCCCATCCCTTATCCCTTACTCTCATAGTCGTGTGAGAGTTACTCTCATAGGAGCATTTTCCTATAAAGTCAACATGAATGTAGTATAAAAGGTATTGGGAGAAATATATATGGTCAAGTGGAAAATGTTTATTTCATTTTGATATCTCTGTATATCAAGAAAACCAAGTTCTAATCTCACTCGTTTCTAACCCTTTCTAAGCAACTTCATTAAGGGCATGTGTATATTGCAACATCATTAGGGGCATATTTAGATTGCTTTTTGCGGAAAGGGAAGTCCGCAAACTTCTATTTTTCCATGTGAAGTTTTATCTAACCACCCCCCCCCCCCCCCCCCCCCCAAAAAAAAAAAAAAAAAAAAAAAAAAAACACTTTTTCAACAAAATCACAAAAAAAACCGCACTATAATTTAAAATAGTTTTCCCTGTGGAAAAGCGTTTGCACCAAATAATGGAAGAATCTTTTTGGAGAAAACACGTCCAGATTTGTTGTATTGTTTCTAAAGAAAAGTGGTTAAACGAATGTGCACTAAATGCTTGCTACTGTATTGAGAACGTGAGATAACTCAAGTGGTTACAAGCGTCCCTTCTCACCCATAGTGTTAACTTTATGGCTTAATAGAAGCCGGTAATATTGGGTGATTAAGTTAATGGTCTTTGTTGACCGGGTCCTGGTACCATGCTTGTTCTACTACAGAAGTAGGTCTGTTAGAGGTCTATTGTGATTAGAAGTAGTTTGTTATGGGTGTACCAGGGTTTTGGGCTGATATTATAAGTAGAGGCTAGGAGCCTTTATGATGTAAACCTCTTCTGATTGCATAGTAAATTCTCCCATTTTCCCATGGACGTAGGCCAAAAGCCGAACCATGTAAATCTCTTGTGTTCTTGTGTATGCTTGATCTCTTCTCTTATGCTTGATCTCTTCTCTTAGGCCTTAGGTCGCAATACATAGTATCAAGGATTGATCCTTGGCGTTGGCAGAGCACGGTCCTGAGTAGGCCGTTCAAAGGGCCAGGCCTGGGGTTGTCCTTACCATGCCCTCAATATATGTAGAGCCGGGCTTGGGCAGGCCAAAACCCTTGGAGGGCCTGCTGTACCTAAGCCTTTACCATATCTTTAAGGCCAGGTCTAGGGCTAGTGCCTAAACAAAGAAAAACCAATGTTTTTTTTTTAACACTGCCATCGAGCATAAGTGTCAACTGGATATTAACTCTCCTCGATCCTCTATTCCAGATTAGGACCGACAATGCTTACAATAAGCAACATGATGAAGTTAAAAGAATAATTTTGTTCGATTGGCCGGTAGAAGATTAGAAGGTATTTATTATATAAAAATATAAAATAATTTATATATGAAAATGACCTTATTTACAAGCCATTTTCACACCTTATTTACCCATGTGATGTATAAATGAGCGTAAACAAACATCATGACACATAACCATTAAGCATGTGAATTATTAATTGATGTGTAAATGAATGCAAATAAACGATCCATTAACCTTTAGTATCGGTACTAAATTACAATCTATGACACTCAAATCCAAATTGAGATAGGAGATAAAAACTTGCACGCAATAGCAAAACCAGAAAATATACCTTGGGGGCCAATAGGAAAATAAAAATTTCTTGGAAGTGCCAATGTAAGAAAATTCTAAAATCTTCCATATATAGAGTTTAGGGGTTTTTTTACAATTTGGGGGGTGGGGGCAGCTATCTCGAAGCTATTCCAAGGGACTTAAGTGTTACCCGAGTACATTTTCTCAGCTCCCTCTTCTTAAATTCAAACCATCATGGCTCCCATTCCACCACTTCCATACCCCTAAACTATTTCCTATCTCCGTTTGTACCGCTCCATCAACTACCCACACTATTACTTTTCTGCCTATAATCTGATTATCGTTGCTTGCAACAAGGATACATTTTTGATAACCAGTTCATTTTGCCTTCAAGATCACTATCCTCATGGCCTCCTAAATAAAACTCTTGCCTTTTACTATACTGATAAAGAGAAGAGGAGTATTGCAAATTGCAAACGCACCAAAGATGTATTTCAGTCGATGATCTTCAAATATAAGGCTCTATTTATAGAGCTTTACAGTGAATCTACAAATAGTTTTTACACATAATAATTGTACAGACATTTTTTGAACAAGTGAGACAGCTGGACCATGTAAAGAAAGGTAGAGCCATGTGATGTGTGCTCATTATCACGTGAAGCCTTATCTCTTAATGATATTGCATGTTGTCCCCTCTAAAATGGACATTTCTACACCCTTTTTATAATCTAATAAGAAACAACGATTTTAGTGCTTCCTTAATTCTTTCAGTGCTTCCTTAATTCTTTCAGTGCTTCCTTAATTCTTTCTTTCCAACTACTCAAATCCTATTCTCTCTATCTTTCAAACCTCTATTTTGTTTCTCGGTTTAAATTATCCCCATTTTCTCTCTCTAATTGTCTCTATTAACTTATCAAATCCCACTCTAGATTTCTCCTTCTTTTATTCATCCTTTGAAGAGGGTGTTTTTGCTACCAAATGATCTGGTGTCATGTAGAGTGCCTACAAAATTTTGTCCAAGTCGACCCAAGGGACTTTATCCTCATTTTATTGGATTTTGAGGGTCGGGTTGTCGAATGGCCAAATTGATTGGCCTAGGGCCTGTTTGGCACCATTCCTGTATTGAAAATTATGCCTATCTTAAAATGAATAGTGTTGAGAATTTTCTCTTCCGAAAATGAATATTATTGAACTTGTTTGGTAACGTTATATCAAAATTATTCCCAATCAGTAAAATTGGTAGAATGATGTTTGGTGACATTTTTAATTAAAAAGTATTCATACATTCATGTTATTAATTAAAAAATAAAAAAATATTCATTAAAAACACTTATGTACTCATTTATAAATTTGAAGATTTTAAAATTATTCAGGCATGAAAAGACCAATAAAGAGAAAGGAACACCAAAGATTGTTCTTAGATTTGAAGAAGAAAAGAATAGTGTAAAGGGTGATTCAAGTAGGAAAGGTACATTGAATGCCATGAAGTGTAAGAATAATAGGGTTTTTGCTTTGTAAACAAGACATTAATATTGGTCAATGCATTGATAGGATTTTGGGAACCCCATCACACAAACATGGGATAGGGAGTGGTATTGGGAACGTCACATGATGTGCATATGGATTTTATTTTTTTTCCTTTTTTTAGTAAAGTATTTGGATTTTGTTAAAAAGGTTGTATTGGGATAAGTAGTAGTGTTGGGTTTCAAACCCATTACATTTCTTGCTTGACGGAATGGATGACCCCTCTTCCGTCAGCTTCCCAAGGCTTTCCATAAAAGAAACGATTTAAATTTATTTTTTTAATTCTCATCACATTAAGAGAGCCTTAGGAAACATTTCACACTATTTTCTATTATGGAATACATAAGATTTCACATCTAAACATATTCTCTAAGTCTTTTTATTTTTAAAAATAAAACTTCCATTTCTTGAGTAATACCAAACAGGCCCTAGTTTAAAGCATACTCACAAAGAGGACAAAGGTGGAGTGTACTTGCGAGGAGCAAGAGATTAGGATAGTTTACAATTCCATCTCATTGTAATAGAAAAGAGTTCTTGTACTTTTCTTGTTTTACATACTTCACCAAATAGATTTTTTTTTTAACCTTTTATGAACTCAATCGATAATCAAATGAACTCCGAAGAAATCCTTTTAATCTATTCCTGAATCAAACATTGAATCAATAAGCAAACGAGCCATATAAATTATTAGGGCATATTAAGAAGTATGAGGGAGTGGGAAAATGTGAACAAGAATTATTGACCTACTTATGAATTGAAACTTCTAGTGTAATTCTTCTTTTACAAATTTATTCTATAATTGAAAGAATTCTAGGGATTGACATGCACGTGGTATAAAAGGCATTAATAGATATAATTTATAAATATTTTGGATTTTATTCATGAGGAACCAACAACCTTAAGAGCAAGGAACACTAACTAGCTTACCTTATAATCCTAATGTAGCACACGATTTTCTCTTAAGAGTCCATTTGGTGGCATAACAAAGTTGAAGGATAGGATTTAGAATGGCTGAGTTAGTAATAGTTGAAAAATCTGGAGTTCATTATTTTAACGCCATATGAATATGATTAAGAGATGTCAACCACGTGAACGGATCCCTACATCAATCTCTCATTTGATTTTATATTTTGGAATACAAAATATCCTTCATTCATTGAATCTGGAACTAATAAAGTGTTCTTAAGATAATGGCGAGTTGATTCCCAATTTGAACAGGACTTTCTTGAAAGTATGAAATCTATATGGGTAATTATAAGGAAACCTCGGTCCCTCCTCTAGCCTGATCTCAAACACGAAGAGTTTCTAAACTATTTTGTAAATGAGAAAAATATAGGGAATCGTGCAGCGCACATGCCATGGGTCCCACGTTAGACCAAGCATGGCCGAGGCCAAGAAATTAGGACTCCCACGAGCATAAGACTTTATCTATTGAGATAAGTTTTGTATTTGTAGTGAATGGATTTGATCTTCCCATGAAAATACTCCTAAAAGAATTAGGGGACATGAGTTTCTTGGTGGAGAAGTCTCCAGCAAATATTGTTGGGAATGTCTATTTAAGGAAGATGTGAACCTTGGATCATGCTCCATTGATTGGCAGGCACAATGAGATATGTGGAGACTTCCAACCATTGGAACACATACATTTTTGGTTAATTGTCTATTTCTTTCACTTTCGGAACCTTAATGTTACTGCTTATCTAAGACACTTTATATCATACCCTAACTTATAATGAAATGACCGTAAATAATCTGATGTATTTTTAAATAACATACCCAAAACTTAGATCTTAAATACCAAAAAAAATAAAATAAGAAATAGAGAGACAAATCCCTTTAAAACAGAGAGAATTAGAGAGAATAGAAAAGCGCCAACACACTCAAGGTTGAGTGGTGTTGGCACCTTAGTCTCACTTAGAAGCCTAGGCTGAGTTCTCAAGTGAAAGTATGACTACTAGGTCAGTAGCCCAACTTAACAAAAGAAAGAAAAGAGAGAAAATAGAAATGATGTAAAAAGGAATGAAAAATTGAAACTAACTTTTGAATGTTGACCTTATAAAACTAACTCCCATTTCTAGATGGACAGTAGTGATTTACGGAAATAAGATGTCAAAGGAAAAATTTTAGCAACTTGAAAAATCAAAGCTTACAATGCAATGCTTGCTATCTCAAGAGGATTGTGTGATACAAATGCAGAGGAGAGTAAGGGCAACGAAGAGGAACCAAGGTGATAATATTTTTTATAGTTTTTGAAAAAAAAAATGGCCCCACCAATACATGTTTACCATTGACTTAGTGAAGTCAAATACGCCTACCCGTGTGGCACTCAGGCATCTCCAATAAAGAGGTGAAAAGAGTAACTGGGAGATGAAGAGCTTGTATTACTAAATTCTTGGATGGTTACAAATAAGGAGGCCAACCCAATTTAGACTTGAGGCATTACACAATGAGTAGTTATAATGTATACATATGTCACCAATCTATCATCTTCTATCCTACTCATCATCCTTATCTATATCTCTCTACAAAGGGTTTTTGGACCTTTCTATAATTATTTTCGGACCTTTTTATACTCACACTTCTCTACAAATATCTTAAATCTTTTATAATACTCTAACGAGCCAGGCTAGTGAACAATGTGCCTTAGGGCCTGTTTGGGAAGGGGGGGGGGGGGGGGGGGGGGGGGGAATTATTTTAGAAGGTGTTGGGAAAGGAGGGGGGGGGGGGGGGGGGGGGGGGGGATTGAAACTTTTGCAAAAGCAAGGGTAAATTGATTTTTGTCTCTCTACCTCACAAACAAACAAAATCCTACTTTTTCATTTTTCTTCCCCCTACTTTTTTACTTTCCAAACAAGAGGAGGTACAATTAATTTTTCCTCCCCTCCCCTCCCCTTCATTTTCCTTCCCCCTCAAATTTTCCCTCCCCTCCCCTCCTCCCTTCCCAAACATAGCATTAAACTCAGGATTTGGGCACATATCGACCCGATAAAAAGATTTGGGACGTTTCACTCCAATGTATTATATAAACAATAGATGCATGTACCATCAATTAAGGCCCACTTAGTTGGATCTATGATGTGGTTGCATAGATGTGTAACTTATCAGTTGTTACAATAATTCTCGAAGTTTTAGGAAACAACGAGACTTTTTAGTTCATTTTACAAATGGGCTCATATAGTAGCTATTGGAAAAGCTATAGAAAAAGGGGTTGCTATAAAAAATAAATATAACAATAATACCCGATCTGAGAACTATGAATCTTGATGGCGGAAATCCACGAGCAGTAGCGGCGGTAGCTATGTGGCCGAGGCACGTCTGATAATGCTCTCTTTAGAACGAGTTCCGCCCCTTGAGATAAAACCCAGAACCACCAATAGAGAACATAGTTGTTTATAAAAAATGGTAATACTATATAAGAACATGGGTCCCTCCTAGGCCAGTCCAGCCGAATTTACAACCCCCCGGCGCAATATATATGCAGGATGCGCATCGCGGACATGTGCCCGGTTAAACGTTTTCCGGACCAAGTACCCTGGGTCAAGCCTGACAACCGTGCATACATAGAGCTTGTGGCAAAAGGCTTAATAGCGCTCAAAGTGTATAGTAACAAAAAATATATATATAAATCCTTCTAAAGAGTTGAACTTAAGCAATGTGGGATCCCATGTATTCCAAATAGCCTATACTACACACTTATATAACAAATGAGGAAAAAGACAAAGCATCTTTTCAAGTAAAGTCAAAACCTTTTGAATTTTTTGAAACAACTAAAAAACCAACAGTAGCGACCCCATTTGTTGAGTCTAAACAATGGTCACTCTTTGTTGTTGGCTTGCATGTGATGGTAGATGTCTCTATTACAACTATACCATAAATCCAATCTGGTCTTTTGTGAGTCCCACTTAATGATGCATGCATTTATTGTTCATATAATATAAAGAAGTGGCACTATACTAATGGGACCATTGGTTTTAAAAAAAACTATAGAAATTATTATATCTAGGCTATAAACCAACCGGAAATATAACTCGGTGGGCACCAATTGAGATAGGGTAGCAAAAAAAATAAACATGTTTTATATAAGCATTTGGATAGACCATTAGAAATATCCTAGCAAGGCCCATAAAAGTATGCATTTTTGTTGTGCTAGCAATAGAGATGCAAATTGTAATATTGGGAAGTTCTATTCGAAGAAGCCTTAAAGGCCTTTTGAAACCGATTCAAGATTCTAACTACACATAAGAGCAATGTGGCATAACTTGGTAATACTACCTGGATATTCAAGCCCAAATATAAAATAGAAAAAGGACATTAAAGGAATATTTGTGTATTGTCTCAAAAGATGAAATACACATTTCCCCCTCTTCTTCTCTCATGAGGAAAATTAGTAAAAATATGTTGCTTTTCCTCGAGAATTTCATGAGCGTAGAAAGAGATGTAAATGCGAAAATATGCTCGCTCTTCCGTAGAAACATGGCTGCACAAACATGCTCACAATGATAGAATTTATGGTATCATTTTAATCTTATCTATAATATAATATGGGATAATGTAATGCATATATAAAAAATGATATTTTAGCTAGCCAACAATCCTAATTTTTCACCATTCTTTGTCTCACACACGATACCAATTAAGACTTTTTGAATTCCCTTCCAACTTTCTCTATTTGGTAGTAAAAGTGGGATCAAATAGGTACAAGAATTATTAACTTTAGGATGATTTGAAGAAATTCAAAATGGGACATTTATGATACACAAATTGAATCAATTTACACATGAGAAAAGGTCCTCGTCCCGTATAGAGAAAGCCTTTATTTCTTTATACTTGTAGGCCGCATGGACCTTTTCCGTTAGCACTTAAGGGTAAAGCGGTTGTTGAAGAACCGCGGGATTAGGTAAAGTATGGTGCAAAGGACATGTTCTAGAAGCTTCATGTTGTGCACAAGAGGGCCTTCACATTTACTTTTAATAGCATTTTCGTTTGTCAATCTCAATTTCATCCCTTATTTTAGCCAAAGTGGTATTAATAAGTGTTTTAAAACATGTAGTAATTTGTACTTCTGTAACTGAATCTTAACTTTTGTCCTTGCTCCATCATTATTATGAAATTTTATTTGCTATATGATTTGACTATTGGATTATTGGGATACTTTTCTCATTCACATCCCAGGTTCCCAGGCACCCGGATCCTGGAGCGTGACAACAATCTTTGTTCTTTTCATCCCATTAAGTCCCCTCCTCTTCATCAATGTCATTCCTCTTTTCAATTGGGTTAGTGTTGTTTGGGTTAAATAAATCACAACCCTTCGTTCTTGAATCATGGCAAGGAAAAGTAATGTCTCACTTTTTTCATCCACCTATGCCCTCGGTAATGTGAATAAGCAATGATTTTAGATACTCTTAGATGTGATTCTCCTAGCTTCTTTCCCCTCAATGCTTCTTTTGGCATCATATTTCATACGTTCTTGGCATGATAAAATTTTAACAAGTAGCTGAGACATGCAACCACTTTGAACCAGAAATTAGATGGGACATGTAACCACTTAAGGGTGATTCTATTGGCACCCCTAAAAAGTTGTGCGCACCCAAAATCACTGTTCATAGAGGGGGGTGGGTGGGCACAGCAATAGAGAGGGGGGGGGGGGGGGGGGGGGGGTTTGCCAATAGAATCACCCAACCACTTAATTCGAACTAGAAGTCTTTGGACATGATCTTCCATTCATCATGCTTTAAGCCATGGTGTCAAGGATTATTTAATTCTTCCTTTTGAGAACACCATTTTTTTTCTTGGAGAGTATGGAGCTGCTAGTTACCAATGGATGTCATGTTTATCAAAATCGGACTTAAACTCTTTGGACCTGTATTCTCCTTGATGAAAAAACCACTTTATTTCTTCTACGAACACTCCAAGGAGGCTTCATCTTAAGGTATAGCCAAGGATGTAAAATGGGTCGGGCTGCCCAGGCCCAGCATAACCTAGCCCATCCCAGGCATGGGCCTTGATGCACCAGGGTGCCCAGGCCTATGGCACAGCCCAAATCCTTCAAGCCTAATGCTTGCAAATAAGGGAGACTTTATGTGTTTATTGGTGGGTTGATAGACTTATGTATGTTGGTGGGATAATAGATACATTTAAAAGGCCTATTTATGGCATAAAGACTTGAAAATTGAGCCATTCAAATTTCAACGTGTGGTATTTAGGGCCTCATACAAGCTTAATGTGGTATTTATGGCCTTATACAAGTGTCAATGAGTGATATTTATGACCCTCATACAAGCTTATATTTATTTCAAGTTCAGTGTTTTTTTTTTTCACATTTTCTTAGATTTTATTTCAATTTTTTTAATTCAAAAAATGGGTTGGCCCGGCATGACATATGGGTCAACATCACCCACTATGGCCCAACACGACATGAGCCTACACGCACGTCAAGTGAAAATTCACAGGCAGGCACAACACAGCATTAGGCATTGTTGGGCAAGCCATTTTGTGTTGGCACGACCCATTTACATCGCTAGTCATAGTAGGCTCAATGTATCCTTTTTCATCTACCTCTCCTATGCATCTTAAGAGCCAAGTAAGGCCTTCACTTGGATGTACCAATAATTGTAGTTCTCTTTTGTAAGCCGAGGAACTTGAAAGTACACCATCCTATCAACTTCATGAATTGTGTGCTTTGGTACCACTTTGTTGGAAATTGAAGTAAACTTACTTCGGAAGCACTTATCACACTAAAAGTGTAAGGGAAAATATGAAAAGAAGGCTTGACACTTAACAAACAAAAACACATTCCATTGTTGGAATGGTACATCACACAAGGAGGTTATAACTATCTATAGGTAATGGGGAGCTTCATAGACCTAATAACTCATCTTCCCAGCTACCCATTTCAAACTTCAAATTATATCACTTGCGATCTACCCATTTCTCTCTCTAAATTTCCAACTACATACCCTAATTGTTTTTCTTGAAACTTCTTTTTGGAACATAATTTCTCTACTAATTTAAATATTGCCTTACAAAACTTTCTTCCAAAAGTTCCTTCGATAGTTTTACAAATGACAAAATTCGGTTTAATCTACAACAAGCGGGAGTATATTGGTGGGGCACTATAGCAGGAGCATGGAGCACTAATGCAGAGCACCCCAGGATGAGCCTTGAGATTGTATATTAGGCTATCTTAAGATTAGGATAATTTCCCATTTCTCATGTAAAAGCACAAAAAAATGCATTTTCATTTTCAATGGACCAGAACTTAGGCAATCAAACATACAACTCATGTTTGCTACAAAATAGGACATATAAACTCTTGGGTTCATTTGGGTCATAAAATCAAGAGCTATCACATTAGTTAATTTTGTGACCCACAAGTGTTTCCCTTAAATTTGATATTCTACAACATTAAATCAAAATGGGAGTGCCTCATCACCTTTTATCCATCATTTTTCTTTTTCAACATTCAACACCAACTGTATTCCGCGTTTAGTAACAGGATAGGAATCCGCGGGATTTAGGATTCATGTCTACCCCTAGAAAAGGATAATGCTTGTCGAGGATTTATATAACTAATGATTCCTTGCATTCAACGCTTGGTTGTAAATGTGGAAACACTGATGATTTCTTCAATCCATGTTTGGTGTTGAATACCAGAATGAATGAAGAATAAACAACCTACTTAATATGAGGCCTATGAATGTTAGTAATGACCAAGAAGTATGAGTGTATCAAGTGGGGCCCGTTTCTTGATATAAGACAAACTAAGACTCCTCACAAGTGCATGTATGATTGAATAAATGGGGCCCACTTTATTGAATAAACTAAGGCCCCTTATCACAACTGGACATATGATTGAATTGATGAGGCCACATTATATATTGAACAAATTAAGAACCATTATCACTAGTGCACATATGATTAAAATGATGGGGCACATTTATTATATATTAATCAAATTATAATCCATGGATGAGATTTTATCCTTTTTATTGAGTAAGTGGCAAAATAAAGAGATCGAGAGAGTGTTTATTTTGGGGGGGGGGGGGGGGGATTTTGGCTTTTATACCCACCCATTTTGTAAAGAGGATTTGCATATCTGATAGGAGAGGATCGGATCCCAAAATCTCATGGATCGCAGATTTTAGGCGCAAAAAATCAGCGATTGGATATAGCATAAAATCGTGGAAAGCGAAAATTTTATCCCCGCAGATTTTGTTACCAAACGTGCCCATATTCTTTAATGTTCTTTCTCCCACTTCTCTTAGGACCCATTTGGTAGAAGTGAAAGTTAAAATAGGAAAATCTCACTAGGTTAGGACCGAGGAAGAATTTCTACAAGGAGATTGACTACTTTTTTGCTTGTGATTATATTTGATGTTTTTGGCATTTATGCAGGAAAGCTATTAGGAGAAACCATTTTAAAACTGTAAGAATCCAACCTCATATATTTATTTAATTTATTATCTTGTTATTTAAAATAAGTAATCTATAGTTAGTATGATCCACATGGGAGTCCTCCACAGATTGTAGGATCACATAGAAGCCATGCAGTCCTTTGTTAGAACATTAGAACCTATTTGTTATTTTAATATAATTATTTAGGCATTTTCATGATTTTTGGAAAATAACAAAACTGGACTCATTAGATAGTAAATAATCAACTTAGCAAGCTTAATTAAGCATATAAACCTTATTTGTGAATAAATAAACCCATAGGAAGAGCTATTCACCAAGAGTGTTGTGTAAGCAAGAGAGGATTTAGAATGAATAAATAATATAGTAAGCAAAAGTACTCTGGTTTATTATTTCTTGATTCATCCACCGACTACTATTGTATTTTTCTATCATTATTTACAGATTCATTTCTTTGTTACAAACTTTAAGTGTATATTTTCGCATAGTTTCACCGAAAATCGGATTTTTGTGGTCATTGACACAGCCGCCTAGTGAAAACTTGTAAGTCCCCGACCCCGCCTAAGTTTGATTAACACTTAATTAATCTTGATTGGGTGCCTAATGATTGCTTTGGATGGTTTTGTGATGAGTTTAAGAAGAACTATGACTTATTAATTAATTTTGAATAGTGCATGTGTGCATAAAAATTTTGTGGACCTTCATGTGCATTTCATCAAACATCTTTCCTCCATCAATTCCATAATGAGAACCAACTCATTAGACCCAACTCAGCCCATTTACAAACCCAAGCCCATTTTCATTTAAGAAACCCTTTATCTAAATTATGTCCAAATGGGTGGACTTTTGTGCAAAAGGGGGCATCCTTATCCCTTTTATACCAACTCAACTCATTCCATCCACTTCATTCGGTTGTTGCATGTTGAGAGAGGGAGAGAGAGAGAGAGAACTACTCTTTCTTCATCTTCCTTCCTCCTTCTTCAAAATCATCAAAGGGCCTATGGCATGTACATTTGGAAGCAAAGCTTGGAGCCTCTTCATCTTCCTTTTGGTTTATTTGACAAGGAGTCTTCCCATCACCTCCTTTCTCTTTCAAATTCGGAATTATAGTCAAGAGGTGGGCAACAATCCTCTATTTTTTTATGATTTTGAGTTGTATTAGAGTCAAGGAGACTCCTAATCTCACATGAATTGCATTCTTATCATTTTCCCATGGATTCTCTTTGGTTAGGATTTGTAAATTGGGGGTTTTTCATCTTTTAAGAAAGAGATTAGTAAAAGAGCTTGGAAAGCTTGGTATTGAGGCGAGTATAAGCATATATTGAGATGTATGTGTTGTTATCTTCATTTGATTTGAATAGAAATTCTTTCTCAATAACTTTATTTTTTTAAGGATGAATGGATTACATGGTTTTATGATTTTATTTGATAAATAGATTTGGAAAGAATATATGTATTGTAAATGGGAGTAAAATGGCCCATTAGTGCCGGTGGTTTATTAGGAGAAGTGAGGAATGGAATGAAGAAGAAGAACACTCGAAGAATTCAAGTTCTGAAACCCTAGACCGTTCGCTCGAGCGAACCTGGGACCTGAATCTAAGCTCGAGCGACCAAAGGGTGCGCTCGAGCGACCAGCCCTCTAGATAGAGTCCGCTCGAGCGAACTTGGGTCCACTTGAGGCACTTTATTTGGGCTTCTTTTAACCCATTTTATGAGTGAATTATCACTCTTAGTCTATATTTAACACTTTAATCATTCCAATGGATAATTAAAGTGTCCACCTCATTTTCATAGGAAAATTAGGTTTTCCTAAACCATATGTCTTTAGAAATGGAACCCTTAACCTTATTAATTTAGCCCAATGGAAATCAATAGCCTAATTGTTATGCCAAGAAGATTAATTAGGAGGTTCAATATATTTCATAATAAGTGACACCAATTCAGTAATGACGCGTTGATCCTCTTAATCTATCTTGTATTGGATAGTAATAGTCTATGTGAATAATTAATTAATTAGTAATGACTTTATTTCTTAAAATAAATTGTATTACATATTGAAGTTGAGATTTCTATTAATATTAATCTTAATTGATAAGTGGTTATATTGTTGTTGATTCAATTATCTACTTACCAATTCGTTATTAATTGTCGTACAATTATTAGATATTTGATGAAAGATTTGAGTTGAACAAGTATTTGATTATATGAGATTTCTATTTGATTTGAGTTATGAACGAGTACATAAACGTACTCAGATTTAATTGTTATTGATTCGATCTGTGAACGAGTACATAAACGTACTCAGATTTGATTTGTTATTGATTCGATTAACTGGCACTAAAGAGATTTGTGATACCCGTTGGGGTTAATTTAATTCGAGACTACTGCTGTATGTCGTCTGGAGCACCGAAACTCCATGACCGGGTAGCCAGTGAGCCTTTGGCCGGGCCATTAATGACATCCCAACTAGATTTGATTTGCTGTCTTTGAGATAATAAGTTTAACGTAGTTGCCAAATTTGTATATATATTATTCATTTGATTTTGAAAATATGGATTTATCTATTATGGTTCAATTGTTTAAGTTATTTCTTACAAATGACATTTTATTAATTTAAGTGTCATCTTATCCATTTGAAATATTATGTATATCCTTCTTATTGTATGTACTTGCCAAATCGTTGTATTTGAGATACTACTCTTAGTGTCACAGGGATCCAGGTTAACGAAGAGATTAATTATAATCATATAGATTAAAGATTTGATTGGTAAGTTTATTGGTTAGCTAAGACAACCGGAGTACGTATCCGAGTGGTAATTTTAGTTGAGACTAAGTATTTTGTATTTCACTCGGTTTAAGGTAATGCATTGGATTAGTAGATTAGCATTTGTACTAAGATTATATCTCAATGTATATGCTTCCGCATTTAAATGTTGATTGACAGGTGTTAGTGAGAATTCCTCATACGTAAAATGTGAAATTTTCTCCTTCATAAATTTGGACTTAGTCCGGAACAGGTGCTAGTTCACGGGAGTACGTGTGTCACGCCTTGGGAACCACCCTAATCAAGGAATTCTCGGGTCCGGGATGTGACAAAACTCAAGCCCTATAGCCGTCTTGCAATAGCTTACAAGACCGTCCTACGAATCTTGTTTTTCAACAAAAAATTAAGGGTAACAGTTTCTTGTTAACAGTGCCGCAAGACATTATAAATGGGGAGCGAAAGGTAGCCTTACACTCAAGTTGAGGGTTGGAATCTTTAGAGAAGTTTAGTGAGTGAGAAATAGAGAGAAAACTAAGAGGAGAGGATAATTCCAAGTTAGATTTCAAATCTCATTCGCTACACTTTTTAATACTTTACAGAACAGAGGCAGGTATATGTGATTTTTATATGTAATTTACATGAAACTGTCATTGATTCATTAATCTTGATTCATAGTTTGGCCATTTTATATATGTTCTTCGCATTGATGTTAGCAAACAAAGTGCAATGAGATGCTCGAGATCCAATCCTTTAAATTATGGTCCTAAGGCTAATATGATTGGAAATCAAGGGTTGAAAATCGAATATTGACTCGTTGGTGTTGGTATTGTTTAGATCTTTTTGTAGATTGCAATATTCAAGCCTACGTTGTATTCTTTTAAATTTTGAATCTCCATGATATACTCACCCATCACAGATGAATAAGGATATAATTTGCATCTTGATCATTCAAATAAATATCTGCATGTAGTCTTTCATATCTTACAAACAACATGCAATAGTGATGTGTATTAATGAGTTCAATTCAGAATTATGTGTTAAAGTTATAAATTCTGAATCTAGTGTTTTAGACTTGGTTTTAACATGGATCTAATGTGGGTGTTTTATTTAGGTTTTAACATGGTTTGGGAAGAATTGACCAATTAGAACTTCAAAAGTGAGAACCCTGAAGAGAAAAAGAATGGACCCAAAAACCCGTATTGATGATTTATAGTTTGGGCGCAGTGGACGACCTCTATATAAATCTGAAAAAATTGATAATAAAGTTCTTTGGCTCGAGCCACTCAAAATGACAAAAAAAAACTCAACCTTGAAATCTTGTCAGATAAGTAAGTTATTGCCCCGACAAAACAGTCCAATTCTATAAGTATCTTCTCTAAAGATTGGACTCCTGGGCCAAATCAATAAGGATTCTAGAGTTGTCTTAACAATAAATTTGTATCCCTTTGAGTTATCTTTCCAAAACATCCAAGATCACTTGATTATGATTTTCCTACAATTTATAGTGATTTTCACACTAAAATGATGTGGTGTGAAATTATGCACTAGAACGAGAATTTATCCGTTGGATTGAAATTTTGTAAAGATTGTGTAGAAACTCAAAGATAGAATTAGGATTCAATGTTTTGAGGTAAATTGCATCAATAAATATAGTTCCAAGTAAAAATACTTTGGATACCCCAAGTTTCCAGATTTTGAAATGAAACAATTTCCAATAAGTGATTGCTGAAGTGCGCAGAGTTTTTCCAAATGTGTAAACTTAACTTGGACACCCAGTAATGGTTCTTAATGAAGTAAATTGATTATGATGGTGGTTAGCAACCACATCCACATGTCTTAACACATATAATTCAATATTTATATCTCTTAACCATACCAATCTGTCCTTAAAAATGTTATTTTCCTACATATCATGAATCCATATAGTTTCCAAACTTGTACTTGCATATAGTTGTCTATGTTATTTAAACTCACATCTGATTATTGAATTGCTATCGTATGGATTTGACTCATTCTGAATATGGTCTATGTCAATCACTATTATAAAGGTTACAATGTGTTTAGAACCAGTCTGCAGCTGGGTGGTGCATTTTCCGGCAGGGGTGTGACAGCTAATAACTTAGTATGATTTATCATAGCTAGACTTCGATCCAAGAGTATAAATTGGGAGTTGCTCTCCTATAAGGCTAACTATGACCTTTATTGATATGTGAATGTGGGAATAATGCCCCATGCAAATTCAATTGATTATGAGACATGGGAATAGTGCCCCACACGCATCGATTGCAACACGGTTTCTTAAATCTGATTTTATTGAATTCTGGATATATGAATCTTTTATTAGTTTTAATTGAGTTTGTATTGCTTACTCACTCTATTTATTCTACGAACATGTCTTGATCTTATAATTTGCATGAATGTGATATTGCATACATAATTACATATAACTTGCTATTAACTCATTCCAATCATGGACCAATTTAGGTAATGTGGATGATGCAGACTATGAAGCCAATGTACTTGAGGAGGGTCAACAAGAGGGCGGTGAGGATTGGAACGCTGATGATGTTCTGGATAATTAGCTACTGCAAAGATAGTTTATTAGATCTAAGATTAAGTAGTTTATTTAATATATTTTGAGGATTGTATTAAGACCATTATTGACTAATTCTAGAACTCTTAATTATGCTTTATTACATTATGCTTAGCTAATTGATGAAGTTGAGGTTTTAATTATGCTAGTACTGCTGCAAATTGACCAATCTCACAGATTGATAGTCATTCATGGCTTGAATTCTGAAATTCAGCTTTAATAGATGAATAAAAAAAATGTCTGAAACTCGGGTTGTGACAAAAATGCTTCTTTAATTAAGAATTTAATTTATAAATATCACATTTTATAAAATAAAAATAAATTATTTTCTTTTTCTCTACTTTTTTATTTTTTCTTTTCTTACTCTGTCGAGAAGCCAAGGGGCTAATTATCTGAACTTACTCGCCACGGTTCAATGTCTAGGAGGTAGGTGAGAGCGAGAGTCCCATCCACGGAGACAATCATATATTTCCTACTCCTTTTGGAAACACTTTTTTCACTATGTTGGACTACTACTTTTGGAGTGGTACTTGCCGGGGACTGATCCCTATGCATGTGTGTGAGACTAAGGTGTCAAACCATTCAACCATGAGTGTGTTACATTGGAAACACTTTTTTTTACTTCTTTTTAAAAGTCACTTTTTTTCTTTTAGAATCACATCCTCACTTGTCTTAATGGTTTATTTCAATGAGAAATTTTTTTAATAACAATCTTCTTCAACACATTTTAGGGTTTAATGGCCTATTTGTTTAATGTGAACCTCTTTCCGAGACTTGACTTTCTTGTTCAAATCATGTTAAAAAGGTTGGAACACAGGCCTACTTTTTCTCACAATATTGTTGCATATGATGTTAGGCAACATCAGCCATTTAATTTAGGAAAGAATCCCTACCCAAAATCTCATCTTTTTCCCACTTATAAGACACATTTGGTAAAAGGTAAGGAATCCACAGATTTGAAAACTCCTCACAACTGCGGATTCGAGGATT
Organism: Litsea cubeba; assembly: GCA_012931725.1. Lineage (NCBI taxonomy): Eukaryota > Viridiplantae > Streptophyta > Magnoliopsida > Laurales > Lauraceae > Litsea > Litsea cubeba. The sequence continues at coordinate 1,621,097 of CM022950.1, read as the reverse complement.
TCTAATCGAGGATTTGCATAGTGAGGACTACACATTGATATCGATGTGTATAGCCGAGAAAAATTGGTGTTGGTGCATAAATATACAAAACTGGTTGTCAAATCTTATGGAGGTAGGTCGGGTCTCAAAATATTCAAAATCCACTAGCACGGATCCTCGAGGACTTGCAATTGACGAATCTAGATTTTCCAAATCATCGCGGAAAGCCACTGAATAATCCTGGAGGATTTGGTTGCCAAAAGTGACATAAGGACACATTTATCAACATTGAGGATTCCTCCTTTGCAAGGTTGCTTATGAATCTCTGCATTAATTTTTCATGTTTAGCTATTTATTGCAATGCTTTTTTTGCTAAAAAAATGGAATGGGATTGAACTATTCTTGCTTAGGTACATGGAAATCATTTCCTATGAGGGAATGAAATCACTTTTCCTCGGCACCACAAAAAAGAAACTCGCACTGCTATGAAATCTCATTTTCACACAAACACATTCTAAGGGCAAGTTGGTGTACATGCCATTGAAAATTGATTCCATGGAAGATTTTTTCTTAAAATTGTTTTTGACCCCCTCCCATGGAATTGACTTTTCGAGAAATCATGAGAAATTTAGCTCATTTTTGCACTTCTCCACCAGAAAAAAAAACTGCCTCACCAAATATGAATTTTGTTGTAGCGCAAAAATCCATTTCCGCAATCCTCAGTACCTTTTTCGCTGGAAACCAGCTAAAGGTATAATATACATGTTCCTTTTTTGAGTTGTGGCCTAGCCAGGGGTGGGAATGGGTCAGGCAAGTATGAACCCATGCATCATTGAGGCCGAGCCTAAAACCTGATTCATTTATTTAACAAGTCAACGCTCTAAACTCTACCTGGACGAACATATATGCAGCCAGGCTAGGAGCTAGAGTTTTATAGCCGGGCCGGGCCCATGAACACCCCTAAATTCATGCCTCCCGTCCTGATTGCCCATCAACCTGTTTAAATCTTCAGTTGGTACAAAGTGGGCTCGACAAATTTGTAACCCAAACAATAGGGGAACTGACCCAGCCCATTGTGAGCCGGGCTTTAATTAAGTGACTGAAATCTCAAGCCCTAAAGAATAGCTAAAAAGCCCAAAAACAATTAAAAGCTTGGTATGGCCCAACTTGTCCTGGCCCGATTAATGGGTGTGTTCAGACCTGACATTTATGGCCCGTGTTGGGCTTGGGCAGGATGTGGGCTTTTTTCTAAAGCCAGGCCAGGCCTGGATATGCCTCAGCCCCACCTGGCCCATGAACATCCGTACAGACAATGTAATTTCCTACCTAACATTCACCAAATTCCCAACATCTCATCCCTATCGAAGTCCATCCCCACCTACTGGCCCAAAATCAGTAAGCCTCAGAACTGGTGGTATGCTAAGCTGTTGGAAAAAAAAGAGGCCCAAAATAGAAGCAGGCGAAGATGACAAATGGAATGATAAAAGGGGTCAAGCATTTTGCAATAAAACCCCATTTGAATGAACCATGGTTATTTGTAGGGATCAAAGCTCTTCTACCCCTTTTTTTTTTTTAATATTTCGTATAGGGGCCTCAAAACTCATGCATTTTTTCTCACACACACACACATCCCTTACCAGCTGAAATCCAGCTTGGGGACACATCAAAGCTCTTTAACAACAGACTGATGGAATAAAACCAGTCTCAATAGCTTCAATTACAAGCAAAACCTATGGCCCGTCCCATTGAAACCCCATCAAGACCATAGATCTCTTCTTTCACAAATGAATCTCCAGACCCAATCTGAGCCGAGATTAGGACTAAGATGAGCCCGACCAATCTGAGCCAAGTTTGTCCAGGTCTAGCCCGTTTAACTGATGTCTATGACTAGGTTCAGCCAATAAGCCTCACAGACCAAAGATCCAGTACTTCTATGTAGATAGGGCCTAAGGAGGACATCTTATTAGGGCTTTAGAAAGATGGCCCCCCTGCTAATCCCAGTTCATGGGCCTTAGTCCAAATCTAAACCAAAGGGGTGGGGTTCTGGTAGCCTAGCTCTGCCCACTTTCAGCACCAGCCAATATACATATGGTTCCTCTCTTCTTTTGAAATTACAGATATATACCAAGATACATGTGACTCAATTTTTTTGGATGGATCTGGATGGTATGTGGCTTTAACATCGCTAAAAGTAGGGTCCACCAGTCTTCACAAAATATGATTGCATCGGTGATCCGGCCATTAAATAAATAGATTTATCATTTATCTGATGTTGCTTGCTATCTAGTCTTAGGCGGTGAAATGGAGAAGCTCATCAAATGCAAACTTTTTATTGTTACTTGTGGCTTTTGATCAGGGGGTTGACATTTGACTTGAGTAGTTCTTCATGGATGGATAACCAGTGCAACCCAAAAAACTGTGATATTTCCTACTTTTGTCGAGACAGGAAGGAGCAGGTCCCAGGACACCCACAGTGACAATGTGACATGCTGCAACATCCACAAGAGAAAATCCCCTCCCTCTATTCATGATACCTACATACATTTTGCTGAGTTAGAATGGCCAAACTCACTGTATGTATGTTAACATGGCATAATATATATATATATATATATATATTTTAAATTTCTAAATACAAAATGTACTTTTCAAGTATATAGGGTGAGGTACAAGATGCACTTTTCATGTGCAAAAATTGGAGTGTCACTCACTCTGTGGTGAGAGAAAAATATATATGGACACATATATATATATATATATATATATATATATATATATGGACCATACAAAGACTGAACAAGACCGACCAGTGCATGAACTACCTGAGATACAGATGGCTAGCTCACGTGGGACGCATTGTATTGTGAGCCCTGCTACAAGGACCGAAAAAAGGTCCCTGAAAAGGGGCCTGAAAGCCCCTGCACCCTTGGATCAATGCGATAGTTTCCAAGGAACCGTAGAGAGAGGGAGAGAGACTGAGGCATGAGAGGAGAGAATGCTCAGCAGCTTAAGTAACTAAATCCACAATGTTGCCAACACACTCATGGTTGAGTGGTGTTGGCATGTCGGTAGCACACGCATGCTTAGGGATCAATCCCTGAGTCTCCAGGTTGTGAGTGGTGTTGGCATGTCGGTAGCACACACGTGCCTAGGGATCAATCCCTGGGTCTCCAGGTTGATAGTGGCACTCCTTGCCAGTAGGCTATCCAAAAATATAATAATAAAAAATCCAAAACAGAAGAAGACAGGCTCACAAGGCTTAAAATTGCCTATCCTGACTCCATAACATTCACATTTAACAGAAAGATCAGTGACAGATGAAGCTTCTCTATGAAATAGAATGGATTCCACATTATTATTTCCAATTGGTCAATCGCAGTATCAATGTTACACAGTGTACACGTAACAATCTAGTTTTGTCCACATCATAGTTTCCGTCATTGTTAGTGTGCAGACAGATCATGATAAGAGACTTCAAAGCATGGCTGTCAAAAAGACCACTCAAGACCGTCTGAAGCTTCTACTAAAGCATAAAATGAATTAACAAAAATGTTTTCCATGTTTCTGAGTATCAACCATGAAAACAGAGAAGTTTGCTATAGAAAATTCTGCACTCTTAAGTGCTGGGTATTCTTTATCATCTGTAGAGTAATGCATATATTCCCAGAAGGAAACTTGTCATGATCATACCTACCTGTCTTCAATCTGCAATGGTCATGGATACAACAGCAACACATGGACGACTATGGAGAGTGCAGTTATTCCGACTTAATTTCAGGCTCAGCAGAAGCTAGGGGCTGAAGGGCTTTAAGAGGATTCATGATCACACTATCGATGAGTCCATACTCCGTGGCTTCTTTTGCACTCATGAAGAAGTCACGATCTGTATCCTGGTTGATCTTGTCTAGGCTTTGGCCAGTGTGGTAGGCCAGATACCCATTCAAATTAGCCTTGTGATGCAGCATCTCATTGGCCTGAGAGAGAGATTCTGTCAGTTTAAGAGAGAGTTGCACACATTTGTGCACGTGCATGCGTGTGTGTGTGTGTGTGTGTGAGAGAGAGAGAGAGAGAGAGAGAGAGAGAGAGACCTGGATGTCTATGTCGGTTTGTCCACCTTTGAGCTCCACCAAGAGGTTGGTGAATCATTATCCTAGAATTAGGTAAGCTATATCGTTTTCCTGCATTGATTTGGATGATGAGATTTCTTTTCATTAATATATGAAATTAGTTTAAAAAGATGAAACACTTGGCTTTTGGACAACTTTCCACTAGTACAAGGCAAGAGAGTTTACCCTTGGTGCCAGCACTGAGAATGAAAGCTCCCATGCTGAAAATCAATAGAACATAGCTAGCAAAGGTCAGTAGATTGATGTAATTTGGAGAAATAACTTCAATGTTAAGAAAATGATCTGGCATGTCCATCCTGTTTGTATGGTCCAACTTGTTATCCATTATATCTCCTTCCCACGCAGCAGAAACCAATTAGAACAGTGCACATGATCTGAAAAGGACTGCATGTCTGTTTTAGGGAGCTGCATGCCATGACTAGTATAAATATCCATATATTTCACTACTAGAGACACGCCTGAAACATGTAAAGAGTTTACTTGTACAGGACTGAATCAACATCAGACTCCCTATTCTGACCATCTAGAAACATGGTAAAAACAAACATCAAGTCCCCTCCCATGTACATGCCCCTAGAGATTGTTGTAGGAAAGGTTCACACCAGGCCTACTACACTCTCTGTCTACCAGCTCTCCAATGTAAACAACACTAGAAGTAACCCAAGACACTTCCAAGGCAAGGTTATAACAGGTCTACTAAATTCAAGTCCCTTTTGTTATGGTGTGTTTTAAAACCACAAACATGGGTGCATCCCAGGAAATACTGAATATTTGGCCTCAAAAATATGTCAAGAAATAAAGAGATCAGGATGAGCAAGAAAATGTGAACAACTTGCATGTGCCAATAACATCCAGGAAATAGTTAAAAGTCAAATTTATTCAAGCTAAACTGATCTATATGGAATATTCTACAACAAATCATCAAGGAGTCCACCTTTAGAAGAAGGCATCCAGGATTGAAGCTATTTGGAAAATCAATTATACACAGTCAACCATTCATATATATGGGGTTTCTTTCTGCTAAGAGCTACCTCTCACTGCTTGTGGGAGGTAACCTTTTTTAACTACCTTGGGGTATCCTTCGTGATCAATCCACGTCCATGAATACGCACTTAACCTAGTTTGACACTACTCTAAATTATATTCACCATTGGAATTTCAAAACAAAAACAAAAAGAAGTATCTTACTAAATCATTGAACTTTAAGGCCCCTAATGTCAATCATTGTGATGATCTTGTTGAGATAATTGTAGCCCAAAGTCACATCCACAATGACACGTTTCCATCACACTATCCTCCCATAATTGGTATGCCTCCAAGTGGGTCCCACAAGGGGCTTAGCTCTTTACCTTTCATGCAAACTGTCAGAGGAAGCTCCGAGCAGAATGTAGCCCAACACACGCACATGCACACGCACATGCACATGTGCACACATACACCCACACGCACGCATGCACACATGGTTCTATGTTTGAATACAATTATGAGCACATAGGGTAGCAAATCTGGTGGGATGGGTTGGTTTTTGACCAACTGAAACCCGAATCAAAATCTAAAAGTGCCAACCTGGAGCTGAATCGATCCAACTTGCACCCTAGTTTACATTATATCTTTACAATATACCTGAACCAACCCATGCAAACCCAATTAAAATTCAAGTAGGGGGCTTGAGCCTTGCCAGAACCTTAAAACGCTCAATCAGAGTTCGTGTTTTAGTCAAGCAGGGTCAGTTGGCTCTGGTTGGGTGAGGCCAACTTTGCACCCCACGCAGTGCTATTGTCTAAAGTAAAAACAAATACTTAGTGACTGTAAGGGCAACAACCACAAAGAATATACTTACCTAGCTGCCAGTCCAACACAAACAGTGGAAACATCAGGACGAATATGCTTCATTGTATCAAATATTGCCATTCCTAATGAGAAAGATGCAAACCAGTAGCATATGTAAAAAACAAATCATCCAACTTTCTGAACTTTTCAGCCTCAGCAGATGGTAGTAAAGGAAACTCTAAGAAAACACATAAAGATACTTTACCAGCTGTCACTGATCCTCCAGGAGAATTCACATACATGACAATATCCTATGAAGACAAATGAAGAGATGAATTAACAGGTGAGTCATTTGTTATAAGCAATCCCATGCGTATTTGAATAGCATAGGAGAAAACTGGCAGAACTTCAGAAGATCAGTAAGCTTAAGCAGAGAAGATATATATATATATATTTTTTAGCACAGAAAACATATTTTTAATAAACTTTCAGAGGCAAAAGAATTAAAAGAAAAGAAAAAATGGTCAGAAGCAGTGAGTTCCGATTGCTAAAGAGCTAGATAAAAATTAATATTCGTTTGGGAGTCAAGCATACTTTATTAAATAAGAAAAAGGATCAATAGCACTGCAAATACAGTTATCTACTTGCAAGTAAGGATCAAATTGCGGTTGCGGTGACGTAGCGGCGTAGCGGTGTAAATTTTTTAAGTAGTCAAAAGAATTCAAATATTGTGTAGCAGTCAATCTTGTGTTTTTTTGTAGTAATTTATAACCATATAAGGGCAGAGACCACTTTAGAAAAGACTATTGAGGAGAAGAACCAGGAAAATAAATTAAAATTGCTTGGCTTTACTAGGTTTTAGACCGGAGCGCCACTAATTTCAAACTAGCGTAGCGGCTTCAATCACTACGGCCGATTTAGACCGGAGCGCCACTAATTTCAAACTAGCGTAGCGGCTTCAATCACTACGGCCGATAATGCGGCCGCTACGTAGCTATTTTGAACCACGTTTGCAAGCATTGTAAAATCAAAATATAACAATACCATACAAGATATAACCATCTCATGACACATTTCCAAAAATACAACACCATATTGCACCCATGGAGAAGGTTCAACACACTCAAAAAACAAAAGCATTAATTTTTTTATTTCTATTTTTCATACTCTTCTAGGAAACTGGGAAGTTTAAAACTTGTTTGGTAGACATTTTGTGAGAGAGAATCTAGAGTGATAAAGAGAGGAGGGAGATAGAGGGAGAGATTTTATGGATGTACAGAAAGGGAGAGAAAATGCCTCCCAAACAAGTTTTTCTTCATTCATTCTTAGAATGAAACACTCCCCGGATGATGCCATACAGACCTTTATTGGCCAAGATCATATTGGCTCTTACCACCATCGATGCCTCTCCTCAGCGGTCATTGACAAATAATTCATGGAAAAACTTGGTGACTTTATGGTAACACATTGTCTACCAAGCTGCTTGGGAGTGTCTTACATTTCTTCCAAAGGGTATGAATCAACTATATATGCACTATGGAGATTCAGTTGATTAAATGGGGTTCTTTTCCAAATGGCCACCATTAGTCATGGATAACCCCGCCATGTAACGAAAGTTGAAAAAATTCCCCACAAAAAAGTACCAATATGGAGAACGTCTAAGGAATATTCTCAACTTTCGTCACATGGAGTGGTTATCCATGACTAATAGTGGCCGTACAGGAAAAATCCATCTTTTTATTAAAACCAGGAAGAAGTCATTCATTATTCAAGAACTATTGTTCCAGCCATTTGATAAGGATACTCTAGTAGCACCACTGCTTCAGTGATGGGGGATCCAAGGGGCCCTAAGAACTATCTGCAATTGAAATGAAGTGTTAGCATTGACTTCCATAATGGACATTTTACTTCAATGTCCCAGGAAAGCTAACCCAATGGGTGCTATCCTCACATAAGGTAAGGTCTCTATGCATTACATATGAACTTGTGACACTTTTGAAAACTGTTTCATATTTGGGTCTCCCTGTCCATTATCTGCATCAGTAGCTGTTGGTATTCACAACCGTGTCTGCAATTTAAACAAATATGTGCAAATTTATGAATACAACAACCCAGCTGTGAGTTAACATTTTTCACATATATCTACCACACTGGGCACAGCAAGGAAACATGACTGTCGGGACCATTTGGGTCTTCGGATACCAAGTGCAGGTAACTTCGTTTATGGTTGAACGAGGGCCCATGCATTTAGAGAACCTACCTGTAAGTGACAGTTGCTTTGTTCACCATAGCCAATTATAGTCAAACAAAGTTGCAGATGATTGCATTCACATGTAAATAAAGTGCAGAGCAACTGAGTTCAGAATGCAAACAGAGCTACAGTCTCCCACCACCATATTGTTCAGAGTTTTATTCAGCTGAAAACAGCCCATGCATAGCACTATGCAAACCCACAGGTGAAGCCTACCTAGGACCTGCTAATCATGGGGGAGGTGTGGGGGTGGCCCTTAAGTTCAAATTTTTATTTTTTTCAGTCCAATGCTTCAGCATTGGATTAGGTAGTGTGGGAAAGGGGTAACTTGATCATAAGCAGGCCAGGTGGCCATAAAATAGGGTGCATCACACAAAAATCAGTGAGAAAAGTTCTCATCTGAATATTTCTGGCATTCTTGGTAAAATACTTATCAAATCTAACAATTGTTTTACAATCAAAATAGAAGTTTTTCGTTTGACAGACATTGAAGAAGAAAAGAAGCACAGAACAGACCTTGTTTGGATCAACTGCATCAAGATAGAGCAGCTGTGCAACAATAACGTTTGCCATGTCATCATCAACAGCTCCACCGCAGCGTATTATCCTCTACAATTCAATTCACAACAAATCACTCACACAAATCACAAAATAAATTGAACTTCATTTCACAAATGCTCCCCTTTGCCCTAATTCTACAGAAGCGGCTAAATTATCAGAACTTGTTCTTAAAACCCTAATTTCTCAAAAAATCTCATTAGAGTTCAGAGTTCATAGTTCAGCCCTTTTTATTTACATTAACTAATGAAAAGCAAACTGCCCTAACTCAAAACTCGCCAAAACCAAAACCGTAATCCTAATTCTTCTTACATGCTGAAAGAGCTGGCTGATAACGCTCTGGAATCGCTCCTGCACCATCGGCGACGGCCCCTGTCCGCCTTGAGCTTCGACCGGACAGAACGGCGACAAAGGCACCAACAGATCATCCCTAAAAAAAAAACACAAAGAAAACAAGAAAAACCTCATCAATCAGATCGAATTCACAAACAGAGATAAAGATGAATCGATCGTTCCAATACCTGATTGACCAAACCCCTTTCTGTAGGCTTCGATCCTGCGCATTCCACGATCCAGCAGAAGTTGAATAGATGGCCTTTGGAGAGATCGATCGCAATCTTCTTCCGTTGCAGATTCGAGATTTCCTGAAAAAAAAAAAAAAGGACAGAAACCCTAAGACGAAAGAAGAGATTCGATCGAGAAAGAGAGAGGAGAGGGGTTTGGTGCGGAAATATACGTGGAAGCGAGGGGCAGAAGTGGAAAAGAGAGATTTGGGGAATGCGGAAGAGAGGAAAGGTTGGTGTTGTAGGGGATGGAGTAGGGTAGAAGAAGAGTGTTGAATTTGGAGGTAGCGACGCAGGAATGCGCCATTATTACAGAAATGCCCTTGGGGTTTTTGTTGTTGTTGTTGTTGTTCTTCTTCTTCTACTAGTTCTGGTATGTGCGATTTTATCCGCTCTCGTGATGAGGTTGAAGCAGTGGCGATAGATGGAAGTGAGTGAGGGAGATGAGATGTTGCTGTTGGCTGTTGCTTGTTAAATCTCACTTCTCACGCCTCCTGGCCGGGTATTTTTGTTACGATGCTCGGTCGAGGGAGTGAGAAGTATGGGAGTGGAGGACCCACCTTGAAAGCCCTAGATTATTTCAGACTCCCAGATATAAATAGATAAATTTGTTGTGAAGTGTATTTGTACAGTGTTGTGAAGTGAAAGGTAAAATTAAGAAAAGGGAAGAAGAAGTGGGGCTCAAATAAAAAAAATGCTAAATAATAGAAAAAAAGGACATTTTTTCACAAATTATAACTTATTGTTATTTAGTGCAATGAGAGTATAGCTGCTTTTTTTTCTTTGGTAAAGAAAGAAAAAAGGGCCTTCTGTCGTTTAGAGCCGTTAAAGAATTATTTTTTTTATGGTTGGAAAACTCTTCGAATTTATTTTTGATTATCTCCAGTTATCTCATTTTAACAAAGGGTCGAGTAAAAAAAAGGGGTGACTCAACCGAATCATCTCATTTTAATAAGTTTTTTGCATTTCAAGCCATTTAATAGGCAAATATAATTTAGAACAATTAACATTTATTTATGAGTAATTGTGCGTTAGGTTTGGAGTCGGTGATTTAAAACCGATGACTGGAATATAATTTGAAACTTATATTTGGTCTTTTACATTTGATATTTGGACTAACAAATTATGTAATATGTATTTTTTTATTTTCCTTATTGTAGCACTTTTCTTGCATATGCATATATAAACTTATTAATTTGAATTGATTATGATAAACGCATGTAAATAAATATATTTTTATATTTTATAAGTAACGGATTCATTTTTAAAAATTAAAAAAAAAAAAAACATGATCCTTTCGAGTCTTTGCGTTGGCTCTAAGCAGTAAGTTTTTCTGCATTAGACAAGCCGAGTCCGAGTCATGAGTTTTCCAATTTTAATTTTTTTTAAAGAAGTATGTTTTTTATTCTTTGTAATTTAAATGTTTTTATTTAACCGCATGTACTTTTATTTACTCTTGGTTTGATTGCTCTTCTCTTCACTTTACTATATAAGTAAATTATTGCAAGCCATGAGGTCTCACTTATTGAAATTCAAATAATTTAAAATAAACTTTAGGTATGAGGGGTGTTCTCAAATCTATCAATCCAAGTTATTGAATTGATTGCTTGATAGAAATGTGATTACCACAATTATGTTCAGAAATCTATTATGTAGAACTTACTGCCCATGAATCACGTAAGGTGCCCACGTGTGTAGTTTTGTTTCCCATTGTACTCTCCTGTCATTAGGTGAACCTCTCTAGAGGTAGGTTGGCAAATGGGTTTTTATAATTCGAGTATTTGTAGTTTTTTATTCGAGATAAACTAATTTTGAATTTGAGCATTATAAACCTATTTTTGAATCCGGAAGAAACATAAATAGATTAAGCATATATGATCCTTATATGTTTTGACCCGAAATTCCGGAATCAATATGATTACATTCACATACTAAAAATATATATAAGTTTGAAGAGCTTACATTAACATAACTTCAGTAATATTGATATTAGACCACGGTTTGCACCCGAAGGTAGTAGGTTCGAAACTGCACTACCACACTGGGGCTACAGGGGAGTTTACATGGCTTTTCTCAAGGATTGGGAACCCTCCGATAGCAAAAAAAAGAAGAAAGTCATATTGATATTTGAGCGTCTATCTATCTTTAATTATTTAAAGACTTGTTTTTATATTTAAAATCTCATATCGAAGCGCTTTTATCCAATTATACTAATGCACTCCATATTTTGTTTCAGATTGAGGCTTTGAATTGATCCTTTTTTCCATGATTCTGGCTCACATTCAGCCTATTTACATTGTTACTCTCAATTGATGTTGGAAATATCATTATTTCGCTGGAGATAGCATGGGGATATTACTAAAACCAAAACTTGTGGGGTGTTCCCTATAAATTATGAAGTTTTAATGGAAGTAGTTTTTTTAAATAGTTAAAAATAAAATAAAAACCAAGATATTAAAAATGAGTTACTAAATAATTTAAAATAAAATAGCCAGCACCCTCATCATGGTCGAGTAGCGTTGGCACACATTGATCGTTGGGTCTTCAAGTTTGAAGAATCACTTCATACGACTAGTCCAATGTAGCAAAAAAAAAAATAAAGAAATAAAAAATAAAAAGAAAAATAAAAATCAAGTTGCTTGATAAATATATCATTTGTTCTCAAGAAAAGACGGATCTTTCTTGCATCTTGTGACACTGTAAAGATAAATTCATTTTTTTTATGATAAATTGAATTTATGTGATATGTGATAAGATATTTTGAACAAAATATCACAACATCATCATGATGAATTCAAAATATCAGAGATGCTTCTTGCATTGCTCCTAGGCTTCCCTTCATTTATATGGGAAAATTTTCTTGACAGTCTGAGTTTGTTCCACTGTTGAATTTGGTTGTATCTGGAAAAAAGTGATAACGAATATGTATAAGATTGTGTTAATTATGTTTTTCATCAAACAGTCAGTCCTATAGTGAAAAAAGAACTTGGAATGACGTAGAATTATAAGAGACCCCATGTAATTAGGGGAAATTTATTTTGAATGGTTCGGACTTGAGTAGGTGGGACCCGCTGTAGAGTTTCACTCTTTTACGCTGTGTTTGGGAAGGGGGGAGGGGAGGGGAGGGAAAATTTGAGGGGGAAGGAAAATGAAGAGGAGGGGAGGGGAGAGAAAATTAATTTTACCTCCTCTTGTTTGGGAAGTTAACGCTGTGTTTGGGAAGGGGGAGGGAAAATTTGAGGGGGAAGGAAAATGAAGGGAAGGGGAGGGGAGGAAAAATTAATTATACCTCCTCTTGTTTGGGAAGTAAAAAGTAAGGGGAATAAAAGTTTACCAATTTACCCTTGCAAAAGTTTCAAAAGGGACAAAATAATCCATTGCCTCACTTTCCCCTTTCTCTCCCTCATTTTCCCCCCGATTTTGGGGGAAAATTTTTGGCCCCCCCCCCCCCCAATCCCATTTTTTTTCCCTTTGTTTTGCTTGTGAAGTAGAGGGACAAATACCATTTTATCCTTGCTTTTACAAAAGTTTCCATTTGACAAAAGGGCAATTTAGTAATTTCAAACATTTTTCCCTCTTTGCCCCTCATTTTTTAGGGAAAAATTCTGGAGTGGGCCCCACACTTGATGAAAAACATAATTATAAGAGACCCCATGTAATTAGGGGAAATTTATTTTGAATGGTTCGGACTTGAGTAGGTGGGACCCGCTGTAGAGTTTCACTCTTTTACGCTGTTTTGGAAAGGGGGGAGGGGAGGGGAGGGAAAATTTGAGGGGAAGGAAAATGAAGAGGAGGGGAGGGGAGACAAAATTAATTTTACCTCCTCTTTTTGGAAAGTTAACACTGTGTTTGGGAAGGGGAGGGAAAATTTGAGGGGGGAAGGAAAATGAAGGGGAGGAGGAGAAGAAAAATTAATTATACCTCCTCTTGTTTGGGAGTAAAAAGTAAGGGGAATAAAAGTTTACCAATTTACCCTTGCAAAGTTTCAAAAGGGACAAAATAATCCATTGCCTCACTTTCCCCTTTCTCTCCCTCATTTTCCCCCCGGTTTTGGGGGAAAATTTTTGCCCCCCCCCCCCCCCCCCCCCCCCCCCCCAATCTATTTTTTTTTCCCTTTGTTTGCTTGTGAAGTAGAGGGACAAATACCATTTTATCATTGCTTTACAAAAGTTTCCATTTGACAAAAGGGCAATTTAGTAATTTCAAACATTTTCCCTCTTTGGCCCCTCATTTTTAGGGAAAAAATTCTGGAGTGGGCTCCACCCTCATTCCCATTCCCGTCCCCCCTCCACACCACTTTCCATTCCCCCCCCCCCCCCCCCCCCCACCCCCCACACCCCACACCCTCATTTTTCCCTCCCCCCTTCCCAACACCCTCACTTTTCATTGCCCCCCCTCCGTTCAGCCCCCCCCCCCCCCCCCCCCCCCCCCCACCCACACACACACACCCATACACCCACACCCACACCCACACCACACACACAATTTTTTCACAGCGTCAAAGAAACTCCCCGGGGTTTCTCTATCTAAAAGCCTTTTAAGAGGATCCGGATTCATTTTTGGAAACATTTGTGGCTCATGCGACCACGTGAATTTGCAGTTGCAGACGTACAAGAGGTGGTGTGACAAGAATAGGATTCAACCAAAAGCGATTAGATCATGGGGCTCTAACATCTGGGTCAAAATCTGGAGAACTTCATTGCAAGTGTAACAAAACATTTCAACACAACTGGATCACACCCATAATCCTAACGCCAACAGAACAAAGCATCTCTCACTGCATCCCCCAACTAGACCTGTACAAGACATCCATAACAATGGGAAGATATGAACTTCTCATTATGACAATTCATGAAGATGAATTCAAACATGTAGTAATGACTTTTGCAACGGCCACAGAGTGGATCCCACCTATAGTGTGATTGTGAATGGTCCCAACGGCTCAATCGGCAAGCAAACACTTGAAACTTGGGGGGATTTTTTACAAAATCAGAAACAGAAGAAACACCCGAATCAAACCTGAAGTGAATAAATACTGGACCATGCTGGAAATGATTACTACAAGGAAGAAATATGGTTGGTTGCCCTACAAGATTGAAGTAGAATAAAGAGAAGGATTACAAGCCTCAAAACCTCTGCCTGTGACCATATACAAATAAATGACAGCTTTGGTAGCATCTTTCAGCAACCTGCAGCCTTCAAGAAATTGTCAAATGGGCTAGCAGGAGGCAGCCTTAGAGCCATCCATGGCTTCGATGAGAGGCCGTCTTGCTTTGGTTCCTCATCATTTTCCTGCAGGCACAAGAAGGAATTGACATGAGAGGGTAATAAATTTTAGTTAAAACTGATAGAAGTGAGGCCGGAATGTTCTCCATAACTCAACTTTGCCTCACCTTATTAACCACTGACTGCCCAGTTGCAGGGAAAGTCAGCAGCAGCTTGTCTGATTTCAAGTCATGAGACTCATGACTGAGCCAACTTGATAGCTTGTTCCTTGTGCCTGTGCCGAGGGCCTCACACTGGCTAGCCATTGTGCAGTATGAGCGTGGTGAGGTTGAAACAGATGCACCAGCAACCTGACCAGCTACCTCAAGTGCCTATGCACACAAAAGAACTTGTAAAGATGGGAACCGTCCATGGTCAAGCATTTGATAAGATATTAAAAGGGAAACAGATATGCTGATTGCAACCGGCTTCATATTTGTATGTTTTGCATTAACAGTTGATGTCCAAATGGAAAGTACATGAGGAGAGGAATACCGACTCAAGTAACTGCGAGACACTGATCATGTGTGGCAAGGATGGGGAAGCTGGAATTGTGGGGATGAAATGGGGTGGGTCGACAACTGAAAGTTCACTGACAATGTCATCATCAATTGACAAGCTTGCAGAAAAATCCTGTAAAAAAAAAACAAGACTATTAGTGGCTCCAAAGGTTCTAGTTCTTAATGCTCCCTAAGTATTGAAGTTCCATGCACAGGATGGAGTCGAATAAAAGAAAAATAAACTCATGAAAAGAAAATTATGTAGTCCAGTAAAGAAACTATCACAGACATCTACATGTATGATACACACTCCCACCATCACAAATTAAAAAAATAATTATTATTATGAAAACAGATGAGCTAACTATTAATTATAACAACGGAATTTTCTCCCGACGTGTTACAATAGTGTGCTATGCCTATAAATCATTTACCTGAATGATCATGATATCTCTCTTTAACTTTACACGGTAAAGAGAAAGAAGACAAATAACCAACAAGTTCGATCCTATGAAAACTTTTGTCTATTCAAAATCAAGTGAACCACCTATGTAATGGGCCTTGACCCGAAAATCACCGGGTGCCATCTGTATTTGGGCAACTTGAAATCCTATCATCACGGAGCTTTTTAAGCTACGCACAGAAGAGTAAAGCATTAACTACCTCATCAAAAGAAAGATGTTTTCTAGGAGGTCCAATTTCCCGAATGTGGTCCAAGCCAAGCATTGTTGGTGGACTGAAAAGGAATGTATCATCCAGTGTGAAAGTTTCTGACATTTCCTTTGCCAAGTCATCCACATCCAGCTGAAACATGAAGAAGCTGTTAGGATTGCAGCAAATGTGTTTTCTAAAAAATTTAACCTGTGTATCAGTGGGTCTTCCAATTGAGATGATTAACCTCAGTCATAGCACAAAGGTTCTGAACAATGATGCCTTCTAAATCCTTGTCAGTTTCGCCAACTATAGTTCTTAACTCAGCAAGTGAGGATACAGCCGCTTCTTCATCAACAAAGCCATACTCCCTCTCATCAGCTTGAGGCTTTACATATACTTGAGAATCATCACCAATGCTCAGATATGGATCCACCTGACAAAGAAAACATACCCCTGTTTCTGTGAGTAGAGGATGAGTTCAGAAAACATTTAGCTGGATTAAAACTAATGTTAAGATTACTCACCAACCTTAGATGCAAGAAAGTCTAGAGCAAAGATCCATGTAAAACTTACTACAAGATAATCTCAACATTTAGTGAAGACATTGAGTCTAGCGATGAGGTTGGAAGACGAGTATATGTTCTTTTCATTAGCATAAAGATTTAACCCTTCACCTTGAATTCCTCAACACCACGGTAAGTGCTCCCCTGTACAAACCATAGAGGTTCATCGAGGGAATGGTTCGTCATTTTATAATAGTGCAGCATCCTTTTTGTAATTCTTTAAAAACTCAGGAGACTTTATGTAGATATTAATATTTTTAAGAAATACAAATTGCACTAGTCTGATCCCAGCCCTATTCTGGACACCAGCTCTAATTTGATTCAAACATTTTCCTTTTCTTTCTCTTGGATCCCTTTCTTCTATATTCCTCCTCTGTCCTTTTTCTTCTCTTTCACAATTTTCTTCTAGATTTCTAGAAATTTTGGTTCCACCAATAGCGATTCTAGCAGAATATAACATCATCATCATCAAAGCCTTGTCCCATTCTAATTCTCCATATTCTTCTAGCGGAGTATAACAATTATTTATAATTTTTCTATTAAACAAATTCACCTCAAGTCAATGCATTTGATTAACAGTACTAGAAGCCTGAATTCTCATGGGACCCCAACTTAAAATCCTTACAAACTTGGCCAAATACAGGGTCACTTTAAGTTAATAGATCAATTGAAAAAAAAAAAAAACAACCGGAAAATGCTATTAAAGGACATTTGAGGATGTTGTTATTTAAAATTGAAGGTAGTTAAACGTTCTCCAAGAAAAATGTATATTTTATGCATGTCATGGTCACTAATATAGATTCTTCTACTGATGCAGATTGGGCAGGGTCAAAAGCAATAGAAGGTTTGCTAAATTTATTTTACCTTGATTGGTTGTACTAATGTATCATAAAAATAAAAAATAAAACCAAAACCCTGCTGGTTCTTGGTCCAGTTCAAAGGCAAGAGTATCGACAAGGACACATTGGTTCAAAACTTGACCTAAATAACTAGGACTTCAGGAGATGGTCCTATAATTCTAACTACGATAAAACAACAACCATTCATATTGCTTCAAATCCAAAGTATCATGAAAGCACTAAAGATCAAGTAGAAAATTTTATTTGTGAGAAAGTACTGGAAAAAGGAGATGCAACTGGAATATACACAGAATAAAGATCCAAGAAGCAGATTTTCCTACAAAAGTTTTTCCAAAATGGAAGCAATCTGGTGTTTTCACCAAGCTGAGCATAGTAAATATTTATGCGACAACTTGAGGAGGAATGATGAAATTCATCCAGGGACTGTTCTGTAATTTTATAATAGTGCAGGGACATTTTTTTAATTCTGAACAACTTCAGGGGGTATATAAACACACTGGTTTGATGGTCGGGCCCCATTCTCGATGCCAGCCCTAATTTGAGTCAAACTTTTTAGTCATCTCTCTCTAATACTTCTCTCACTATTCTTTATTCATTCTTTCTAAATATTCTAGATTTCTTGGAATTCAAAGTCCCAATTCAAACTATAAACATAAAAGGCACCATTACTTAGTTGAACACATGCATTTTGCTCCTTTTATGGATGGGAATATGGCTATTGAGTAATGTGCACAAGTACATCCACACGTGCTTGTTGTAAGATTTTATGTAGTCAGGCATAATTAGTGTGCATACACATGTAAGCTATATGCTCCCTTGTACAAACTATAAAGAGCAGAGAAAACACCATAGATTAGTTGCATGCACTTTGCTCCTTTTATGGGCGGGTATATGGCCAGAGTTGTATGCGCATGTACATCCACAAAGTACATATCTTATCTAGGAAGTTTCATATGGCCTCAGCACAGTGAGTGTGCAAGCGCGTGTGAGCTTTCTAGCATGCATATATGACATTGCCAAAATCAGAATCTTCTCGTTAGATAGGAAGAAGCAGAAGAAAATCACAATTTCAGAGACTCACATCCATAGAAGTATGTGATTTGACAAAGTCATTCAACTCAGGGATCTGATAACTTCTTGCCACAAATATCAACATGGCCGTTGACAGTGTAAAAAGAGATCTTTGGCATGGGAAAGGCAATGTACCTGTCACAGGATAAAAAATATAAAGTATAAAAAACAATTAAAGTGAACTTCTGAAAGAAGATAATCGTGACAGAGAAGATATGGGCCATTCGGCTACAACTAAAGCAACTAAACTCTCTGTAGCCCATAACATCTATTAATAAGTAGTAAACTCTTACTGTTATAATCCAGGGATGCCTTTCTGAGAGACAAGGGAAGATGAAAGAAACGGGCAACAAGGCTGTGATTTGTGTTCTGCAACATGACCAGTTCATGGTGAGAAATCATACAGAGTAATAAATACAGGATGTTTGCAATTCTAAATCCATCAATATATGTAAACAAAAATCGGAATAGAGTTATCATGCCAAAAAGATCAATATAACCCATTGATAAAAGTAATGTTACCAGCTCTGTAATAGCAACTAGGAAAATCCATGATTAAAGCTCAGTTGATTTCAAAGAAATAGTCCAATACCCAGTTTTTATAATAATAGCATGGCAGTGAGGCCTTATTTTTTTTTTTTAAGTAAGATGACTTGAACCCACGACCTCATGGCTGTGACACTGAGCACCTTCCATTTGTGCTACAGGCTCTTGTTTAGTGTGCCATATGTTGGAGAAAACATCTCACAAGCTATGATACATGGATACTTCAAAACAGGCAACGTATCATGTCAAATTGTATTCAATACATCTCTTTTTATGTGTAAAATCCGTGTCCATGCAATATCCATGGTGTCTCTGCTGTATCCATGTTGCATTTGGGTATCATAGCTCACAAGCTAAAAGTACTAGGCATTTTACCCTCTCAACATCTATGACCTTGATTCTGCCATGATGTTTTTCTCTTAAGATTGGCTGTTCAATAAAATTAAATTATTCTCTTCTCTCAAGCTTCTAATGCGAATGTAAGCAGACTTATGGATATGTACATAAGCTTTGGCATCTACCAAAGTGATTTGGCCTACCAATAAGTATTAGTTTAGTTGAGCCAGCTGATCACAAAAAGTATTCATGTTGGTTAATATGACGGACTACAAAGGCGACATATGGCATTACCGACCTCCGAAATCAAGTAAATTGATCGAGTTTAAATTTTAAAACCATGAACTGTGGACTTATTTATTGTTGTGAGTAGGAAACACAGAAGTTGTTTAATAAGAGTGTAAGGCATCACATTTCAACCTAAATGTAGCGATGCCAATGCGAATATGATAATCCAATATCTGAAGTCTTTGCCTGGGAAAAAGGGTATGGAACTACGATGCCCAAATATGACATGGATACGACAGGGGACATGTTATGGACATGCAAGGACATAGAATTTACACATAAAAAGTGAAGTATCGGATCTGATACGACACGATATGTTGCCCTTGAAGTATCTATGCATCATAGGCATGGAACCTATTTTTTGGATCCGGGTGAGATTCAAGTCCAGCTCCTGAGCCATCTGTATGGGATTCAGAAGTTGTCAGATTTGAATCTGGAATTGGTCTTCCAACCTGGGGATCTAGATCTGGAACAAATTATAACTGTGTATTAAAAAGGATAAGTTTTAAAAGCCATGGACCTTGGATCATATTTCCTTTTTGATAATATACAAAGCTTGAATCATATTGCTCCAATTATACAGTCGAGAGCATAGTTATCAAAATCCTACGATTTATATCCCGAATACCGATTTCTATCCCGAATCTTAAGGAAAACGATTCGTATCTATGCAACGAATGCCATTTACAAATGAATCTTAGGATTTAGGTGTGAATCCTACGATTCGATACTCGTTTCATCGAATCTTACGATTCAAGCGATTCAGCTAAGCGAAAATAGCTACAACCAATAAGCTAATAATTAATAATCTTTTACCTTTTTCTTTCTTTATTCTTTCTTTCTTTTAGTGCTTTTATTTTTAAAAGGTTATTTAGTAGTTAACGAAACCTCTTAAGAATTTTTTGCGGCTTTAATAAGGTATTAAAGATGAATAAAGAACATGCATTTAACTAAAGCATTCGACTGTATGTATGGTGCTTGTCTATATCTTCTTTTTTTAATCTATTTTGGTTTTTTTCTTGATAAACACTTTCTTAACTTCAAGAGATATCCTACTGTGTAAGATTGATGGTTTGAATTTTATTTTTATTTTTATATTATAATTTAAAGATAATAAAAATATATATTGATACTTTAAACTTATTTAACTATTCACACATCATTTATTTTAAATATATATATTAATATGTCATGATGTTCTTGATATGACTGCATGATAGACTTACTTGTTATTGTATTTATACTGCTATAAATGGGATAATGGATGGTTGTGAATAATTGCTTTTTATTTTTCTTTTAATTTTTAATTTTTGTTAGAAAAATAAAAAAATCCTACGATTCACGATTCTATTCGATTCATGGGTATGAACGATTTGCGAGACGATTCTGATTTTGAAAACTATGCTCGAGAGGTTTATTCTTGAAGACCATTAATCCGAAAATACTCATATGAGCCCCACCTCTTGTCTTGGATCTAGATCCAACAAATAGGATCTATCAGATCCAGATTCAGCGACAAATCCATCCAATAAAACAGATCCAGATCCGGATGCATGGTTCCACCCTGAATCCAAACCATTTGCATCCTTATTTAGACGCCCCTAAATACTATCACTCATCACCTAAACATCTTTTTTTTCTTCTGGACGCAAAACAGAAATGCACAGGATTATGCATATAAGGTTTACCTTCACATGTGACGAAACAAGTGTCAAGTTGAAGGAGTGAGCTAAAGCTTCGAAGTTCGAAGGCAGATTATCAGGAAGATTAGCTTGTACCCAGAAGGCAGAAAGTAACTGGGCCATTTGGTCCTCACTTAGTTTAACAATATTTGATTCCTGTATCAATTGATGAAACAAATGCTTGTGCATTAGACAAGTAGTAAAAGAATAGATTATTAGTGTCAGTTGTGGAAAAGAATTAGAGCTTAACATTTAGGGAAAAACAAAGATTGGAGGCCTTTAGTAACAAGCCAAAATCATGAACTACTTTAAAGGAAATTTAGATATAACCCAAATTACAAGCAATTTGAATATTTGGATGAATGGGTAGTTATCTGTTTAATCAGAACCATATTAGGTCAGATACTGCCTTTGGAAGTTTCACGCCTAACATAGATTTCAGATTCCAGTTTCTTACCTAAAGGTTGAGAACACAGGCAAATTAGATAAACCAATTACTCTGGTAAGAAACTGGAACCAGAGATTCTTAGGTTACATGTAAAGTCACTATAAATTCCATATGCAGAAATTAGATTTTCTCTCTCTTACTTTCCTTCTCTTGTTGTGGTCTGTCTAATGAAGACAAGGTCTACAACTTGGACTCATAGGTGGCCATTTTTGGATATTAGGTTCATCAGTTATGATGTCCCATGAATAGGGGCCTTCACCTTTATATCATTCGTCTTGAAAAAAATAAGAAAGTTAGATTTGATCTTCAAAACTTACCCCAAAACCTTGTTAGAGACCTTTTGCAACCTAGAAATCTATAATATATATGGGAAAAACCCATAAATAGAAAGGAATCGGTCATATATGTGAATTAAAAGATGGCTGGAATAACTACGGGCTGAGTCCGAGACAAGTCGGACCATTTTTAAAACTGTAATGAAGATAACCATAAAGACTCACCGTGTCTGCTGAGCATGTGGAAACAGATGTCCTGTCAATAATAGAGCAACTTATTTTGTAAAAGTTTGGTGAACTTTTGAAGACCCAGCCATGTTTCTGATCTTCATCAACTATTTCTCTATACTTAAACTCATCGTGAGCATCATTCGCATGCTTATCTAATTTTGCACATTCCTTCTCTCTACGGAGCTTCTTGAGTAAAGCAGAGGCTGAGGCAGAGGCAGACACGGTTTCAGACTGCCACCTCCTCGGTTTAAAGTACTCTGACTGGAAAGAGGTGAAGTCATATCTTGGATGGCTAGATGTTGGAACCAGGAGAACAGCAAATATCCTGTGTGCTCCTATGCGTGTAACAGCATCTGAGTGCATCATTGACTTCGTAAGTTGGGGGAGGAGTGCTTCTGGAAAGACCTGTAGAACACCATCCAAAAAAATTTAGTTAAAGAAAGTGACGTCAACCTCTCAAAAAAACAGAGAACGAAAGAAACCTAAAACCCAGTTAATAAAGTCAAAATGAAGCTGTTTTGCCAGTAAGACAAACAGAAAAGTTTAAACAAAAAATAAAAATAAAAACTAAAACTAAAAAAGACTTAAGGCCTAATGGGATGTCAAAGCAGTCAATTTGGCATCAATGATGTATGCTAATGGTTATTTCAAAATAATTAAAACTTGAATGAATGGGAGTAACAAGTGTGATAGTATGTGCAAGAGGATGTTTGAGTTCCCAGTTAAAGCTGGATTGCACCAAAGGTTTGCTTTTAGCCTCTATTTATTCGCCATGATTATGGACAACTTAATGGCAAATATCCAAGAAGTTCATGCTTGCAAAAGATGTAGAAACTTATTGGTCCGACAAGAAAGCGAGCGATAAGCTAGAACATTGGGGGAATAAAAGGCCCGTGAGTTAAATGGGTTGAGTTTTAGCAGATCAAAGACAAAATATATGCACCATAAAGTTTCGAGAGTTTGGAGTAAGAAAGCTTTGTCGGTAAAAGTTGAAAATAACTTATTGCATGATAGATTTTGAATCTAAAAGCAACCATTGAACAAAGAGGAAGGTTTATATCTAGGAGCATATTGGATTAATAGAGGTTGGGCAAAGTGGAGCAAGCATCTGGAGTGTTGTGCTCTCATCTAGTGTCACTTTGATCGAAGGGGCATTTTTATAAGATAGGAATTAGACATGGCTTGTTTTACAAAACTGAATGTTAGGCTATGTAGAAATGGGGAGTTAAAATACCATGTTACTATGATATGCATACTATGATGGATATGCAAAGTGGCAAGAAATTATAGTAGAAATGAGTACATGAGGACACTTATTAGACATATCTTTTCTGTATGGTCTGAGCACATAGACAATATTATTGGTTTAGGCTAGGTGGAAAAGTGTAACTTGTAAAGCCAACCTGGTGATAAGGCTGCAATGGTTTGTTTGATTGGCACTCAAAAAAGTGTACGGCGCCTCCATACTTTAATCCACAACCTAAAATTTAGTTTATATTAATTGAAGGAGAGAGGTAGTCATTCCCTAAGGGGTTGTTTGGTTGAGAGCCTTTACATATGTAAATGACTCATATGCGAATCATTTACATATCTTCATGTTTGGTTGGGGTCAATTACGCATCACGTGTGTAATTTTGATGTGTAAATGATGTGTAAAAAGGGGCCATTTTCGTACTCAGAGTTTCACATGTGAGGGGGTGGTAGAATGAATCACATGTGATTTCTATGTGAAAAAAAAACCCACCAAAAAAGCGGACGGTATTCCACTGGTCAGTTCCGTCAACGAAGTGCACTGATCGAAACCAACCCCAGGACGATTTTTTCTTCACTTTTTTTGTTGCATAACGTTTGCAACCCTACACGTATAAAACACATGCGTCTTTCTCCAGTGTTTTCTTCCTCATCGCATTGCTGCTCAAGCCTCAAAGACGAATCGTCTTCTCAAGAACCCAGCTCCCTTGCAACGGTATGGTCTCTCTCTCTCTCTCTCTCTCTCTCTCTCTCTCTCTCTCTCTCTCTCTCTCTCTCTCTCTCTCTCTCTCACATGTTTTGGTCATCCGTTTCTGCAACCCATCTCTACCTTGCAACAGCACCCACCTGCACAGGCCGATCGCCCCATGCATCGTTCTTTTTTTTCTTTCTCTGTTTCCTCCTCCTCTCTTTCTCTGTTTTGGTCCTCTCTCTCTCTCTCTCATGTTTTCTGCAACCCATCTCTGCACCTTGCAACAGCACCACCTGCACAGGCCGATCGCCCCATGCATCTTTCTTTTTTTTTCTTTCTCTGTTTCCTCCTTCTCCTCTCCTGCGCACGACGGTCACCTGCACCTCCCTCTTTTTCTTTTTCTTTCCTTTTCCTTTCTTCTCTTCCCTTCTCTTCTTCTTCTTCCCCTCACAGTCACTGCACTTCTTCTTCTCCCTCTCATTCTCTTCCTCTCCTTTTCCCTTCTCCCTGCAACCCACTTGCTGCACACCCGTCCCCTGCGCACCACAATCGTCTTCTTCTTCTTCTTCTTCATTTTGCTTCGTCTTCTTCTTCCCCATCTTCTCTTCTCACCGCACCACCTACACACAGCCAGAGTACCCACCTGCCACGGCCCCTGCGCCCCATCATTTTTCTGTTTTTTTTCTTTCTCTGTTTCCTCCCTTCTCCTCCCCTGCGCACCACAGTCACCAACACCACCCTCTCTTTCTTTTTCTTTCCTTTTCCTTTCTTCTCTTCTTTCCTTCTCTTCTTCTTCTTCCCCTCACAGCCACTGCATGCTGTCTAAATCTTTGAATTTCTAGAATATATCTGTGAAGCAAGTAATTTATTGAATAGTTAGAAATCGCCCTGAAGGTTTTGATTGCATTCAAATTCGCAAAAGGAAGTCTTAGAATCTAAGCATAAGGGCATTGAGTACTGGCTACGACCTTTGAGTCTTGCCAGCATTAGGGTCTCCCTTTTTTTCTGTTAGGATCTCTTGGACATAAGTCAAATAACCAACTGATGACTTTGTGAAATGTGGTCATGTCACAAATTGGAGGAGGATTACATCTCTATTAGCCACTGTTAACCATATAATCTAAGACAATCAAATTATATATGGTCCCTAATGAGAAAAAAAAAATTACTGCAAGGCTCAGTCATTGTCATAGATCTCAAAGCAAACATTGCTCCACAGATCTGATTTTCATTAGATGGCTAATATAAATCCCCATTGTGTTTAACAATTGACCCAACCAACTTGTCATCAGCACAACGAAAACACAGATTCATCCTTTAGATATCCTTCTAGTTATTTCCCATATACGAAGCGAGCATGGCAATTGTTTGTTCCAGAGAAACATTGAAATGGGCCTCACCATACAGAATGAGATTTTTAGATTAACAGTCTACAAAGAATCAGCTTCATAAAACCTGATGTAAACTCAAATTTGCCATTTCCATAGGATTGTATTTGTGAGACAGATAAGCTAAATATGTGAAATGACCAACTATATTTATGTGGAATATTGACCAGCTATATATATTTAGGAGTCTTTTAGACAAAAAGATATATTTTAGTTAGAAGATAAATACAATTATTCTTTTATTTAGGTAAGTTTAGTTGACATGGTCTCCTTGCTGGGGCCTTTGGGTCTTGATCTTGGAGTTTGTTAGATCCTAATTCCTAAAGTGGCACATCCATGACAGTAAGCTGTGGTATATACACTTTTGATAATGAATAAAGAAATATTTAAGTACATCTACACTTCTTCTTCTCTCTCTCATTCTCATTTTAATTTTATGTTATTTCATTTTTATCAAATATGATCATGCATCTAGGATAGTGTTTTATGTCATTAATTATTTCAATCCATACCCAGGTCATGCATTCCAATATGCCATGCATTTAAATTAGTATTTTAGGCCATTACTTGTTTGAATTGTCTTTAATTGTGCATCAATCTATGTTTCTAATGCAAATAGTCTCCAGATGAATGTGATAAAATAAGTACCATCATTGGGCATTGATAATTAATTGGGATGACTATTACAACATGCAAAATCCCCTTTTAAAATTTATGATTTCATATATCATTACGTCATATATCAAAGGATTTTATTCTATTCAAAACACATTGTGTATGACTATTAATAACTAATTGACTAAGTTTTTTATTATATATAGAAATGGATATTGATATGATTGACGAAGAAGTTCAATGCATTAATGTTGGACAATCTTCTGGAGCGAAGCGTGGTAAAAGAGATACGAAGAATGTCACATGGACAGAAATTGCAGATGAATTCTTGACTAATGTGCTAATAGAACAAATAACCCTCGGGAGAAAAGATGGGGTTGGGTTTACTTCGGAGGGGTGGAGAGAGATTGAACGAAAGATGAAAGAGAAATTTGGCGATGCGTATGATAAAGCTAAAATTAGAAACCGCCTAAGAACAGTAAAAGGTCATTATAATCATATCAAGATTCTCATGGGTTTAAGTGGCTTTGGATGGGATGACATCACAAAAAGGGTAACAGCAGAGGACCAAGTTTGGGATGACTATATCAAGGTAAGTAACTAGTTATATATCTTGAGTTTTTTATTAACTATTAATAACTAATTAATTAATATTTTGTCTCATTTGTGCAACTCAGGCACACCCTGATTATGGATACTATCGAGGAAGAAGTTTTCCCGACTACGAAAAATTTGCTATTATATATGGAGACTCAATTGCAGATGGAAGAGATGTCATATTGACTAATCAGCGTCAATCACATCCATTGGAAGCCCCTAAATCCAACCATGATAAAGATATGGCAGCTGAATCTTCTAGCTCGGAAAAAAGGGATGAGAGTATCTCCAAAGCAGCACGTACCAAGAAGCACTCAACTGTTAGTTCTAGACGCATTGTGCGAGACGAAAATAGAGCAGATGGTGATAAGAAGACTGATTTTGATATTGCACGTGCAGTGAAGGACTTAACCAACACCCTCATGTTTGTTGCTGACAAGATGGCCCAATCAGGGCCAAGTCAAGCTGATGTAGTTGCTGCCATTTTGGAGTTAGATTTGGAGCAGACTTTACAGATAAGGGCGCTTAGGCTACTTAGGGATCCACAAGTAGCCGGTCAATTCCTTGCATTAGCAAGTAAGGATAGGCGCCACGCATTCCTCATGGCGGAGTTAGATAGCTCTATTTAGGATAGTGGTTACTAAAACTACTTTATGAAATGAGTTTTATGTTAGTTTTTTGCTCATGATACATTTGAATGTTATGTTTGTTTTATGTCATGGTACATTATTTTGTTATGTTAGTTTTATGTCATCGTACATTATTTTGTTATGTTAGTTCTATGTCATGGTACATTATGGTGTTATGTTAGTTTAATGTCATGGTACATCTTCATGTTTGATTTTTAATGTTATTTACTTATGCTAGTTTTATGTTCTAATATTTGTCAATTTACCATGTAACAGTTCAGAAGATATGGATAATAAGATGAAGATGATGTTTATGCAATTAGTTCTAGTATCCATTATTGTAATTTTACTGCTATTGGATCAAGACCATAAACAAAAGCGGATAAGAAAGAGGAAGCGAGTACATGAATCATCTTTATCTGGCCATGAATTTGTTCAGTACATTATCAACAGTCATGGCCGAAATTCATACGATTTACTTCGTATGAGGAACGATGTCTTTCTAGAATTATGTGAGTTGTTAAAAAGAGAAGGGTTACTACGTGCAACTCGACATGTGTCTGTAGAAGAACAAGTAGCCATCTTCCTAAATACTGTAGGCCATAGTGAGCGAAATCGGGTAATGCAAATTCGATTCCAGCATTCGGGATACACAATAAGCAAGTACTTCAATGCCGTTCTAGACGCACTGTTATATATATGCCCTGATTATGTGAAAATTCCAGGACCTGACACTCCTACTCCATCTCAAATTTCTACAAATCCGGTGTTCTACCCATTTTTCAAGGTAATTCAATTAACTTTTACTATAAATATTTTGGAGTTATTCTCTATGACAAGATTTTTAACTTATCACTAATGATGTAGGATTGTATTGGTGCCATTGATGGCACTTATATAACAGCTTGGGTACCAATTAAAGATCAGCAGCGATATCGATGTAGAAAAGGTTTCATTGCACAGAATGTGATGGCTATTGTGGGTTTTGACATGTTTTTTCAATTTGTATGTGCCGGCTTCGAAGGATCGGCCAATGATCAAAAAGTTCTAACTAATGTTCTACAAAATAGGGGGGTTCATAATCTTCAGATTCCAGATGGTAATGAGAAATTTTGAAATGCCAATATTAAATTATTTATATTTTATAGACATATTTAACACATTACATATGTTTGATAATTGTCATTTTATCTTTATAGGAAAATATTATCTCGTAGATGCTGGATATGGTAATAGGAGAGGTTTCATTGGACCATATCGTGGAACTCGCTATCATCTAAAGGAGTACGGACCCCAAGCGTTGGCTCCAAGGACGCCTAGTGAGTTATTTAATCTTCGGCATGCGAAGTTGAGGAATGTTATTGAAAGAACATTTGGCTTATGGAAGGAAAGGTTTCCAATTTTGACACATATGCCTCGAAATTATCCTATTAAGACACAAGTGAAAATTGTAAATGCATGTGCCGTTTTACACAACTTTATCATGTCGAGAAATCCCAGTACGGATATATTATATGATCGGCACCGACGGGAAACGATAAGCATTGATGTTGACAATAACGATGATCGTGAAGGCGAAACAAATGAAGAGTCTGACAGCCAGTATGCATATCGTTTACGGGATACGATAGCATTAGAGATGTGGAATACTAATGCTGATAGAAGAGCTCGATGAACTAATATGTAGAGATTTGTCTCTATTTTTTTTGTGGGAAAAAACTTCTACATTTTTTGGGAATTTATATTTTGTAAACATAAAATAGTATATCTTGGGTGGATCGTAGGTTTGTGTTTGAAATGAGCTACTTTTATTTATCTGTAGTTGATTTAAATTGTCTTATATTTTGCATATCTCCTAGTTGATTATGATAGACCTAATTAATTTAAAAATAATGAATAACTTCTATTCAACAATCTATTGGTTGACATAGTGGCCAGAACAATCTATATAAGGTATCAAATCCTATAGGCATTTTTAGTTGTTTCAACTTTTAAATATAAAACAAAAAAATTTTCATGCATTTACATATGTGTTTGAAACAAACGTGGTATAATGAACCACATGCGTAAATCATGTGAAAATGGTGCTATTTGCCAAACATTGTAAACAAAAACGCATGTGAAAAGCTTACATACTCACCATTTACATATTTAACATTTACATATGTAATATGCATTTACGCATATCATGCGTAAATGCCAAACAATCCCTAAGTATCTGAATTGAAGGGAAAATAAATTAAATTTATTTTACTAGTAAAAAAGCACTCATGGCAAAGAAAGTAAACAATCAAAATACAAGAGCAACAAATACCAATAGAACAAAAAATCTAGACATCGGAAATGATAGGGTCAGTCAATGGATAAAAAAAGGAGAGAAATGAGAAGCAATTCACAAAAATACCGAATGATGATGGGACGTGTCTCACCTGCTGAGAATATGAGTGGGCAGACGCTAAGGAAATAATATGAGCTAAATTCACAAAAATACCGAATGATGATGGGACGTGTCTCACCTGCTGAGAATATGAGTGGGCAGACGCTAAGGAAATAATATGAGCTAAAATCAGCATTGATCCAATTGTAGCCCTTGAAACAACTGCATCATGTGGCAGCTTCTCCAGTGTAATTGCCATAATGTTAAATAGTGGCCGTGCATCACTAATCTAATAGAACCAGAAACAAGCAGTTGCAATAAGAGAAAGAGAAGCAAACAAAAATCATGAGAACAAAGACAATAGATCATAGCACATATAGAGTAGTGACTACTGAGTAAGTTCAGATGAAATTTCTGTAACTTGCAATCACCCAGATGGCTCCAAAAATTCCATTGCACCATATTGCCACCATTTGGTCACACTGAACTGCTCGACGATAAATCCTTGTGACTGTTCGTAGGGCAAGCCTTTTTTTCCCTATTTTCCAATTTCTTAAACTCTGCTGTCATCATAAGTGGGTGGGCCAGACAAGTGATTCCATCAACAAGGCTGTACAAATTCCAACAACAGTTTGGAAATAGTTCCTATGCGGGCCATGCATAGAACTTCAAGAAAACTCAAGTCTGCTTTGAAAAAGCAATCCTTGGGGCACTTTCAAAGAGCAACGCCTGTTTCAATTCAGTACAATAGGGCCCACCGTGATCAATCCCAACCCAGATACAGACACGTATCCTTAAAAATTGACACAACCCAATTTGACATTGATCCAATCATCATTCACCATTGGATAGGATTTGCATTTATAGAACTGTAAAACCTCTAAGGCAATAAAAGAAACAGTTAGATGATTTGACTAAGTGATAATTGGCCAACATATAATCCACATCATACCCTAATCTCATCCCATACCCCTGTGACTGGTTTGCATCCCTGTGGGCCCTTCACAAACTGGAGCATATTAATAGAAAGCAAACAAAAGTTTTTTATAGCACCCCTCATGGCGCCCACATGAATGCATTCCAATCATTGGGAAGGGATGGTGGATTGATCAAGGTATGATTAGGGATGTGACATAAATGACCCCCATCATATCGTTCATTTTTACCCTTGATTTAAGGTCCTCAAGATTAGAGAAGTTTTCAATCTTTAGATCAAGACTCAAGAGTAGATTGCATATGTTCTATGTGTTAAGGTGTTCAGAGGGAGATTCAGATCATATGAAAGAGAAGTATTTTCCACTAACTTTTGTTATTCATTGAAGAGATCGACTACAGTATGTATACACTTAGCTTGCCATATGAATGGCTACAGTCAGGGCCTAATTAAGGCCATTACAAATGTAATGAAATCAATCTAGCTACATAAGGAAAATATAATCTAGCTAAGAAAGGAAAAGTTATTATACAGAATTGACCCAATCTAACAAAATCCCACACGTGAGATACTTATGTTCATGGGCCAAGTTTGAGCTGGTCCTTATCCGTTCTACACTCCCCCTCAAATTGATGCTGGGTATGACCGAGCAACAATTTGGAAACAAGATAATCATGACGATCCCGAGGAAGTGCCTTAGTAAAAATATCAGCCAACTGATCATGAGAGGAGACGTATGGCAGGTGGATGGTGTCCGAAACTACATATTGACGGATAAAGTGACAATCAATCTCGATGTGTTTGGTGCGTTCATGGTACACCGTATTTTTAGCAATCCGGATGGCACTCGTGTTGTCAGCATAGAGTGGAGTAGGGATGTTGAGAAAGACCCCAAATTCACAAAGTAACCGACGAAGCCAAACAATTTCACTGCTAGCTGATGACAGAACGATATTCAGCCTCGGCTGAAGATTTGGATACTGTAGGTTGCTTTTTGCATTTCCATGAAATGATGGACTTTCCAAGAAACATACACCATCCTGTAGTGGATCGACGAGTATCGGGGCAACCTACCCAGTCTGCGTTTGCATATGCTTGGAGCTGTAAGGATGCCATAGAAGGGTAAAACAACCCACGATCACGAGTGCCTTTAAGATATCGTAGAATACGATAGACTGCAACAAGATGCAGTTTGTGTGGATTGCTGACGAATTGACTGACAATCTGCACTGCATGAGAGATATCGGGCCGAGTCATAGTCAAATAGAGGAGACTCCCCACTAAACGTCGAAAGACTGTCGGGTCTTCAAGCAGGACATCCATCATCCTTGCTGATTTTAACATTGAGCTCAAGAGGTGTGTCAAATGTTTTTGCATCACTGAGACGAGCTGACTTGATTAAATCATCTGCATACTTGGTTTGGTTAACACGAATACCTTCCTTGCTCCTTGAGATTTCCAATCCAAGAAAATATGTCAAGGATCCAAGATCTTTCATTCGAAATGCATGCATAAGATGAATCTTCAGATCTGCAATGCTGACAGTATCGTTGCCATTGATTATCATATCATCAACATATATTAATAGAATTGTACAGCCACGTGTTGTACAACGAATGAAGAGAGATCGGTCACTTGGACTTTGATGAAAATTTGCTTGTAAAATGGATGTACGAAATTTGTCAAACCATGCACGAGGAGCCTGTTTAAGGCCATATAACGACCTTTTCAATTTGCAGACATGTTTTGGTGGACAAGCATACCCTGGCGGTGGGCGCATGTAAACAGTCTCCCGAAGATTACCGTGAAGAAACGCATTCTTCACATCCATTTGCCAGAGAGGCCAATTTCGAGCAGCGGCAACACTCAGCAAGCAACGAACTGTGGTCATTTTTGCAACTAGTGCGAAGGTCTCCTCATAATCAATGCCGTATTCTTGTTTAAAACCTTGAGCAACCAATCTAGCCTTGTATCTATCAAGACTCCCATCAGATTTGATTTTAATGGAATAAACCCATTTACTTCCGATAATAGAAGCATGTGCAGGAAGTGGAACCAAATCCCAAGTAGAATTAGCTTCGAGAGCGAGCAGTTCTTCTGTCATCGCATCTTGCCAACATGGTATTTTTGAGGCCTGTGAATAGGAGGTGGGAATAGAAATAGGATCTAAAGGAGTGAACAACACAGAAAAACCATATCGTCGTAATGGAGAAGGATCTGGAGGGTCATTACCTGAAGGGGTTGGAGCCGGCAAGAGAAGTTGATCGGGAGCAGGTGCAGCAGGAGGCATATGCTTTGGATGGCGGACATAGACTTGAGTGATGGGTGTAGTAGTTCTAGATGCTGGAAACTGAGGGAGATATGAGACTTGAAGAGGATGATTTTCGGGACGAATGGAGTAGAAAGGAACATGTTCTAAAAAGACAACATTCCGTGAAATACGGAGTCGACTATCTTTCAGATCATAACAAAGAAATCCTTTGTGTTCATCAGTGTACCCAAGAAATAAACATTTAACAGCCCGAGGTGATAATTTTGTACGCTCAAGAGATGGAAGATGGACAAAGCATAGACAGCCGAAGACTCTCAAATGAGAGTAGGTAGGTGGATGACCAAATAGGCACTCATACGGGAAGACCTTCTGTAAAACCGAGCTAGGTAATCGGTTAATGATATGAATAGCCGTATGAGCAGCCTCGCACCAAAATTTTGGTGGGACAAGTGCTTCAACCAGAAGTGAACGAACTGTCTCAAGAATATGTTGGTTCTTTCTTTCAGCAATTCCATTTTGTTGGAGTGTGTGAGGACAAGAATTCTGATGAATGATGCCTTTACTAGATAAGAAAGATGAAAATTCTAAGGATATGTATTCTCCCCCTGAGTCGGAACGTATAATTTTGATGGATTTTTGAAATTGAGTGCATATCATAGTATAAAATTTTTGAAAAGTTGAGAAAACTTCATATTTAAACCGCAAGAAGTATATCCATGTATATCTACAATGATCATCTATAAAGGTAACATAATACTTATAACCCATCCTACTCAGGTGAGGAGAAATTCCCCAAACATTAGTGTGAATAACATCAAAAGCGTCAGTGGCACGTGAGTAATGAACTGGAAAAGGTAACATATGACTTTTGCTCAAACAACAAGACTCACACTTAGATTTAACAAAGGTAGAAATAAGTTTATCATTAACTGAATGTTCCAAACAACCAAGTTTAAACAACTGAATTAAACTAGCATTATTTAAGTGGCCAAAACGTCGATGCCAAATAGTCCATAATTTATTTAAAACACTCATAGAAGAAGCAAAGAAAGAACTAGGTCTCATATCTAGAAGGAAAAGCCTGCCATGCTTACTCCCCGTCCCTATCAACTTCCCAGTTTGCCGTTCCTGTATAACACAACCAGAGGGAGAGAAATTAACAAGATATCCACAATCAACTAATTGACCAACAGAAATCAAGTTTGCAGATAATTGTGGAACAAAATAAACATTGGAAAGAGTGAGGGATTCTTTATCAGAGGTGGGAAGCGCTAAAGAGCCTATGCTAGAGATGGACATGTGTTGCCCATTTGCTCTGGTTATGGTTTCATTTCCAACATATGTTTGAGGATCTTGTAAATTTTGTTCCACAGTAGTCATATGGTTTGAGGCTCCCGAATCTAAGAACCATGCAGTGGGTGTGATGGATGAATTAAGGGCAGAGGAAGAATGAAATGCTGGAGATGCAATGAGGGGAAGAGACAGACCATTAATACCCATGGAGGTGAAAGCAGATGCTACAGAAGAGTTTATCATCTCTCGTATCTGAGTGGGAGTGAGAGACACTGTCTCAGCACGATCTGGTTGCACATCTTGTGGGAGCTGGGCTTGGGCTTGAAATGCTCTCTGACCTTGCCTTGGGGGCTGTTCATTTCTTTTTGGGGGTCTCCTTGTGCATTCAGAAATGATATGACCAGTCCGCTTGCAATAATTACAAAACAGTTTCTTCTTGCAATTTCGCGCTATATGTCCATAGCCCTTACATTCAAAACACTGTGATTTCTGACCCGAGGAGTGAGAAGAGCCATCTCTTCTGCTGGAGGTGCAGGGTTTGTAAGAAGAGCCTTCGGTTCCACAATGAGAGAGTGTTGTGAAATAAGTCGGATCTCTTCTCGAAGTACCTCCTGCACACAAGTATCTAAATCCGGGGAGTTTTCCCGATTCATAAGAGCAGCGCGGACTGGTTCAAATTCTGGACGTAAATTCATGAGAAATTGGCTGATGTGTAATTATTCTTGAAGCTTAAGAGCTTGTGGTAAGAATTCTGATGATAGAGTGTAGAAGCATTTGGTCCCTTTGTTAAGTAGTTGTTTGTGCAGTTTCCTCTCACCAATTGGTTTTGGGATTACTGGCTAGCAACTTTGACATGGTATCAGAGCCTGAGGTCTCAAGTTCGAAACCACGCAGGGCAGAAATGCCCCATGCCGCGTTGTGTGTTTGTGCGGACGCAAAATGCGCAGGGCAAAAAGGCCCCATGCCGCGTTATAGTCTTATGCGGGCGTGTGCTTCGGATCCGGGCGGTGTCCCGCCCGAGGGGGGGTGTTAAGTAGTTGTTTATGCAGTTTCCTATCACCAATTGATTTTGGGATTACTGGCTAGCAACTTTGACACCCTTTCTGTCCATAAAGCCAGAAATCCACTGTAGTATTGTTGTACTGTTTTATCTCCTTGGCAATATTTTGCCAGTTCTGTGTCCAGATGGAATTTCCTGGCTTTGTTTGTCTGGTGGTACAACTTCTTCATATGGATCCACATATCAGAGGCCTTCGTAAAGGCCTGTAGGGACATAGAAAGGGATGAATCAACTGAGTTGAGGATCCAAGTTACAACCTTAGCATTATTTTGATTCCATGTTGCCACTGCCTTCTCATCGGCAGTCTTAGAGGTACCGTCTACTGCTGGTTTGGGGACAGTCCCGTCCTGGTATCCCAACATTCCTTTTCCTTCTACAAAATTTTTCAGGTGGAAGGACCAAGTCATGTAGTTTGTCCCATTCATCTTAACAGGAATTATA
This sequence comes from Litsea cubeba, assembly GCA_012931725.1. Lineage (NCBI taxonomy): Eukaryota > Viridiplantae > Streptophyta > Magnoliopsida > Laurales > Lauraceae > Litsea > Litsea cubeba. The sequence continues at coordinate 1,585,582 of CM022950.1, read as the reverse complement.
TCATTCTTCTCCATTTTGACTGAGGTAAGATTTATAGAGTGAAGAAACCACAGAATTAAGATAACAGAGAAAAGAAGAGCCTGGACGACCCAGAAAAGGTGCACTGTTTCAACTTGTGTTCACCAGTCTGATGTGTTTTGAACAATCCAACTTCTAGGTGAGATAAAGACACTGTTTTTGTAACTACAGTGAATTTTGATGCATATCCAATGGTTGGATGATGAGAAAGAGACAATCTTGTGAAACAGTTTAAAAGAAAACTGTCGAACCAGAGATTAGATCAAACGACTAACCTTTCTTGCTCCAAAAGTCTTAGAAAAATGTGAGTAATTCTCAGAAAATATGGGCGACACTGGCAGCAACTTCTTCCAAGAACTTCAATCAAGATAATGGGGACCCACAGTAGATCTGACGAAACAGAGATCTCAGCGTCGATGAGAATGATGGCTGGAAGTCTGGAACTGTTAGGGCTTTTCAATCTTCAAAGAAATACTCCAAGAGAGGTTGGATATATGATAATATTGCAAGAAAAGGAACCTGATATGTGACTGAATCCCAGAAATTGACAAAAAAAACAGGCTGTCGACCTTATTTTCTATCACTGGATCTGATTGAGGGGCCCTCAAAATGATCAATGGAACAATCAGATCTCCGTAGATATGAGGGAATGGTTTTTTGCTTTCGACGAACCAAGACCCACTCAAATCGGATCAAAATCCAATGATTTGGATGGTTGAGATGAAAACTTGTGTGAAAAAACAAGAGATCCACAAAATCGTTCAGAAATCCTACCTCCATGCAGCGAAAAATTCTTGAAAAATCACCAGAATTCCTAGAATAAGCAGTCGACTATCATGGATATGATTGCTGAGAGTATCTTGATCATCGTAGGTGGGCCACCTCTGAAATGGGCTGATCGGCAGGTTGTCTATCACAATAGATAAGGAGGCTTTGCTCCTTTGAACATCAGAGATGATGTTGATCTCAAGCAGAGACAAAGTTGACGCTAGGAACTTATTTTCTTCGCTCTGATACCATGTTAAGGTGTTCAGAGGGAGATTCAGATCATATGAAAGAGAAGTATTTTCCACACAATTGTTATTCATTGAAGAGATCGACTATAGTATGTATACACTTAGCTTGCCATATGAATGGCTACAGTCAGGGCCTAATTAAGGCCATTACAAATGTAATGAAATCAATCTAGCTAATCTAGCTAAGAAAGGAAAAGTTATTATACAGAATTGACCCAATCTAACAAAATCCCACACGTGAGATACTTATGTTCATAGGCCAAGTTTGAGCTGGTCCTTATCCGTTCTACACTATGATTTGATTCAACGGTGAATAACAGTCACATGAGTGTAAATTTGTGATCTGCTCAAGTCATAGGGAGTAGTGAGTGTGAGGGGACTGGATATATCAATAGGCGGGACCCACACCACTTTATGAGAGGGATCCTGAATTCATAAAAGCAGACGTATCCAGGTCCCTCCAAAAAGAAATTTTCTCGCAGCATTAAAAAGCCAAAATAAAAACAAAAGCATGCCCCTCTTGCTAGGGCTCGCGTGGATGATGCCAATCAGGGGGAGTCAGTGGGTTGGATGGGCATATGAAGGGGTTGATGTAAAGTAGGGTATGCCAATTTCACGCCAATCAATTTTAGGGCCCGCAATTTGAATGGTTTTAATTAGGTGCAATATTTTTCGTGATTGATGGGAAGCAATTTGATCAATGTCAATTGTGATGCAGGCCAACCTGCTGGAGGTATGAGGTTGATCATATGTGGAGACTATTGTACTATATAAAGGAGTGCACTATCTTAGACTAATTAAACCATAAGATATGGGTGAGCATATGTACACGCAGCCACACACATGTACATGGATAAGAAAGGGAGAGAGAAGCAATCTCTTGCAATGTTGCAATGAAAACAAAGGCCCACCTGGATGGGTGCTAATCATAGTTGGCAATCTCGTTTTGGACACTGTTTTTGTTGGTCTCCAGGTTGAAACATTTTGGCTAATGCGACATTCCAGTGGTTTACGTGAGAGCTTTATTTCAGCAAAATATTAACAATTTAACACGCAGATTTAAAAAATACTAAAAGGTTAAAGAAACTATATATTTGCAGAAAAAAAAGTACGCCAACACCGTAGTAAACTAATCCCAATGATATAAATCCCTTCCCCATTCATGAGAGACCAAAAAAACCTACTTTTTGCCCTAATAGAGGGCATTTTTGTACCTGCATTTTTTAAATCTGTTTTGCACATCCCTATCCCATAACAAGATCTTTCCATCTCCACGTTCATCCATGATTTTCATGCATTCAAGTGGGCCATACAAAGTCAACATTTTCACCACACCATTTCAAGAATTTGTTACCCCCCACCCCCCCAACTCGAACAAAATTGATCCCATGAGAGACATCACTTGTGGGACTAAAATAAGAAACAACTTATGTGGCCTAAACTCTCATTTCCCCCCTTAACACCCACCACTTCCTTTGAATCGGCACTGAACACAATTTGACACTCATCCTGACTTGATCCGCCAGTGGATTTTATGTTGAAAATTCATGATCCCCGTCTCACCTTTAACTCTGAAGCCCTCGTATCTAAGACCATTTGAAATCCAATCAAGCTGATTTTTGCATATCCATGCAGTAGATCTTTTCATCCTTACCCTTGAATGGTCTCCTAGTTGGGGCCCTGCAATACCTTTGCACCACGTCACTCACAATAATTGCCACTTAGGAGATCATTACTTCTTCTTTTTAAATGCAGGAGATCATTACTATAATATATAGAGTTTCCTTCTGCTGCATGGAACCTCTCATGACTTGCATGAGAGAGAAAAGCCCCCTTCTGAGGCCCACTTGAATGCATGCCAATATAGGGGATAGTGTGATTGAAAGGTCTCACTGTGGATATGATTTTGGGCCAAAAAAATAATCTCAATTAGTCACAACGATTTATTTAGGGACCTTAAAGTTTTAACGGTTTCTTAAGTTACATTCTTTATGAAATTCAATCCAATAGTGAATATAATTCAGATTAGTGTCAAATTTGGATGAGTGCCAATTTATGGGGGGTGAATGGGTGTGAGCCGGTGCAAGAGTCCTAAGAGAAGGAAGATAAGAAAGTAGAGAGATGGAGGCTAAATTGAGAGAAATATCTCAAAACAGTGTGGCGCCTAGGGCTGGGCCACCACATCTGCATATACTTTATTATATATTTTAGAATTACAAAAAACCATCACTTTTCCAATATTCAACATAGTCCATATTTTCCAGAATTACAATCAAGTCTAACTCTTCTCTTAACACACCCCCTCAAGCTGGTGCATAAATATCTACTATTCCCAGCTTGGACAACGCATCTGATAACTTTGTTCTAGGAATAGCCTTAGTGAGAAAAACTGCCAACTGCTCATACGTATGCACATATTTCAGATTGATCTCTTTGTTTTCAATCTTTTCTCCAATAAAATGGACATCAACTTCAATATATGTATGATTATAGAAGGCTGGATTTGTTGCAATTTTCTGCGCTGATATGCTGTCAAAATGCAACATCATTGGACTCGTATATAGAAATATCAACTCATGCGGTAAGATCTTCAATCATAATTCAAAATAATTCACATGCTCCAAGAGCCATAGCAAGGTACTCAGCTTCAGAACTGGATATTGCTACTAGTGGTTGTTTCTTACTCCTCTTAAGATTCTAGGTTTCTGCCCACCCTGGTACATACAGTAACCTGTTGACCTTCTATTGATCTTTGATCCTGCCCAGCCTGCATCAGTGTAGGCTTCCCAATTAAATGACCATTTCTTGAATACAAAATTCCTTGTCCTGGCGACTTCTTAAGATACTTCAAAATTCTGTATGCGGCATTTCAATGTCCTGTCCTTGAGCGTGCATTAATTGACTAACAACACTAACTGCATAAGAAATATCCGGACAAGTTATAGTCAAGTACAGCAGACACCCAATCATTTTCTGATAAGGTTTGATATTGTAGAGTTACCCTCCACTTTCTGCACTCATATCATAATTCTGCTTGATGGGGATATTTGCAGGTTTGGCACCAAACAATCCTGTTGTTCCAGTTCAAGTGTATGTTTTCGCTGGCATATAATAATTCTTTTTTTATCATGCCACTTCAATCGAAGAAATTATCTTAAATCAAGATCCTTAATTTCAAACTCCGAATATGTGGACTATGACATTTTTTGTACTGTCTTCAACATAGCTTGACTAAATCTACTAAACGAAGCATGGGGGGACTGCTTTAGCCTATACAAGGCCTTTTTCTAAAGGCAAACCTTGTCACTTTGATCTTTAAGGACATTCCTAGCAGCCACACCTATACATAGTTTATTATATTTTGGAGAATTACCAAAGAAAAATGCTCACTTTCCAATATTTATAACACAATTCACACTTTTTTAGAATTACAGGTAGAAAGAAATCGTGTCTGTACACACGGAGACATAAAGATAGAGAGAGAGGATCTACCACAAGCGGGCCACACTGCCCTATGTTGCAAGCGCCTAAAAGAAAATAAATCCCCTGAAAAATTGGATGCACCCAAAAGTTGCTATGACCAAAGCAAGTTCTAAATTAAACCCCAATACCCTAGATGCTAATAAAACCATCTCAACCTTATTTGCATGAATTGATAGATATCATCATCAAATTAGATAACTTGCCGGACATCTCCAACCAATGATGGGCCCTCCCTAGTTCTTACGCCCCACCCGCAGTGCGGTCGCACCAAAATAGATTGCAATCAATTCAAACAAGATGGCAGCCTCATTGGTAAGCAAGCAAGTACTTTCTATATGACTGAATAATTTTCAGTGCCAACAGAACCAAAGCATCTTGAAAAGCATGATTAAAAAACAATTATGGATTCAAGTAACAGAACCTATAAGAATTTTTTTTTAAATGATATTAAAGAGCTAGACCTTACCCCCTTGACAATCTCAAACAAGCAATCCTCAATACAATTCTGAAGTGAAACATTCCAATCTGACTCCTGCTGTCCTACTAATTCAACAATTGCTTTAAGACTCTTCCTCAAATGCCTGCACAAGTCACTGACAACTCCAATTTCATCTACAGCAGCGTGTGATCTCAGTTGCCGAGCCAAGGCAGTAGCAATCTGAATAATATCAGATTTAATTTGAGGATCATGGGCAACATTTTTATGGTCCACATGACGGATTATAGCTGCTAAAATCAATTGTTCAATCCCTGAAAGTAGGACATGAATTAAAAGAAACACAAAAAGATCAGCATGTCCTTCATGTTTTTCTACTTTCAAATAGAATTCAGATGAATAAATTGCAAATGTTTAGAAACACCATTTCAAAAGCTGGTTAAAAGAAAAAAGAAATTCACAGTCCAAACAAAATAAAATTAACTAGAAATTTCAAAAATATTAATGAAGCTGGAAATCGGAAGAACAAAATAAAAAAGCAGCTAAGGCCTAAAACGTAAAGGTCGATATCCTCAAAAGTTATGGAAAAGGAGTAAAATGATTCTATAGCCTTAGTTATAAAGATTTAGATCATTTTTTTTTTCCTCTTATGTAAGCAACATGAGTTTTATTTAAAATCAAATGGTACACTATCCACCCGGGCAGTGAATAAGATGAACCCAAAAACAGGCATTCACATGGTACCCTTTCCATGCCATGTATCAGCCAAAGACAAGCTCTGTAGTTCTAATCTCCCGCGAATTGCCCACAAAATAATGTACATTGAATTCACCAAAATGAACAGCCAGAGAACAACTCTTTGGCGAGATAGAACACCACCAAAATTTCCACTTTGTGCGAATCACAATTTTATGGCATGAAAAATGTCATATCAAACCAGCATTTGTCATCTCTTATGAATAAAAAAAAATACTGGAATCTCCTAAATTCTCTTTTGAACTTTGATCACAGTCAGCTTTCACAAGTCACAACTATCATCACATGAATGGAGAATAAAATTAAGATAGTGTAATTGTGGCCAAAAGACTGGATGCTGATCCCATTCCCAACCATTTTATCCTCCTTTATTTACTTTACTTTCCATCTTTACAATTGATGGCAACCAAAACCCCTTGGGTTATTCCCCTAATTGGGATCTTTACAAAGATTACAATGCTATCTCCATAGATATGATACAATCACGATACACATGATAAGCATCTTTAGGATCTTGACCAAGTCAAGTCCTAGTCACATAGGCCATGCACGTCTTTACACTAATAACAACCATACCAGATTTGCATAATGGCATCCCATGTGACAGTTTTATTTTATTTTATTTATTTTGCTCTGGTACACTCGGTACTCACACAAAAGTCCCCATCCAACAAACCCAAAGATCGATCCCTGGTGCTTCTTTAGCATCCAATTAAAACAGACTACCCATAGGAAGGTATGTCACACAAATCAGGATGCTCAATCCAAGAAATAGATAGGGAGACAATTATCCTGATTGTAGCATATCATTTAGAGTTACATTTATGACTACTACATAAAACATACTATTTATGCTCATGCTTCTCTTTTTCAATTTATAAAATGAATCTTTCTTTCTTGAATCCGCTATGATATTTATATCATAAAAAAAATTCCAGTCGTTTTAGCATTCACATTAAAGATTTCTTATGAATAAAATTTAAGAAAATCATCATGATTAGGACGTAGCTAAAGCTCATTCCACAAGTATCAAGCATCCTAATGGATCTGACACAAATCACAGAGAATATGCAACCATTTATGTTACATTACACTGATAGAATTGTCTAATGGGACAGAGATTAGTGAAATAACAGTCTAATATTAAATGCAGAAAAACAAAGAGGAATCAGTAGTTATTAAAAATTGTCTTCAACAAAGTTACAGAAAGCCAATCCCATTTTATCAAATGGGATTGATAACTTTCAGTTGTAAAGAAAAAGGTAAACAATTACACATTCAAAGCATGCTAATAAGAGAAAGCTGGATAGACTCACACACCTGAATCCTCTGCGAAGTAAGCCATGTCAGACAGAACAACCTTTGCCAGCCCATGGTGAGGGGCCCAGTTTCTTCCTGTGTCAAAGTAGATTAACATAGGATCTAGTACTCGCCGCATGGTTGTACTTTCTTTAGCCAGTTCAACCATTTTCTGGATGCAGATTTGTGCCCATACTTTCGGTGTTTCAATCTCTTCTCTGCAGCACAAGTAGATCAATGAGCACAAAACCAAAGCTCAAAACTTACACACGTTGGCTTGAAATTTGAGTAAGGTTACTCAACACAATAAAATTTCGAGTAAAAGCAGAAAATGGTCCTAACAAGTTTGAGAAAAATGGCCCAATCAAATCGGAAAACCCTTTTTCCCAGAAAATATGAGAGAGAGAGAAAGAGAGAATGGTATGTTCTAAAATATGACGTGAAAAAGGGTATTTTCTGACTTTAAGGTAGATTTTTTATAAAATTCCATAAAATTTTATATTAAGTTTCATAATTCCTTACGTAACTATATTTTATCAGTTTCCTTCACCTCCAGTGTTTTCATGTATTTTTAGATCAGTTAAGGAGAGGTTTTTTATTTTATTTATTTACTAGACTTGATTGAAACCACAAAACAAACTCCAGATAGATGGGTTAAGGCTTCAATGATGACAACGGCTTGATTAAAATTCAACTGGTTTTTTCTTGACAAGATCAATCCATCATCTAATGATATGATAATGAAATGCACTAATGATATGAATTATGTCTAATGATCAAGCATATGCTCACCAAGCAGATTTATTTGAAAGTGTCAGGAGCAAATTTTGGGAGATGGATGGTTTACTACGAGAAATTCCAACTAGTGAAAATATTTTCCTAGGAGGAGACTTAAATGGGCATTTAGGAAAGGATAGTAGAGGATATGAGAGAGTGCATGGAGGACAAGGATTTGGAGAAAAGAATGAGTTAGGACTTAGGAGACACTATCCTGGACTTTGCATTAGCATTTGACCTTGTAATAGCAAACACTTGCTTTAAAAGAGAGAGGAGCATTTAATTAGTTATAAAAGTGGAACTAGCAGGAGCCGGATAAACTTTTTTCTAGTTAGAAAACATGATGGATTGGATTGTAAAGATTGTAAGGTTCTTCCAGCAGAGAGTTTGACCACGCATGACGCAACATTGGTTAGTACTTTTAGATATTTGCATTAGAAGTAGAAAAGAGGGGTAGTAAATAAAATGTTCCCTAAAACAAGGTGGAGATATTTGAAAGGAGAAAGAACGACAGTATTTAAAGATAAAGTGATCGATGAGGGAGAATGGAATTTTGAAGGAGAAACTACAGTGATGTGGAATCAAATGGCTAACCGTAATAAAAAGGTTGCTAAAGAGGTGCTTGGAGAGTCAAAAGGGAAGAGACACGATAATAAAGATACCTGGTGGTGGAGTGTAGAGGTTCAGAAAGTTGTTCAAGAGAAAAGACGTTATAAAGTTTGGCAGAGTACTAGGAATATGGAAAACTGTGAGACGTACAAGAAGGCAAAGAAAAAGGCTAAGAAAGTAGTAAGTGATGCAAAATGCAAAGCATATGATGACCTATATAATAAGTCAGGAACAAGAGAAGGAGAGAAGGAAGCTTACAAAGATAAGAGAAAGGAAAAGTAGGGACTTAGATCATGTCAAATGTATTAAGAGCAATGACCAAAAGGTTATACTGAAGGACAACGATTTCACAAAAAGGTGGAGGGAATATTTTAGCATACTTTTAAATGAAGACTATATAGGAAACATAAAAACAAAATATGATACTTCATTAGCAAAGCATACTTTTTTCCATAGAATTAAGGTGGTGGAAGTGAGGAAAGCATTAAAACAAATGAAGTCAGGAAATGCAACGAGTCCAGATGATATCCCGATCGAGGCTTGGAAATGCTTAGGAGAAGTTGGGGAGATTTGGTTGACTAGACTCCTCAATAAGATATTAATAACAAAGAAAATGCCAGATGAATAAAGAAGTGTTGTACACAAAACTTTACCAACTATCGTGGGATTTCAACTTATGAGTCATACTTTGAAGCTATGGGAGAGAGTGATGGAGCAAAGATTGAGAGACAAAAGACCAAGATATCTGAAAATCAATTTGGTTTTATGCCGGGGAGGTCAACGATGGAAGCTATCTTCTCACTTAGGCAATTAATGGGAAAATATCGAGCGAAGAGGAAAAATCTGCATATGGTCTTCATTGATCTAAAAAAAGCCTACGATAGGGTACCTAGTGATTTAATTTGGTGGGTTTTAAATAAAAGGAATGATCCAAGAGGTTATATTAAAATTATTAAAGACATATGAATGAGCAATAACGAGTGTGAGAACTGTGTGCGGAGAGTCAGGGGAGTTCCCAGTGACCATAGGTTTCCATCAAGGGTCAACCCTAAGCCCTTATCTCTTTGCACTAATTATGGATGAATTAACTACTCATATTCAATAAGAGGTATCTTGGTGCTTGTTATTTGCAGATGATATTGTATTATTAGACGAAACAAGAAATGGTGTGAATGCAAAACTCGAGAGATGGCAGGAAACTCTAGAATTCAAAGGCTTTAAAATAAGTCGTACAAAGATGGAATATATGGTTTGTAACTTCAGTGGGCATATAGAAAGAGCTGAAAGCCTGAAACTACTGTGAGAATTGAAGCCCCTGGGATACCACAGAGTGATTCTTTCCGCTACCTTGGCTCTATAATTAGTAAGGATGGGGAGATTGATGAAGATGTCGAACATAGGATTAAAGCGGTATCGTTGAAGTGGAGATTTACTTTTGGAGTGCTTTGTGACCGACGAATGCTAACAAGATTGAAAGGAAAATTATACAGAACATCGATTAGACCAGGTATGACCTATATAGAGCAGAATGTTGGCCAATCAAGAAGTAACATATGCACAAAATGGATGTAGCAGAGATGAGAATGTTGAGATGGATGTGTGGTAAAACTAGGAAGGATAAAATTAGAAATGAGTGCTTTCGAGAGCATTTAGGGGTAGCAAGAATAGGGAATAAAATTAAAGAAACCCGTTTGAGATGGTTTGTGGATGTCCAACGTAGGCCGCAAGGCGCCGGTAAGGAAAAGTTTTGCTATGAAGGTTGATGGCCCACCAAGGGGAAAGGGTAGGCCAAAGAGAACGTGGATGAAAGTTGTAAAAATATATATGAAGAAGTGTAACTTATCTGAGGATTTGGCTCAAGATAGATCGGAATGGAGAAACATAATTCGTGTAGCCGACCCCAACATAGTTGGGAAAAGCTTTAATGATGATGAGGAGGAGGATGATTAATCCATCATCTAGAGATGATTGGCCTCTAACTTGTCCAAATAAGAGAACATATCTTCATATAAGAATTCATACTAGGAAAAGGCAATGCATATCACTTAGACAATGATTCAGTCCTGATCAATGTGCTGTAGTGTCTCCTGTGATAAGCTCTTATATGGATACACATATATGATATAACATTTTTGAACCCACCAAAAGCATTTGAGAAAAAAGACCAATGTGTCCACTCTCAAGTTGCTAAAATACCTAAGCGTTAGAGGTGCGGCAAAATAACTACTTAACACCCCACACCACCCACCCCCACCCCGGGTGGGACACTGCCCGGACTCGAAGCACGTGCCTGCACAAGATGCTTGATGCAGCGTGGGGCCTTTTTGCCCTACACACACGCACCCACACATGACAACATTTTTAACACTCGACGTGGCATGGGGCCATTTTTCATCTCAAGTTGCTAGCCAATACACCTAAAATACCTAGGCGTTAGAGGTGCGGCAAATAAACTACTTAACATCCAACTGCCGGCAGCACCCGGTATCAACCACCCAGCTGTACTGGAAGCAGATCTGAGATTGGATATAGATCTCTAAGCATAAGTGGGTCCAGGTTCTGCATATTGGACCATCACAGGTTCAGATAAGGTCCAGGTACCCAATGGACCCTGCCAATTTTAAATCCCAATTAAAATGACAACATATCTCAGAAGATGCAAGCTGAATAATGATTAACATAACATTTGTGAGTTATCAGAAAATGGTATATTTATTTATTTTTTTGAATGGTAACTTTATTAAAGATATAGAGAAAATGGTGTTTTTATTATGTTTACCTTGTGAGCATAGAGGGATCCTTCTTTTCTGGACGTGGCTTGACATCTGTATAGCTCGGGCTACCATTACTTACATCAGCGCCACCTCTAGCTTCACGTTTAACAACTCCATCTACCCAATTATGATGTGATTCACCTCTCTTGTCATCGAGTTCAAGATTTGCATCCACCCAATAGTTATCCAAAGTAACTTGTACAATCTACATAAAAAGTATGTCCAACAGTTAAAGAAACAATCTCCTTGTGCAAAAGGCCACCAATACATAAAGTAATATACAGAGCGATACCAGAAACATCATACTGCAGAACTATCATGTTGCGTGCCATGCCATTTCTACTTGTTGTAGCACAGAAGAGGACAGATATTTAGAGAAGAAATGACATAGATTATCACCGCTTAAATGGGAAAATGAAATCAGGAGAGCAGTAGGTAGTTTGTCTGGAATTCTAGTTAACTTTCAATAATTTATTACGCAACAATTCAGTCACTGATAATGCAGTTTATGCTCTCGTATATCAATGAATATGCAAGAACTGAGAATATAGCAGTCAATTCCAGTTCGTTCAGCCAAACAGGCTAAAACAATTCAGTTTGTTCTGAACAGCCTTATAAAATTCCGGTCCAAATTTTAGACCTGATCAGCCCTGTTTGTCCGTTTTGGTCCAGATTCCGGCCAAACAAGTATAGTACTGAAGAAAACAAAAGGCCTCTTCATTTTGATTTAGGTATTAATGTGTCTATTTTATATTATTTCACGCTATAACATCAATAATTGGAGATGAAAGCTGAGATAGGACGTCAAAATTTCAGTCACACAAACATGGGTTATAAATCATTTAATTGGCATGCAGAGCAGAACTAACATGTTGCATTATTGATTTAGTAGTGAATTAAATATACACAGTATATATGTTAGTTTCACTTTCTACTATTTTTCATATTTTTCTAATTAAAATATTTTTTTTAATTTTTAAAATTTTACCAAAATTAAAACCCTGAAATGCCAAAGCAGGCAAAACTTTTCAATCCAGAGTCAAACTAAAACGGGGTCGACACAAAATTGGCAACTATAATACTATATCAATGCCCATAAGTTGCTCCCATTTCCAGTAACCACAAAAATCAAAATGACTCCTTTCAGCTTCACATTAACAAACACCAAGACAAGTTCTCAATATACTCAATACAAGTTATAGCACTTAGTGAAAGTAACCAAATTTAGAAACACCCACCTCATCAAAATCAGTAAAAATGTGAGAAAACTCAGCCATGAACCACACCTGAAACAGGAGAAACATATTACATATGTACACAAGAAGGAAGAATAAACGCGACTATGTAGCAGTGTCCCTATTGCTCTCAAAGCAAGTCTAAAATCAAACTTGCTGCTCCAAGAAATCATCAAGAAGGGGAAAAGTACCATTGCTGAAAGACATTGCAAGCTTGATGCCCGCAAGCAGCGTTTATCTTCTCCACTCTCTCGAGCCATAGCACATACTTTTCGAGCCAAACTCTCAATAGTGTATGTATATGTGCCATCTGCCTGCTCATCCATCATTTCAGAATTGAAAAGTGCATCGAGAAAATGATTACATAATCCAAGATTTTCCTTCATACAAAAAGGAAATTGGAAACTACTGAAAGGGAGTCTCGCATACACTAATCAGCTATTAAATAAGTGTAACCAATACACACATTGGGTATAGCAGCAAAAGGTAGCATTAACAAATTTATGGTCAAATTCAAATGTGCATCTAAGATAAATCAAAAGCTGGAAACAGCTTTAATTCAAAAGAAACAAGCATCAAAGGAGTTTTAGAAGGAAACTTTCAACTTTTGGTGACTCTGAACCTATGATGCCCAGATACGACATGGATACGGCAGGGACACGCCATAGACATGGCAAGGACATGGATTTTACATATAAAAAGTGAAGTATCGGATACGATATGACACGATACATTGCCATTTTGACGTATCCGTGCATCATAGCTCCAAACTCTATAGTGCGGAATACAATTCATTGCACGAGTCTACCAGAAGTAGTCGTTGTTGAGTTATACCCTACAGTACAAAATAAAATTTGTTGATTAATCTACATAGGTGATGCTTATTTGAAACAGTAGCTAGTCATTGTTATCAATTCGGCAGTCTTCCAACCTCCAAACCACCCACAGGAGAGAAACAGTTTTGCGTGCATATCACTTGTTGAGCATGCCACAGCAGTCCAATACTAAAATGAGCCTGACAACTTGTATAGTGGTCAACGGGTTCAGCGGCAGCACGGAGGTTACCGTACAACCATTTTATATAATCATCATTTTCATATAACTTTGCATTTATTTTTACATATATAAAAAAAAAAAAAAAAGGGAAATGTGCAAATAGAAACAAATACCATTGATAACCTCTAGCTTTGCATTTGCTTAGATTCTCATGGTATGGTAAACTGCATGATGTGCACACAATATGCTTGCCACAGGATCTATCTCTCCTCCTTTTGGATTAGGGACCTTGCTACCTCTTTGTTCAGTTTTGTGTTTTTGTGGCTTCTTTTGGGTGGTGGCTGTCTTTTTGTGGGGTTTTTCCCCAGCCGCTTCTCTCTCTATATATATATTGTTAAATAGGCCCAAGGCCCAGCTCATCTATAGGCCCAGATCATCTCACGTGGTTTTAGATTGAGTCAATAGTAGATACAGTTGTACATATCTCATTCTTTTAATTGCTTTCCTAAGTTAGATTTACTAATTGATGTAATTAGCTTTCCTTCCTAACTTAGAACCCAAATTGATGTAATTAGTTGTTTCCTTTCTTAGGCCCTTGATTAAAGGGATGTGTTTACCTATAAATGTAGGTTCGATCTCCAAAGGAGAGACAGCAAAATATTATTCAGTAATTTCTGATCTTCACGTGTTCTTGATTCTGTTATGGTATCAGAGCACCCAGGTTCATGATCATCTAGTTTCTCTTCTTTCAAAGAAATCAAGGTATACAGAGAGGAATAAATCTCTCTCTCTAGGGCAGAGAACAGATCAAGGGATCTGATCAAGGAATTCCAGCGATTCACCATCTGCGACAGTGCCTTCATCTTGGTGGCCCACCCCTGATCATCAGATCAGTCTCCACAGACTACACAGACATAGTCGCCTGATGTTTCTAGGAATATTGGCGATTTTTTCAGGATTTTTCAACACCTCCAGGTAGTCTCTCTGATCATTCTCGTGGTTTTTCAAAAAATTCATCTAGTTTCAATCAAGACCGTCCAGATTCTTGGATATTCAGCGGAATCAGGTCAAACCTGTTCCAATAGGTGCGAAAATATTGTGCCTTCTTGGATCACACATCCGATCAGCATCCAGATCCCTCTGTGGGGCCCACGTATAGGATCTGGAACTTCAGCCTGGGTCGTCTGAGGCATATTTTTCACTGTTCATCGTCCGAATTGGGTTTTTTATTCTCTGCATCGTTGGATCTTACCATCTGCACACCGAAACAGTTTTTATACAACTGTTACTTGATTTGATTATTGTTTATCACTTATTACATCAGAAATTTTCAATCTAACATTGAGATGGAAAAATCTGAGGTCACTTTGATCAAATTTACGGGACAGAATTATCCTGCGTGGTCTTTTCAATTCCAAACCTACCTAGAAGCTAAGGAATTGTGGGGTTTTGTTTCTGGTGCTGACCCTAAACCCACTGAGGATGAAAAGAAGATCTCCTCTTGGCACACTAAAGATGCCAAAATCAAATCCTGGATTCTGGGATCTGTCGAGCCTCATCTGATAATGAATCTCAAGCCTTACTCTACCTCGAAAGCCATGTGGGGGTACCTGAAGAAGGTATATCACCAAACTAACTCTGCACGTCAGTTTCATCTTGAATGTGCGATTGCTGAGTATGCTCAAGGGACAATGTCGGTACAAGACTACTATTCTGGATTTCGTACTCTGTGGTCAGAATATGAGAGTATTAAGTATGCGGATGTAGATGACAATGTTTTAACAGTGATCCAAGACCATCAGGCCTCTAGTCAGCGCGATCAGTTTTTGATGAAACTGCGCAATGAATATGAAATTGTCCGCTCAGCCCTGATGAATCGGACACCCCTACCTTCATTGGATGTTTGCTTGAATGAACTCTTACGTGAAGAACAGCGCCTTACGACCTCGGCTCATATTGCTCAACAAAAAAACTGAGACCTATTCGGTCGCTTTCTCGGCAAACAAAGCCTCTCAACCTCCGCCTCATGATCTGAGCAAAACTCAATGCTACAGTTGTCAAAAATTTGGACATCTTGCATCTCAATGCAAACAGAAGGTCTGCCGTTACTGTAAAAAGTCGGGACATATCATCTCTGAATGCCGCCGCCGCCCACAACGTCCATCTCCGCAGTATCAGACTCCACAGTCTCCGACTCCACATGCCTATGTTGCTTCTTCGGATATGCCTGCTCCTACATCCGCATCCTCACAGCCTGGGCCCTCATCTTCTCTCACTCCTGAATTGGTCCAACAAATGATTGTCAATGCTCTTTCTGCATTGGTCTATCAGGTACATCCCCTCCATCATCTACTTGGTTCCTTGACTCCGGGGCATCTAATCATATGACGTCTTCCCGTGCCCCACTCTCAAATATGCACAAATACAATGGCCATCTTCAAATACAAACTGCTAACGGGGACCAGGTTCCCATCACTGCTGTTGGTGACATTCCTGGTCCCATTCCGTTGAAAAATGTTTATCTGTGTCCCAATCTAACTTCAAATCTTTTGTCAGTCGGGCAGCTTGTTGAAAATAATTGTAACATTTCGTTTTCTTCTACCGGTTGTGTTGTGCAGGATCAGATGTCAGGGAAGGAGATCGCGAGGGGACCTAAGTGTGGACGCTTATTTCCACTGGATTTTTCTAAATTTTCTAGGACTCAATTTGACAATAATATGTTTTGTTTTTCTCTTAGCGATAATTGCCGTTTGTGGCATAATAGACTGGGACATCCTCATTCCAAGGCTTTATCCCTTATGTTAAATTCTGGTTTATTAAATAAATCTAGTGGTTTATCTACTTGTGTGCCTTTTGATTGTGCTACTTGTAAAATGGGAAAGAGCAAAACTCTTCCGTTCCCTATCTCTACTTCCCACACCACTCAATGCTTTGATTTAGTTCATAGTGATGTATGGGGAATTGCTCCAGCCCTTTCCCATGCTAACTATAAATATTTTGTGACTTTCATTGATGATTTTAGTCGGTTCACATGGGTATATTTTCTCCATTCAAAATCTGATGTTTTTAATGTTTTTAAAATTTTTCTCGCTTATGTTGAGAATCAATTTTCCACTTGCATTAAAATCTTGCGATCTGATTCCGGCGGGGAATATGTATCCTCAGATTTTCAATGGTTTTTGCAACACAAAGGCATTATTTCTCAAAAAACTTGTCCTTATACTCCCCAGCAGAATGGAATTGCTGAAAGGAAAAATAGACATCTCCTTGATGTCACTCGTTCCCTTCTTCTTGAATCATCGGTTCCTACCCGTTTCTGGGTTGAGGCATTGGCTACGGCGACTCATCTAATTAATCGTATGCCATCAACTTCCATTGAGAATCCAAGTCCATATTACCGATTGTACAAGATCTCTCCAACCTATGATGATCTTCATGTTTTTGGCTCCATTTGTTTTGTGCATTTGCCTCCTTCTGAGAGAACAAAACTAACCAAACAATCTGCCCAGTGTGTTTTTTTAGGATATGCACCTTTCCAGAAAGGGTTCCTTTGTTATGATCCTCACATTCGTCGTTTACGTACCTCTAGGAATGTCGTTTTCTTTGAACAACAATATTTTTTTCAAAAACATATTGATCCTTCTCCCTCCTCCTCACCTTCTTTTGTGTCTTTACCTGGTTTTTCTGACAACCCATCAATTGTTCGATTTAATCAAAATTTTGTGTATCATCGAAGGAACAGAGAAGCGCCTACCAGGGATCCCCCTCTTGATCTTCCTCTGGCATCTGATCCACCCCCGGCACTTGATACCTCTGGACATCCTTCATTGCGTCGCTCCACTCGTCTTTCGGTACCACCAGCTCGTTATGGGTTTTCACATACTTCTTTAATGGCCACTTTATCTTCTTCTTCCGTTCCCCAATCCTATTCTCAAGCTGTGCAGGATGAATGTTGGAATCAGGCTATGCAAGATGAACTAGATGCATTAGAGCAAAATCAGACGTGGGACGTTGTCCCGCTTCCTTTAGGTGTCAAACCTATTGGTTGTAAGTGGGTTTTTTCTCTCAAGCTCAAATCAGATGGCACTTTAGATCGATATAAGGCGCGTCTGGTTGCTCTTGGAAATCGGCAGGAATATGGCATTGATTATGAGGAAACTTTTGCTCCAGTTGCCAAAATGACTACCGTACGTACAATTCTTGCTGTTGCTGCATCCCAGTCTTGGCCTCTATATCAAATGGATGTCAAGAATGCGTTTCTACATGGTGATCTCAAAGAAGATGTCTATATGCGCTTGCCTCAGGGATGCTCCTCCGAAAAGGGTATGGTTGCCAAACTTCGCCGCTCCCTCTATGGTCTGAAGCAAGCTCCTCGTGCATGGTTTGAGAAATTTCAAGCTGCTCTTCTCCGCTTGGATTTTCATCCGAGCTCGTATGATCCTTCTATGTTTCTACATCATGCTCCATCCGGGATCACTGTACTACTTGTCTATGTTGATGACATCGTCATTACTGGTCCTAATGCGAAAATGATTCAGGAGCTCCAAGCTTCTCTTAGTAAGACATTTCACATGAAGGATCTCGGCCCTCTACACTATTTCCTCGGTCTTGAAGTTCATCAATCGCCTACAGGAATAGTTCTCAATCAACACAAATACATTGTTGATCTCATTGACTTAGCTGGCCTTACTACCTCTGCCCCGGTAGATACGCCAGTCGAAATAAATGTCAAACTCAGCAGAGAAGAGGGTGCTCTTCTTTCCGATCCTACTGCATATCGTCAGCTAGTTGGTAGCTTGATCTACCTCACGATCACTCGTCCCGATATCTCTTATGCGGTCAATCTGATGAGTCAGTTCATGACTGCTCCTCGTCACCTCCATCTGGCTGCTGTTCGTCGCATCATTCGTTATCTGATTCGCACACCGACTCGTGGGCTGTTTTTTCCATCCAACAATCCTCTTTCTCTCAAAGCTTATTCTGATGCTGATTGGGCTGGCTGTCCGGATACTCGCAGATCGACGACAGGATGGTGTATGTTTTTAGGTGATAGTCTCATTTCTTGGAAATGCAAGAAACAAGGAACAGTTTCCAAATCCTCTACCGAGGCTGAGTACAGAGCCATGTCTGCTGCCTGCTCCGAAATTCTTTGGCTACGCGGTCTGCTCTCTGAGATTGGTTTTCCACCAGAAGGCGCTACCCCCCTCCATGCCGATAATACTAGTGCCATTCGGATTACTGAAAATCCGATTTTTCATGAACGCACTAAACACATTGAGGTTGATTGTCACTTCATACGTAATGAGTTTAAACGTGATGTCATCAGCCTCCCTCATGTCTCCACTGAACTTCAACTTGCTGATATTCTCACTAAAGGTCTTCCGCGCCCTCGACATCAGTTCTTGGTTGGCAAATTGATGCTTGTTGATTCTCCCGCATCAATTTGAGGGGGGGTGTTAAATAGGCCCAAGGCCCAGCTCATCTATAGGCCCAGATCATCTCACGTGGTTTTAGATTGAGTCAATAGTAGATACAGTTGTACATATCTCATTCTTTTAATTGCTTTCCTAAGTTAGATTTACTAATTGATGTAATTAGCTTTCCTTCCTAACTTAGAACCCAAATTGATGTAATTAGTTGTTTCCTTTCTTAGGCCCTTGATTAAAGGGATGTGTTTACCTATAAATGTAGGTTCGATCTCCAAAGGAGAGACAGCAAAATATTATTCAGTAATTTCTGATCTTCACGTGTTCTTGATTCTGTTATATATATATATATATATATATCTTTTATACTGTACAGCCTCTTCTTTTTAATACAAGTTATCATTTCAAAAAAAAAAAAAAAAGAGCTTGCCGCATGCACTTCACATGACTTATGGTATGGGGTTATTGGCACAACAAGCAGAGCAGTATAATGAGGTGCACATGGCTTACATATGGTATACCAGTAAGAAAACTTGATGCAAGCCAGTATGAATGTCCCATATATGTGGTACAATGTAATGGATTGTACGCTTCTACTAATGAACAGATCTAATTCTCTAACACATTGTGATCTAGGTCACAACATTTACACAACCACAATATGTTGCAGCAAGTTAATTTCCAACCCATTAAGAAAAGGTAGCAAAATAGCTCCTAAAACCTTCATTCACCAGGGAAGTTTTTATCAATGAGAGAACCATTTCTAGTTGAATCAAACCATTAGTTACTGCGTCATATGAGGAGGACCACTATCTCAACATCAAAATAGAATACACACTCTAAGATAAAGAAGGGAATTGCATGAAAATGCTGTTCAATTGAGTTTCCCCTGCAATTGAAGCTGGTTCTCTCACTGAAGCAACTCTACTTCTTGTGCCAATGAGGACTGCACAATTTATCAGCCAACAAGCATTTATGAGGTTGGGAAAGAAAATAATGCATGAGTCGCCAACTGCACATGTGAAAAATCAAAGCTAGTTATTGAACCCAGAGCGGCATCCATCTTCAAAAAATCTTAGGGTTAAATTAGAAGTCGCAAGAATTCTCGAGTCAAGACCCATGAATTTGATATGCCAAAAGACACATGAATAATTGTCAAAAATGATAATCCTATGAAGTGAAATGAATACAGACAACAAAATCCAAGTTTTGGTAAGACATTTTAGTATTTTATCTTGATGAATATATGAAAATGAATTCAAAGCTCACCTGACTATAGATGAATCTTGTCAAGGTTTGGCATCCCAGGATCCGTATAGCATCTTTCCGTGTACTATCCAAAAGTTCAGGAATCACACTGGATAGACTAACAGCAAAATATGCCCTGTTCAAGATTGAAATTTAAAAGTGAACGACAGCTGAAAGATGCCTAACTTATCCTGGACACACACGTAAAGACTCAGTATATTGCATTCCAATATACTGTAAAGAATCGTACCGAAACAAAAGGCATAACACCTACAATTAGTATCAATCAACAAAGATTCTAACAACCCCAATCACCAGGAGGAGGTCAACATCAACATTTTTTGCCTGGTCGAAATTACTCTAAAATAAGAAGCATGTTACAATATACATTCACAGAAAGACCACAAATAAGAACTTCCATTAAATATTTAAACAGTGAAAACCAAAATTACATTATATATTATTTGATCGTTAAAACTCTAAAGTATGCACATGATGAAACTTAATACAACTGGCATTCTTTTCATCCTAGTGCGTTTCATAACCCTACAAGCATGCTTCTAATAACAAAGATACTGATGAGTGATGATAATGAAAATAACAACAATGATGTTGTTGTTGATGATGACGATAATGATGATACAATAAAATAAAATAAAAAACCAGTGCTTCCACAAAACCAGGTACTTGGAGTCTAAAAGGCAATGGTATTCTTTCCTTTCTTTCTTTTTTCATTTTTGAATGGTAACTTAATTTTATTAGAAGCAAGGGCAATGGTATTCATATCATGGGATAGCCAAACAATCCACTATTCCATTATTCTCTCAATAGCTCTCGCTAACAACCAAAAATTACAGATTATGCTTTAGAAATAAAAGACTCAACTAAAGCCTAGAATTGGATCCAATTCTCAAGCATTCAAATGACCTATAGACTTGAGCCCAATCATCAACATCTTATCCCATTTTAATCGAATGGCAACATGACTCGAACCCTCAGTCTCATGGGTGCGGTGATGAGCACCTTCCAACTGTGCTACGGGCTCTTGTCACATCTTATCACTTTTTGGAGGAACCTTGACCCATATTTCCTATGATTTCTTTTCCCATTGAGCATCATTGAAATTACACATATATAGGAGCAAGATACACTCATAACATTCACTTTTAATAATATCCCAATCATGTGTATCTTTATGTTCATGTTAACAAAAACAAATGCCATTGTACATAACCCAATCTACAATTCTAATATCCAAATTTAGTAGAACAAATCTTCCATGCAGCTCTATTTCGGTTTTATGAATTCCTAATCAAATTCTCTCTTAATAGGCTTTCACTAATTACGTTGTCAAAAAAAGTAATTGAATTGACTCCTGTTGTGCACTCCAAAGAACTGAGCTAGAAAGAATTAAGCTTCAAGCAAAAGAAAGCCAGCATGACACAGTTGACAAGTTTTTGCATGATTAGAAAACATTGGTACCACTTGGAAACAGCCAAAAACAGATCTAGTTAGGTTAATTAATTGATGCAACACAACCCATTCAGGTTTATAGGCATATGCCCAAGACCGGAACCCATCCGGTTGAGCCCAGAACATGTCAGGCCCCAACAAGTCCAACAGGACCAAGCCCAAATTGGGCCCAGAACAGATTCAGGTCCAGCCCAAATGGAGGCCCACAGCCAGGAATTTGTGCCAGCTGTACCTAGTGGGAAAAGGCTTGGTTTGGTTTGGTTTGGTTTGGTTTGTACCTGTGCACAGTTCTGCACACAAACAAATTGCCAAAACCTCCTCTTTAAGATTTCTTTCCTTCAAAACTTTATTTCTTATGATATTAGTTGCATTAGGACTCTTTTAGTAAATTGAGTTAGTAGAATCTCTCGTAAATAATGTCGTTTAGGATTTTATTTCTTAGTAGGAAAGAGACTGCTATATATCCTTTGTAAAAGACTGCCGTCATGGCAGAACTGGAAGAAATTTTCTTTTCTTGAACAGAACTCCCTTTTAGGGTTTTACAGGTTGGAATTTCATGAGTTTCCTTCTACAGCTCACATCTGTACTGGTTACTAGTCATTCGGTGGTTTTTTTTCCCTTCTTCTCCCAAGATTCTGTGGTGTTCAAGGAGGCTCCAAGCTGCTAAATCTTCCCGCAGAAACTGCAAAATAATCAATTGGAGCTGCAGCCCTTCTTCCCTGACTAGGACTACATGAGTTTGCATCATAAATGCCATTCAGCTTCATCACAACATGGTGTAAGGAGATTAACTAAGCATCACTCGGACAGCAAGTGGTCCACATGACACGCCACACATGGGGGCTAGCAGATGTAGTGGAGAAAGTTTTTCGACTTAGATGACCGTAACATGCATCATTCCATCTTGTTAATAGGAGTACAGATAAGGAGGCAGATCTTCCAGCAAAACAATGAGTTAGGCATCAATAATTGGTTTTTACCAATATCCTTCTGCTCCCATTTTAAGATATGCAACTAGGCAGGTCCTTGTTGCATCTCCCTTTGGGTCAAAGGGGAGGGGAGGGTATCACGTTTTTCTATAGTTTGTTGAGCCTCCGCTGCCCACCCCAAGCCCATGATCATGTATAGTCCTCATGCTTTACAATTTTTTATCTTTTAATATAAGTTAACATTCAAAATTAATAAAAAAAAAATGTTGTTCTCGACTTCTCCCCCTTGAGACTTTGTTATTGAATAGTGTTCACAGATTACAAGAATGGAATCACTGGAAAATTTTGTCATGTTGAGTGAGGAAAAGCCTGACATAAGTACCAAAAGGCATAAGCAGCTATCCATCATCATCTAAGAATCCAACATATCTTGAGCATACATACATCAGCCAAACTTTGTCCCTAAATAATTATAATCACTAATCAGAGACAATGACATTTCAAATTGATTAAAATGCAAAAGAGTTGACAAGAGAAGGGAAAGTAATGCATAAGGGGTTCATATACTCATATGGGGTCTAATCATAATATTACGGTCATTTGTCTTTAGTGGATTGACAAGGAATCTTTTTGATTTTTTGTGTAAAAAGTAGATAGTTTTTTGTCATTTAGTGGATTAAGGGTGGTGCTTTTTGACGGTTTTTTTTTTTTTTTTTTTTTTTTAAGAAGGGGGGAATTTTGAGTTTTTGTACTCATGATAAGACCCCCTAGTCTTTTCATGTTTTTTAAATAGAGGCTTTACTTCACTTCACTTTAATAGTGAATTACCAAACAGGCCATAAGAGTTAAAGGCTTAACAACTCAATTATACATGAAACAAAACACTATTCAATTCAGAATATAGTATTAAAAAAAAAAGGCTTTGTTTCATACTTACATCTGCTCCTTACACATACAAAGCAATTTACTGTACGTTTCTGTAATAATCATAATGAATTTGATGTGCTCAGATCGCAGTTCTTTGTAGGTCCTTTGTTCAAGGTACTTTGCAATCTATTCAGAAGACATAAGTATAGGTAACTCGCAATTTTTTTCCCCAATTAAAATTGCATGCCCAGCCCTAAGAAACTGGATAAGATTAATTAAAAACCACCTTTGGCACCCGAATGGGGTTCCTAACAGCATATTCACATAGCTTCGTGATTTTTCGCTCGCTTGTAGGACCATTCTGCAAAGTTAAGAGGAAACAAAGCTCAGTGTTCTAGCTGCAGAAAAGATATATACCAATGCAAACAGGAACCAAATCAGCTGCCATAAAGCAACAACTGAAAAATAGAAACAAAACAGAATGATGTACATTTACAAAAAGTAAAAAAACAATGATACCATCAATCATCTATCGACATGAGTAATTTTATAAAATCACCATACCGACTAGTCTAAAAGATTTTCACATCAGAGGCTAGAAGAGAATTACTAATGAACATAGGTCTAACTGTCGAAAAACAAAATGACAGAGCAATTTAGTAACAATAGATTACTGCTTTAACCTTTACACAAGTTGCTTACATATAAACTGTTCAACAGCAGTTCCAAAGAAAAAAAAATGCTGCATCTACACATATAACACCATATGAATCGACTATTAAAATAAGTATAAAACACTTAAATATAAATGGAAAAATTAAACGTTACCTGTGAAGCTAATGTGCACAGCACAAAAGGTCACATAATTAGGGAAAATGTCAATCACTTGGTTTGATATGTATACATAACCAACTTGTTCCTTCATGGATGCAACCGTTCTGGTGTAGAATGATGGTGCATTTTGTGTTGGTCATTCCAGGCATTAGACACCAATTTTTGCAGTAACTCAGGGCACTTTGTCACTGAAATTTAATTGATGGTGTCGCTTGTGTCACATCATCATCATCATCAAAGCCTTGTTCCAACTATGTTGGGGTCAGCTACATAAATTCTGTTTCTCCATTCCGATCTATCTTGAGCCAAATCCTCAAATAAGTTGCACGTCTTCAAATCTATTTTTACTACCTCCATCCAGGTCTTCTTCAGCCTACCCCTTCCCCTTTGATGCAGGGCAGACCCGTGGTCGCCATGGGCCGCCTTTAGGCCCAACCCACCTATCTTTATTTTATTTAGAGTTATTTTATTAGAGTTGTGCTGTTTTATTTTTAATGATGCACATCTACACTTTGATCGCCAAGATATTGAAAACCCACTGTTGGATTACCATTCTGATGATATCCAACAGTTGGATCTCTTTGGTTCAAGCATATAATGGACTAAAGGCCTCGTGTGTGTAATCATATTGAAGGCCCCATGCTGGGAAGTGCCACATGGGAGGAATTATCAATTTTAGAAAGTTTCTTTCTTCTTTCTTTTCTTTATCAATTTTAGAAAGTTTATTTTCCTTCTTTTCTTTTACTAATTACTCTTTAGAAAGTTTGAGAATTATATATATGAAGAGGCTTGTAATGATTTAGAAATCACTGTCAATAAGGAAACTGAGTTCTTGAGTTCTTTTTCAACTTCTAGTTCTAGTTCTAGTTGTGAGAGATCTTCTCTTCTGCCTCCTGAATTGGAGTTTGACGTGAGGCCAATTTTAAGTTTCACCTGATCTACCCCCTATCTCTCCATCTCTACGTTGCCCACCATGCATCTTCCCTCCTTTTTGCATTATCCTTGGTGGGCCATCAACCTGCATAGCCAAACTTTTCCTTACCGGCGTTGTTGCCCGCCTGTGTTAGACATGCCCAAACCATTTCAAACAGGTTTCTTTATTTTTATCCCCTATTGATGCTACCCCTAAATGCTCTTGAAAGCGCTCTCATATGTCACTCGTCTCATATGTGATCCCAATATCAAGCGGTAGTAATTAAACAACCACATTCAGGTCTATATTTTCTTTAGATAATGTTTCAAGTAATCATACATTGAAGCATACTAGAGCATATAAAATAGAGTGTATGCCAAGACATAAAAGGCACATTAAGGCTCATAATGATTCCGTAGCCAACAAATGCACAACTAAATGTGAGATGGGTTGGATGCATTTTGAAATTAGTGAACTACGAAAAAAGAAAAGAAGTAACTGAAGCATCTAATGAGCCTATAGTTTTAACGGTAGCAACCGTTTTACTCTAATGACAGCATAACCAGATGCCAAAGAATCATTCTTATGATTACTTACATCTATATTACTAAACAAACCGAGCTAACAATCAATTCGGTCACTGCAAAAATAAATAAATAACTAAAATGAAAAGAAGTGTGGAACTTTAAGGTACTACATTGTGATACAATTCACCATGCCTTTATTACAAGAACTCATCTCAATTTATAAGAATATGAATAGGATAAGGAATCATTCATTCTAAATTCTAATTAAAAAACCTAAAGCTTCCTCTCTAACCAACTCCTAATATCTCTAACACCCTCCCACAATTTCATGGTCCTTTCATAATAGAAAGGATCATGTGATTGGTAACAAAGAGCATAAACCCTTATCTCAGAAAATAATCGACAGATATTTGGCAGAAATGATCATCATGCTTTGTTGGTGATCACCGTGTGACTGTAGAGACCATCAATGTTGCATCCCACAGTCCCACTCCTTTTGAGTCTTTTGATGCCGGTGGCCCACTAGATCAGATCTATCATGAATCGTGATCTTCCAAAAGCTTTCAATTGTGCAACTTGATCAGAACAACAAGATCATAAGTCTCGGAAAATGCATGGATGAGAGAGAATACTTATTTTGTTGAAGGAGGAAAAGTGACAGTGAGATCATTACAGAAACGTAAGAGGCAGCACCATGACGAGCCTGATCACAAGATTGTTACCTAGCCATGGCTCTGATACCATGTGGAATTTTAAGATAGCTCATCTCAATTTATATAAGAATACTAATAGGATAAGGAATCACTTGGTTGAAATCTTAATTCAGAAAACCTAATGCTTATCCTCTCTAACCTATTCGTAATATTTCTAATAAGAAGTGACAAGCATCTTATGAAACAACAGTTTTTACAAACAATCTGCAAGGTTTTCTTCTGCAAGGAGAATTCATCGTGCCTTTATTACCTATTATGATGCCAAAGAGTGATTCTCACACTTATTCACATCTGCTTTTAGTTTCGATAAGCTGATCAAGCTGACAGTCGAATAAATTACTCACACAGAAAGCACGGTGCAGTTAAGCTTTTTGGGCATGTTTGTGCAGAGCATAATCCACAGAAATTTAAAATTTTGTTTAAGGGAGAATGATTTTCCATTGTTCCTTCTTAAAATTTTCCCGGGATGTTCATTACCAAGTTGAAAGCATTTTCTGCAATTTTTGAAAAAAGCAGCTTTGGACCCAAGTGGTAGAGAACCATCTTATGCAGTCTCTTACGCCAAGAGGTATAAACATATTTCACAGGGGCACATGTTTTGTGACACCAAACATTCACAACCAAATCTGTAGAGTGTAGATAATAAAGTTTACAGTTTCCATTTTCCATTTTCCTTAGAAAACAAAATCAATATAAAAAGAAAGAAAATACCGCGGAAACCTGTAGCAAAATGAAGTAGCCCTACAGAACAATTCTTTCAAAAGGTGGACAGTAATTTTTCATAAAGAAACATTTTTTAACACAAAATGTAAGTACCAAAACAAGAAAACAAATCAAACAAATGCATTAGTATTTAATGAACAATGCCTCAAGAATCCAAACTCAACAACCAAAACACAAAACATAAGTATTTAGAAAGAAACTAAAGTTAAGTTGATATTACTTACAACCCTTTTGGGGAAGATTTCAGCAAGCAGTTTCTTATACCGCTTGACAGGTTGTCTAGAACTTGGCCTCAATGCAGGGCAGCATACGAAGATGCTTCCACATCTAGGAAGAACCCTTCTAGACATAAATCCCATCTCTGGCAAAACAAAAAAAAAAAATGCTAAGAAATCAGACTTCAAATCCTCTCCAAAACCCAGATGAGAAAACAAAAAACCCAGCCAATGTACTCAAGTAAACTAAAAACTACACACAAACTATACATTGAAAATCTTCAAAATCCAGACAAATGCATTCAATCAGAACCCATCAATTGCAATGGATAAAACCCAATAAACTACCCATTACAAGACAATTTAAAAAGTTAAAAGACAAAAAGGAATCTTAGAAAAATAGACCCATCAAGCAAGCACCCAGTATCAAAAAAAAAAAGAAAAAGGAACCTTGGTATCTACAGATCAAAACGAATGAAGAGAACCCATGAAAGAATGTTCTTAAAAGAAAAAGAAGACAAAAAGAAAAAGGCACTACATGTAAGAGATGAAAACATACTCTGCTCTGCACAGCAGATGCAACAAAGACGACGACATACAAAAGTAACAAAACGTAGAGGGCAGTGAGTTTGGTGAGATTTGAGAGCGTTGGAAAAAGGGAAGAAGTAGCAAAGCACGTGATCAAAGCGGGGCTCTTTGTTTTTTCTCTTTGCTTTTTCGTGCGCGAATGTAAACTGGACTCTGCCAGAAGATTTCAAACTCCTGCAAAAAAGAAAAAAAGAAAAAAAGAAAGCTAGCCTTCCAGGGTGGGAGTTGTTGTCAATTGTGATCTTCTAGGTGGGCCATGTCAATAGTGGTCCACTTCAAAATAATGGACCCCACTTGAGATCAATCAAGTTGGACACGTAAGATCCCAGATCCTCTGAGGCTTTAACTAACGAAATCTAGAGGAGTGGAACTCTACAATGGAACCTACTTATTGAAATTCGAACTATAGGATATCCCTAACTCATACCTCAATGGTACGTGGCTCACCCCGCTGCCCAGGATTCGAACCTTGCTACGCCATATTTTCTCACTTGTGTGGGTTTTTTTCCGCTTGTGTGAGCTTCTTTTTTACTTGCGTATGTGCGGGCTCTCTCTTGAATAACCCCAAATGTGATAATAGGTGTTTTTTTTATGAATCATTCTTATTATAATAAGTGGGCTCTTCTGTGGAGTTTCATCTTTTTTGACAAAATATTTCTCTAGGCTAAAAGCTTTAGAGGATCCAAATTCATTGCAAAGCGGTCATGACTTGGACCATTTATGGGGTAGGTCTTACCACATTTAAGTGAGGGCCACTTGAACGGCTGTGATCATTTGGTGAGTGGCTTTTGATAAGTTGACTGATCATGGATCTGCTCAAATTGGACGTGTGCAAATGGGTCCATGATCTAGACCATTTATCAGGGGGTCTCTCCAAATCCAGAGTACTCTTACTGTCCACCAAATGGCTATGATATTTTAGGTGGGTCACATCAATGGTGGGTGGAACCTGATAATTGAAATGATAATGAACCTCACTTGCTCTTGAGTTGGATATAGGCCATGATCTGGACCATTCATTAGGTGGGTCCCACGGTGATCTGGCCGCCCGCAAATGTAGTGTTAACATCCATGCAGATGTAAATTAATGGTGGAGAAGAAAGTTGGGAAAGGTATTAATGAAGTGGGACCACTTGATGATGGTAAGAATCATTAATCATGGATAAATCATGGAAGAAAAGTCAAGTAACGTTTTTTTTCACTGGGACCCCCCTCGGGTGAGGTAATGAAAGTAGACAGCCCTCTGGTGAGGGAAAGTGGTATGCCCAAAATTCAAATTCTAAAGTGTAATAAAGCATCAAATCAAAAGAGAATAAAAAATAATGGAATTATGATGGTATTTTATTTTTAGTTATTTTATATGGAATCATTTTTACCTTTTGTATTAAAAATTATAGAAAAGAGGTTGCTTTTTTATTTTATTTTATTTTTAAGATTGAGGAAGTTTTGAATTAAAGTATCATTGATGTGACCCCTTGTATGAAAAATAAAGGCTTTACTTGACTTTTACTAATCTAGTAACGTGTCAAACGGGCTAAGGAAATAATCTGGAGAATTACATAGCTAGAATTTTTATTTTAACTACACTAGTTATTTGATGTTTGTATATGACTTTTGCAGGTATTGGATATTTCCATCTGTTTGGATAGGCTAAAAATAGAGTGGAGTGAAATTAAATGGGTCATATCAGTCTAAGATTTCAAATCTACTTCGTTTGGATGAGTCTAGCCCAATAAATAAAGTGATGTTGTCAGCTACATGTACTGCATTTCACTTCAATAATAAATACTTTATGGGGAGCTTATTGGCACCACGAAATTTACTCTTCCCACCGCGAAAAAAAAAAAAAAAACTTTCCTAAACTAGCCCTCCCCCTTTCTCCCTCATCCTTCCTTCTCCCTCCTCCTCCCTCATCTTCCCTTCATCTCTCACCCTCCACCCTCCCCCGTCCCCCCCCCCCCCCCCCCATGTCTCCGGCGGGGAAGGAGCCCCGGCCGGCCGGCCCTCCCTCCCCCTCTCCCTCTTTCTTCCTCTCTCCCTCTTCTTTCCCTCTTCTCCCTCCCTCTCCTTCCCTCCCCTACTCTTCTTCTCCCTCCCCCTCCCCCTCCCCCTCCCAGTCGCCGGCGGGGAGGGGAGGGAGAGAAGAGTAGGGGAGGGAAGGAGAGGGAGGGAAAGAGGGAGAAGAGGGAAAGAAGAGGGAGAGAGAAAGAAAGAGGGAGAGGGGGAGGGGAGGGAGGCCAGTCGGCCGGGGCTCCCTCCCCCCCGAAGACTGGTGGGAGAGGGATTGAGGGAGAAGAAGAGTAGGGGAGGGAAGGAGATGGAAGAAGAGGAAGGGAGAAGAGAAGGGGAGGAAGGAAGAAAGAGGGGGAGGCTGGCCGGGGCTCCCTCCCCGCCAGCGACTGGGGGTGGGCGCATATAAGGGAAGAGGGTGGAGGGTGGGAGAGGGAGGAATGGAAGAGAAGGAGGAGGGGTAGGATAGGAAAAAAAAATTGTCTTCTACTGTGGTGAGGAGAGAAGAATTCGTGGTGCCAATAGCACCACTCTACTTTTATTTTATTGAGTAAAAAGTGGATTCTACTCCAAATAATAATTTCACAATAAGCATCCAAATGGAGTTAAGTGAAGTACTCTACTTTAATTTCAACCTACTTATCCTCCACTTCACTCCTCATGTAAAATCCACCTCATTTATCCAAATAGGCCCACAACCAGGTGAGGAGTGCCATCTCTTACCGCTGTAAGAGGCAGTTCTCCGATTCCTGATAATTTGATACGTTCGTGGCGGATCTTCTGCAAAATCAACCCAAACAAAACTTACATAACTAGAGTTTGCAGGCTCACTAGCGTATTATAAATAAGAGGGCTTAATGCTTTATGATCTTGCAATCTAAAATTATCAATTCCATTAATCTTACCAGCTGTCTCCTTTAAGATAACAGTAAGAAAAGTTTATATATACTTTAATATAAACAAGAGGGCTTAATGCTTTATGATCTTGCAATCTAAAATTATCAATTCCATTAATCTTACCAGGTGTCTCCTTTAAGATAACAGTAAGCAAAGTTTATATATACTTTAATATAAACCTTAATGATCGGTCGCATGGATGACAACAATACATTAAGTAGACCTAAATTTTTAAAGACAGCTGGATTACAAACCCTCTTGTCTTATAGATCATTCGGTCAAAATTGGAATGGGGTCAAATTTGAGGAACAAAGTCAAGTGTTCAATCCGTTGGGCCCTGATGGTAGTGCTTACTTGATCACCTTGTGGGTCTCACTACATAATGATTTTTCGAGTTGGTGATTAGTTGGACGAGGTATTAGATTAGACTCATTATCATTATCATCAAAGCCTTATCCAACTATGCTCGGTCGGCTACATGAATCCTGTTTTTCCATCTTGCTCTATGCAGTGTTAAATCCTTTGATCAATTATACTTCTTCGAACCCATTATCACTCTTTGTATCTACGTCTTCTTCTGGCTACCTATTTCCCTTGGTACCAGGGGCGGAACCAGGATATAGAAATTTGGGGGGCCATTGTGAAAAAAAAAATCCTAGGAGGGGTCATTTCCAAAAATTGCTTTAGATTTTAATTAATATAGAGGGGTTTTAAAGCAATTTAGGGAAAGGCAGGGGGGGGGGGGGGGGTGGGGGGCATTTCCAGAAATGGCTCTAGATTTTAACTAACATAAAGGGTTTTTAACCAATATAAAGGGAGCCATGGCCCCTGCCAGCCCCCTAGTTCCGCCTCTGCTTGGTACACCATCAACCTTCATAAAAAGTCTTTTTTCTCAATGGTGTTGTTATTGGCCTCCATTGAATATGTCCAAACCATTTCAAAGGCTCTTAATTTATGAGCTATTGATACTATCTTAAATTCCCTTGAATATGCTCATTTTTAATTCTAATTTTTCTAGTTTTACTATGCATTTATATCATGGTTCTCATTTTACTACACTCATTTTATGCATGTGTAGCATCATTGATTAGCCAACATTCCACTCTATAGGTCATAACTAGTTTAATCACTTCCCTATAAAAAAAAATTCCTTCAATCTTTCTGAGTGCATCAGTCATAAAACACTCCATAAGCTAGTCTCCACTTCAACCATCCCGTTCTAATATTCAATGTCTTCCTTGTTCTCTCTATCCTTACTAATTGTAGAGCCAACATATCATAATGAATCTCTTTGATTGTGATCTCTTTTGAACTTCAATTCTCATTGGAGTTTCAACTCTTTTTACATTCAATTGAAGTTGCAATTCATGTATTGTGCCATTGTTCGATTTATTTTAAAGCCCTTAAATTCTAAAAACTCTTGCAATCTCTCAAGTCCCATGTTCACATCATCTATTAATTTATCCACACCAATACTATATTTTTTTGCAGGCAACATACACCAATGTATTATATTAGACCGCAGGGTCTTGTAAATGAATCAATGGAACAACTTGATTCATTTATTCACCTTGCTATGCCGATTCAATTATCATAATCATCAAAGTTCACATTTAGGCAACATGCAATCAACATCATGTTAGTATTATGGACTCAATCAAGTAGATGATATAATAAATTAATTAATTTCTTTATTTATCAATATATATTCATGCTTTCCTTTCATGAGATGAATTGTAATTTATTATATACTTGCACATAACCAATATGAATGACATGATGGTTCATGAGATGAACCGGAGTCCACAAGTATATTAGATGTAACACATGTGTATGGATGAGATCCACATATGGGAGACATGTGTAGAAAATCTTATACTTAAATATCTTCACAACCAATGATAAGATTGGGCATCTCATACTGACAAGATTACAACACTTTGATCACTATGACATAGTGTGATTTGTCTCGATCATCAAAATGGAAGATTCTGGATTATAGTGCGGGTACATTGGATGTATTGAAGGACCATGAGAAG
The DNA here is from genome assembly GCA_012931725.1 of Litsea cubeba. Taxonomy (NCBI): domain Eukaryota; kingdom Viridiplantae; phylum Streptophyta; class Magnoliopsida; order Laurales; family Lauraceae; genus Litsea; species Litsea cubeba. The sequence goes on along the minus strand of CM022950.1, from coordinate 1,552,781 downwards.
CAACTTATAAATACTGTCGTTAACTTAAGGTCTGCTTTCATAATTCACTAGCAGTAAGCTCTTAATCCTGAGACATTAATGAACTCAAGTTACTATGATTGGTCAAATCAAATTAATTTTTGGAAAGAGTTCTAATTAGTGTTGATGACCCATGAGATGGACACATTGGTAACACTAATTTAAGAAACTGGACTTTCCTTAAAATAACTTGACTTAGAACCAATCTTAAATCAATTATTGGAAATAGGTGGGCCTCTAAGATATGTTTCAAAAACTTTTGACCCACTTGATGCAGGGATCAACTATCCAAATGGCCCACCTATTTCCAACAATTGGTATCAGAGGGAGAGGAGAAAACCATGTGCAACTCTTACACATAAGGGAAGTGGACGTCCAACACTAGGAGAATCTCTCCTTGGGTGTGAATCCCAATAAGAACAACAACTTGGGACGTCCAGCCCTCTCCTCTATTTATAGCCTTTTCAAGCCTCACTTACTAATTTCTATTAGAAGTCTCACTTCCATAAGAATTAGTAAGTTTCTCTTCGTTTATTAATTGAAATAGAAGTCTCACTTCTCTAACAATTAATAACTCTCTTATTTTACTAATTAAAATAGAATTCTTACTTCTACTAAAATTAGCAACTTACTAAGTCATCATTAGAAGTCTCACTTCAAATAAGATTAGTATCTTTCTAATTCATTTCTAATTAAAATAGAAGTCTCACTTCTACTAAAATTAGTAAGTTTACTATTACCACTATTAGAAGTCTTAGTTCAAATAGAAATAGTAACTTTCCTTTTAGAGTTCAACTAGAATTAGATACTTTCTAATAATTGGGATAGCGTGGAGACCACTAGGGATTCCTTAAAAAGCTGGCTCCAACTGGGACTCGCGACCCCACATCTCATGTGTAATCTGGGCCCACAGTTAATTGCAAATAACTCAACTATATAAATGCAATTGAACTCCAGTCTTAGGAATATTACATAGAAGACCCTAAACTTCCACATTACCACAAGTAGGCCTCTATTAATATCCATAGATCAATTGGACCTATCTTCCAAACTAGATCCACATCTTATTATCCTTGAGCCCCAATTAATAATAATGATCATAGGTACCTTTCCAATTAACTCTTAATCGAAATGGGTGCGCACTTACCAACGATAAATCCATTAATTGGCACAAGGGGATATTAGAGATAGATTCCATCTTGACCATTGAATGTTCTCACAGCTCTACTAATACGTATCCAAATCACCGAGGTGTTGACCTACAGTTGGCCTCACTCATTGGTGACTCAAAGCAAATGAATAGATAGAAACTTGAGTGTCTCAGGATTGAGAGCTTACTGTTAGGGAATTATAAGAGCGGACCTTAAGTTAAAGGCAGTGTTTATAAGGTGCTTCTCATGGTCCTTTAATACATCCAATGTACCAGTACTATGATTCAGAATCTTCCATTCTGATGATCGAGACAAATCACATTATCTCTAGTGATCAAAGTGTTGCAACCTTGTCAGTATGAGATGTCCAATCTCATCACTAGTTGTGAAGATATTTAAGTATAAGATTTGCTACACATGTATCCCGTATGTGAATCTCATCCATACACATGTGTTATATCTAATATACTTGTGGACTCCGGTTCATCTCATGAACCATCATGTCATTCGTATTGGTTATGTGCAAGTATATAATAAATCACAATTCATCTCATGAAAAGAAAATCATGAATATATATTGATAAATAAATAAATTGATCAATTTATTATATCATCTACTGAATTGAGTCCATAAAACTAACAATCTCCCACTTGGGCTCAATGCCAGTTAGGGTTGCATCTCATGCACAGTCCGTCTACTTACAGCTCAAAGACTTTGATAGTCAAAGGCTTAGTAAAGGGATCTCCCAGATTGTTTGCAAAGGCTATCTTGGTGATCATATATCACCTCTCTGCACAATCTGTCTGACCATGTATAACTTCCTCTGTACATGCTTTTTGGCTCTTGGGTTCTTTGAACTTAGTGACTGCCCTGTTGTTATCACAGTAAACTGTGAGCGGCCGTCTTGCCAAAAGTACCACTCCAAGTTTCATTAGGAATCTTTTGAGCCAAGCTGCTTCCGTAGCTGTTTTTCAAGCATCTACGGCATAAACACATACCCAGAAGTTGATTTTCTGAAATCCTAATTTGACTAGAAGTTAATATTTATGTAATCGACTATAATCAACTCATCACTGCCGCAAATCATCATGTGATCTCTAGTCCTTCTCAAGTATTTGAGAACACATCTTACAGCAGTCATGATAAGGACCTGAGCTAGACTGATATCTACTGACTAGGCCTACTGCGTGACAGATATTCAGTCTAGTTCAAAGCATAGCTTACTGTACCAACACCTTATCTATATACGCATCTTTAGGATAAGCCTATCATCTTATTTTTTCGGTCCCAATGGAAATTAATCCCTAGGATGTAGCTGGCTTCTCCAAAGTCCTTTATTTTAAAATTCTTAGCCAACCAAAACTTTTATTGTTGACAACATCCCTGTCACTCCCTAGGATAAGGATGTCATCGACATACTATACCAGAAAAAAAAACTACCATGCCTCCTTAACTTTTCATGTACACTCATGACTCATGCGAATTTTGACAAAAATCAAATGACTTGATTTCCTTGTCTAAAAAGGATGTTCTTGTTCTGGGATACCTGCTTCAATTCATAAATGAATTTCTACAGCTTGCAAACACTTTGCTTTTGGTTATTAGCTATAAAACTGTTTGGTTGCATCATATAGATGTCTTCCTCAAGATTGTCGTCATGAGAGGCCGTCTTGACATTCATTTGTCAAATCTTATCACAGAGATGAACCGCAATGGATAAGAGTATCCGGATGGAACTCTTCCATCTGGTCCTTTTTTTCTCTTATATACTCACTTGCACCCAATAGGTTTGCTATTGGCAGGCAAGTCCACAAGTATCCAGACCTAATTAGAGTACAAAGACTCCACCTCAGCTTTCATAGCATCTAGCCAACGACCCGAAACTATGTCATTACTGCTTTATCATAGTTACAGGGATCTTGTTCCGGTTCTTCCGGGATTGCCTCGTAAGACTTTTCCAAAACAGAGAACTTATCAGGGATCCTGACAATACTCCCACTACGATGAGGCACTAGTGTAACTACTGGGTTAGGTATGGGCGGATTTTCTTAAAGTTCAGTTATTCTTGGATTTAGGATTTGTCACTCTTGAATTTCTTCCGAGATAACCTTTTTCTAGAGATTTCTGGTTAATTATATAATCTTCCTCCAGAAAACTGCATTGGTGCTTACAAGCACTTTCTGCTCTCTGGGATTATAGAATAACCAATCTTTAGTTCTTTTGGGATATTCGATAAATGTGTATACTTCCGACTTTGATTCCAACTAATCTGTCTTTACCTTTGGCACGTGTACCAGACAACCCTAAAAACGTTGTAGACTAGGCTTTCGCCCGGTCCATAACTCCCGGGGAGTCTCAGGTATAGACTTAGATGGAATGAGGTTTAGTATATACATTGCATATCCCAAAATATAGGTAATCTGTAGAAACTCAATCATAGGCCTGATTATATCTAAAAGAGTCTGGTTCATTCTTTCTGCTACTCCATTTTGTTGAGGCAAACCAGGAGCAAACAACTGTGATCGAATCCCATTTTTTATAGGTATACCATAAAATTAGCGTAGAGATATTTTCCTCCGCGATCTCATCGAAGAATATTTATATTTTTACCTAAATGCTTTTCCGCTTCAGCTCGAAAACTCTTTGAACTTTTCAAAAGTCTCGGTCTTGCAGTGCATAAGGTATATGTATCCATATCTTGAGTAATCATCGGTGAAAGTGATGAAATACTCGTATCATTCTCTCGCTCTAATATTATGGGTCCATACACATCAGTATACACTAACTCCAATAAATCTTTAGCCCTACTGCCCTTAGATGAATAAGGGTCTTTTAGTCATTTTGCCTTCCAGACAAGACTTGCAGACATGCATTGGTTCTATAGCCATTGAAGACAAGATACCATCTTTCACTAACCTGTCAATCATGTTTGGGTTTATATGACCTAGTCTCTTAGGTGCCAAAGTTTTATTGGATCAGATAAAGGTGACTTCCTCTTTAATGATGGTCTATTATTAATTGCAGTGTCATGTATCTCATACATTGTGTGAGTTAACAAATAAAAGTCATTGATTACCTTGTCAGAATATATAAGAATACCATTCCTCTTTAAGACAATTTCATTACCAAAAGTAATAGAATAACTCTTATTCATCAGACTAGAAATTAAAATTCCATCTTAAAACGGTACATATAATGTATCTGACAAAATCAACTTAATATCTAAAAGCAACAAGCCACTACTCCCACTGACACTGCTTCTGCCTTGGCTTCCGATCCTAGGTTAACGATGATTTCTCTGCCACTAATCCTCCTGGTTACCTGTAACTCCTGCAACGTATTACATATGTGATTAGTTGCATTGGAGTCTACACACCAAGATTTTGAAGTACCAGTTGTAAAACTAACTTCAGAAACAAGTGACTCAATCATACTTGAGGTCTTTTCCTTAGACAAAATGTCTGGACAATTCCTCTTTCAATGTCCCCTCATACCATAATAGAAACACTTTCTATTTGCTCTCCTACCCTTAGCCTTGGCCATACCACTAGTAGAACCATTCTCCACCGTAGGACCCTTGGGGGCTGATTTCTTCTTGCCTTTCCGGCCTTTGCCTTTCGACTTGGACCTAGCAAATGACTTTTCTGTCATGAGGGCAGTTGGTCTTTTCTTCATAATTTCCTCAAACACTACCAGCTGGCGAGACAGCTCAGCTATGGTCATTTCCAATATATTATAATTGATCTTGAAATGTTTGAATAAGTCTGGTAGTGATTGAATGAACATGTCGATATGCGATTCTGTATCAATCGTAGCCCCCAGTACATTTAACTCATTCAATGCCAACATCATGTTTAACAAATATTTTTATACTGGGGTTCCCTCAGCCATCTTAGTTTTTATCAATACTTTCATAGCAGCCTGCTCTTGTTCTGCAAACATCTCCTTTAAGTTCGATATAATATCGTATGATGACTTATAGGATTGATGTTGATCTTGCAAAACACTAGACATGGATGCATGAATAAAACACCTGACCATCTCATTGTCTTTGGTTCACTTGGTGTAAAGGTCTTTCACATCCTATGGTGCATCAGGCTTAGGCTCAGGAAGGGAGGGTATAGAAAGGACATATCTGCATCTTGAAGCTGTTAGAATAATATCCAGGTTCCTTTTTCAGTCTAATTATGGAAGTAAGACTTCTATTTTAATGAATATTTTGGATAATAAGACGTGGATCTAGTTTGGAAGACAGGTCCAATTGATCCATAGATATTGATAGAAGGGCTTACTTGTGGTAATGTGGAAGTTTAGGGTCTTCTATGTAATATTCCTAAGATTGGAGTTTAATTGCATTTATATAGTGGAGTTATTTGCAATTAATTGTGGGCCCAGATTACACATGAGATGTGGGGTCGCGAGTCCCAGTTGGAGCCAGCTTTTTAAGGAATCCCTAGTGGTCTCCACGCTATCCCAATTATTAGAAAGTATTTAATTCTAGTTGAACTCTAAAAGGAAAGTTACTATTTCTATTTGAATTAAGACTTCTAATAGTGGTAATAGTAAACTTACTAATTTTAGTAGAAGTGAGACTTCTATTTTAATTAAAAAGGAATTAGAAAGATACTAATCATATTTGAAGTGAGACTTCTAATAATGATTTAGTAAGTTACTAATTTTAGTAGAAGTAAGAATTCTATTTTAATTAGTAAAATAAGAGAGAGTTATTAATTGTTAGAGAAGTGAGACTTCTATTTCAATTAATAAACGAAGAGAAACTAATTAATTCTTATGGAAGTGAGACTTCTAATAGAAATTAGTAAGTGAGGCTTGAAAAGGCTATAAATAGAGGAGAGGGCTGGACGTCCCAAGTTGTTGTTCTTATTGGGATTCACGCCCAAGGAGAGATTCTCCTAGTGTTGGACGTCCACTTCCCTTATGTGTAAGAGTTGCATATGGTTTTCTCCTCTCCCTCTGATACCAATTGTTGGAAATAGGTGGGCATTCTGGATAGTTGATCCCTGCATCAAGTAGGTCAAAATTTTTTAAAACCTATCCTAGAGTCCCACCTATTTTCAATACATCAGACTTTCTTCCTATCCAACTGCTTGACCCGCATATCATGAGCCACATTTACAGGCCCCATAGGATAGGTTACTCTTGATCATTCCTATTGAAAATGCACATTAGTAAATCATCCATTGGCCACGAAACACTTCATTCCTATCATTGTTCTTTTATGAATGCAATTTTAAATGGGTTTGGCAAGTGAAGGGTCTACATTAACTTTTTCGTATGCAAATAATACATATGTGTACTAGTTTGTTTGGAAGCACCATGTTTATGAGTGAATTAGTAGATGCAGTAATTTCAACAATTTTAGGCGGGTTTTAATTTTAGGGATATTTTTCACAAATTCCTCAAAAGCTAAAATAATTTAAGATGTGGAATTGAACATTAAGGACTTATTAGACCAACAAATAACACGAACAGCTTAAATTACCAATTTGGAGCCCACAAAAAGTGCAATAAAAAGATGTGATTGAACGAATTTGATCCTACAACCTATACTGGATGGACGCTCCTATGGTACATGTAATGTAAGTCTAGATTCTAAAATAGTGATTTTTTTATTTCTATGGGCCCCATTTACAAGATTTGAACCGTTCAAATTCTCTGGAGAGCCAAGGACGGCAATGGGGTAAAAGACCAGCTCTTGGTTTATTATGGATTTTGAGAAAATTATAAATAAAACATAAAATCATTGGATTACACATCCATGGATAGTAGGAATCCTCTCTATTTACCAATCCTGGAGCACTCCTTGAAATTCCTCTTTGGATACATTAGTTCCAGGAGAACGAAGGAAACCTTTAAATAAGCTATTCTTCTTTGCTTACCATACATACCCTAAATCTTCACCTCATATCATTCACTTATCACCATGTATCCTTCTTTACTCACCTTATTAATAATCCTCGAGTGGAGCTCATTTAAACATGAATGCTCATGTGCCCTTTATGTTAAAGCTTAAGAGTTACCGAGTGATCATCTGTAACATGACTACACAATATATAATTCTTCCATAGTTTATTTGTTTTGACTTGCTTGACTAAAAGTACTATATATTCTTTTATATATATATATATAGAAGGCTGGAAAATTTGTGATAAGTATTTGACTCGTTCAATGCAAAAAAAAAAAAAAATCCTCATCGGGAGAGTCATGTTATTTTAGAAATATTTAAAAATGAATCCGTTGCTTATAAAATATAAAAATTTATTTATTTATTTATATGCATTCATTATAATCAATTCAATTTACTAAATTTATATATGCAAGAAAAGTCCTACATTATGAAAAATAAAAGAAAAAATATTGCATATTATAAAATTTGTTTGTCCAAACATCAAATGTAAAAGATCCAATATAAGTTTCGAATCACATTCTAGTCATCTTTTTTAAATTATTAACTCTAAAACTCATGCATAATTACTTATAAATAAATTCTAATTGTTTAAATTAGACCTTTATATAATAATTTATTAAAATGAGACGACTCGGCCAAGTCTCCTCTATATTTTACTTGGTCATTTGTCAAAATGAGATGACTCGGGAGAGTGAAGAGTCAACTCAAAGAACCTTTCAACCATGATATATATATATATATATAAATATATATGTATATATATAGTGCTTGAATCATATTGTATTAGTGTTGTTTTAAGAACTCCACTAATTTATTCAACAAATATATTTTGAAGGCCTCAGAATCTAAGGTTACACGTATGAGCCTAACTTTTTTTTTTGTGTGTGTGTGTGTGTGTGTGTTGGATTGAGAACTGAATCCAAATATTCGGATTTTTAGTTGGTGTTGAATCTAAATCCATAAATGGATTCATCCTTTAGAAACAGATTTAGAAATGAATAAACCATAGCTACGCCCAAGATGGAACTCATTTACATCCCTAATGAACACATCTCATAAGGTTGAATATTGACTTGAACGAATCTGACCGAACATGCCGGACCAAACTCACCCGCAAGTTACTGGGCTAATATTTTTATATCCACCTAACCTTAGGATTATTCACACCATAGCCTTTTCAAGCTTGGCCCATTTAGGTCCAGATCAAAAAGTTCAGGTCTAAGCCCATCTCATTTTGAAAAGCTTAATGTACCCTTTTGGGTAAAATATGTTCGTTCAAGCTAAGCGTTCAACCCCAGCCTACCTAATTTTGGGCCAGGAAATTAGGCTTGGGCTCACCCCATGCGCCTAAAGTCACATACTAAATCGAACCTATTACAAGCTGGGCTCAAGTCAGGTTCAAGCTGGTGCTCGACTTAGCTGATGTCGATGGACTTCCGATTACCTAGTTACTGAAACACTTCGATCAGAAAATTGAGGTAAGATCCTCCTTTTGAACTAGATCAAAAATCAGATTTAGTTTGGATCCAGTGAGGTCCATACCTGAGTATCTATTTAATATTTTATAAAACATGGCGCATGTTTGGTAACATGCAATGAATCTATAGATTTGATTATTCTTCACTACTACTGAAACAAGGATTTCTCGCTGGAGATTTATATATTTAAGGATTTTACATTGATATTGGTGTTTATCGATGCATATAATTGAGAAAAATAGAGTTCGGTGTGTAAATACATTTAAGTAAGGATTTTCAAATCTTATGAGGGGTGGTATGATCTAAAAATTCTAACAAATGAAGATTTTCATTCGTCCAAATCCTCAGGAATTTATAATTGTCAAACATGTATTTACCACAATTTTAGGAAAGCCAAAAGTCTTTTTTCTAAAAATTTACTTGCCAAACGTGACCTTACATCATTTAAGATTTTATGAGAAATATTACTTTAATATCTATCTTTTACAACATTAGTGGATGGACAAAATTTAGGATAGGTAATACGGAGACTAGTTACCCATCATGAGGGTCTTTGGAAGGAAATTCTAGCCAGCAAATATTGCCCTTGGATGAATCAGGAAGACATTACGAATGGAATTGGTCTCCAACTTTGAAGAATGGAGCCAGAAATGGATGGTCTTTTGGTTGAAAATTGTCGGAAGCAGCCAGCAGGTCAACTCATTGAGCCCATCAAAGTTGGACTTGGGTCCAGATAAGTCCAGATATATGCATTTATTGGGAGGGCGCCATGGACCCAAGTGAAACCCAACTATTTACATATTCGTGCCCTTTTTCACCTGAGGGGCTTACCCAATGGTCCCTTGCAGGATTTTCGATCCCACTTTTTAGGCATTTAGGCCTCTTATATGTGACATGTGAGGACAGAAAATGCGATAAAGCAGCCGTTCAGGACTCACGTAGGGAAAAAAAGCTCCATAAGCAGCCGTCCCAAATAGGTTGGATCTGCTTGGAAACCTTGTTGTATCCGGATTCGGTATATTTGGAGGATGGATTTGAATCCGCCGTAAAACCGATCATATGGATACAAACTCATGGCAAAATAAAAAGGTGAGACTCCACATCTAGTTTCGACCCGATTATAATTCTGATTTAAGTTTTAGATTTGGGTTTAGTTTTGATTTCAGTTTCAAATTTGTTTTTGGTTCTAAATCAATTTTAGTTCTGAATTTGATTTCAGCTATAAAGCTGATTCAAATTGCAAATGGAGTTGAATGTGAGTCGTCGTCATTATCCTAAAAGCCATTACTCCACTTTGTTGAGTCCATATCTGAGTCCTTGGATCGAAATTGGGACTGATTTTTTACTAGATCTTACAATATGTTTCAAATTCAAATTTGATTTTACATCAAACTCCACTATAGAGCCCACATGATGATAATAGATACGAATGTCCTCCAATGAGAGATTCTCAAATCTTACTTCACTAGGATTTGGGTCCTATGGTCGGATTGAGCAAATGAATAGCATAGTATATAAGATTATGGGGACCACATTATCAATTTAGTGTTTGATATCGTATAAATTTTACTCTTATTGAAGTGAAACTTGAGTTATTTTCACTTAGTCGATACCTTAGAATTTATTCTAAATACGAGGAGTAGACACGTTTGGGGACTCCAACCTAACCCACCATCGTCGGCGGTCCGCGTGGGGAATTGCATGGCCACATAGTCCTTGTAAATAGCTAACGACTTTAAGCGAGCTGGGCCACCCAACAGTTCCACGTGGCAGAACGACTTACGTCATCCGGACGGCTACTGATCACCGATCTTTGACTTCTAGCCCTTAATCCTGCCACGTGTAAGTCGAAGATGGTAGTACCACATGCACTGTGAAATTGAGTAGATGGATGATGGTCCTGGCACATACTTTCGGCGCAGAGGTTGGAAAATCCAGAATTGGGGTGGGCCCAATCAGGTATTTTAATTTTGTGGGCCAATCCAGGATTGTAATATGGATTTGAGGGGTAAATTTAAGATTTTTATATGAGTTTTTAGAGTGGATCTAAGATTTTTATGGGAGTTTTGGAGGCCGAAATCAACCCCACTAATCTTAATCCAAATCGCTCAATTAAAGCCTTTAATCGATTTTTAACTTTGGCTTAAGTCTTAACTCCAATTGGATGAAGAATGAACGCGTACTTATAATAAAATCTAGACAGAATCAACCACATGCAAACGTGTTTAGAAAATTAAACCTTGTTGTTGACTTCAGTGGTTTGTTTCTAAAAAACTAGGGTAATTCATACTAGAAGAAGATGTAAAAAGTAAGTTGCTCCCGCGGACTACAGAGCCGACTCCCATCTGAAGAATCGTATGGGCAATCTGTTGAGCAGCAGAGACAAATTAATTTCCAACTGATACGCTGTCAATGACCCAAAAGTCAAATGGAAGAATATTTTCATATCTCATTGGGCTCGGAGATCTCTTTAAATTCCAAACTACCCTTGGATTGATTTTTCTCTTCTTGTGAAAATTTGCTCAAAGAAACCTAAAACAGCTCATTTAGCATGTTGGACTTCATCTTTTTTTTTTTTTTTTTTCCATTCAATTCACTTTTTTTTAGTACCCTAGTTAAGGGGATTGGAAGTGAACCCATCAGAGTTCTCGGGTGAGCAAAATAGACCTTGGGTGAGGTAAGAAAACTTTCGGTGAGATGAAAAGTACCGCTAGGGTGATGCATTTAATTCACTTATTTTAATGTTATATATATAAAAATCATAAGAAAAAATAGTCTAAACTTTTATTTGGGCTTATATTTATTTGATTCAATTCACATTTATTTGTGTCCAAGTTAAGGAGGTTGAGACCGTATCAAGTCTTTGGGTGAGGGAAGTAGACATCGAATAAGATGATAGAACCTCAAGTGACAGAATAATACATCAGATGAGATGAAGAGACGAACGGACACATCTTACCACTAGGATGACGCATCTAATTCACTTTTTCTTTAATGTTTTATGTATAAAATCATAAATAATAACCTAAACTTTTATTGGAGTAATGTGTATTATTGGATAGATTGTATGTGGAGTGTATAATTATGTTTTTGTACCTGTATTAATTGTCCTTTGTGCCTCGCATGACAACACATTGGATGGAAAGCCATTTTATTAATTAATAAAGAAAAAGACATTTAAAACACTTTTCAATGGTCGGTGATAGTGATATGTGGCCCACTTCAGATCTCACATTATCTACCAAGTGTATCAATGACATGTATTAGAAACTTTCTCAAATAAATTCTTGTGTGCAGGGGCAGATAACAATGAGCCAATTCAATGCAGGTGGACTCATTATGGACTGTACCAATTAATATGAAAGCTACTAGCAGACTATCCTTTTGGTACCAATTTGTGTGGGGAGATTTCCAGAGCTACAGGATTAAGCTAATCACAGCCATCAGATGGGGCTAAGCATTCTCACGTGCCATCCGCGTGCCATCCACGTGGCACCGATCTCATCCCGGCCACCAGGGCAGAGGCCTTGGCCGACATCAAGCATCTCCAGGCCACAAGCGCCGAACTGGACCGCCTCGGGTATCATCTCGGCAAAGAGTCCACCTCGGCAGGGCCACCCCGGATGCCATCTCCGCAGAGAGCCTTACCTCGGCTAAAGCTACCTCGGCTGAAGAAGCCAGGGCAGTAGACGAAGCAAGAAAGAACCTTCACCTGCGCCACGTCATCAGGCACGTGGAGAGACAGGGCCCTCATTCCCCACGTCATCAGGCACGTGGAGAGATAGGGCCACGAGCTAGTGGGACAGACACGACATCCAGCCGCCCACTATCTTCACCAGATCGCTGACATGGCGACATCCAGCGGCTGAGGCCACATCAGGGCAAGGCCCGAGGGCAGATCCGCTGGTACTTCAACCGCCAAAGGCGCCCAACACAATCTGGCCCAACAAGACACGCATTTAATGCGATGTGGGCTGACCCGACTAGCATTAAATGCTGAGTGGGCCGGATTAGACTGCATTTATTACTTTGTGGGCTGATCATGACTTCTCAGTCAAATCGTGGGACCCACACCAAGATATCCTCTGAAAGATACGATCCAAACCTCTATAAATAGAACTCCAAACACCAAGCAAGGTACGCATAATTCCATTCACAGAGCCCTTACTCTGTCTCTCTTCTCCCTCTCCTTCCATTGCTCCAGTTCCCATACTGACTTAGGCATCGGAGAGCCTTGCGCCGCCCAGGCCAGGGTCCTCTGACCGTTTGCTACTCTCTTTCAGGCTTTCGGACGGCATCCAGACATTCCAGACACCATCATCTTCCCGGATAAGTCCTATAAGGCACCCTCTTATTGTGGGTCATAATTTTCTGCACCTACAATTGGCGCCGTCTGTGGGAAAGCAATATCCCAGCCTTCCCAACCTTCTCCAAATCTTTCCAAACAATCTTTCTTAACCTCATCTTCTCAGAAGCCATGCCTCCGAAAGCTAAGAAGGGCGTAGAATCCTCAAGAGCAGCGCTAGAGCTGCCGCCACCGCCAACGGACGTCCCTCCTCAAGGACGCTCCCGCACGGTGCATGGCACGACCGCAGGCGGGGGCCGCTTGGGCTCTCAGCTCTTTATCGAGTTCCCACTCCAAGAGGGACTCGAGGCCTCGACCTCGTCAGAAGTCGCGCCACCCAGACGCGCTGAGCATCAGCATAAGCGTCCCCGGAAGGACAAAGCTGTGGCCGTAGGAGAGACGCGCCACGTTCAACCCCTCGCCACTGGAGAGGCTCCCGAAGCTGCTCTCCTCCAGAAGCAACTCCAGAAGCAAGAACGGATGATTCGCGAGCTCCAGCAGCAGCTGAGGGCAGTACAAACTGCCTCCTTGAGGCCGATCTCTGAGCCCCAAGGGAAAAAGAAGGACGCCCCCAGCAGGGCAGCCCAGCCTCCTCGTGAGGACCTCAGACATCATCTGGACCAGAAACGGAGCCAGATTCGTGACGAAGGCTCGAGCAACAGCCGAAGTCACCATAGCCGCGATGGCCGAACTCATAGCCATCCCAAGCGAAAGCACCGAGCTCAGACTCCAGAGAAGGACGACGAGCAAGAGCTATTTGACAAACGTGTCAGATTGGCTCTCCAGCACAATTTGGACATGCGGGACCAGAAGCAGCTCTGTGGTCACACTGATCTCGGGGGCTCGCCCTTCACAAAAGAGATCGAGCGCACCCCTTTGCCCAGGAAGTTCTCCGTCCCGCGGTTCGTCCCCTACGACGGACTGTCCGATCCATCTGCACACCTCCGACACTTCTCCCAGAAGATGTCCATCTGGGGAAACGAGGGTCACCTAAACTGCAAAATCTTCTCCTCCAGTTTGGGTGACCTCCCCCTGAAGTGGTTCTGCTCTCTCCCAGAGCAGTCGATTCCCAGTTGGAAGGAGCTCCAGCTCTCCTTCCTGAAGAAGTTCCAGGCATACACCGTCGTCCCCAAGAAGGAAGGGGACCTCATCGCCCTGAGAATGAAGCAGGGCGAAACTCTCGCCAAGTTCACCCACCGATTCTGGGCGGTCTACAGCCAGATCGATGGCGCGAGGGAGGCGATAGCCATCTACGCCTTCCAGCATGCCCTGATCCCCGGCAGCGACTTGCGAAAGGACTTGGCCGGGGACACCCCAGAGTCCATGTCAGAGTTAATGTCCCGGGTGAAGCGCTTCATCGCCCGGGAGGAAGACGAGATCCGAGCTAAGGATCAGGACGGGCATCCAGAGCCCGAACAGAAGAATAGCCAGCCTCGGCAAAAAGGCGGGAGGCCCTCTCAGAAGCAGGAGCCCAAGCGGGACTGGGCCTCCAGTTCGACGAAGCCTTCGTCGTCCAGGTCTGGGGGCAATTGGAAGCCCAGACCTCCCTCCAGCGCCAGTCAGAGCGTCAACGTCGTCTTCAAGGAGCCGATCTACCGCATCCTGGCCAAGATCAAATCCAAGCCGTTCTTCAAGTACCCTCCGCCCTTAAAGAGTGAACCCACCGAAGGAGCCCGGAGCAAGCTCTACTGCTCCTTCCATAAGGGCAACGGGCACAGGACTGAGGAATGCAGGACTTTGCAGTGGTATCTGGAAAAGCTGGCCAAAGAGGGCCACATCCCAGAGTTCATCAAGGAAGGTGATGCCGGCGGCAGCGAGGGCCGGGTTCACCAGAGTACGACCCAGGCACCAGACAGTGAGGACTCGGAGAAGATCATCAACGTGATCCATCTGGCGTCCTCAGCTCCCGCTTCCTCATCCCGGGGAAGCTCTCAAACCCGTGCCGAAGCCAGGCGGGCTTCGCACGAGAAAGAAGTAATGAAAGCCGACCTCGCTCCGGCGTCCAAGAAAGCCCGCCGCGACAAACCAGCCATCTCGTTCTCGGATCGAGATCTAGAGGGAGTCCAGGTCCCTCACAACGACCCCTTGCTCCTCACCATGAAGCTGAGAGACTTCACCGTAAAGAGGATCCTCGTCGACTCCGGCAGCTCCTCCGAGGTCCTCTACTACGACTGCTTCAAGAGGATGAAGCTCTCCGAAGCAGACCTCACGGAGGTCCGTGCACCTCTGCTAGGGTTGTCCGCCACACCAGTCTACCCCAAGGGTAGAATCACCTTGGAAACTCAAGTTGGCGGAGCCTCCGTGTCAGCCGACTTTCTGGTTGTGGACGCCCCTTCTCCCTACAATGTCATTCTGGGCAGAACGTGGCTCCACAAGCTAGAGGCAGTTCCATCTTCCCTCCACCAAAAGCTGAAGTTCGTCCATGAGAACGAGGAAGGCAAGATGGAAGTGGTCACAGTGAAGGGAGACCAGCAGCAGGCCAGGCAGTGCATGCTGGCCGCAGTCCCAGCCGTGAAGGAGCCAGAGCGCGTCAACCTGGCCGAGTTCGAGAAAGGCCTCGATGAGATCGGCCGGGACCCTGAGAAGAAGAGCATCGAGGACCTGGCCGAGGTCAGGCTAGATCCGACAGACCCAGACCGTTTCTTCCTGATCGGCACCCAGCTGTCGGACGAAGAAAGGGCCAAACTCTCTCGGTTCTTGATGCAGAATGTGGACGTCTTCGCTTGGAACCCAAGTGAGATGCCCGGGGTCGACCCTGAGGTCATGTGCCACAAGCTCAACGTCGACCCCGACCACAAGCCAGTAGTGCAGAGGGCCCGCAGGACCGGGCTGCAGCAGACAGATGCGGTCGTCGAAGAGGTCGACAACCTGCTAAAAGCAGGGGCCATCCGGGAAGTCCAGTACCCGGTATGGCTGGCCAACACGGTGGTGGTCAAGAAGAAAACTGGAAAGTGGAGGGTGTGCGTGGACTTCACCGACCTGAACAGGGCTTGCCCTAAGGACAGCTTTCCCCTCCCGAAGATTGACCAACTGATCGACGCCACCGCCGGTCACGACCGAATGAGCTTCCTTGACGCCTACCGAGGCTATCATCAGATCCCGCTCTACGGGCCAGACGAGGAGAAAACATCGTTCATCACCCCCCGCGGCACTTACTGCTATAAAGTAATGCCCTTCGGGCTGAAGAACGCGGGGGCGACTTATCAGCGCCTCGTCACGAAGATGTTCCAGGCCCAGCTCGGCCGATCGGTAGAGGTGTACATCGACGACATGGTCGTCAAATCTGTGCGCTCCAGTGACCATCTGACGGATCTCGGCCAAGTCTTCGGCATCCTTCGCACCTACAAGCTCAAGTTAAACGCTTCCAAGTGCGCCTTCGGCGTAGCTTCTGGCAAGTTCCTCGGCAGCTTGGTGACGCGGAGGGGGATAGAGGCCAATCCAGAACAGATCACTGCCATCCAGGGAATCCAAAGTCCCTCTACCACAAAGGAAGTTCAGAGGCTTACAGGAATGGCCGCCGCACTCAATCGCTTCATCAGCCGCTCATCAGATAAGTGCAGGCCTTTCTTTCAGCTTTTGAGGAAAAATTTGAAGTTCCAATGGACCCCTGAGTGCGACCAGGCATTGGCCGCACTCAAAACTTATTTGATGTCACCACCCTTACTCTCCACCCCAACTCGGGGGGAGATCCTGTATTTATACCTTGCGGTCTCGGATCACGCAGTGAGCTCCGTCCTCATCAGGGAGGACGAGGGAGTTCAAAAGCCGATCTATTACACGAGCAAGACCCTGCTCGATGCCGAGACCAGGTACCTCCTGTTGGAGAAGCTTGCGTTGGCTCTCGTTACCGCCTCCCGCAAGCTCTCCCATTATTTTCAATCCCACACTATTGTGGTGATCACGGAGCATCCACTCCGGTCATTGTTCAAGAAAGCTGACTTTTCAGGGCGCATATCAAAGTGGGCAGTCGAACTGGGGCAGTATGACATACAGTACCGTCCCCGAACTGCGATCAAAGCCCAGATCCTGGCGGACTTCATTGTCGAATTCGCCTCCCCCAACCCGGCTCCGACCCAGCTCGGCACGGCACTGGGGGGCACAGGGCAAGAGCCAGTAGAAGCAGAAGTCCAGCAGTCTCCCACCTCGGCATGGAAGATCTTTGTCGACGGGTCGTCCACCTCCAAGAGAGCTGGCCTCGGCATAGTTCTCCAATCGCCAGAGGGACTGGTCATAGAGCAAGCCTTCACCTTGGACTTCAAAGCGACGAACAATGAGGCAGAGTACGAAGCAATGATTGCAGGGTTGAACAGCGCCCGAATCCTCGGAGCCCAGCATCTGGAGATCTTCAGCGACTCTCAACTGGTAACTAGCCAGCTCGCTGGGGACTACCAAGCTAGGGACGACAGGATGGCGGCCTACTTGGCCCTTGCGAAAAAACTACTCTCCCAATTCCAGAAAGCCGAGGTCAGGCAGATATCCAGAGACACCAACACGCACGCAGATGCGCTTGCAAACCTGGCCTCCGCTGTCGAAGCAGGAAAGAAGAGGACCATCGAGGTCGGGTCAGTATCAAGGTCAAGTCTAGAACTCCATTCATCTCGGCTTGTCCTCTGTGCTGACCTCGGCCCCAGCTGGATGGATCCAATCGTCGCCTACTTGAAGGACGACCAGCTCCCCGAGGACAAGACAGAAGCCCACAAGATCAGGCTCAAGGCAGCTCGGTTTTGGCTCTCTCCAGAAGGCAAACTCTACAGGAAGTCCTTCACGGGTCCGTACCTCTAATGCGTCCACCCGTCCAAGGTGGACGACTTCCTGTACGAGATCCATGAAGGAATCTGCGGCAGCCATATTGGAGGTCGGTCATTGGCCTACAGAGCAATCAGCCAGGGTTACTGGTGGCCCTACATGCAGAAGGACGCCCAGGTCTACGCCAGGAAATGCGAGAAATGCCAGAAGTTCTCCCACTCACTCCATCAGCCAGCACAGGATCTGAGTCCCCTCTCTAGCCCATGGCCCTTCGCTCAATGGGGCCTGGACATTGTGGGGCCTCTTCACCGAGCTCCAGGGAACAAGAGATGGCTGATAGTGGCGACGGACTACTTCACCAAGTGGATAGAGGCTGAACCGTTGTCTTCCATCACGGACAGGGACTCCAGGAACTTCGTTTGGAAAAACATCCTTACGAGGTTCGGCATCCCCCGGACCCTGATTTCGGACAACGGGACTTAGTTCGATTCCAAATCCTTCAGAGACTTCTGCCAAGAGCACGGCATCAGAAACCATTACTCCACCCCGGCATATCCACAGAGTAATGGCCAGGTAGAAATCTCCAACAAAGTGATCCTGGACGGCCTGAAGAAGCGACTAGACAAGGCGAAGGGCAGATGGACAGAAGAGCTTCCGAGCGTGTTGTGGGCATACAGAACAACTCCAAGGAGGTCCACCTCGGCAACACCTTTCTCTCTGGCCTACGGGATGGAGGCGGTCATTCCCTTGGAAATCGGCCTTCCTACCCTGAGGACAGAGCTGGTCGACCAAGGCCGAAATGAGACGAACCTGGCGATGGAGCTGGAGCTGGCAGACGAACGACGAGAAGCAGCAGCCCTGAGACTGACCGACTATCAGCAGCGGTTGGCCAGGGCGTATAATCAAAATGTCAAGGAAAGAAGGTTCACCACGGGAGAGCTCGTTTTAAAGAAGACCCTGCCAGCTGACAAGGAACCAAATGAGGGGAAGCTTGCCCCGAACTGGCATGGCCCATTCAGAGTAGTCTCACTGGCAGGAAAGTCGGCCTACAAGCTCGAAGACTTGGATGGCAAGCCGCTGCCGAGACCGTGGAATGCATCCCACCTGAAGAAATTTTATTTCTAAAGATGTAATGAACTTCAGAATCAATAAAAGCAGCTTTTGCCTTGTCATCAATCTGTCTCTCTGGTCGACTCCGGCAGCACAGGCTCCACGCCTTGGAAATGGCTTCGAGTTCCTACACTCAGCCTTTCCTAAAATCCCGTGTCTTGGACACAATCCAGGCTCCACGCCTTGGAAATGGCTTCGAGTTCCTACACTCAGCCTTTCCTAAAATCCCGTGTCTTGGACACAATCGAGGCTCTACGCCCTGGAAACGGCCCGGAGCTCCTAAACTCAGCCTTTCCTAAAATCCCGTGTCTTGGACACATGGGCCCACCGCCCTGGAAAAGACCTCGAGTCCAGACTCGGTCGCTTCCTAAAGCTCCTAGCCTTGGGCTATGGAGAGGCTTCGAGTTCACACTCAGCCGAGATTGGGCCCACCGCCCTGGAAAAGACCTCGAGTCCAGACTCGGTCGCTTCCTAAAGCTCCTAGCCTTGGGCTATGGAGAGGCTTCGAGTTCACACTCAGCCGAGATTGGGCCCACCGCCCTGGAAGAGACCTCGAGTCCAGACTCGGTCGATTCCTAAAGCTCCTAGCCTTGGGCTATGGAGAAGGCCTCGAGTTCAGACACTCGGCCGGATTCCTAAGATCAGGGTTTTTACACCCCTCAAAAATCGTTGCCGAGCTCATGCTCACACGGCCGAGACCAACGGAATGGGTCCACTTCGGCACGATGCAGCTCGTCTCGGCCAAAGCCAGCCTTTCGGCCAAGGTCAGTGCCAGCATTCAAATAAAAATCCAAGCATTCTGGAACAGCGCAAAGAAATGAGAAAAAGAACTCAAAAGCGCTATACACAGTTTGGGTAATCAGAGCATTCCTTTTCATCCATTGCAAACTACTTCATTACAAGAAGTACAGAACAGAAAGCAAAGTACAGAAAGGAGGATCACAGTCCTCTAAAAACAGAAAATGGATAAAGGCCAGGAAACTCTGATCTTCACCAACTCTTCAGGCAGAAGGCTCGAGGACGCCGGATCACCGCCTGGAGGTTCTGAGCGACCCTGGACCTCGCTGGGCTCTGCAACACCCTCGGCGGCCAATGGGACCAGCCAAGCTTGAAGAAACCTCCCGGACCAGCGAGGCCTCATCCCGCCTGCCGTACGACGGGCGCACAGGGCCGTGTGGGACGAGAATGCGCCACCGTCCCCCTGCAGCGCATCCTCACTCTGTCTGGCCAAGGGCCGACGGCCATGGACCCGCGTTCAGAGAGCGCGTGGCCCACGGGGAGTTCCTTCAGAGAGCGCGCAGACCACGACAGCCTTCCCCCCTCGGGGATGGCCGTCCAACGGCGCAGGGTTCCCCCCGGATCAAGCAATTTCAGACACCTCCTGGACATGGCTCCTACAACTATGATTCTTTCCTTCTCCCATGGCAAGCTCGCCACCCCTATTTATAGGAAGGAGAAGGCTCAGTCTCCAAAAGGAGTTATGAGGGCGAAGTCTCCCACGCGTTACTGGGAATGCACGACTGTTGACCGGCGATCCCTATGGCGCCACGTGGAGACATCCGTCCGATTCCCTCGTCAGCCGCGCCATCATGTCTATCGCTATTCAAGATCGCCCAAGATACGGAAGATCAGCGCAAATACCAATGAAGATCACCTAAAGTACGGAGGATCAGCGCGAATACCAAAGAAAATCACCTAAGGTATGGAGTATCGACGCTAGCGCCCAAGAAGACTGCTCGACACTCAGTTCTAACATTCCGTCACAAGGAGCACTCTGCCGAACTCAAGCATTAAAGTACCAGGCTTAAAAGAGACAGAAGCGCGAGTATTTGAAGAAACCTTCAATTGTATTAAAAAAGTCTCACTCATTACAGTGTTCAGTAAATACAAATTGAAGAAGATTACAAAACATAAGGCAAGAAAGCAAAATATCCCGAGGTCCCGAGGTCACGGCCGGTCAGTTGCACGGGCTGCGGCGTCAGAGGCTTCGCCGGATGGACGGGCAGAGGTTGGCACCGGAAGCGTGTATGGAGGCGGCTCCCGAAAGGAGGGGTGACCCTCCGAGACCCCGGCCTCCTTCAGGCCGGCCAGCCACCCTTTCGCCCAGGCCTTATCCCTCACAACAAGAACCCTTTCCTTGTAGTGGGCGGTGACCTGTACTTTGGCATCCTCGAATGCAGCATCGCACTCGGACTCGAGCTTCGCCTCGGCTTCATCCGCCCTCTTGGACTTGGATTCAAGTTTCGCCTCGGCCTCATCCGCCCTCTTGGACTCGGCTTGAAGCAGGGCCGCGTAATCATCTCCCATCTTCGAGATGGAGACCTCGAGCTCGGCCACTCTAGTCCTCTCCGCCTCAGCTTCTTCCTTCACCTGCTCGAGCTTCGCCGCGTACTCCTCTTCCACCCTGGCTAACTTCTGGCTAATGGCGTCCAGGGATTCCTGCAAGCCGTTCTTCTCCACGGACAGCTCGGCAACGTCCGCGCTGTACCTGCGGATCCTGTCAGCAACGGCCATGGACTTCTGTGCCGCCTGTCAAAGAAACGAGATGTACGTGTTAGATCCAAAGTGCGTCAGACGCTAAATCGCTGGTTTGACGAAGGAAGATGAAGATTTACCACGAAGTTGGACTGCAACATCGACAGGATCAGCTTCTGATCGCTGTACTTGTCCAGCCGCTCCATGTCCCGGGGAAGGGCGCAGGCTCGCCCAAGGGCCTCGAGGACCGGGAGATCGATCCTGTGAAGAATGCAATCCTCCGTCGTCATCGGCCTCCCCGGCCCAAGCATGAAGCTCGGCTCCCATAACGGCGGCCCCTGCGGCAACGAGGCAGCAGCCGAGCTAGGGCCCGCGTCAGTCCTCGGCATCTTCAGCGGTCGAGTCTCCTCCCGCTCAACCTCAGCCGGGGGCAGGCGTACCCCTGGATCGACGGGGCTAGGGGGCGCGGGAACCTCCGCCACCTCTGCAGTCGAAACCACCCGAGCCCTCGGAGACGGATGCCTCGGAGAATTCACCGGCTCCTGGGGGGCTCGGACATCCTCCGCTCCAAGCGCCAAAGCCTCGAGGTCCTCGAAGGACAAACGCCTGGTGTGCCTCATCTCGGAGTCTGGCGAGGGAAGTCTCGATCCCGATGTGGAGGCTAGGGTTCCAGACGTCGCCCTAACGTCAGACGACACCCGCGAGGGCTCTGCGACCTCCGGAACGGCCTGCTCCTGACCGACCTCGGATCCGGCACCTTCACTCTGGATCGGCTCTACGGTGCCCCTCAGATACCCGCGGTACTTCGGCCGATACCCTAGCAGCGACCAAGCCGCCCTACCGTCGTGACCGCTGTATCGCTTCACCAGACGGAGCCAGGCATCGTTCCTCTTCCAAATGTATCTGGCGGCCCGTTTCCTCTCCTTCAAAGCTGCGACAATCAGAAGCATAAGCGCGACAGAACAGGAAGAAACTTATGAAAAAAGAAAAGAAACGAAGGGTGTTTACTTGGAATGGTACCGAAGTGGCGAGGGACCTGGTAGCCTCTATCGGTGTCCGCCTCCCCAAACTCCCAGTTTCCCGAGACGTACAGAAGATCGTCCCCGGCATACTTGCTCGAATCCTCCAAGTATCGGACGAAGCCGTCCCGGCCTGACTTAGCCCGGAGATAATAAGAATCCCCGGACCTACATATGTCATAGACGTCCTCAAGGTCGAAGACGCCGAAGTCGGTGCCCAGGACCTCATTCAACTTGACCGTGCCCATCACGATCTTGAAGGCATTCGGCAGCAGTTGGCAGGGGCAGAGACGCCACTGACTAAGGCACCTCCTGAGAAGTGGGTGAAGGGGGAATCGGACCCCGCCTTCTATCACAGCCACCAGCGGAAAAGGCATCCAGCCTCCCGAAAAATCGCGAGGGTTGTAGCCATGGGGTTCACCACCCCTGACTTGGACATCAGCAGGGATCCTAAAGGCTGACCTGAGACCCTCGATCGCTGCCTCACCCTCTAACCAGTGGCTATAAATCCCCATTCCTATCCCAGTCTACAAACAGAGAAACCCACAGAAGAAGAAGCAGGACAGAAGGAACTTACGGAAGCAGAACGAAGATACTGGGCAGCAAAGAGACTCGACTTCAGCAGCGCACCACTCCTCAGATGAAGCTCCCTCACAGTAGCTTGCCCACCTCTGACGCTCGCCTCTGATTCAGAATCGCAAACGAAGGATAAAGCAGACCTCGACTGCCCTATATATAGCAGAGAGTCCCCCTTTCCAGAAACCCTAGTTGGGCGTGCCAAGGGGCGCCCCCCTGGGATTTCGCGCGAATCATTTCAAAAATTGATTACGCCCCTGACGAAACGGCGCGCAAATCATTTCAAAAAATTGATTGCGCCCCTGACGAGACGGCGCGTACGACCTCGAGGAGACAGACAACCAGCCAGGAGACGACGCGTGGAGCCGTCGAACTGTCCTCAGCATTGAATAGGGGACGCCATTTACTACCTCGAACATCCAAAGCGACAGCGAGTCAGGGCCGAAAGAGGCTCTCTCCTCCAGATAGACCCGGCACATAGCTCCCGACCTCACGGCACTGACGTTCTACGCGAGCTCAGAAGCTAGGGGGCAATTGTGTGGGGAGATTTCCAGAGCTACAGGATTAAGCTAATCACAGCCATCAGATGGGGCTAAGCATTCTCACGTGCCATCCGCGTGCCATCCACGTGGCACCGATCTCATCCCGGCCACCAGGGCAGAGGCCTTGGCCGACATCAAGCATCTCCAGGCCACAAGCGCCGAACTGGACCGCCTCGGGTATCATCTCGGCAAAGAGTCCACCTCGGCAGGGCCACCCCGGATGCCATCTCCGCAGAGAGCCCTACCTCGGCTAAAGCTACCTCGGCTGAAGAAGCCAGGGCAGTAGACGAAGCAAGAAAGAACCTTCACCTGCGCCACGTCATCAGGCACGTGGAGAGACAGGGCCCTCATTCCCCACGTCATCAGGCACGTGGAGAGATAGGGTCACGAGCTAGTGGGACAGACACGACATCCAGCCGCCCACTATCTTCACCAGATCGCTGACATGGCGACATCCAGCGGCTGAGGCCACATCAGGGCAAGGCCCGAGGGCAGATCCGCTGGTACTCCAACCGCCAAAGGCGCCCAACACAATCTGGCCCAACAAGACACGCATTTAATGCGATGTGGGCTGACCCGACTAGCATTAAATGCTGAGTGGGCCGGATTAGACTGCATTTATTACTTTGTGGGCTGATCATGACTTCTCAGTCAAATCGTGGGACCCACACCAAGATATCCTCTGAAAGATACGATCCAAACCTCTATAAATAGAACTCCAAACACCATGCAAGGTACGCATAATTCCATTCACAGAGCCCTTACTCTGTCTCTCTTCTCCCTCTCCTTCCATTGCTCCAGTTCCCATACTGACTTAGGCATCGGAGAGCCTTGCGCCGCCCAGGCCAGGGTCCTCTGACCGTTTGCTACTCTCTTTCAGGCTTTCGGACGGCATCCAGACATTCCAGACACCATCATCTTCCCGGATAAGTCCTATAAGGCACCCTCTTATTGTGGGTCATAATTTTCTGCACCTACACAATTAATATGAAAGCTACTAGCAGACTATCCTTTTGGTAGGCAGCAACCTTAATGGTGATGCACCAAACAAAAAGAAAAGGGATTTTACATCACCCCAGCCACATTTGCCTGTGAATGGTTAAAGTTTAATTTATTTGCTATCCTGCCAAATAGAAAACACATACAACTTCATTGATAATCATTAATCCCGTGGATTTATAAAGACTTGAATGTACCAAACAGTTAGATCATGACAAAGTGGTAGAGCCAGGATTTTGGTTTGGGGGAGGATAAAATATTATATATTTGTCAGAGATTAATATTGAAGACCTATATTATATTGAAGCGAAATCCTCATGAAAGTAATATAACCTTTTGTGGTCAAATAATAATTTCAAGGTCCCTAATGGCCCACTTGAAAGGGGGCGCAGGGGGGACTAAATTATTGATAAAATGACCTCCCTATGTAGCATATAGTCCCTATCAAATTTCACTCAATTGACCACTTTCAAATTGATATCTCATATAGAATAATATAAATAATTCAAGTAATTCATACAAATCAATTTGACATTGGGCCCAAACGGTATTGAATCAAAATATTCGTATAAAATAAAGTATTTCTTTTGTAAGGCTTAAATTCTCACTAAGGGCCCCCACTCAAAAGATCAACTCTAAATGATTCATATTTTGAGTCTACTTTTATTTTTTAGGCAAAATTAGCGAAATGTCTATATAAGTCAATGTTTCCAGCCTCCAGTCCAAGGAAAAACTTTTTAAGGCATATGGTCCACTAAGCTAGGCTGTTTGCAACGAGAGGTCCCTGAACTCACGTGTTTTCATTTTTGAGGACTAAATTGCCCCTGTAACGGACGCAAGTGGTCCTCAACGTGTAAGGATTAGTCAGCAACGTGTCACGATTATTTCTCTTTTCAACCTGACTAGCAACGGACCCAACTGGGTAGTCTCATTCTGTCCAACGCCTGCAACAGGCACTATGCCTCCTCTGGCGGTTGTCTTCTACGGCAACGGTGGGATGGCGGTCGGACGGAGAGGGATGGGTTGATGGGTTGGGGAGGAAGAGTGAATCGCAGGATTGAGAGAGATTCTGCTGCTCTCTACTTGGTTTCATGTTCTTTTTTTTTTCTTCTTCTATAGAGAGAATGAGGATTCGGGAGTTGGGGTTAGTGTGGAAGGTGGAGGGAGGGGAGGAGGAGAGGGTGAGGTCGAGGAGGTGGTTGACGGCGGAGAGGTAGTGGAAGGCGAAGGAAGGGGAGTCTTCCCAGTGAGGGTCTGTGTTGTAGGGACCTGATGGTAGCTGACTCAGCAATGGGATGTTGTGGGATGACAACAATGGGGAGGGATCGTGTGGTAGGCTCAGGTTGAATGGGTGAAAGTACAGGGATAAATGCAAAGAAACATAAAAAACCAGATTGAAGAAGTATATTTGGGATGAGAAGACGATGAAGTGCTGAGATGAGGAGGTAGGCTGTGTAACGCCCCAATTCCGGATACCGAAAAGATCGTCAAAGTACCGAAATTGGCGCGCTACTTCCCGGAAAATCCGAGAACTTCCAAGATCGTAGGTCCGCAGTGAGGTCCAATTTAAAACTTTTTGAACAATAATGTAACAATAGTTGTTATCGCGGAAGCGTATTATAAGCGGAAGCCATACAGAGATAGCGGAAGCATAAGGTATCATTGTATATATGTCAAATGTAGAAGGGCTGAAGTCCAGCCTAGATGTATAGTGATAACAAATCAAAGTTTAATTACATATTTTTCATTACTACCCAACTCACAACAAATGTCTCTCAAAACCCAGAAAAAGGAACACTCAAACCCCTACAGCTGGTGTCGGCTCTCCACCTTCCGGCTCGACCTCATGGTCGGCCGGTCCCCATCCGTAGTCGCCTACTACGGGCACCTCAACGAGTGCGAACGCATCGCCCTCGAACTCGGGGTCAAGACCTAAGCACCAAGAGTGGGTCAGATCTAAAGATCTGGCAAGTCACAATATGCAGATAATATAGAATGTATGCATCAAATGAGTAGAGACATGTATAAAGTTAAGAGAGTAACAAAGGTACATATGCTATGCAGTCGTGCAAGATAACCATGTAGAATCATAATAAGTATAACAGTAATAAACCTACACAATATGGCACATCCACATAAGCTGGTCACCGCGGGATATTATGCCGCGGCCCTCCCATACTGAACACAGTCGCGGTAGGGATCCTAAGCTAATGCTAGGGATTACTAACCCTGCAAAATATCATCAACATCATCCACAACGACCGGAACCGGCATCACACCGTCCGTCCCAACAGTGCTCATCATGATAGCCACACAACAAATCTCAATAGCTCCTACCAGTGATGATCAGTCCAACTGGCTGAGCTTAAATCAACTCAGTGAATGTCTATGCCGACTCGGAAACAATAAAGGTCTGTGTCTGTCTAGGCTTTACCTTGCGTGAACAAGGTCCTAACAAAAAGTCCCTAAGAGGTCCAAGTACTCAATATAAACTGTGGATCATAGTCCAATTCCAATCCCATCATTGGATCCATACCAAGGCCCACCAAATACTTGGCCTGGTCTATAACAATCCATATGAGGTACAAACCCATGTTCAATGACATATGATCCATCTACATCCATAATGGGTCACAAGCCCATACAATCTAACCTCTCCATTCTAGGGTAATTCACATCCAACTTAGGCCATAAAAGGGCCCGCCTAGCCACAGACACGGGTCAATGATCCACCAAATCGGATCACCGGGTCACCTCTAAGTATTCCTAGGTTTAGGTCCTCCATTTTCCATTTAATTAACAGGTATAAGCAATAATAAGGACAATAGAGTGATAGTCATAGTATGAGGGAGATGAATCTCCAAGTACAAGGATCAAAGGGAGATAGCAACAGTCCAACCTAGGTAAATGGTCCACTTTCGGATACAGGTCCATCTCAGGTAATTCGATCTTTAAGTGAAACCACAGATGCTAAGGAATATTGTGTTTGGTGCTTAGAAGTTGTGTGCATCATTTGGTAACGTATAAAGGTCGAATCATCTAAGATTACATAACCAGGACTTCAATTAGTGGACCCCACGAGTCAAGGTTGAGCCGTACCATTGACTCGTGGCTGGCACAGTGATGGAAGTTTATTTGAATGGTCAATGGGCCCTACATATGATTGCAACAATAGAAATTAGAATCTGGGGGATCGTCACTGTACACAGTGTGCTCAGCCGACCTCCTGGCCTGGGCGGTCAGCTCGGCACACTGGGACCAGAGAAGGAAAAACACCCTACAGGCAAAGCCTGTTTGTCCAGATCTTCCTGTGAGTTCGGCTAACTCCCTGGCCTGGGTAGTTGGCCGTGCACACTAAGAATTCTGGCTAAAGGGCATGTCCCAGGTTCTAGTCTCCTTTGTTGAAATTCCGCCTTTTTGGAAATCCATCTCGGAGTTCGGCTAAGTAATGGAGCTCAATTGATACTCAGTTCGGCCACCCAGCTCAGCTCGGCAAAGGGCCTAGCTCAGTTCGGCCACCCAACTGAGTTCAGAAAGTGCATTGAGTTCGGCTAGGCATTGAGGTTGGTTTAGCTCTCAGCTCGGTTAAGCACTGAGTTCGGCTAAGCTCGAAGTCCGGTCTGGCACGGAACCCGGTCTGGCGCTGAGCTCAGTAAAACACTGAGTTCGGCCATAACACTGAGTTCGGCCGTAACACTGAACTCGGCTTTGAGCACTGAGCTCGGCCTAGACACATAGCTCGGCTAAACGCGGATCTCATCGACCATTATACTCGGCAGAACTCTGTTCAACTAGTGTTGAGTCCAGCCATCGCTGAGTCCGGCCAGTACTGAGCTCGGCAGTTGCTGAGCTGCGCTAACGCTGAGCTCGGCAACCGCTGGGCTCTGCAGGTGAGGAGCTCGGCCATCGCTGGACTCTGTCCATCTCTCCTATCAGTGTTGTGTTCTGTTACAGAACCCAGTTCTGCGACAGGACACAACTTCTCTTCATTAAGCACAGGAATGGTGGTCCACCTCTGATCAGAATCCAGATCAAGTAGCACCCCATGGTCGCACAGGGCCCCTCACATAGACGTAGGGTCCTGATCTACCAAGGGTGGTCCTACTTCGATTCCGATCACAACACAACGAGGTGGGTTCTCGTCATTCCATCTCCGGAAACTCATTCCCGTGACCCAATTCTTCTGGGATTTTCCATAGACCATTACAGAAACAAACAAATCATTCCTACATCATCCACCCATCATCAACCGGCCATTGATCATCCAAATGGGGTAATCCCATCCATCAATGGCCAAAGGAACCAAACAAACATGCTCAAGGATCGATCTAAACATATATATTACAAATTGAAATTCTACTGCCAATCAAAGGAAGGAAACATGCAATCTAAACTACCAGCACAGTGCACTTGCCTTGATCGATTGAAGGTAGAAGGAAAAGAAAGAAAACCACAGGGAAACCAAAAGGCAGGGTCTCGGCAGGCCTTCTGTCGAGGATTTCTGGGGCGAGGGAGAGAGAGAAGAGAGAGATTGGAGGAGAAACGAGGGTTCGTTGGAGGGAATTGGGGAAGAAGAAGAAGAAGAGAGAAGAGATTGAAACTTGAGAGAAAGGAAAAAGGAGATGAACAGTAGTTGTTAGGGCAGGGGGAGGGTTTTGTTTATATAGGTTGGGTTTTTGGGTTAGGGACAAAATTGCCCTTGGGGTTAGAATAGGATTAGGGTTAGGGTAGAGGGTATTTAGGTCTTTAGGTGGGCTTCTAGAAGATTCTTTGGTGCAAACCCCCTATAGTAAATACAAAACTCTAGCTAGGGCCTCTAACAAACTAACTAACTCTAAGAATAACAAAAGACACCCTATTGACTCTGCTAATTACACTACTAGACTAACCCTAGGAAAATACATAACTACCCTCACTAAGTCCCATAATTAATATAATTAAAATACTTAAGCTAATATATAGTATTCAAATTCACAATGAGGGCCCACCAGGGGTGGGGTCTCACAGGCTGTTAGTCTGTTTGTTTGGGAGGATTAAAATGGGCAATCTTGTGTTGACGAAGATGGTTGTTTGTACGGACCTGATGGTAGCTGACTAGGCATATTGACAAAGATGGTTGTTTGTAGGACCTGATGGTAGCAACGATGGAGAGCGATGGTGGGCTAGGCTCAGGTTGAATGGGTGAAAGTGCAGGGATGAATGCAAAAAAACATAAAAAAAAAGAAGAAAAAGGAAAGAAACATGAAGCATATTGAATTTATGAATTATAAATTCTGAGTTCTGAGTTTTTTTTATAAAATTTATCTGAGTTTTGCGTAAATTTATCTGAGTTTTTATAAAGTTTATCTGAATTTTTGATAAATTTATCTGAGTTTTTGTGAAATTTATCTGAATTTTCGTCAAATTTATTTGAGTTCGGGACAAATTTATCTGAACTTTCGTCAAATTTATCTGAGTTTTGGACAAATCTATCTGAGTTTTTGGCTAATGTGTTTGAGTTTTGGAATAAATTTATATGAGTTTTGAGTTTTTTTATAAAATTTATCTGAGTTTTGTATGAATTTATTTGAATTTTGAGTGAATTTATCTGAGTTTTCGCCAAGGCCTTGCACACTTTTTTTTTCTCTTTGGAAAAAGGACAGGGCAAGTGCTGCTATTTTAGGAGTTGGCAGGAAATGAGGGGACTAATGTGGCAGATGATTCGGAATTTGGTGAGGGTGAAGCCCATTGAGGTTGACAAGTGTCCTCAAACTTTACACGTGTTGCATATCAAAATGGGATGTGTCGGATCAAGTTGACAAGTGTCATCAAACTTTACACGTGTCGCATATTAAAATGGGATGTGTCGGATCATAACGTCATGCACGCACCGGCGTTATTCTCGCTGGACGATTTTCGTTTATTAAAGAAAGGATAAATTGGTCTTTTCATGTATGAAAAAGTGTGAGTAGCACCTTTAGCTCTATGCCCTTTTTTTCTAAACTGTTTGTAACAAAGTAATGTTATGAGGACCTCTGGCCAAAGCTCCCTATTTTTTAAGTCGACGCTATTCAAAGAGTCTAATAAAACTCTATATGAATGAAGCTGGTATATGAGAAGCTATTTTAAAAATAGGAGAAGAATTACAAGCAAAACTACTTGTCTAAGAAAAAGGAAATTGAATAATTTAATTCCTTGCATATCTTTCAGAGAAAGGAAAAGACAAAAAAGAAAAATCAATTCCATCCAAAGCTTTTCCTCTTCATGCGGAAAACCCATTCCCACCATTGAAAAATGCTTTTCCACAAAATTTAAAAAAAAAACTCTAATTTATTTATTTATTTTAAAAAAAAAGTAACCATAATAAAAATAAAATATTTTTCATTACAAAAAAGCATTTCTACTTTCCATTATTTTTCTGAGTAAAAGTGCTGCCCTTGGTTTAATTTTGTCGGTCAATATAAAATGGCATTACAGTTATTTTCATAACTTCCAAGGTTCCTTCCAAACTACCCTTCTCCCTTCAAATTCCAACCTCAAACAGCAGCCATCTTACCAATAAAAACCATCAGCTCTGCAACAGATCCTCGTGGAGGAGAGTTTCATCAGACACCAAAACCAAAACCAAAACCAAAACCAACACCAACACCAACACCACGACCACCAACCACCCTCCAATCCTCCAACCTCCACAAATGGTATTGACCATCTTATCCTTCTTCCTCCTATTCACCACCCTCGCCACCTCCGACGACGGGCCGGCCATAATGAAATCCATATGCAGCCCCAACAAGACGCAACACCCAGAAATCTTCGACGTGAATTTTGTCAATGCAATGGAAACCGTATCGCAGAAAATCGCCGCCGACGGCTTCGGCATCTCCGTCTCCGGCGACAACGTCTCCGACCGGGTATACGGCCTAGGACAGTGCTTTGGATACCTCTCTTCGATTGATTGCCAGCTCTGCTATGCTGAGAGCAGAGTAAAACTACCCCTTTGTCTTCCTTCCACTTATGCGCGAATCTACCTTGATGGGTGCTTCTTAGCATATGGTTATTACAACTTTTCCGGCGATGTCATCGATAATTGGGACACTTCAGTTTGTGGGTCATCGACAAATGAGTCGAATTCGACGGATTTCAGACAGATGGCAAATGGGTTGGTGAAGAATTTGGTATCAGAGGCTTATGGAGAGAGAGATTATTACAAGGTGGGGAATGTGTCACTGTCTTCTCGTTTGACAATTTATGGGATTGCAGAGTGTTGGAGGTCTGTTAATAGGAGTGGGTGTAAGGAGTGTTTGGAGAAGGCAGGGGAGAGTGTTGTTGGGTGTCTTCCAGCTACTGATGGAAAGGCTCTCAACGCTGGTTGCTATGTGAGGTACTCCACAGAGAAGTTTTATGGGG
Source organism: Litsea cubeba (assembly GCA_012931725.1). Classification (NCBI taxonomy): domain Eukaryota; kingdom Viridiplantae; phylum Streptophyta; class Magnoliopsida; order Laurales; family Lauraceae; genus Litsea; species Litsea cubeba. The sequence goes on along the minus strand of CM022950.1, from coordinate 1,521,006 downwards.
TGTCGCTGTCGTCGAGTCGTGGTTCTTCGGGTAATTGTTCTGATCTTGTTTGCCTGTTTGTGACTTTTGATTAGTGCTTACAATAGAGCTATGCTTGGATGATTGGTAATTTTGTAGTAACCCGTTCTCTTCTAGGAATTTCTTGGATGAATGAGCTAATTTGTTTCTTGTTTTATATTGAAAAGATAGGATGGATTGCAATTAACTTCGTATTATTTTTTTTTAAATAAGATTCTAGATGGATTGAAAGTAATTTGTGATTATGATTTAAATCAGATTCTGGGCTGCTGAAGCTACAGCTGGACTTAAGGTCGTGCGTATATCCTACTTGAAATATTGATCTCATGGGTGTTGATGATTTGGCAATATAAATATAGCAACTTATGATTCATGAGGCAAAGTTACATTTGAGGTTGACCTTAATTGGTGATGATCCTTTGGGAATCTGATGAGATCAATGCTAAAGAATGATTATGACCAGTTTGTGATTGTAATTTGGGGTGTAATGGGTCCACCCTTTTTTACATGCTTTGATTGTTATAATTGGCTAATTATTCATTTTATTAAAATTTTGGGTGCTAAATGAAGCTTAGATGTGATTTAGGATTAATGATTGTTGTGTTATCTGTCATTGAATACTTGAATAGATTCTAAGGAGTAGGTGATATGAGTATGGGTAATAGTGGACTCTGGGACTTACATTTCAAATGGATTTAATGAACACCTGCTTACTTAACTTTAGAAAACTACAGGTTTCTTGAGGAAGCCGGTATTTTTTATGGCTGTATATTTTATGGTTTCTTCATAACTTTAAGTGAATGTGCTACAATAAAAATTGAGCTTAATTTAGTGATTTCATATTTATCGAATCAAATTTTGATATATAATTTTTTTCAATAGTTGGACGTCGAGTGGGGGTTGCACTTGGATGTGTTTTTGTGTCAGCTGTTGTTATAGGAGCAGCTATTTTCTGGATTAGAAGGAAGGGTTCTTCTGCTGGTGCTGGTACTGATGGTAATGACATTTAAGAAATAACTAGACAAAACTCCTTTAAATGGTATATGTGATGTGTTCTGAGCTCTAACTAGTTCTCTATGGGAGATTCATTTCAGATATGGATGATAATTCAGCAGAAATTATCAGATCAATTTCAGAGTCCAACCTCAGTTTCAAATATGCAGATTTGAGAAAAGCAACAGATAATTTTGATCAAAGAAACAAGCTTGGCCAAGGGGGTTATGGTTCTGTTTATAAGGTAGTCAATGCTTGTATCTCAACTCCTAATCAAGTTTATGTCATCATCCATGAGGATTCTTCAAATACCTCGTTATGATTTTGTTCCTCCATCATATTTGGATTGAAATTTGTTTTCCACGCAGTAGTAATGTGGAGTTTATGTTGAGTTCTATGATTCCTTTTTTGTCAGGGAGTTCTACCAGATGGTAGGGAAATTGCAGTGAAGAGACTGTTCTTAAACACAAGGCATTGGGCAGAGCAGTTCTTCAATGAAGTCAATCTCATTAGTCAAATTCAGCACAAAAATCTTGTTAAGCTTCTTGGTTGCAGCGTCGAAGGGCCTGAGAGTCTCTTGGTTTACGAGTATCTTTGCAACAGTAGCTTGGATCAGTTCTTATTTGGTATATCTATCAATCGATTTCTGTTCATTGTTTAAAATATCTTACATGTTTTAGATTTTCTATAACATCCTAAGACTGACAATATGAATTAATGTGTGGCTTGTATTGTTATTGTGCAGACTCCTTTAAGAAGAATGAATTGGATTGGCAAAGGAGATTCAATATTATTGTTGGTACAGCAGAAGGGCTAGCTTACCTTCACGACGCTTCTGAGATTAGAATCATTCACCGTGATATAAAAGCTAGCAATATACTGTTAGATGAGAGATTCAAGCCCAAGATAGCAGATTTTGGCCTTGCGCGGTATTTTGCAGAGGACCAGACCCATCTGAGTACTGGATTAGCTGGAACTCTGTGAGTGCCATCAATCTTTTGCCTGTTATTCAAATCACACACTAATATTTGATTTATATGACCTTCATTTTAGATTTTCTTTCCTCTTTGGTTGAATTTTAATTTTTCCTGCAAAAATTCTATCATTCAGTGTAAGATTTCATCATCGTTATCATCACCGTCACCATCACTAAAGCCTTGTCCCATATATCTCAGGTTGGCCTTGTGAGTTTGTTTTCTTCTACACATAAATTAGAACTGATATTAAAGCATGCCAAGTTTTCTATTACCAACTCGCTATCTAACACAACTCTCCTCCTTTACCTAGGCTTGGGTCCAGCTCATGAAGTACCATGGTAGAGTTCTTTAAGTATGAGTGATCAGCCTAAGTTCATAGAAACCTTACGCTGCTTCCTTTCGTGATTTTTGTGGATTTTAAGTTTGCTATGTTTCGCATTCTCTTAGTCATTGCATGATGGGAACTTAGAGTGCATTTGGATATGCGACAAATCACTGTTAGATCAGATAGATTGCCTTAAAGGGCTGTGTTCTTTCTGCTTGACATTCAAGAATATTGGCCTCTTCAAATTAGTGTTTAGAGGAGAAGTGCTTTTATGCCTTAATTGGTGGCAAAGCATGTAGGATATATTTCTCTGCTTTTTGCCATATGACCCAAAAGTATCTATACTGCTAGATCATCCAAACACACCCTTTTATCTTTGACTCGGTTATAATTCTCCTGGGATCTCAAACAGGCGTCATTCATACTTGTCCCCTGAAAGATTGTTTCAATAATGGTTGGGTAATAAAACTGAAGGAACCTGGATAGCTGTAGGTTTAGTGATGTTGTTTCTGGATGGTCAAAGAAGTTGCTGATATATTCATGAAAGTAACGACGATCCAGATTTAGTATCTTCAGCCACTGAGTTGAATTACTATGTTGACAAAATCCTGTAGCATAGTTGGAAGGTGATCATTGTTGCCACAAGGTTGCGGGTTTGAGTCATGTTACCAATAAGCGTAATTCCACTTGCTAATTCTTTGAACAAGGGCCCAATCTGATTATTCAAAACCATAGTTCTGGTTAGGCATTGTGAAGAAAAGGCAGGTAGCATTTTTCTGTAAATGAACTCGTTTCTTTTTGTACTAGACCAATTATGTCACTGACGAAAGGCTTTTCTATCTACTTGATTTCTTCAAATATCAGAAAACTTCTTCAAGTAACATTTTCCAAAACAAGCAAAACTTTCCTTCAATCTTACTATTGGATTGGTGACCTTGAACTGTCAATTGTCTTTCCAGAGGCTACATGGCTCCTGAATACGTTGTTCATGGGAAGTTAACAGAGAAGGCTGACGTTTACAGCTATGGGATAGTTGTTCTTGAATTGATCACAGGCCGAAAAAATAGTTCCCTAGCAACATCAGGAGAAGGACATTCACTCATGTCTCTGGTATCATTTTTTTTTTCCTGTGTCTAGATCTCCCATTTTGCTAACAATTTCACGCTACCTCATCTTTTGACTATTTTATTTGTCTATCTTCCTTTATCAGATTTGGGGTCATTATACTTCAAAAACATTGATGGAATTACTTGATCCTAATCTTCAAGGCCAATGCTCTGAAGAAGTTCTAAATGTATTTCATGTGGGTCTTCTTTGCACACAAGCATCTCCAAACCTTCGGCCACCAATGTGGAAAGTGGTGGAGATGCTCACTGGTAAAAGGAGGGACCTTCCTCTTCCGACTCAGCCTCCTTTTATCAATGTCAAGGGTGCAGAATCCAGCAGTGGTGGCTCTGAAGCCTCTGTTATTTTCTCCTCTTCTTCGAAGCATCCGGTTTCGGTGAATCAGATGTCACTGAGCATTGTACGAGGAAGATGACCATCTGTTGGTTAGACTAATCAACAGAAACAGCTACGGTTTTGCTGCAAGTTTTTCTTTTTGTATAGTGAAATTTTGTTAGGTTGTTGGCTACCAAATTGAAGGTAGTTTGGCTTTTAGAGAGATCATTCATTTTTTTTTTTACAGGTTTCTTTGGAGGAGTTTATTATTATTATTATTTTTAAAACGGATGTTGGTGTTATGATCTCTTTCATTTTCTTGTAATATGTCGAATGTCCCATCAATGAGAAATGAAATCATGTCATTGTTTTCTTTGTGCAAACTACCTTAATTAGTCTGTATTTAAGTGTAAAGAGCATTGACTTTCTATTTTTAAACAGATAATTATAATTTATTATTATCATCAATCTCTTTGTTCTAACTAAAATTGGCTAATTTACATCACACGCTGAAAGTCATCATAAAATGAAGTTTATTAGGGTTGGTCACCTATACTGACAATGGAAATATTATTCAATCCTCCATCTCCCTTTTGTGCTAGGAGCCTTGGACAAGTATAGTGTTCAGTGTTTCACCATATTTGAAAAACGATGTTTTAATAATTCCATGTTGATGGCCATCCAAAATCTAAGTTCGAAATGTCACATGATTTGACTTTATTTCCACAAAAATTGCTATTGCAATATTAAGATGTTCAAAGCTAGCATCTTTGGCCTTCTGCTCAATATAGCCTAATCTGATTGGATAAATAGTTTTTGAAAGGGGAGTTAGTGCAAGTATCATATTTATCTTACATGATATTGCCTCAAGTTAAATGGAGGATGGTGCAGCCAACATCTGTATATCTCTTGTATGTACATGTTTGGCATTTCTAACTTTTCTATTTTCTGTAGATATTTGAGAAAAAAGTTCGAAATTTCTAAGGAGTTCTTTCTGTATGGTATATCGCCGTTCTGTGTAGGAAATTAACAGCAAAACTCTGCAATTTTTCCTAGGTTTGGACTTTGGATTTCCTATGGCTGTGTAGGATCTAACAGCCCATTGAGCTACCACTTATCCCAAAATCATTTGGTGATGAGAGACGGCACAACAATGGTTTTATGGTGAAGGCTCGGACTCGATCACGATTATGACCGCTATGGAGCGAGGGTGGACGTTGATCTCAACGATCCCTCCATTAACGGCACACCCGCCACGACTTCTGCTGCGCAACTCACAAAACGCGTGTCCCGTGACTCGAACACCCGACCTACCAGGCTCTGATACCATTTGTAGGATCTCACACCCCATTCAGCTATCACTTATCCCAAAACCAATTAATTGTTGATGGAAAATGACACAACAATGGTTTTATTGTGAGGGCGAGGGCTCGACCACCATTATGACCGCTCAAGAGCGAGGGTGGACGTTGACCTCAACAATTAATTGATTTTGGGATAAGTGGTAGATCAATGGGGTGTAAGATCCTATAGGCTGAATCCTGGTTTTCCCATCACCTTAGGATGTTATTGTACAGTGATTACATTCATGCACACAAGCTCTTTTCTGCTTGCTATTGCTGTTGCAGATCATACCAATACCTTTTCTGGATTAATTCTCTTCTATAAATGCCAAATAGAATTTTGAAAACTTTTGGATGAAACCCAAGTTCACTTAGAATTAACTCCATATGGTTCGACAGTAATACCAAAGTTAATTCACATACTTTCATGGTCCCACATGCCCATTTCATTCAACTCATGATTTTCTGTTGAATTTCTGAAATTCCTTGAGTATGATGTGTGAGGATTCAAGGGTATTGACTGTCTAGATGTTGAAATTCTCATTCCAATTGAGGGAGGGAAAGTGATGTAACAGAAGCATGAAATACTCAGCTTTGCCTGAAATGTAATCCTATCTATTTCTTTGAATTCTGATACAGGGGAAAGTCTCTTTCTTTACTTGGATGTATTTGTGACCCTGTCTGCGCAGTCTATAATCTATATTAATGTGTCGGTTCCAAAGAAAAAATTGCTAACGACACAATCATCTTCTGTCTGATTCTGCAAGCGACATGCGAAATGAATGGAGGAATTTAGTAGTATTTCTAATTTCTAATTTCTAATTAATTTGTGCTTGCGTGCTTCATATGGCATTCTATTTGGACTTTTTTTCCTTCTCTCAGGACTCAGGAGGGTGGCCATGTTTTGAGAGTCTACATATGTAACATCATAGAGAAGAATAACAAACAAGAGTCCCAGCATCTAATTGACTTCTGCAAACATCTTATGGGGGGTAGGTGGATACCACATATGGGAATCCTGAATATGAAATGGAAAACAGAACATGAATGTCATATACACTTCTAGAATTCCAAAGAGAACAACTATCCTTGACATACTTGTCAAACTTCAATCATTCACCTCTTAAATATTCCCATTCAATGTTTTAACATTTTACAAATGACCATGAATGTTGAGTTCCATTTCATTAATGGCAGCTTAGCCCTATCCAATCAAATATAGGGTCATCTTAAAAGAGTTCAGATCTACTATTAAACTGTACAGTAGGCGAATTTATCTTGAATCCTACCTGTTTTGACTAATCAGAATCTACTTTTTCAAATCCTAACTTACAAATTTAATCCTATGGCAAATCTACATTGAGGGGTGAACCACGTAAAGAGTGAGATGGTTAAGGCATTGTTCCGGTAGGGGACAGGTCGAAACATCAAGTTCATCAGGTTTGTTTAAAAACAATTTTGTAGAAAAATCTAAAATTTGTGATCCATCAACACTTGGCTCGACATCAGATTAGATAAAACTCTTTTGAGGGGTTGGTTAGATTAGATGTCTAGATTTGAGTTTTCAGCTGATGAGCCACTCGAAATCTGACCCAGTTGAGTAAATTTGGCTGAGTCAAGTCACTTTGTTAAACAAATGGGTGGATGAGTTAAATTTATCACAAACTCTAAGGTCAAATTTTACTTTTCAAGATTTTATAAATTAGTCCCTACCTTTTGCCCGGAGCCCCTTGTGATTTGCTTATTAGAGTAAGGTCAGGTTCCTGATTCACCAATCTGGGAGATATTTTTGAAGTAGTGGGACCAATCATATGAACTGTTTGGATATAACTAAGCTATGGCTCAACTTGCACAAACTCTCAAGTCTCAATGGGCCTGGAAAAAGAGGTGTAGCCTTGTAGGCCACAAGAAACTTCTCCATCTCAGAGAGTGGAAAAAAGATCTAGGAGGATGATTCTGCTGAACTACAAGATGACAAAAGGACTGACGATGTGGGTCTCATAAGCTGTCTCAGTATCAAAATCAACAAAACCATATCATTGTCTGACTGAAAACAGGGCCTAATTTAAACCAATTTCTGTACTCTAAAAGTCATTTATGATGACCAATGGCCATGGTTTGTGGCCCACAAACAGAATCTAAAATGTCTATTAGCCAAAGGAAAACAAGAAAGCACAAGAACCACCAGTAATTAGCAATTTTCTGGTCAAGACCACTTGACAAATTTGTATCAAATGCCAAAATGGGTTTCTATCAATTGGACTCGAGACCACTTAATATATAATTGATTGTCCCTTATCTAATGAAGTCCTCAAACGCTCTACATGATTTTTCTAGACTTCGAATATCCAAACTTAAAATTCCCTACTACTTGCTGGTGGAGAGCCCCACATCGTTCTGGAAGGAAAAGTATGACAAAGGAAGCAGAGTCCCACATCGTTTAGGAAGGAAAAGTATGGCAAGGAAGCAATGCAATAAAACACCAAAGAAGACTCTTCTCAAAGCATACCTTTCTCGGCCTTTTGGCTAAGATCAAGTGTAGTATCTGTTCTTATCAGTTTAATATCTGATACGTGGCCCATTGGGTCACATGATATTAAATTAATTTTTCTTGGGGGAGGGCCCACCACAGTAGCTTGCTGCTGGGGTCCTCATGCGTCGCCTATGTGTTGCACTATTGCATGGGACTGGCGCGCCCCTCCAATTCACTCAAAAAGGTTTTTGGATTACTGGATAGTTGTTGTTTTGACTAGGGGTGTTTATGGCCTGGGTTGGACCAGGTTAAAGCATCTATTTAGTCCCAGCTTTACATCTAATTGAAACCAATTTCTGTACTTTAAGCCATTTATGATGGCCACGGTCATGCTTTGTGGCCTGGGTTGGACCAGGTTAAAGCATCTATTTAGTCCCAGCTTTACATCTAATTGAAACCAATTTCTGTACTTTAAGCCATTTATGATGGCCACGGTCATGCTTTGTGGCCCACAAAGAACAGGAATCTAAATTTGGTATATCAGCTGAAAGACATAAGAAAGCACAAGAACCACTAATCATTTTCTACTGAAGACCACTTGACAAATTTGTATTGAATGCCAAAACGGGCTTCTACTAATCATTTCCTACAAAAAAGGATTTAAATATAATTTGAGAAGCAATGGTGTACTCAAATGGAAATGAGGCCCGCAAGAGCGGGAAGAAAGTCCACACAAACAAGAAGAGGTGATGTACCCGGGGTTTCCGCAAGAGCGGTAAAAAAGTCCACACAAACAAGAAGAGGTGATGTACCCGGGGTTTGAACCTCTGACACTCCTTACCACTTAGGTAAGGAGCCGATCTTGGAGAGGAACACTTATTAGACCTGTTTTTAGCACTTTGTCAGCTAGCCTCCTTTGGTCTGGCCCTCCTGTGTACAGAAGCATATATGTCATGTTCATCTGCTAGGCCTAACCAACAGGGTTATAAGCCTATAATGTAAGGTTAATAGATATACAATAAGATCACCGCCTACATTTAATGAAAAAAGAAATCTGCCAGTTGGAATAAACCCTGTATGTGCTCTCAACTGGTTTCATAAGGTTGGATGATTTCTTTAGCCAACTATAAGATTGAGAATGTGAAAAAAAAAAATCACTTGCTGTGATCTTACGGAGGGACAGAGCCAACATTTTATTTCACTCATGACTTGGATAGAACAGGAGCATTGGACTCGGCTGATTTATATTACTTAAAACTTTTTCTGTGTTTAATTAAAAAAAAATATGCTTACCCTTCGCGTCGTGTATCATTTAATATTGCAATTAAGAAAACCAAAATTTGAAAATATCCTAATATCTTCTAAATTGATAAAATCGCGAAAATTAGATTTGTGACAATATATAGTTCCTGCATTCTGGAAATGGGTGTATGCCAACTTGAATCCATGGAGGACCACCATTGGCCGTTCCAGTTTCCACTACTTGGGTCCGGTTGCAACAGAGAGCACTTGAAATGGCCAATGCTTGTTAGTCTCTAGAAACTTACAGGTATGATAGCCAACCGGTCTTAAGAAAAAATTGGAGAATTTTCATTTGTACATTTTCCTTTATTATTTTATAATTTTTTCCTCTTGTCTAAGCATGTGTAGTGCATCTTGTAAGATGGAGTGAAGTAGTGAAACCAAAGTCGGCGGGGGGTTTAGGCCTTGGTGATCTTGGGCTAAAGAATTGGGCTCTTTTAGCTAAATGGTGGTGGAGGTTTGGTGAAGAGAGAGATGCTCTATGGAGGAAAGTCATTGTGTCTAAATATGGTGACGATCCTTGGGAGTGGGTTCCTTCTAAAGTTCCTTTGTATCGTGTCTCTGGGTTGTGGAGAGTCATTTCTAGTTTGGGGGACGAGTTTAGTGAGAGGGGTAAAGTCCTTAACAAAGGGGTCGGTTTCAATGTGGGGGAGGGGAATCGTGTCCGATTCTGGTTGGACGATTGGTTGGGCGGGGAAACTTTGTGTCTTTTATTTGCTAGACTCTTTCGGGTGGCTTCTAATAAAGAGTCTTTTGTTAAAGATTGTCATATTTGGGAGGGGAACAATATATCTTGGTCTGTGTTGTTTTCGAGAGTGTTGCGTCCGTCTAAGTTGTCTTAGTATGAGTCATTGTTGAGTTTTCTTTCTAACACTTTTATTTGCAGAGATGAGCCAGATGTCCGCATTTGGAAGCCTCATCCCTCTGGTCAGTTTTCTCCAAAGTCTTGTTATAAGGCTTTGGACTCTTGATGGAGGCTCAAGCTCCTTTTTTGCAGATTTGGTTTGGTTTGGTGCCTCCTAGAGTAGAGGCTTTTTGTTGGCTGGCAGTTTCCGGTAAATTGGCTACGGTTGATAACCTTCGCAGGAGAGGAATGATGTCAGATGACTTGGTGGACAGCTGCTCTTTGTGTGGGAAGGATGGTGAATCTATTAATCATATCTTCTTGCATTATGATTATGCAACCTATCTTTGGAGTCATTTCTTAAGGAGGTGTGGTCTGCTTTGGTGCCTCCCACACTCCCTATATCAGTTGGTGGAAGAGTGGAGGGTTAGTCCTTTTCATGGTTGTGGCTTAATTTTGTGGAGGATCATTCCCTTTGCGATTTTATGGTCTCTTTGGAAGGAAAGAAATGACAGAATTTTTAGGAGATCTCCTTCGATGCTGGAATATATTATTTTGCTTGTGGAGGTTAGAGTAGCAGAATGGGCTCTTTTAAGTAAGGAATTTATTGGAATGAATTTAGATTGTATTCTTCAGAATTGGGAAGCTTGCATGTCATGTGGTCCGTCCAAGAATATGAAAGTGGCCTGTTGGTGTCCTCCTCCATCGGGTTGGTTAAAATTTAATGTTGATGGTGCAGCTAAAGGTAAGCCCATGCCAGCGGGTATTGGTGGAGTTCTTAGGAATGATAAGGGTGAAGTGTTGTTTATATTCTCCAAGAATGTTGGTATAAAAGAATCTAATGAAGCGGAAGTACTTGCTATTTTGGAAGCTTTAAGGATTTTTTCTTCTACTTTCAAGGAAAGCTTAATTGTGGAAAGTGATCCTTCGAATGCTATTAGGTGGGTGTCTAAGGTGGAGAGGGGTCCTTGGAGATTTCAGTTTTATCTCAATGAGATTAAGGCTTTATCTTCTTCGATTAAAGTTTCTTTTTCTCATATTTTTCGGTCAGCAAATGGTATAGCAGACTCTCTAGCCAAACAAGGAGTGTGCATAGAGTTGTTCAGCTTGTGGCCCCTATTACTTAGTTTTGTTGTTTTTGGTGTTGGTATAAGGCTTTTGTACCAACTCTTTTTTTGTTTCTTCTTTTGTTAGAGATTTTCTTGTACTGTTGCCTTATTTTAATTTAATTTACAGTTACCGATAAAAAAAAAAGTGTAGTGTTCTTTCATTCTCATGAATCTTCTATAACAATGAAAGAATGGTAGAACCCCAGTAAAATAACTTTGCTAGGTAGGAAGAGTGTTGGAAATGCTACAGACAGGTACTGCTGTAAAAAATAATTTAAAAGAGTCGATAGTACCCGATTATTGAAGATTGGCGGAAATCGAAGAGCAGCAACCGCAGCAGATCTGTGGCCGAGGTATGTCTGATGACGCTCTCTTTAGGACGAGTTCCGCCCCTTGGGATAAAATCAAAGTGTGAAAGTTCTCAGCAAAACTGCCCCCAGGATCCAATGGTCTTCTTGTTTCAGGTCCGGTCGCACGATTGGCCTGAACTGTAGACTCCTTTTCGGAATGGCCAGAGAAATAACATAGGAACAGAGAGAGAGGAAAAACCGCGTTTGTTTCTGTGTATATTTACGATGACAGAGATGGCCCTAATATATACAATATATATAGAGATGGTATCCGTTGGGCCATTAATCCTCAACGTTAAAACCCATTAAGCCCTTTAATCTCCCTCAACGTTAAAGCCATTAATCCAATTAATCCACAACGTTAAAAACTTTTGAAACCACATTAAATCAATGATTAAAATTGGTTTAAAAATAAATAAAATAATGGCAAAAGGTTGCCATATCTTATATGAGAATATGGGACCCTCTAGGCCACCTGGCCTGGATTTGCACCCCCGCGCGATATACACGCAGGATGCGCGTCGCGAATGCACGCCCGATTAAACATTTTTCGGACCAGCCACCTTGGGTCAAGCCCAACTCGCGTGCGCGCATAGGGCCCATGGCAAAATGCTCCAAAAGTTCTTAAATACTAAATGAATGAAAACACATAAAAAGCCCCTTCAAAAGATGAACTTTAACAATGTGGGATGCCTTGTTCCCAATAGCCTACACTACCCATAGAGTAATAAAATCACAAAAGGACAAAACACCTTTTACAAAAAAAAAAAAAAAACCTTAAAAGGATTTTTTGAAACACCCAAAAAAAACCCAACAAAGAGGAATCAACCAAATAGAGTATTTGTTATGAGGACTCTTGATACAGAAAGGAAGTTCACAAGGTTTTTGGATTGCCCCAGTGTTGCTTGACTACCTCTTTTTATAGCCTTGGGTCATTTCTAAAATTAACCTCCAAAGCGGCCTAGTACTCTTTAACTTTCTTTCTGTCTCTCTTCTTCCAATTAAGCCTAGTACTCTCTCTCTCTCTATGTCCAATCTTTTATGAGTGCTATTGACAGGCCGTAGATGTAATAGTTAGCATGACCCCATCATAAGATTGGGCACTTTATTCATTCTTCAATTGTCTAACTTATGGTGAATTGTGTATGTCATTCACAGGGTTCGTCCAGATGGGATGGGACGCTCTGATATTGAATTTGGGGCCGGGATTGCCAAGATTTCACACTAAAAAAGGCCATCCTAACTCTTGATTTAGGACTTCTCATTTTCTTTCTCTTTAATGATTTTATCAGGGCATTTTTTCGCTGTACTTAAATTAAATTGTGGATAACGATTCGGTCAGTGTCAAGTTAGGGTAAGGCATTTGTTGCAAGCTTGGATTGATCATTGGTGATGGTCCCATGGTCCAGAATAGAACTTCAATTTATAACAGCCATTATTATTATTATTATTCGCAGCAGCAGTGGTGGTGGTGGTTGTTTTTTGAAGTTGGCCAGCACAGTCGAGGGACCACAAACACTAGAAAAATACATACCAGCCGAAATTATAAAGCAGATAGATTAGAGGGAGAAAGGAGGAAGGAAAAAAAAAACATTGCAGCAGCAGTCCCATCTCCGAACCATGTAAAATCCTATTTTTTATTTATGTGATACTACATAACAACCTCTCATCATCTTCATCATTATCATTGTCATCGCCGTCATCATCTTAATGAAGCACAAAAACAAGGAGGAAAAGCAAAAAAAAGAAGCATGTCATCCCTTCATCAACTGATAAACTTCAAGGCTCTTCCTCATGAGCTGGGACAGTGTCTCATCTTCGTCGGCCATGGGTGAGATCCCCGGCATTTCTACAAATCCAGTCTCACAGGTGTCATAGTTGGTCAAGGCCGCGCTAAGCATAACATTCAATGTAGGCATATCTTGGGCATCCATGGCCTTTGTCGCCTTCGCAAGGTTATCAAGGGCATCGTCGTAGCTGTCCTCACAGACCTTAAGGCCGGCAGCCACCATTGGAGGTACGGTGGGCTTCGCCATTTTCTTCTTCACCAACTCCATTGCAGTTTGGGTCTTCTCTGTGCTCACCTTAATGAGAGACTTCAGCTCAGCTGAGGGGATGGCGCTTGCGGTGGGTGCGGAGTCAGGGGATAGGCAAACATCAGGTTGTTCTGGCCAGGTGTTGGTGTTTGCATTGGAAGGTGATTCTTCAGCGGGGTTCTTCGGTTGCTCTTGGGGCTGGAAGGTTGAGGTTTGTGTGTGGACTTCATGCTTGGAGGTCGGGCCGTGGTAGTCCTGGTCGTTGGTGTTGCTGCCTTGATCACACAAGGTAGAGGTGGAAAGGAGGAGGATGAGGGTACAAGAGAGAGTGATTGGGGGGAGAAAATGAGTTTTGATCTCCATTGCCTGAAAGATTGGAATGAATTGAAGGGACAGAGAGCTTATGGGGATGAAGGAATAGAGAGTCATAGACAGTTACAGGTTGGAAGATGGAGTGTTCGGTAGCCCATGCAAATAGGACTGGGTGAAGGAATAGTGACCGTTATTGGGTAACTGAATTCCCTCGTTTTCTGGGTGTGTGACCTTCTGTCTTTCCTTTGTTTCAAATGAGAATACTTGTAGTACTGGACCCAGTAAAATGATGCAGCCCTTATGTAGGGTTTAAAGTGGGTCACCTAGGACAGAACTGAAAAAATATAGGGATGGATGCAAGATCAGAACCCTTAATTTGTACGGACCCAAATAAGATCTAGGCCTAGATCAGTGTCATTGAGATTTTTCACTCGACTTGAAGACCAAAAAAACCTGAATGCTTGTCTATGAATATTCAGGTCTCAGCTTAGGTTCAGCTCTAGGCCTTCTATTCGGTTCTGGGTCTGGCTCCCTTGGTTAATTGGGCTTGGGTTCAGTTACACTCTGGACTTGATAAACAACCCCAAATTGGGATGATCTTGATGGTTGAATAGTCATGGGTCGTATTTTAGATGGCAAATCTCCAAATAACGTTTTCCCAATGCATTGTATGCAATAAGACGGCTCAATGAAATTTGTTTTCCAGGCAAAGATCCTCTACTTGCAAAGCTTATGGTGTATAATATAAATAATCTACCTACAAAGTATTGAGAGGCAGTGAACAGTCAAATTCCTTCAAAAAAAAAAAAAAAAAAACACACTAACATCATACTTAAAATCTATTATTTGTTGGGAACATTTTGAACCATCCCCGAGTTTTTTTGCCTAATATGAATATAGGAGAATGAATTTGAAGCGACTTGCAGACACGTCCTCGCCATTGACGCAACCGAAATGGAGTCAACTAAAGATGTGAATAACTCAAGTGCCCCTTTTCTCCCTTTGATTCTGAAGAAGAGTTCACTGAATCAACAATGTATGGTCACCATCCTATCACAGTCCATTTCTCACCTTGGATCAATCAACCATATTCACCAATTCTCATGAAAAATGATAAACCTCTTTTAAAGTAGTCTCCAACCCTTCCAAGCTCAAAATATGGCCACTATTTCACAATAAATGCCCCCCACAGGGTGTGCTCCAACTTAATTATCATCTCCAATAAAATCAGCCTGAACTTTGCCTTAATTATGGGTTGGAAGATGTAGTCAACTGAAGGTGTTAAGGTTATGGAAGCCCTACTACAACTGGGCTAGTTAGGAAAGATGGATGTCATTGGGCAAAATGAAGTGTGTGCTTGTTTTGTAACATTGTTCGGAAAACTTAACAGCAAGGATTTGTTTCAAAGCTGCCTCCAAAAACCATTTTGAGATCATAAACTCATTGAACCATTTTCTAATATGAGGCCAAAACTTTAGGGACTAATGTGAGATTCCCCCTTATTTATTTGATAACTGATATCATACTGTTTGAAACTATAACAATAGCAATACCTCTGAGCAATCCGTACATGTGGGACCTGCCTTTCCATGTTAGTATGCAGTTGGGTCACACAATCACACCCTGAGATGAGAGCGAGTCACATGTTTTACCCGTGCATAATCCAACCGCTATGGTTTATGATTCACAGGACTAGTCAGATAAGATAATTATATACTTATCATATGATTTCTCATTCTTCTGCTAGTGTCTCAAGCTTCTCATGATCATTCAGTACTTCAAACAAACATTTTATTCTTTTCTCCCTTTGATTTATACATGAGATTGTCTGAACAGGAAAAACGACTAATACAACACAAACCACTTTCTGAAGGAACTTCATATAAACTTAGAACCTTTACCAAGATCATACAAGCAGATTACCTGAAAACACAACACTCTGCATATGATGAGAGAACGGAAACTATTCTTCTTGATCAATGTTCTTCACAACTGTCACTGGGCAAGAACCATTGTTCACCACATAGTTACTAACACTTCCCAACAGAGCCCTGCAGAATAAAAAAGAAACACAAACAGATTAAGGAAAAGTCTCAACATAACCTGGGTAAGAAACCAAATCCATGCTATCTGGGCTGTCAGTTCACATCACATTTGTGCTGTTCTAGCATGGTTACAGATCAAATTGGACAATACTAAGTCAACTGATTATTTGATATAACAGCATAATGAGTACCTTTATTTGATATAACAGCATAATGAGTACCTGATAGTAGAGCAAAATAATGTAGATAATGACCATTTTTACATATCAAGGCAAGCTCACCCCCATGATTAACAGTCGTCTGTGTTTTTACAAATTTCCACTTGCTGATTCAAAATGCTTTTCTACTCAAATTTAAACCATTTACTTTTCAGGTCCTCAACTTGAATGAATTGAATATTGATTTGGAATGGAAGACAACAAAAAAATATGATGTCCTGTATAATGCATTTCTGTTTTCTCGAACACCCCATGTCCCAGTGGGAAAGAGTAACACATCTATCTGCAATTGAAGTAACATCCAAATGGACTCTGCTGAAAAGCAATCCTAAATATCAAATAAAAAGGTTGGAGGTTTAACCTTTTGATCTTGCCAAGCCCTCGATTTCCAATGACGAGACAACTCAATGGAATTTTCTCAATTGCTTCAAGAATCTTGTCTCGGGCATCTCCCCAATAGACCTTCATTACTACCACAATCTGCAAATACAAATAAACTTTCATTTTTTATGAGTTTTGAATTTTTTGACATTCGAGGGCCAGATGAAAAGTATTACCTCTTTCTCCCTAGCAGCACAATTGAGCAAATCTAAGGTTTCAGGATCCGGTTTCACTCCATATTTCTTCACAATGCCGGGGTCCGATAACTCATTCAGGGGGATCAAGGCTGCCAAAGACTTAAAAAAATTACAAATCCAACAAGTTTTATCAAAGAATTAACATGAGAAATCCTAAAAATTCAATAGTCGTTCTCATAATTTTGAGGCTCTTGGGTGCATCCATCTCCCTTCCCTTCCAGGAGAGGATGATTGTTCAGCGCATATAATCCACAAACTTTCATCTTTTGAAATGCATTGTACAATTAAGGAAAAGCAAGAACATTTTGAGCTGCTTCATCCCTACTCACTACTAATAACATTTCAAATTGTAGAATAACATGTGTTAAATACAAACTTTCTCATATTATGGATGTAGTTATTGTAGAGAACAACTTGTAAATTACTCAAAACTTTTCAAATGGAAACACCTAAAGTTCTAATATATAACCAAATGTCACAAACCAATATTATATCAGAAAATAATCTTAAAAAAAAAAATTGCTTTAATTTCAACATTTAGATTCAGCCTACTAAAATCACCATCACTTTACAAATTCCAATGTTTTAAATTCAGGATCACTTGAAAAGAATATAATTCAAAATAACCCTCTCCCCTTGTTCTAGCACTCGCTAAATTTTAAACCCCAATGAGGACATAAACCATCACATCTTTAATCTTTTACACATGATCAATCCACTGGTGAGGCCCATTCGAATTAGAGTGGAATTTGGCCCACTGCTATGACAAGGAGAGAGAGAGAGAGAAAGAGAACTCCCATGAGTGACTTCCGCAAGGTCATGTTTGGCACCCAATTCCTCAATTCCTCTCTGGTTTTAGTCAAGGATTTGGAAATTCACAATTAGCAAATTGTAAATCCTCCTGGACATGGGCGG
The DNA here is from genome assembly GCA_012931725.1 of Litsea cubeba. Taxonomy (NCBI): domain Eukaryota; kingdom Viridiplantae; phylum Streptophyta; class Magnoliopsida; order Laurales; family Lauraceae; genus Litsea; species Litsea cubeba. The sequence continues at coordinate 1,503,728 of CM022950.1, read as the reverse complement.
GGGGAAATCCTTATTTTTTAGGATTTTCATGTCTGACCCTCCCTATCAACACCACCACCACCACCACCTTGTCCCCATTATGTTGGGGTCTGCAGTTAACCATTCGGATCCATCTTGAGCCAAATCGTTTGATAGATTACTATTTTTACTACTTTCATCCCCTTCCTATTGAGCTTCATCCTTCCCCCTCCCCTTCCCCTATGCACCCACACCAATTTTCCTCAGCTGTATGCATCACATCAATATCGAGCTAAAGTCCTTCAGCTATATAAATCTTTCAGTGAGGAATTTTCAAATTTGTTGATAAACTAAGCAATTCTCAAATATGCAGATTCCTCATCGATTCCTCATATGCCACCAAACATGCCCCATGAGAGAATCCGGATCCTCACGGCCGGTGTTTCGAATCTTCAGTGAGCACATAGCAAATTGACTTCAATGCCCTTGCCACGTATATTTAAATGCAAGTTCTAGTAAGTCATTTCACAATAGTCAAGGGCAGTCTTTGTAATTCCAGCGCATGGATCCACCCAGGAACCCCAAAACAAAGGTTCAGTATCTCACATCAGCATTAATGGTAAACAAACCCATGGGCCGTGGCCATGGCCATGTTCATCTAAAAAAAACCCTTATGTGGACTTGTCCAGAAATGAAATGAAATGAAGATGAAATCCAATAAGAGAAGAAGAGAAAAAACAGGATAAAAGAAGAAGCCCAGAAAGAAAAAAAGAAAGGCTTACGAGAACCAGTGGCCTCCCAGAGCTGCATCTCGCCCTCTTCGTAGTGCCCTGGGGACTGGACGTTGATTAGGATGAGGTGGTCCCCATCCCTGATCATATTCTCCACCGTCCATTTCAGGGCCTTCTTGCTGCAAGGCGAGAAATCAACGGCCACACCCACCCTTCTCTCTCCTTCCATCTCTCTCTCTCTCTATATATATCTCTCTGAGTTGTTTGTGTGTTTTTTTGCTTCCTACAATCTTTCTTCTCTTTCTTGTGGGTTGCAACTTGCAAAGAAGGGAGGATGAATTTGATAGACAGGAATCTAATAAAGTCAGAAGAAGACCAGGAATGATGATGAAAGGACTGTTGGCTGGGACCCACCACTTAGGAATTAAAACTATATCTCAACCTCTGCAAATAAATTGTAAGTTTATAAGGTAGATATTTGGCTTTGGCTGTCTCATTCTGACTTGGAAAATAATTGAATGGAAACGTGGGACCTCCAGGATTTTGATGCCTACAGACATTTTCCTAAAAAAAAATGCAGTCCAACATTTATGCGAAAGAGTAAACCAAAAGAAAACTAGAAAAGTCACAAAATCAAGAAGTAACATACCTCGTCAAAGAAGATAAAATAATACAAAGAAGCAATAGCAAGGCCTGTCTGAGTGTCTCTTGCTAAAATTTAAGAAATTCCTGAATTCTCCGTTAGTCACGGTGGAAGTCTTAGACGATTTTTTTTTTTTGAGCATTTAGAAATTTCATTAAAGTTAAAATTTTTGAATTTTAAAAAGATATTTGAGGCATTTAATGTGGTTGAAAATTAAAAATGCTTGGGAATAAACATGACACTTCAAAAAAATGGGACAAGATGTTACGTAATATTAAAAAATCTCCAATAGAGTGAATTCAGACCATCTTTATCCACGCCTTATTCGGCGACCCGCTCTAAGTTTGATGAGGGGTGACAGAATTAGCTTGGCTTACTAGATGAGAGTTTCGGTGTCTAGACATAGGAAGGTGAAAATTTTCCCTTTTGTTATTCTAGCCTTCTATTTTACATGAGTATAATATACATGTATATAGTGACTTGTGATTGGAGTTTGATGTGGTATAGGTCAACGACTACTTACACAATAAACTTGACCTCAACATGGACCATTAACAACTTTAGGCCCTTTTAACAGCCATTGGGAGAATGTCTAAAGACCCCAGCTATATGCTCTTTTTCCTATTGAGAAAATGGCCCCTCATCTGATGGGACTCATGAGGAAAGACCTAATGCTGAACATTAATTATGAAGGGATAACTTTCCATCCGTGACTTTCTCCAACAAATTTGCATGTCTTCCAATCACTCAATATTCTTGGGTAAATTCTTTTTTAGAGAATTTTACGGAAAAATTTTTGAAATTTGGCCATTCTTCTCGAAGGCTCCTCGAAGATTGTATAGCACAAATCCGGTCTTCCCGATATTTTTTTAAAATTTTTTCTGAGCAACGATAACGTTACCTAGAAAAATTTGGAGGGACGCTAGCGTCGTTCCTTACGTATCGGTATTTATGGAAAAAAAGCTACGAATACAAGTTTTTCGCCGCTCATATTGGTGGAAAAGCTGCGAATACAAGTTTTCCGGCGTTCATATTGATGGAAAAGCCGTGAATACAAGTTTTTCTCTGTTCATAAGGTCGAAAAAGCTGCGTCCAGATTTACCCTCTCGAGCAACATTTCTCTCGTTTTCTCATGAATGAGTTTATGGGTTGAGGATAAGCTCTACATGATAATAATATACTAGTATAAGATTATTATTGGAATCATTTTTCCATGTTATGTTTGCCATTTTTTTTCTTTCCCCGTCTCTTTCACTTTTCAAGATAAATCTTGAGAATATGAAAAAAGAAATAAAGAAATAGTATGTCGGTCAATAGTAATCGCCTGTGATATTGTTTTCCTTAAGATGATTGGGAGAAAATGGAGTGGGAGAGATAGAGAAATAAGTGGGAGAAGTGGAATAAATAAGAGGAAGAAGAGTGTTTTGTGAAAACCGCGTAGAGCGACGCTAGCGTTGCTCGCCTCAGCATTAAAAAAAAAAAAAAACGGAAGAGGTCCTGACGGACCCTGTTTGTGTTAAGCAATATTCGGGACCCTTCGTGAGGAATTACCAAATTTCGGAACTTTTCCCATAAAATCCTCTTCTTTTTTAAAATCAAAAGGTCTAAATAAATAAATAAATAACTATTGTTTAACTAGGAAATAGTACCATTGAAAGAAAATGGTAGAGTTCTCTTTTAGTAATTGAGATTAGAATATTGATCTTTTGAAAAAAGAAAAAAACTTGTAAATAATCAGCATGACCCTTATAATTTCCAAGAAACTAATCTCTTCCCAAATGAATATCTTTCTTTCTAATAAATAAATAAATAAATAAATAAGAGTGGAACGATTATTGGAATTATACTTGTCAATGGAAGTGCTTTCAATTATCATTCTATATGCAGGGGAATTCTCAGCACCAAATTAGTTGCATTATTTGAAGATTACATTGGCATGACAAAATCAGATTGCAAAAGGTTTTGGGTGATTTGTTTGCATGAAATTGAATAATTAGGAACTTAGATTAAAATGAGCCGCATCAAAGGATTGCTACAATGGTGAAGGATGAAGTATACAAAGTGCAGATGTAGATAGGACCTGGCTTTCCTAGAGTTTGATTTACTAGGTGATATTTGGGTATTCTTCACTACTTGGGAATGCATAAAGAAAGTTACAAGCCAATGAAGCCAATGAAGCCAATGAAATTATAAAGTGAAAATAAAGGAAAGTAGAATTTTCCCAATTACATTGAAAATAAGGTTGATGGGTCGATTATAGGGAAACTGGGGGCAGTGGACATTGGTGGCAGTGGCACCTTGCTCAGTGAGAAAGGTGAGAACTTACAGTGATGGTCTCCATACCCTATTGGATGAGAGTACAAATGGCAGCTAAAAATATGGGCTATTAAGAAAGGTTTGAGACTTTTTTCAATTTTTTTTAGAGTAAAACAGGCTTTGCATTAAAATCTAAGCTGGACAGATACAAAGCTATGCAATCACCCAGGGAAGCTAAACCACAACCAATAAGACAACCAGCTCCCTGCAAAGGGCGGGCAGCAACCAAGGGCCAAAAATATGAGGGCTACCTCAAGGATAGACTAAAACAAAACAATCCCACAAGCTGGGTTAGCTGGTTTGGGAGTTTTTAGAACTTCCACAAGAGGAAAGGGGTTCTTCAATACTAAAGACAATTGCAAAAAATCAAATAGTCCACAGAAGTGAACATGATTGAGAGCTTTTTTTGTTACAATAAAATACATAGGAATTTAATATATAGAAATTCATAGTCAATTGACCTCCAACGAATGATTATTAAGAGATGGGGTTGGGGGGGGGGGGGGGGGGGGGGGGGGGGGAATGATATGAGGCAACGGGGGAACCATATTAGGCACCAATATACTGACTTTGGTTTTCCAATCTTCCCTTGATTCACTTTTCATTAAAGGAGAGGTTATTAGATAATCATCAGTCTACTCACCTTTTCTTCATTTTTAACCACTTATGAATAAGTTCCAACGTATTCTATGCAAACAGATGCGGCCTAAAGAATTTTGACCCAACAAAACACCCTCACAAACCGGTTGAAAGGTAAACCCTTCAACGACAATTTTAAGGATAGAACACCACAACGTATATATAAAAGTCATCATATATATCGAACACTCTGGAGAAAAACCATAAACGCATATAGGAGGGGAATACTTGTTTCATTTGGAAAAGCTACCAAACCAAACTACCTTTTCTGTTGATGTAGTTGAAATTACTGTTTCAAAGGCGATCCCAAATTTTATCTTCCTTTATCTACATCGTCTGAGAACACTACTACCTCTTGAGAAACGTTGCCAACGACATTACTGCTAGATGAAGCTCCATCAGATTCGTATTTGGTTGAAGGGTAGTGTCTGATACCAGTGACCATAAAATCCTGGTATTCCATTCCTCGTTGCACCATTTTAAGGGACTGCACTACTTCTCCCATCATGGGCCGCTGTTTTGGTTCAAGTGCAACACATGCTGCAGCAATGGTGCACACATTTACGAAGTCCTCCTTTGGGTACTTTCCTCCAAGCTTTGGATCTGCAAGTTCTTCTAACCTGTCCTTGCGCCTAAGAAATGGTCGGGCCTACAATGAAGAAAAGCCACTTTGAATTCTGACGCATAATGTTTAGGGTTTGTTTGTTTGTATATAATACATAGGAATTGAATGGATAGGAATTCATGGTCAAACGAATCTCATTTAAGCATTATTAAAGAGGTAAAGGGTAAAAGATATGAGGTTAAGGGTGGAGGATATAACATAGAGATGTAGATGAGATCTAGACTTTTCTAGATTTGAATTACTAAGGAGATACCAAGTCTTAGAATTCCTAGCAATTTAATGAAAAAAAATGCCCTAAGTTAAGCAAAACTTTAATTTGGATTTCAGAAGTTGGGCTCCATTATGTGCTCAAAGATACTCTAACCCGCAGGTAGCCCAGAGAATACTGAATCAGTAAGCAACATGTACTGCTGATTTAGTTTTTGAAAGTAGAATTATCATTGGAGGCGGACCTAGGATTTCCGTTTTAGGGGTGCAAGCCTTAACATGTAGTTTGGTTTTGGGGGAGGATTTTCATGTAGATTTTAAGGATGGGCCCATAATTTTTTATAAATTTTTTGAAATGCATCATGTTTTAACAGATGTGGCTGCACCTGCGTGGCTGTGCCTGGATCCCCCCCTTGGATCCCCCCTATTGGAGAAACATCTCTATGACAATCCTGATAAACCTCTTCATCACTGTGTCATGTTAGCAAAGAAGCAGCTATTACTCCAATCTTGACTGAAACACAAACATGTTGAATTTATACTAACCAAACAAATCATTGTTATAATATTAAAATTTGTTTGTACAACTAGAGGATTTCATGCTTTGCAGACTTCTATGTCCATGGGTACGATGATACATGCATTTCTACCTCTCCCATGGTTAAATGAAATCCTCACTATTGAGAAAAATTAGTTCATTTTTTTCTTTTCCTAAGGAGAGAGAGAGCTCTAACCAAAGTAGCGAGATTCTCCTTGCCGAAAGGCTGATACATATCTACAGGCTTCCTTCCCGTCAGCAATTCGAGGAGAACAACTCCATAGCTGTACACATCACTCTTTACAAGAAGACGTCCTGTCATTGCATACTCGGGCGCTAGATACCTGATAATTTTACTCAGCTCTAAACTTCATACCATCAAGAGAAAATCACATGAAAGGAAAGAGCTTCTTCATCAGTAAATGGGATTTACCCAAATGTGCCCATGACCCTCGTAGAAAGATGATTCCCACGTCCTTGTGGTGCCTGCATGGCCAGACCAAAATCCGCAACTTTTGCATTGAAATCATTGTCAAGCAAAATATTGGAGGACTTGAAATCCCTATGGATGACAGGAGGATGTGAATCCTCATGGAGGTAGGCGAGGCCTCTAGCTGCATCAAGGGCAATTTTCATCCTTCTGTCCCATTCTAAAGGGCTATTTGCCCCTAGGGAACCTGGGAAAAAACAAGAGTGAAAAAAGGGTCCATTTCAAGATTGTGTAGAAACTAGAAAATGAATGGTGTGTGATGTCAATGGAACTTGTAGAAAGTAGGGTGTGATTTTAAAAGAGTTGTTGCAAGTTGTATAAAGTGCATTTGTTGAAGAGTCAAGAGTCAATTCAAGTATTTTGTACCTATTGCAATGAAAAAATAAAAAAAAAACTCAAATTCCAAAAACGATAAGGGTGTATTTGTGCAATGAAAGGATTTCACAATAGAGAGAAAAGTTATAAATTTTCTACAGCCCATTGCTCTGCTATATGATGCAAGTGCGGCACAGTTTCCTCACGAGAAAGGCCAAAAAAAAAAAATCAGGTCACCTCAATGGAAAGAATTTTAGTTTTCTATTGAAGTGGTAGGAATGCATGATTCCTTTCTTTTGCTGAAATAAAAAATCTGCAGAGTGTGGAATCCTCTTGTCACATAAAGAAGTCTTGAGACTTGGTACTGTGGCATTCCATCTCTAAATCTCCACTTAAAAGAAAGAAAGAAAAGGAATTTGGGCTGCCCCATACTCCATCAGCAGGGTTCTTGTTGCTTAGTGAGTTTTTCCGATTGAGATTTATCATAAGCCCCAAGTTCAGTGTTTATGTTGTCAAATTTAAGATATTTTGAATATAGCAACTGAACAGCAATTGCCAATGAAGATAATCTCAAAGCCCAAAGGAGACTCTATTTGATCAAGAATGTAAACATACCATGAAGCCAGGCTTCTAAGCTTCCATTTGGAAACAAGCTCATAACAGAGGAGTTTTCTCCGGAGAGTCACGACTGCTGCAGTAGCCAAGAAGAGCTTTACCAGACTGCGATGAAATACCTGCCTCAAACATCTCAACCTCAACCAAGAACTCTTTCTCCCCATGGTGCCTTCCTCTAGTGAGCTTCTTGACTGCTACAGGTGTTGCCATCACTCAATACACCTTTGAATACCTTTCCAGAACCACCTTGCCCAATCACATGTTCGGGTTCAAAGTCCTTTGCTTGCTTCTTTAAGCTCTTCATATGTAAGCAACCATTGTACTAGAAATCGTAAGGGTGAGGGACGAGAACCAATAGAAGAAGCTGCATCTTCAGTCTTGATTTGCTGCCAAAAATAATTAAAAACATGTGCAATGAAAGAAAAAAGAAAACTAATCATATGAATCAATC